>JAFEMH010000323.1:0-600000 GCA_022495995.1 Adenophora triphylla var. japonica
CACACTAACCTACGGGATGGAAGCAGTATTACCAGTGGAGTTGGAAATCCCATCATTAAGGGTTCTCCTGGAAAACAGTGTCAACGAAGTAGAATGGCTACGTAGCCGGCATGATGAGTTAGCCCTGCTCGACGAAAGAAGGCTAAAAGCCATGGAGCACACCCGAGCATACCAGAGGCGAATGGCCAGAGCATTTGACAAAAAGGTCAAGGCCAGGGACATCAAAGAGGGTGAATTAGTATTGAAAGTGAAGCCCCCTACCAGAGACAACCCCCTGGGAAAATGGGAACCCATTTGGATCGGCCCGTATGTGGTGCAGAAGATACTATCGGGAGGAGCCATGAAACTTGCAGACCTGGACGACAATCCTTTTGTCCATCCAGTCAACGGTGATAAGCTCCGAAGGTACTATGTCTAAAAAAAAATATATAAAAAAAAAGAAAATAAAAAAAAAAGAAAAAATCTTAGTGCAAAAAGAGTAATACCCAGCTAGGCTGAAAACCCAAAAAGGGCGGTCTAGGCAAAAAACAGGGTTGCACATAAAAAAATAAAAATAAAAATAGAAAAAAATCTTAGTGCAAAAAGAGTAATGCCCAGCTAGGCTGAAAACCCAAAAGGGCGGTCTAGGCAAAAAACAGGGCTGCACATAAAAAAAAAAAAGAAAGTTCACCAGAATGAACTACGAAGACCTGAGCCCCTTAGTCTTTCTTGTAAAAGGGGAATGTAGGCAGCCATTTATGGTTCGGTCTAAACAATAAAAAGGGCGATTAAGTTTCCATGAAATGCGTCCTAAACAATAATAAAGGATATTCAAGTTTTCATAAAACGGGTCCTAATCAATAAGACATCTGAAATTTCCATGAAATTGTGTCTTGATTAATTTCTAAGATAATATCTCTTGTTCATTACAAGTTAAAAACTTCTTGATGAGTTCAAGCACGGTCTACTCTTGACTCTACTAACCTACTACAAAGATCTAAAATACAATAAAATGCCTAATAAACTACTGTGTTTGCAAAATGGCAATAAGGGAATCCTAAGAAAAGATCTGCCAGTCGTCATTCGTTGAGTCTTCTTTGGTCTTCTTCCCTTTACCTCGACCCCGTCGAGTTTTCTTTCTCTTCTTCTCTATGATGTCAGTCTCCCTCATTCCGATCTCCGGTATCCTCACTGGAGCCTCCATCAGACCTGTGTCAATAAGTGCCCTCTCTACTCGGGGACGAGTCCGCACTTCCTCCCTCTGAGCCTCAGTCAAGGGAGCGACTTCAGAGAGACTCTTATATCGAGCCTCCATATCTTTGATAAGGTCACCTGACTGGTTATGGTGACTTGCCTTAGCCTCAGTCTCCCTCAGAGTCCTACTCGAGTCGCAGTCAGCTCCTAGTAAAGCCTGACGTCTCTCCCCCAATATGACCTGAGTTGCTCCCATCTCCCTCTCGTACCAGTCTAAGTAGACAGTGGTCAAGATGGTACTCTTCCTGATCCTAAAGATAGCCCTAGGTGGGAAGGCAGTGTATGTCCAAGCCCTCGAGAAGAATGAGAAGCTGGCTGGATCCCTCATAGCTAATGGCACCACCTCCATGGTACGGATGTCCTCCCAATCGCCCAACGGCTCCTGCAAGGTCCCGAACTGCCTGGATACCAAGCAGGGTATGTAGAAGGATGACCAGCAGAACTCTGGAACCCTCACTATATAGGACTCCTGAAATGTCCTCCTGGTCTGCAGCCTCCAGTGAGGTACCCACCAGCGAATGTCTGAAGTGGATAGCCTAGCCATCATCAGCTCCCAATCATCTTGGCCCTGCTGCCTAGGCAAACCTCTATGAGAAATCACCCAAGGGCACTGAGTCGGCAAAACCCCTGGCAAAGCCCCGAGCCTCTCCTGCAGCCATAAAGTCAGCACAGCCGGACTCCCAGACCTCATAAAACGGTCTCCTCTAGCCATCCTATCAATGCCATGAAGGGTCTCACCCAAGACCAATGGGACAATATCCTTCCCAGCCCTGCAATCTCTGACTATGTCCAAGAGACCACCATGACAGATCCCCACGGACTCAGCGGTGAACAGAGAGGAAAATATGCAAAGGATAAAGGCATCCATAGCCACCGTGGTCGTAGCCATAGCCAGAGACCCGAACCTGCCCGGGATATCGGAAAGGTCAATCCTGTCCGGAGCAATCATCATCTCCTCAGCCTCTCCCAGAGAAATCTGCAGAAAAGATGCAAGCTTTGCCGCCACCGGCACATCTTCGATCAGAGGAATCGATATAGCCTCAATTTCTGGACCCCCAATCAAGGCTCGGAAGTCTTCATGCGTTGGGACAATCTCATTGTAAGAAAAGCAGTAAACGTGTCTCCGGACGTCCCAAAACCTTGTTGCCGCTCTCAAAAGGTCCCAATCGGGCGGGAGATCCCTCAAATGCCATAAAGATTTGATCTTGAAGGTAGAATCAAATATTCCCTTGTGAGATTGAAAGTTATATCTCACCCAAGATTGAAGATCGGACAGAAAGTGATCCCTTTTCCCCCTTTGCAATCTAGCGGGCTTCCCCATTGTAAAATGATCAAAGGTGGTGTCTTTAGGTCCAATATGTGCTCTGGGAACAGTTGGGACAAGTCTAGGTTGAAAATGAAATGAAATGGCCAAGCCTTGATTTTATTCTAAAAATAACCAGTCCAGACAGAACTGTGAGCCGCACGGCTTCATTTGCTCCAGAGACCAGACCGCACGGCCTCATTTACCTGATGTAAAAGACAATCTGCAGCAACCAAGTTGTTGCCCAAAGGGAGTTTTTCACCCCACTTTTCCAACCAAAACCTGTACAAAAACATGTCCAAAGACCATCCAAGCAGTTATATATCATTATATATCATTTTGGCCCAGTTTCAGCCCCAGTTCCAAGCAAAAAATTGCCCCGAGGCTCAAGTAATATGCAAATTAATAAAGCATAAAATAGAAAAGTAAATAAAACAGTAGTACATTGTTTTCGCCCCATCGGCGCCCTAATAAAGCAAAAAATAAGCAAAATGTGCATAAAACTTGTTCATTGTTTGTTTTTCTTCCTAAGTCAACTCTAGAGATCTCCTAGGCCTCCGATCCTTCCTCTTCATCGCTACTCAGCTCATAGACGCTAGCCTCCCTCATCAAGTCCTCCGTGTCACTCACATCAGATAAATGGACATTCTCGTGCTCGTATTCAGCCAACTGCTCCAGGATGCCAGCATTGGGTCCTTGCCCCCGAGGAATGGCACTAGAGGAGTACTCCGAGGCTGAAGAGGTGGATGCCGTGCTCCCGACGTGCCTTCTTTTGCGCACGGGCTCCTGCACGTTTGCTGCCGCCTTTGAAGCGCAGGCCAGCTTCCTCAGAAGGGACCGGCACACGTCCTTCCAGCCCCTATTCTGCCTGACCAAGCTGTCATAAGTGCGAGCTGGAACCTGAGAAAAAGAGAAGAAAATCTCAGAAAAATCTCAGAATTGCAAAAAAGCAAAGAAATCTGAAAGAAAAGGGAAAAAGACCCTAAAGTGTACTTACAGTGCTGTCCGGCGGCAGAGTATACTGGGGCTCCCTAGTATCGGGGACAGGTATCCTGAACCTCCTTGGTACCCCATTGACCACATAGGAAAGATGGGCAGGAGGGATTGGTGGATCAGAAGGCTCGGCCTCCCCATATCCCTGAGTGACAGCCAGCTTCACTAGCTTCTGTGGCATCCTCAGTCGCTGCTCCACAAACACAGCATATGGGGTATCCAGATCAAAGTACTCCTCAGCGGCCACGCCTGCCTGATATCTCTCTATCTCATTCGCTGCTAATCCAGGCTGCAGCATCCGTGCTGGAGGATCATGAGGGGTAATGGCATCCAATGGAGGGATGTGGCCATGCTGCCTGGAAAACCGGTCCCCCAGATAGATGACATCACATGTCAGCCCGGTCAACCACCGCCTCCGCCTCGTCACCTCCACGGCCTCTCCTAGCAGAATCTCTGGGTACCTCCCCTAAGGATAAAAGTCCACCCCATCGTGCCCATCCCTGTTGATAACTGGCCTAACCATCTTGTAATCAAAGGTGATCCGGGTCTTCCCGGTGAACTTATCCCTCGCATCTCCCCTCCAACGGACCATAGCGGGAAAGATGGTAGCATCGCTCTGTTGGTTCCACGGAAAGAACCTGATCACCTCACAAAACCAGACCTGCATGTTCAAAACATCAAAAAGGTCATTTCTCTCTCATAAAAGTCTCAAGACAAGAAGAGAGAAAGAAAAGTGAGACTACCTCAAGAGCAAAAGAGAAGCAGTCCATGGAGGCAGCCTTGTTCCGGCTGTACATGTCCAGGGAGAAGTATAGCTCTGCCAATTCGGCCTCGCCCCAAGAGGCTGTCCCAATCCCATCAACATCCTCCAGAGAGTCGAGGAGGCAAGTCATAACCAGAGTCCCAGAATTGGCAAAGATGGTGACTGACAGCATCAACCACACAAAGGCTCTAGCAAGCTAGTGGGCAGTCACCTCATTAGCAGCAAATTCTTGCATGCAGTTCTGGACTGCCACCTCGACGTTCCTCGTCTCCATTCCGAGCCCCTTGTGAATAAGCTCAAACCAGACCAAAGCCCTGAACTCCTCTGCCGTAATATGGTTCCTCCAGGTCACAGGCCTCCCGATGAACTGCAGGCCGGTGATAGCAGTGAAATCTGCAGGTGTCACCGTCAGCTCCCCCCAGCTAAGATGAAAGCTGTGGGTGGTGTCCCACCAGAACTCCGAGAGGGCCTGTATCAAGCCCTTGCTCTTCGAGGTAATGTGAATACCTCTGACAATAGCCTCAATAAATAAGTCCAGGCCAGTAGCCCTCACTAGCTGCTTAGGGTTCGCCCCAGCCTTCTCAAAATCAGGCATCCTCTGCCACAGCCTCACTGCAATCTCGGAAGGCCCCCTAGACTTGTTCTCCTATAGACAAGCACAGCAAAAGAAATGTGTCAGTCTTTTTCAAAAAAAAAAAACATGCATATATTCAAAAGTGCACATACTTTCAAAAAGAAAAGCATTCATAAAATTTTTCTAGCATCATTTGCATGAAAAACGTGTCTTTCATCACTTGAAACACATCGTGTCAAGCACATTGCTCTCCTAAGCACAAAATCACAGTTTCCAAAATTATTTGCACATAAGCATTAATTTTTTCTCAAAAAATGGCATGCATGAATCCTTTTCATCGTCCAAAATCCCGTTTTCTCATCTATGACCTAGTTCTAGCACATGCAAGAACTCCGTCACCTCTTAGACAATTATCCTTCTTACTTTTATTTTCGAAAAAAAAGTGGGTCATTCTCATTATTTTTGTCAAATAAATTGCACATGCATGTTCTTTCATCTTCTTAGCCTCATAGGTTAATCATCAATATTTCAAAATCATCATCGAAAATCCTAGGAAAATTTGAGAAATTCCTAAAAACTCGAGTCAAGCCCTAGAACCAATCAAAATCCAATCAAAATCGACGGAATTGAGCAAATTAAGAATGCTTACCCCAACCGATTGAGGATTTGTCGATTTGTGCTCCCTCCTACCCGGGTAGAGCTCCGATGGAGGCGTGAGGAAGTCATACTTCCTCTCCGTATGGACGAGCTCTTTCCTCCTCCTCCGAGCGGCCTTCGAGATGTTTCTTCTTGCTTGCCTTGGCATTGGATTCCCCTCTGGATCCATCTAGATCAATAGAAGCAAGGGATTGAAGGATTTTTGAAGAAAATTTCCTCTCTTCTCTCTCTCTTTCTCGGCAGCTTAGGGCGGCAACAATGCCCAGTCCCCGTTCAAATTCTGTTTTAAATAATCTGGAAAAATTAGGCTTCTGGCCGTACGGCCTCTTTTGCCTCCCTCTCATGCCGGGAGGCTTCATTCGCCCAGAGCAAAAATTACAATTTTGCCCCTGGACTTTCCACTTGGGCATATAATTCCTGTTATCCTTTAACTAGGATAACGTCGTTTTCAGAAGATATCCCTTATCTCCTTATGCAAATAGACTTTCTTCCCCAGTCGCCTCCGTTACTCCCATTATAACGGAATGACACTAGGTGACAACCTCCGAATTGTCAGAACTCTAAACTTTTGCTACCTCTATCACAGATTGAGAAGTACGCTCAAGTTCTCCAAACTTTAGCTACCTCTATCACAGATAGTGAAGTACGCTCAAGTTCTCCAAACTTTAGCTACCTCTATCACGAATTGAGAAGTACGCTCAAGTTCTCCAAACTTTAGCTACCTCTATCACAGATAGTGAAGTACGCTCAAGTTCTCCAAACTTTAGCTACCTCTATCACGAATACGGAAGTACGCTCAAGTTCTCCAAACTTAAGCTACCTCTATCACAGATTGAGAAGTACGCTCAAGTTCTCCAAACTTAAGCTACCTCTATCACGAATAGAGAAGTACGCTCAAGTTCTCCAAACTTAAGCTACCTCTATCACAGATTGAGAAGTACGCTCAAGTTCTCCAAACTTTAGCTACCTCTATCTCACAGATAGTGAAGTACGCTCAAGTTATCCAAACTTTAGCTACCTCTATCCACTCGATAGTGACGTAAGCTCTAGTATCCAATCAGGTGACAACCTCCATTAATTGTCAAAACCTCAAGGATCCTAGACATCATTCCTAACTATCTAGTGATGCTTGAACTACGATCAAGGCTTGATTCCTCCGGAATACGTAGGTAGCCTTTCATAAAAGGTCCAGCCATCCGACCGCAGTGGTCACCCTTTTTCCATCATCGCTCCTCAGTAGTGAGGCAGCCTTTCATAAAGGTCCATCCATCAGACCACATTGGTCACTTCTTTGTCATTCATCACTCCTCAGTGGTGAAGTAGCCCCTCATAAAAGTCTAGATATCCGACCACATCGGTCACCTCTAACATATCCCCAGTAGGATCAATCGCCTCACCTCCTAGGTCACTTTCTCTTCTATTTCCCCGGCAAGAGACCAGTTTTCTCTCCGCCATTCCCCTGCGGATCTTTTCTGAACTACGGCCTGGCTTGATTCCTCCGGGATACGTAGGAAGCCTTCCAGAGGTTCAGCCACTCGAACACTTTGGTCACCTAATTCGTCTCGGCATTCGCCAGATCGGATCCTTTTCTATCGACAACCCCACTTGCCCTGCAAGTGACGTTGCCGAGGGGCTTCTGTAAGTACCCAAATCTGGCTCATGCCTTCCGGATAAGTTTCCCGGTAATTCCCCGAACTTTCCTAGAGTTCCGAAATTATTACGGAACTGTTCCAAACCTCCTAAGGGCTGAAGGGACTGCTTGGAGATTAAGAAACACGTTTTTCTTAATACCAAAAACCTTCTAGAATTTCCACCTTGCATGATTCTAGAAACATGCTGAGTCACACAGGATAATGCCGCACGGCTGCATTAGCCAAGAACCCCTAGCCGCACGGCCTCATTAGCCTTATCCAGACTACCTATAAATAGAGCCCTCCTCTTCCCATTTTACATAGGAAAAACATACACAATACACCATACTCAGCTCCAAAACTCTCCCAAAACACTGTTGCAAGATCAAGAGGTTGAAGAAAGCCAAGAAACCACCTTCCTCCTCCTTGAAGCCTCCAAAGATTGGTCCTTCCACCAAGCAAGACCCAAAGAAGAAGAGGTCACCACCATTGGTAACCTCTCACTCCCTTACCTTGCATTATACTTGCTCTATGTGATTTAATTGCTCATTGCATTCATATATTGTCATTATCTTGCTTGGGACTTGGCATTTATCATTAAAGATCCTATCTTTATCATATCCCCTTTCCCTTTGCATCCTTTGCATGAAATAAGCATCACTTGCTCTTAAATATGTAATCTTTATATTCAAAGATGCATCCTTTGCACCTAAAAATTCCTTTTTACATAAAAATATCATCATTATGCATCCTTTGCTCATAAAAATGCAATCTTTACATTCAAAATGCATCCTTTGCATATAAAAATCATATCTTGCATCCTTTGCATCTAAAACCCATTTTCATGCATCCTTTGCATTAAAAGTCATCTCTTTACAATCAAATTAGCATCCTTTGCTTTCAAAATGTAATCTTTGTGCATCCTTTGCATATTAAATACTATTTTCCACCATAAAAATGCATCCTTTGCATAAAAATCATGTCTTTACATAAAAATGCATCCTTTGCAAATCAAATGCATCCTTTGCAACCCAAAAATGTCATCTTTTCACTAAAAATGTCATTTTTACATGCATTTCCCCATGTCCCCATTAGCAACCTTTGGAGCGGACCGGTGTAAAGATCCTATCTTTACATCGTTCCTTCCATTAAAAGGTGCCATAATCTCTTTAGAAAGGGATAAACCTTGAACCTATATCTCTGATTATCACTTAAGACGAGCATGAAGCATCTATATAAGCTCAATCGTCTTAAGGTGTAGGATTGATGGGCTAAGGTCACTCCTTTCCTAAAGAACCTCATTTTGGACTATAAAAGAGAGTCTTTCTCTCGATCACGCAAGTCCCAGGGTTAAAATAGCTATGATCACAAGTCCAAGATGAGGACGGGATCAAAATCCCAAACACATAAAAATCCAAGGAATCCCGAGCGACAACCAATAAATGGTTTGTACGTCCGGAAGACAACTTGGGACATTCCCCCCCCCCACTTTTCAAACACATGCACACAAGAAAGGACGCAAGCAAGCACGATAAACGGAATCTAGGGAGACTTGCTACGGCAAGGCACCTTGGGTGAACGACGATCCGTTCTTCCTAAGGGGTAACTTAACCTCCGAATCCTAAATCCTTTTTTTCAAATTTTGAGGAAATCAAAATGGCGTGGCGACTCCATTTTTCAAATTAAACCGGATGTTTTCAAACTCGCGTGAATCCGATCTAAAAACAAAAACAAAAATTTTAGAATTTGGGCACACATTCACACCCACGGAAGCATTAAAAGACTTTGTTAACAAGTTTAACAAAGAAGTCTTGGAAATCCCCAACCTGGACATGGCAACAGCTGCGGAAGCTTTCAAAATGGGCCTGAAGAAGGATTCTCCTTACTATGAAGACCTGGTGATGAACCCGTGCAAGAAGATGGAAGATATCCGAAATCGGGCCGTAAGATTTATCAGGCTGGAAGAGGACAAGATGCAATAGTCCAAAAATCCTGACAAAGCATCAACATATGACCATCCTGACAGGAAGATAGAGTCATCTCATCAAAAACAGAATAGATCTAGACCCTACCACAGAAATGAACATAACAAAGTCAATTATGTGGAAGATGATGGGGAAGATGATATTGAATCTCCTAAAATATCTGATTATTATTTTTCTGTGGATGATTCAGGTATTCTCTGTGCAATGAGCAACCTTGGAGATAAAGCAAGGTGGCCTCGAAAGACTGACAAGTCATTCGGCTGGAAGGACAAATCCAAATGGTGTGCCTATCATGAAGACTTTGGACATCTTACCAAAGATTGCATCGCCTTAAGGAGGGAGATTAGTTACCTATTGTCTAAAGGACATCTTAAAGAGCTCCTTGGGAACCGTAAGACCAAGATGGAGAATAAAGAACCCATCACAACTAGTCCACCATCTCCTCCACCGGTAACAAAGGTAATTAATGTTATTAGTGGTGGTTGTTGGTCCCAAAGGTGGCAACAAGGGTGAAAATACAGCTAGAGGGGGGGTGAATAGCTGTTACAAATTTTTCGCCCTCTTTAAAAACTAAACCTCTAAGCTTACAAAACCTCTTGAAGTGTGTAAGAAACTGCAAGTAGAGTTGTAAAATGCACAGCGGAATATATGAGTTATAAAGCGGTTTTGGGAGAGGCGGTTTTGCAAAGCGGTTTGATAGTGCGGTTGTCAAAAGGTGCAGTTTGCAAAAAGTGAGGCTTTGACAATGTTAACTCCAAACATTATTTCACAATAAAGGATAACTATATAAAGATCAAACAGAGACAGAGATAAATGATTAGCAAGCACAGAAAATATAAATGCAGTAAAGTATATGAACAAGCTATTTGGAGTGGTTCAATCGATAAACGATCTACGTCCACTACCAAGATGGTTAGTCTTGGATTTCTAAGAGAGATTTTATATTGAGTATTTGAGATTACAAAGTACAATAAAATCTTTTCTATGAAGAACAAATCCTAGACTATAACCAGTGTATCTCAATTGAATAAACTATGTGTTTAAACAAGTGAGGTGTGTGTGTGTTCAAGATCAAGGCTCTTTAAATCTGAGAGATGTAGAGCTCAATGATTCTTGAATGTGTTAAGGCTTGATTTCTGGGCTGGGATATATATTTCTTGAAGTATGAAGATGAAGATTCAAAGGACTTAGAATTTCTGGGCAGAGCTTCAACTTCTCATGAACACAGCAATTTCTCAAGATTCAAGCAATCTTCAAATGGTGAAGATTAGGGGTATTTATACCCAAGCATCAAGAAACTAGTCGTTGGATACAACTGTTGTAAGGACAGTCCTTGATGCAATCCCATTGGTCCACAGCAACCACTTTTGTCCTTTGGAACTGTTGATGCAGGTAAAGCTAATCAGACCTCAGCTACAATCAAGGTGATTAGGACATCTGTCACCTTTTTAAGATCCTTGCAGATCTTGTCTGAAAAGTAGTCACGTGACAAGATATGGTAGTTGACTTTTTATATTGCTGACGTGGATTCCAACGGTCAAAAGAGATCACTTCAAGAAGCCAATCATTGGGGCGATTCTGGGGTCAAGCGGTTTGACATGAAAGCGGTTCCACCAGAAGAAGGATTTCCAAGAGTGCGGTTTGCACTTTGGTAATCAAGCGGTTTCAGATGAAGGGAATCACAAGGCAAAAAGGCGGTTTTGCCAAGCGGTTCTAGAAGGGCGGTTCTGAAACCCTTGAAACTGCAATCCTAAGATCCAATGATTCTTGAGCCAGTCTTCAAGCCTAAAGTTAACCTATTCTATAAAATGGACTTAGCTAAAAAATTGAAGTCTAAGCTTCATTACATAGGGTCCTAAAGTCCTTAAAATAAATAGGAGGTTGTTTTGGTAGAAAAAACAATAGAGTAGAATCTTAACTATGTTTAGTGTGTGGATTGAATAATAAGGAGGGAACTATGGAATTCGATTATATGGAACAAGAAAATGAAAAATGAGACAATGACAACGCGATTTGTTAACGAGGAAAACCTTGGAGGTGATAACCTCTTTGGAAAAAACCCCGGGAGTTAGGTCTCCAACCTTAAAGGTTCCACTATAATGATCACAATTACAACTTCGGAAGATAATGGAGAGGATTACAAGAGTTTGTGTGTAAAGTGTGTGCGTATGAGCATGAGTGTCATTTTCCGTCTCCATTTCCCCTTAAATACAAGTAACTAAGAAAGAGTCAAATATGGTTCCTACAATCTCGGCATTGTGGTTTATCTTTTCAACCTCCGTGAGACCTAGTCGCCCTAGCCGTTTGAAGATCTGTTGAACGTGCTTGAAGGTTGTTTCCGCATTCCTCTCTTAATTGCGAAAAATAAGAATAATAATATTAGGAAATATTGGACAAGTAAATATTTAAAACAATACTTACAGTGTAATGACATCTCGTTATGCAGGATCAGCTGAAGATGTCGTCATGTCAAAAAATGCCCACAACAATTTGTCCCCACAAACATTTGCCTATGTAGGCAAGCGAAGAGGCAAAATGTTTTTCCTTTTGAATTAATGACCCAAGCAATTACTCTGCACGATGGGGCGTTCTGGGGAGACGTGGATATGAAATGAACGGTTGGGGAGAGAGTTAATTTTGAAAAGGGATTCTTTTTCCTTTTTATTAACCGCTTGAGAAAACTTATCTTCTCAAATCTTCTTTTCACCTCCTTTGGCCCACGGCGCCGGTCGCTTTCAAGGTAAAATCACTCCATCTCTGACCTTCTTCCTTTGTTTATTCTTCTCTTTTTGCTTTGTCAACCATGGGTAAAACCGGGATGTACGCTTCCAAACCCAAGAAAGCGTCATCCCCACAAGGTCCCGTAGAGATTAATCTCGACGACTTTGTTTGCGCAAATCTTCTCACTAAACTCTTTGAAGAAACTTGTTTGTTTAATGATTCTCAAATAGAGACCATAAAACAACAATGTTGTTTCCCAAGTGGTGTAATTTTTCATCCTTTTTCCATAAAACTTAGGTCGACCATGTTTCTCCCAAATGGATGCTGCTTCTTCGAATATCCCTTCTTGCTAGGGTTTAGCTACCCTTTCCCACGGTTGGTTCTTGAGTTCTTTCTAAAAACTCAAGCGGCTTATGCTCAACTTATGCCAATGGCTTGGCGAGTATTTGCTTTTGTTCTTAAAGTAAACCGAGAAAACGGACTAGACTTAGGGCTCCCTGAAATTGCCCATTCCTATGATCTTCAACTTTTTGGTTCCAAACGGTACCTATTTAGAAAGAAGTCGGTAGAAATCCTGTGATGAGCAGCACATCCTCCAGTGATAGGGGATGGAAGAATAGGTTTTTCTTTGTTGATAGGACGTCAATCGGTGAGAAGGATGAGATGTCGAAGCAATGGAACCAGGGAGGTACTTAAATTCTTACTCTTGTGATTTCCTGTTCTTGAGACAAACTGAATTGTAATTGTTTTTGCTTTCATGTAGATATTGATTGGGGAGAGTTATTTCCTTTGCAAAGATACTTTAGCAAAAATCGAAGACTTTTTCAATCTCCTCTCGATAAGAGACCTCCCGAAGGTTTCTTTGGAAGTTTCATCATTTGTCCCGAGAGGATATAAAGGCTTCAACTTCTGTAATAATGTCTCTTTGGTAAGCTTGGCATCCTGTTACCTTTGATAAGCGTCATTAATTTGATGTGTTATTTGTTATTGACAATATCTCTATGTCCATGCGGTCTCCAAACCGATAGCTTCAGGGGTCTCGACTTTGATCTCTGGAGGATATCGAGGCCTTGCTTTACGAGCCCATTGTCAAGGCGAAAAGAAACCTCCACCCGCTCCTAAGAAGAGTCCTATTCTTGATGAAAGCGCCTGGGATTGGTTCTAGGGTGAGGAAAAGAAAAGGCTGGCCAAGAGGAAGTGATCGAGGTTGGAGACTCTTTTGATGGACTATCGGCGGGAGTTCAAGAAGAGATTTATGAGCACGGCATCAGGGTGAGACATCATTAATTGAATATTTAATAGTTTCAAAGGTTGTGATAACTTTTAGTAATATCGGGATGTTATTTTTCGGCTGTAGGATACGTGGAGGAGTTGGCAAAAGAAGTTGAATTGGTGAAGAAGAAATCAGCGGATATTGCTTTGGTCAAGAAGGAGAAGTTGGTATACGATAATAAAGTGAAGGAATGTGAGAAGATAATAGAGCAACTAAACAAATCATTTGGGAGAACAAGAGCGGATAGCTAAGGACTTGTTGAATAGTTTGGCGAAAAGTGAAGATGATCACAACAAGGAGATAGCGGAGGTGAGGAATTCTTGTAAAGCGCTGCAGTGAAAGGCGTTTCTCAATGCAAGGTGAAAATGATGAAGGAATACCAAGAAGGAAAGGCTGGTGCACGGGATATTCACGAGGAATGTGCCTATCTATCCAAGTTAACGGTGAGGTGGGGGACGAGGGCGAGGTGTCATCAAGTCCATATGAAACAATTGTCAGGATGCACCAACGGTTGGAGAAGTGACACCAGTCTGACACTGCGGCGAAGCCACCTAAACAAAAAAGAAGGTAAAAACAATTTGGTTCTTTGGTATTTTGTTGATGATTACTGGGGCGGAGTCCCTTAAGACAATTTTTATTTTGGTTTGGTTTGTAATAGGTCCTTAAGGGCCAAAGACAATCTTTTTTAAGTGTTGGGTTGGTTCAACACTTTTGCACTTTTACTTTGGTGGTTTGGATACATTATGGTTATTTTAGTTTAGTTATGGTTTAATGGTTTTCAAGCACGTCAAGGCTTGTTTCTTTTTTGGATAATTTTTCGTATGTTTTTCACATATGGTGACATGATAGTATGTCAGCATAATAGGTATTTAGGATGACATGTAGATGTCATAAACCGTAGATACTTAGATGACACGTATATGCCATAAACCGTAGATACTTAGATGACACGAATATGCCATAACCATAAGAATAATGCTTAAGATCAATCATCTAACGAGTGGGAATGGGTAAGCTATATGAGTTTACCCATATAGGCCCACCCCACACCTCAATTAGTGAGATAACTTGCGCTCCAAGCGAAGGTGTGGTAACCTAACTTCTTTAGAAAGAGGTAATTAACTCTTTAAACCTTAGAAGGGATTGTGTACCTTTACTTGAGAAGAGATGGCCAGTCTCTAACGGAGGAGGAATCGTTGTTCTTTGCATGCTTTCGATATGTCCCCATGTAAATGTGTCAATACCTCATAAGATAGAAACACGTTAAAAACGGACGCCAACTAAGGTTGACGTCTCTCACAAAGCATGTTAGAGACATCTTATCATGTAAATAATTAAAAAGATACATAGGAGAAAAGAATTAAAATACGATTCATACCTGGAAAGATGAGTTCATGGGAAGTCATATTTAAATGTAATACCTTTTGAGATGAATGGCGTTCCAACTTCGGGGTATCATTTGGCCATCCAAGGTTGCAAGGCGATATGCTCCTTTTCCGGCTTGTGCATCTATCAAGTAGGGTCCCTCCCATTTTGGGGCGAGCTTGCTCCTGCATTGGACTCCTTGGTATTTTGGAATGCCTTTCGTAGGACTAAGTCTCCTACTTGAAACCTTCGACCACGACGTTTTTATTGTACGATCGGGCTACCCTTTGCTGATATGCTTTGCCATGCGAACTTTGGCCATATCCCTTAGCTCGTCCACGGTATCCAGGAATGTATTAAGATGTCTTTATTATTTTCAGATGTCGGCAAGGTGTATCTTGCCGTAGGTACAAGGACTTCTTTGGAATAACAGATTCGGTTCCAAATACAAGTGAATAGGGGTTTGACCGGTAGCATTCTTAGATGTCGTCTGTCGGCCCATAGGACCATTGGTAATTCTTCCGCCCAACGTCCTTTTTTACGGTTTAGTCTCTTTTTAAGTTGCTGATTATTATTTTGTTGCTAGACTCTCGCCCTGTCCATTGGCTTGAGGGTGAACAGCGAAGACGTTACCATCTTAATACCCCAGCGTCAAGAAATCTTGGGTCCTCTTGCCGATGAACGAGAGCCGTTGTCACAAATTATTTCTGATGGAATTCCAAATCGGCTAAATATGTTCCTTTTGATAAAAGATATTACTTCTTTATCACGAACTTGTGCACATATGCCTCGGCCTCTACCCACTTAGAAAAGTAGTCTGTCATGGCCAAAAGAAATACTCGTCCCCTGGTGCTGCGGGAAGTTTTCCTACAATGTCCATTCCCCAAACCATAAACGGCCAAGGTGACAGGATAGGATGTAGCAATTCAGCTGGCTGGTGCAGGATGTCCCCATGTCGGCGACGGGGAATCGCATTTCTTTGCGTAGTCAATGGCGTCTTTTCTCATTGTGGGCCAGAAATAGCCCAACCTTAGAGCTTTAGTATGTAAACTTACGCCCCGGTATGATTTCCACAATCTCCTTCATGCGGCTCCTTGAGAACCCCTGATGGGCTCTATCTCGCTTCTAGACACCTTAAGTAGTGACTGCGGCAGATTTTCTAAACAAGAGATTATCAATAAGTACATATTTAGATACTCTTACCCCTGAAGGCTCTCGCATTCTTCTCCTCAACTCAGGATCGTATCATCTAAGAGATATTTGATAATAGGGGCTGTCCAAGAGGTTGATGCGGGGAGAGGAAGGTATGTCAACATCTAGGACGAACATCTCGAGATTGTCAATTCTTTGGGATGTCAACATGCACGATTGGGATATTGGTTTGTGAGAAGCTTTTGAAGGCCGAACCCAAATTTGCCAAAGCATCGGCTTGAGAATTTTCTTCTCGCGGGATTTGTTCCAAGGAAAATGTTTTGAATTTGGCCGAAATAATTTTTACAATTTCCAAATATGTCGTCATTTTAGCATTTTTCGCGACGTAGGACCCATTGTATTGATTAACAATTAGTAATGAATCCATGAACACCCGGATATGCTTGACATCTAAGTCTTGGGCCGCCGTTAAACCCGCGATAAGTGCCTCGTACTACGCTTCATTGTTGGTAGCCTTGAAGTTGCAACCGATAGATTGTGGTATTATGTCCCCTTGTGGCGATTTTAGTACAACTCCAAGACCCTGTACCTCTCATGTTGGAAGCACCGTCCGTGTAGAGAGTCCAAATTTTTAGAATGTCATCATCTTGAAGTTGCTTTGTACTTCCAATTCCACCTCTTGTTGTAGGGTTGGATCGAAATCGCCCACAAAATCGCGCTGTGGCTTGAGATTTTATTGCAGCTCTAGGCTCGTACTTGATGTCGTATGTGCTTAACCATGCAGACCATTTCGCCATTCGACCCGACATCTCTGGTTTTCTCATGACATTCTTAATAGGATAGTTAGTGCGTACAATAATAGTATGTGTTTCAAAATAGTGCCTTAATTTAATGTATGCGCTTATCAAAGCTAAAATTAATTTTTGTAAATGAGAATACCTGGTCTCGGCATCTAAGAGTGTCTTACTTATATAGTAGATGGGTTGCCGATTGCCATCTCGTTACGTTATCAAGATCGCACTTACGCGCCTTCGGATACCGCTAGGTAGATGTAAAGATGTTCTTCTATCTCGAGGTTTGGCCAATAAGGGAGGTGTCGACAAGTAAGTTTTGAGTTCCCGAAAAGCTTTTTCATGTTGGTCCTCCCATTGAAACTTTTGTTCTTTCTTAAGATGTCGTAGAAAGGTTTGCATCAGTCCGAGGATTTTGAAATGAATCTAGTGAGTGCGGCAATTTTTCCCGTTAGTCTTTGGACGTCCTTGACAGATTGAGGTGATGACAGTGTTGAGAATGGCGCGTATTTGTTCGGGGCGGCTTCAATGCCTCTTTTAGTGACCATATAGCCCAAAAACTTGCCGGCTTTCATTCCGAAGTTGCATTTAGCCGGATTAAGTTTCATATTGAAACAATCCAAGATGTCAAAGGCTTGAGAGAGATTGCTAATGTGGTCCTCGGCCTTCTTAGAGCTTAACAACCATGTCGTCGATGTATACCTCCATTGTGTCCCCAATCCGATCCTTAAACATCTTGTTGACGAGCCTTTGATACGTTGCACCCGCATTTTTAGTCCAAAAGGCATGACAATATAACAATAAATACCTGAGGGGGTTATGAAGGCGGTGTCTTCTTGGTCGATGGTTCCATCCGAATTTGTTGAAATCCCGAGGACGCGTCCATGAATGTGAGGAGTTCGTGACGAGGTGGCATCAACTAATGAATCTATGTGCGGCAAAGGGAAAGGATCTTTTGGGCGTGCCTTATTTAAGTCGGTGAAGTCGACGCAAACTCGCCATTTCCCGTTTCTCTTCTCTACCACAACCACATTTGCCAACCATCTTGGATAATCGACCTCTCGTATCATGTTGGCTTTGAGTAAGCGCTCTACCTCCTCCTTGATGATCCGATTTCTGGTTTCGCAAACTTTCTACGTTTCTCGGTGCACCGGTTTGAAGCCGGGATCTATGTTAAGTTTGTGAGTGATGACATCTTTGCTAATGCCGGTCATGTCATCATGTTTCCAAGCGAAACTTTTATTCTCGCTTCTTAATAGGTTCACAAGCTTCTCCTCTATATCTCGACGATATGTCGGTGCCAATAAGTACTTTGATGTCCGGGTTGGAAGGATCTAACAATACTTCTTTCACATCATCCTCCCTAGCTTCCGTGACTTCACGTACTTTCTTCGGTAATTGCTATGCTTGTTTTGGAGATGTAGACGCCTTCATTGAAGTTTTGTAACATTCCTTGGCCACCGTTGATCATCGTAAATCTTAGCGACACCCCAAGGTGTTGGAAACTTCACACATTGATGGTAAGTGGAGGTACGGCCTTCATTCCATGAATCCACGGTCTTCCAAGAATTACATTGTAAGATGTTGCGCAATCAATTACACAAAACCGTTCCACGGTGTTGAGGCCCTTTGAGTATATTGGAAGCTTTATCTCCCCATCGTTTCTTTGACTTCGCCACCGAAGCCTACCAAAGATCGAAGATTTTTGACAATCTCCGATTCCGGATGTTCATTTCTTTAAGGGTACCCAACATAATAAGATTGACGGAGCCGCCCCCATCTACCGTAATACGTCGTATGGTACAGTTGGCGATCTGCAAGGAAATGACCGAGACCGTCATGATGGGGTTCCAGCAAGTTATCACGATCACTTTCATCAAAGACAATTGGAGTCTGGGCAAGGTATCGACATCCCGGGCCGTCTCTCCGGCTTTTCATCTTTTGACTCCTTAGCATGTCATTTTGCGGCGTATAGGATGTTCCACATATTTACGAGCCTCCACTAATGAAGTTGATCACCTTTGTTGATGCCGGGGAGAAACCGGTCTTTCAGCCTTCATGAGGAGCTTCAGACTTTCGGCTTTCTTCTTTCTCGATCCCAACGGCTCCTTAAGATGTCCTTTCGAGAGCAAGTAACTCGATCTCCTTTCTTAATGCGATGCGGTCTTCGCAACATGCCCAAAGTCTTCATGGTAAGCACACCATTTTGATTTGTCACGCCATCCCGTGGTTTTGTCCGTTTTCTTTGGCCATCCGGCTTTGTCTCCCAGGTTGCCCATTGCGCAAAGTACACCCGAAATATCAACCGAAAAACAATAATCGAAATGTTAGGCACATTATCATTATCTTCATCCTCACCGTCTATTGAATTAATTTTGCTAGTGTCAATTCTCGGATAAGGATTGGGACGGTTGTTTACGCGATGGGACGATCTCGGTCTTTCTATCGGGATGGTCATATGTCGACGTCTTGGATGATGACTTTGATCTTCGCAGCTCATCTTCCTCCGGTCTTATGAATCTTAATGCCCCGCTCCCGACTTCCTCCACCCGCTTACAAGGAGTCATTACCAAATCTTGGTAATATCATGCGAATCTTTCTTCAACCCCATTTTGAATGCTTACGTGGCCGTCGACATGTCAAGATTGGGAATTTCCAGCACCTCTTTATTGAACCGGTGGACGTAATCCTTTAGGGTTTCATTAGGCCGCCGAGTTACATTGTAAAGGTCACTTGTCAACCTTTCAAATTGTCGATCGCATGAGAATTGGTTATAGAACATGTTGATGAGCCGGGCGTATGAACCAATTGAACCTAGGGGTTGCCTAATCAACCATTTGAGAGCCGAGGTCCAGATAAGGTGGATCCAAATCCCCGCATAAGCAAGCCTCCCGGAATTGAAGTGGAATATGGATTATGTCCATCTTTTCTTGATAGTGTGCCACGTGCTCCTCTCGGGTCCGTGGTGCCGTCGTACGACTTCATAGATGGTACATCTGAGCGCTTCGGTATGTCGACATTTGCAATTGCCGGGACAAACCGAGACCGATTGTAGCGCTTTGCGTTCGTTGAATTGGAGGAGTCACACTGGTACGTTCATTACTAATTCTCTCGAGATCCCGCATCTGTTTAGCTAGTGGGTTTCCTGCAAAAGGGTCACCATAGGAATACGATTGAAATTATTATTATTGAAAAGATTATTAAGCAAACCGTAGTTGTCCGTAGTAGTCGTGGACATGCCAGTCTTGTCCTATAAATGGGATGAATGGAGTGAATCCTGCGGAAGATGGTGTCAAAGGGGTGTCCCCGGGCAAAGATGTTGACATCATGAAAGATGTCACGGAGGAGGATTGCCCATTGGAATGAATTCATTACGAAATGTAGATCCTCCGGAGTTGTCAAAGTTGAGAACCCTTGCGCGCAGTGGTGATATGTTTTCAAGCCGAGATGCTATGAGTTGTTGGTCTTTCTCGCATCTTAATCATGGAATTGGTCAACACCTTCGAATTGTTATCTTGCCGGTCCAACCTTTGATTCAACTTTGGTTAGGATACTCCGGATGTCGGCATCTCGCATTGGAAGAGGTCGCCCCCTTTTGTGGAGTCTTCGTAGGTTGAGTTGGCCGAGATCCGGTGCGAGGAGGCGGTGGTAACAAGCCGGTTCTACCTCCCGATGTGGGAACAACGGTGGGACCTTTGCCGGCGGTGGACACATTGGTGGGTGCAGACATAGTGAATTCGATTAGGAAATGTTTCAAATAACCGATAAACCACGAGGCCCCTCGGTGGGCGCCAAATTGTCTTGGTAGAAAAAAGAAAACTGATAGAGTAGAATCTTAACTATGTTTAGTGTGTGGATTGAATAATAAGGAGGGAACTATGGAATTCGATTATATGGAACAAGAAAATGAAAAACGAGACAATGACAACGCGATTTGTTAACGAGGAAAACCTTGGAGGTGATAACCTCTTTGGAAAAAACCCCGGGAGTTAGGTCTCCAACCTTAAAGGTTCCACTATAATGATCACAATTACAACTTCGGAAGATAATGGAGAGGATTACAAGAGTTTGTGTGTAAAGTGTGTGCGTATGAGCATGAGTGTCATTTTCCGTCTCCATTTCCCCTTAAATACAAGTAACTAAGAAAGAGTCAAATATGGTTCCTACAATCTCGGCATTGTGGTTTATCTTTTCAACCTCCGTGAGACCTAGTCGCCCTAGACGTTTGAAGATCTGTTGAACGTGCTTGAAGGTTGTTTCCGCATTCCTCTCTTAATTACTGAAAAATAAGAATAATAATATTAGGAAATATTGGACAAGTAAATATTTAAAACAATACTTACAGTGTAATGACATCTCGTTATGCAGGATCAGCTGAAGATGTCGTCATGTCAAAAAATGCCCACAACAGAGGTTATGGTATCAATCAAATCTAATACAAAATAGGAGGGTTAAAATATGCATACCCAACAATCTCCCCCTATTTGATTGATGCCATTACCTACTACAGCAAAAGCAAACATTGTACTTGGTAAAAACATGTCCATAAGAATTAACATGGTAAGTCATGTCCCAAGTCAATGCACACACTAGCTTAAGCTATAGATTTCTATACTTTTGAAAGATTAAAAACTTACAATTTGAAGAGTATAGAAATGCATTCAGTGCACTTTAAAAAGTATGAGTTTAAGTTTAAAGTGATGTTTAAACTGAATGTTTAAATGTCAATTCAAAAGAGAGATTTTTAAGTTGAAAAATATTTGAATGAGGTTTAAGACCATAAGCGGTTTCATTGTTCTACAAACAAGCAGTTTGATATGAACAAAGTTTTGGAACCATGATGTAATTTCCATTAATTCCTAAGATGATTACAAGTACAGGAATGAAGGAAAATTACAAGGTTACAAACAAAATAAAGTAAGTTGGACAAAGAAAATACAAGGAGAGTGCGGTCCAACTTACACAAGCGGTTCAAAAAGGAAAAGCGGTTTACTGCTGGGGCGGCTTGTTAACTTCATGATCAGCTCCACTTGGCCCAGCTCTTGATTGGTCAGGGGCAAATGCTTTCCTCAGTCTTCTAACTTCCTCTGCGGTTCTGGTGAGAGTAGCTTCAAGCTTCTTTAGGGCATTGACAGAATGAGCAGAGGTAGAATTGGTAGCACCAACCGCTTTGGTGTTTTCCACAAGGTTGTCTCTGATAGTATCCAGCTGAACATGGAGGGAAGAGTAGAGAGAATTAAAGATGGTGTGCACTTCCTCCTGAACAGCAACAGTCTGAGCTTGAATGGCTTGTTCCATTGGTTCAAGATCCACAGATACCTTCAGGGAGGTTTTGAGATCATTGACTGTTGAGCCAAATTTTGAATTGAATCCTTCCCTGAGGTTGTCCAGGCGGTCGTTGAATTCATCTTGAATTTCATTCAGCTTTGCCTTTACTTCTCCAGCAATAGTATCAAGATTGACCTTAGAATCTACTTTGAATATGTCAATCTGTTCCAACACTTCTTCATGCAAAGAGTCCAGAGCGGTTTGAGTTTCAGCGGTTTTGCTATGCCCTGGTCTTGAGTTCAGAATAGTAAGAAATTTGGAACTAAGTTCTCCAAGATCCTTCTCAATGGCTTTACAAATCTTTTCACCAAGCTCATTAAGGATCTTGTTCAGCTCAGCAAGAGATGCCTTATCTCCCAAGGCTTTGAGCATTCCATCTTCCAAGGATTTTTGAAAGGCTTTAAAACAAGCTTCAGCAGTGGATTTAACCATTGAAGCTGTTTCATCCAAGGAAGCAGTTGACGAAGATGGAGTTGATGTAGATCTCAACCCCTTAATGGCATCAATCAATGAAGATTTAAGAGCAGTCATCTCAAGGGATTGAGAATCTACCTTGGCTTGAAGGGAGGCATTGGAGGCGGTCAGCTTGATGATGTGGCCTTGATTGATGAGGAGTTGGCCTTGAATAAGGTTAAGGGTTTGAAGGATTTGGGAGTAGTCTGTGGGAGGAGCGGTTGAGGGTGAAGCGGTTTTGAAGGTAGGAGGCGGTTGGAATTGGTTGGTTTCAGGTGTGGTTTGTGTCTGAGGAGGTTTTGGAGGAGGGGTCTTTTGAGTATGAGGGGAATCTTGGGGAGTTAGGGATTTTTGAGGGGAATTGGATCTGGAGAGGTTAGGGGTGTTGGAATGGGAGCGGTTTAGGTTAGGGGAATTGATAGGGGTTGGGTCATCTCTAACAGATTTGGATGTGGCATGTCCAGCAGAGGGCTTGGACTGCCATTGTTGATAGGCAGATTGAGTAGGGGTTTGGTTGGAATGTTGTGAGTTTATGGAATGGGAATGTTGGGGTGAGTTATATTGGGATTAAGAAGATAGGGGTGATAGTGATTTTCTGGGGGAAGGTGAAGGGGAATTTTGAGGAGGTGATTGAGGAGGGGAATTTCTGGGAGGTGAAGGAGAGGGTGAGGGTTGGACAGGCTTGGTCTTTTTAGAGGATCTCTTTTTGGCTGCCATCTTCCTTCTCTTAGGTTTCTCCCCCTGAATTGGAGCGGTTTTGATAGGGGAAGGAGTTATGGATTTGGATTTTGAAGGGGATCTGGCTGGGGATTGGGTAGGTGATTGGACAGGAGAGGTTTGATGGGTTGGAGGCGGTCTCTCTTCTTGAAGTGGATGGGTCTCAGGTGGTGGCTCCATATGAGACGCGGTTGGTTCAATTGTGGATTTGCCCTTGGCTTGATATTTTTCAGCTTGCTCCTTGGCCAATTTTGCAATCTTATCTTCCAAAATCTTCATCTGTTCCTCAACAGTTAAACCAGCCATCTCATCTCTGGCTTTCTTGGCTCTAGCCACCAAGTTTGGAATACTTGGGTCTTCTTCCTCTTCTTCATCATCTTCATCCACCAAGTGCAAGGTTTCAGGTTCCTTAGAGGATTTCTTCCTTTTGCTTGTACCAGCTCCATTATCAGCAGTAGGCGGTTTGGATGCTGGAGCGGTCTTGGTTCTCTTGGGAAGCGGTTCAACTCTTGCTTGGGGCTTCCTGGATCGCTTGGTAGCTTTAGTTTGAGGAGCGGTTGTAGGATCTCTGAGCTCATAAGGTTCCTTCAAGGGATAGGTGTCTCGCATCATACAAAGATTTGTATAATGCATCTCCATTTGCATATCTCAAGGTGTGGCAAGCAAGCACCCTAGGCAATCATCTCGAGCAAACCCACCATAAGTTCTGATTCTTGGTGACCATATCATCTAAATGCTCATAGTCTATCAACAGAGCGGTTATGATCCCGTTAAAGGTCTCCACCTCTCGATCTTCACCTTTGACCTTGGACCGATAGGTCTCAATGCTATCCTTAATTTCCATGTAGAGGATTTTAGGCCAATGCAGCTTGAATCTCCATAAATATAGCGTAACTATACATCCATTGTTGGGATGTAAAGTTGTTGTGATTTCCTCGTCTTCCCACGTATGGATCTCCCCACTAGATGACCTATAAAGTTCATCACTCACCAAAATTCTTTCCGGGGATCTTCTTGTACTTCTTAGACAAGGTATCTACTTTGGCGGTTTGGAAAGCAAAGATTGTCTGGAATGACTTGATCAACCTCTAAGGGAGCTCCACCAACAGAAATCTGAAAAGCCTTCTGATGTCAATGTAGTCTATGGAGAGCTTCATGCCTTCAACAACAATGTCAGCAGTGCAACTCTTTGACCTTGATCTAGAACTCTTGATCTTTTCTTTGCAGTTGCAAAGAACTGGTCCACAAACGAAGGCACAATGAAATTCAGCTTCTTGGTGAAAAGCGGTAGGATGCCAGAAACTCTCAGCTTCCTCAGCAACTCCCTTCCAAGAGCATCAGTTTTGAGCTCTTCCTCATTTACTTCCCAACCTGGTAGGAAGGTAGTTGGATCCTAAAAAATAAAATTTCAAGTGTTAGATCCATATTTGTATTCATAATTCATAAGCGGTTCGGGCACCAAGCGGTTAAGCAATGGTGCGGTTTGAGAATTTCAAACCCCAAGTGAAATATGAATACACAATGATAATGAGGATTTGAGAATAAGATTACTTAAGTACGTGGCATTGTAATCCAAACTTATCCCACACTGCAAGCAGTGATTAGAGAGGAATTTCTTGGTTTCCAGCCTATATACTTAGTAAAATCTCAAAGGCAATGAAGGAAGGAATTTAACCAGCATGCAGTTTTAAAATATTTGAAAATGCGGTTTAGAACATGCGGTTTAGGTTGAATAGGTGAGGAGCGGTTTGAAACAAAAAAAATTCCTAAATGGTTGCATACAAGCGGTTTCAAACCAAAATGAAATCCAAAAATTTCTGAAAAAGTTGAAAATTTTCTAAGTGTTGGAAAAACACTTTCTCAGAATCAAGGCATCCAAAATATATGATTTTTCAAGAAAAGTTCATGGGTTTTGTGAAGAACACCAAGAACTTTCAAGAACACCAAGAACAGAGATACATGAAACTTAACCAAAATGAGCAAATAACATATCAAAATGATCACATTGGGAAGGGGATTAACAATATACCAATAAAATTACAACCTTTACCCAGAATCATCCACAATCACTAAAAATGTAAAGTGGGTTTACGAAGAACAGATTCTGAAAATCACCAAATTAGTGCTCATAACATGGATTGATCATAAAATAAATGACATATAAGTAATCCATGTATAAATCCGAGCAAAACCCAACAGATATCATAAAAAATGAGTAACAAATAAGATCAAAATCACCAAAAGTATGAACTGAAGAATACGAACAGTTTATGTGTGTTCATCCATGGCAGATTTTGAAGAAATTAAGAGTTAGAAATTGATTACCATTTCCAGAACTGGTTTCTTTGCCCTAGCAACAGTTGAGGCCCTTTGTCTTTTAGAAGTAGGTTTTGATGTTGTTGCCATTGATGATTAACGGTTTAAAAATGGAGGGTTTTTGAAGGTTTTAGAGAGAGAAAGTGAGTTGGTAGACAGAGAGAGGACGGTTGCAGAGAGTTGGCAGAAGAAAAGAAGGATTTCACCAAACAAGGTATATATAGGGTGAAGGGGTGGAGGCAGTTGGTCAGAAGGAATGATTGAATTAAACCAACTGTTACACCCTTTCACCTCTTACACCTCTCTCAATGACGGCTGACATGAGGGTTTTTAATGCTCATGTCCCCTTAGCATTAAATGCTCTTAATTTTGAAATAAACGAGGGAAAACATTTGCAAAAATACCCTTATGTCAAAAATAAGGACTAAAAAATAAATAAAGGAATTTGAACAGTTTTTTTTTTTTTTAAATAAAGATAAGCAATAAAAATAGACAGAGTTTACTTCTTGTTGAAACGCGGTTTTGATCCAAGCTGGCCACCGTATGAGCGGTTTGGAACTTGCGGTTGCATGCAATGCGGTTGGATAATCTTGTGGTTTTGGCACAAAGTGCGGTTCAACAGAGCGGATTTGATTCCAAAAGGAATTTCAACCTAGACTCAACAAACAAGTTAGCAAATAAAAAGTATGGAATTTATTTAAGTTCAAGCATACCCATTTCTCCTCTCGAGAAAAGAAAATCTCTTGGAGTCAAGAGCCTTTGTGAGGATATCAAAGAATCCGATTGTCTCTGTCCCCACGTACTCTAAATGGATATTCCTCTTCTCCACATGATCTTTGAGGAAATGATATTTGATATCTATGTGCTTGGTCTTGGAATGCATGACATGGTTGTTGGAGACTGAAATTGTTGAAGTGTTGTCACACATGATGGGGCAATTCCCTTCATGGATTCCATAGTCCACCAACTGCTGCTTCATCCAAAGGATTTGACAAAGAACAACTACCAAAGAAGAATGTACTCACCGTGGTTGACACTGAAATTGATGCTTGCTTCTTGCTGGCCCAAGCAACTAGTCTATTCCCAAGGAAATGACAAGTACCACTAGTGCTTTTCCTGTCAATAGTGCAAGCTGCATAATCTGCATCTGAATAACCTACAAGATCGAAGTTCGAATCTTTGGAATACCAAAGTCCAAGGTTAGTGGTTCCAGATAAATAGCGGATTATACGCTTGACTGCAATAAGATGTGCTTCTCTAGGATTAGCTTGGTAACGAGCACATACACAGACACTAAACATGATATCTGGCCTACTAGCCGTTAAGTAAAGTAATGAGCCGATCATACCTCGATATAAAGTCTGATCAACTTTCTTACCTTTGAGATCCTTATCTAGCTTATTACCGGTGGCCATAGGAGTATCATACGCTTTAGCATTTTCTAATCCAAACTTCTTTATCAACTCCTTGGTGTATTTGGCTTGGCTGAGGAAAATACCTTCTTCGCATTGCTTGATTTGAAGCCCGAGGAAGAATGTTAATTCTCCCATCATGCTCATCTCAAACTTGCTTTTCATTAGCTTTTCGAAATGCTTGCAAAGTAACTCATTAGTAGAACCAAAAATAATATCATCGACATAAATTTGAACAAGTAAAGTATGCTCATTATATTTGGCAATAAAAAGAGTTGTATCAATTTTACCACGTTTAAATCCTTTTTCTAGTAAAAATTTAGAAAGAGTCTCATACCATGCCCTTGGAGCTTGCTTAAGTCCATACAAAGCTTTCTGGAGTTTGTAGACATGATTGGGAAATTTGGAGTCTTCAAATCCAGGCGGTTGGGCAACATACACGGTCTCTTCCAGTTCGTCGTTGAGGAATGCACTCTTTACGTCCATTTGATACAACTTTAAATGCTTGAAAGAGGCGTAGGCTAAGAAGATTCTGATAGCTTCCAATCTTGCAACTGGAGCAAAGGTTTCGTCATAATCAATTCCTTCTTCTTGCCTATATCCTTGTGCAACCAACCTTGCTTTATTCCTAGTGATGCTTCCATTCTCATCCATCTTATTCCTAAATACCCACTTAGTTCCTATCACTCCTTGATCCTGAGGTCTAGGCACCAAAGTCCAGACCTTGCATCTTTCAAACTGGTTGAGTTCTTCTTGCATAGCAACGACCCAACTGGAATCTTGGAGTGCTTCATCAATCTTCTTGGGTTCAACTTGAGATAAAAGTGAAGTATGCTCGTCATAGTTTGATCTCCTTGTTTGAACACCGAAAAACAGATCACCAATCACATTTGTGAGGGGGTGACCGCCGACTTCACGAACCTCCGGGGTAAGTCCGGTTGGACCGAGGTTTGTCAAGATCTTCAATTGGAACGTCGTTAGATCCTTCAAATAAGTCATGGAAGGTAAGTTGACGAAGAGGTTCTATAAGCCGGATAGGGAATTCTCAACTTCTTCTTCCCTTGGAGTTGCATCCGGAGTAGGAACTTCAGTGCGGTTTCAAAGGTGCGGTTTGAGGGAATTTCACTGAGGGTGCCGGATTTTGCGGTTGAGGTTCAGGTGCGGTTTGAGATGGTTCACCTGGTTCATTATGCTCAACAAAATCATCAGCAACATTTGGAGCCAAATGTGGCTCAAGGAGAGAATGCTCATCAAAAGTAACATGGACAGACTCAACTATTTTTAAACTAGTTTTATTGAAAACACGAAAAGCTTTTGAATGTTTAGCATACCCAACAAAAATACCTTCGCCGGCTTTAGCTTCGAATTTACCTCTATTTTCACTTCCGTTGTAGAGGACAAAACATTTGCAGCCAAAGATTTTGAAGAATGCAATGTTGGGGGTTCTTCCTCGCCAAAGCTCATAGGGAGTCTTGTTATAGGTTTTGTTGATGAGGGAGCAGTTCTGAGTGAAGCATGCGGTATTGATTGCTTCAGCCCAAAAATACTGAGGTAGCTTCGCTTCGTATATCATTGTCTTTCCAAATTTCAATCAACGCCCTATTCTTCCATTCCACAACCCCATTTTGTTGTGGAACACCACGTTGAAAAATTGTGATCAATCCCATGGTCATCACAATACCGAGCAACACCGTTGTTCTTAAATTCGTTCCATTATCTCGATCGAACACTAACGATGTCGTCTTCTTTTTGAGTTTGGAGCCGTCTAAAAGTGCGGTGAGAATCTCATAACAATCATCTTTGGAAATCATCGTCTCAACCCACGTATATCTTGAGTAATCATCCACCACCACTAAGGTATATCTATTTCCTCCAATGCCGGCAAATGGTTACGGGTCCAAACAGATCTATGAGAAGCAGCTTGTAAGCATCTTGAAGTTGATGGAGCGGTCTTGCCGGTGAAAGACGACGCGGACCGCTACCAAGCCGGCATGCACTGCATTTCTCTGGATGGTGGTCAGCCACTTTGGGTAAACCACGAATGAGGTTTTCCCTACCAATCTTTGCAAGATACTTGAAGTTCAAGTGGCTCAACCTCTTGTGCCATAGCCAACTATTTTCGCTCACATTCTTAGCTACAAAACAGAGATTAGTAATACTACATGCAGAATTTAGATCAATAATGTAAATATTACTCTTACGAATCCCTGTGAGTAGGGTGACGCCGGAAATGCTATCTTTGATAAAGCAATTTGATGACGTGAAGTTGCAAAGCATTCCTTTGTCGCAAAATTGAGAAATTGAAAGGAGGTTGTTCTTGAGTCCTTCAACAAGAGAAACCTTCTCAATGGTTAGGTTTCCTCTCCTTATAATACCGTATCCAATGGTCTTGCCTTTGTTGTTGTCACCAAAGGTTACAGACGGACCACTTGCTTCAACGACATCTTCAAGTAATGATGTATCTCCAGTCATATGTCTTGAGCAGCCACTATCAAGATACCATTTATTATCCTTGGAGTGACCAGCCATGAAGCAGAGGACCTGAAATGTAAACATTAAGAACGAGGTCCCCCTTTATT
The DNA here is from genome assembly GCA_022495995.1 of Adenophora triphylla var. japonica. Lineage (NCBI taxonomy): Eukaryota > Viridiplantae > Streptophyta > Magnoliopsida > Asterales > Campanulaceae > Adenophora > Adenophora triphylla. The sequence goes on from JAFEMH010000323.1 coordinate 29,247, forward strand.
CCTTGGGTCCTGAAGTTAGCAACCCTTTACAACCCACACCTCGCCTGACGTAAGGAGGTTTACTCTTCCTGGCATTGGATGTGAACCGCAAAAGGCATTCTGCAGCCTTGTGACCTAAACCATCACACACAGAACATTTATAATAGCTACAAGCATCATGAGGTTTTACTAACTCTTTACTCTTCTCAGGAGTTGCATGCGGTTTGAGAAACGCAGTTTCACCCTTAACAAAAGGAATTGGCTTTGGTTTGACCACGTATTTTCTAGGAATGCTATTCCTACTTTTGAAGGCAGGAGGAGTGGTCGAAGAAGAGGCGCGGTCAGACCTCGGTTGCCAGCATCTCTAGTTCCACCAGAAGCGGTTTTAGGGATGCGGCCAACTCCATAAGCCATTTCTTCTGAAGCTACACTCTCAGAATCCTTTGGCTTCAACACAGAATTCTTTCCATATTGCTTTCCTTTAGGGTAGACAAAATTAAAATTTTGTTGTCCTTTACCCTTGCCTTTAGCATGCTTCCCCTTGGGAATTTCTTTAGTTAGTTCCAAAATTTCCTCATCCTTTTCACTCGAGGATGCACACTTCTCCTCTTCCTCAGATCCAAAACCTAGGCCTTCCTTAATTCCAGGAGGAACTTGGGAGTCCATGATTTTATCCTTGGTGGATTGAGACTTGAGCCACGAATCAATAATCTTTTGGAGATTGTTGATTTGGGTTACCAAGTCATCATTTCGGAGTTGAAGTGCAGCAACCTTAGTTTCAAGGATGCGGTTCTGATCAGCAAGAGGAGTCATACTTCTGATTTGGTCCTTAAGATTTGAAATTTCGGACTTCATCACAGTTTTCTCCGTCTTGTACAGATTAAGTTCATCATGAGCTAAGCTTAAGTCTTTCTTAAGATTAGAGAATTGATGGATCACCATTTCAGCTTCCTTGAACATCCTTTCATGTTCCATGGGAGAAACCTCTTCCACCACCTTTTTCAAAATTTTCTTCTTTGGAATTGTTTTTGAAGGTGGAGCATTTGTAGGAGGAAAAATGGGTCGTGAATATGAGCAATTTCCTATCTTAATGCTAGGAGTAAGTTTGATATTTTCATCCAACGTAAAATTTGGAAGTTTTGTAGAAACCTCTTTTTCTTCCATATCTTGCGACTCGATTGACTCAGAATCTGACTCATCGGAAGCGTACGCAATTGCGAGAGATTAACCTCTTCGGTTTCATCATCACTTCCATCTTCAGAATCTGTTTCAATCCAAGTAGCCAATTCCTTGGAATTCTCTTCCTCCTCAAGAACCATTCCCTTGCGATGAGAAAATTTCGCGAGGGAGGTTTTCTTTTCATGTATTCATATTTAGGCCGTGGACACTCAGATGCAAAGTGACCAGGTTTTCTACAGTTGTAGCAAATTTCCTCACTCTTTTTCTTTGTATCTCCAACCTTAGAAAACGTTGCAGGAGGTTTGCCTTTTGAAAATGATTTTGTGAAAGGTTTTGAGGATTTTCTAAATTTTTGGAATCTTTTCACAAACATGGCAAAATCATCATCATCCATCTCGATGAGTGATGAGGTTGATATGGAAGGATCTGCAGTTTGATTGGATGTAGATGGTTTCTCCTCATGTTCCACGACGGACATGGATAGCGATTTGGTTTTCCCTTCAATCTCTTCAATATGATTTAATTTTAATTCATAGACTCTAAGATTGGCGTACAAGTTACTTAACGACCAAGTACCCAAAACTTTGGAGTCTTCTAAAGAGGTAGCCTTATTTACCCATTTAGATCCTAAAGCAGATAGGAAAGTCATATTGATTTCCTTATCAGTTAAAGTTTTGCCAAGAGATCTACAAGCATTAACTACCTCAACATATCGGTCGTAGGTTTGACGCAAGGTTTCGTTGGATTTTATGTTGAAGTTGCCGTATGATCTTTCAACAAAGATATAATTTGCTTTCCTTGCATTCGTCATCACCTTCGAGGTAGCTCTCAATGGCATCCTACATACGCTTTGCGGTTTTGAGGTACATCACTTTCAGAGTTGATACTGGGAGGGTTCCGTAAATGATGTGCCTAGCCTTGTTGTCCCAAGGCAACCAATCTCTTCTCTTCATCCGACCACTCATCTTTTGGCTTTTGACTTCCGGAGTTTCAGCATTGGTGGTTGCATCAGTGTTAGCCTTCATTGGACTTAGAGGGCCATTGATCACGCACTCCACCAAAGATTTCATCTATAGTTTCCAAATGAATAAGCATTCGGCACTTCCAGATGTCAAAGTGGTCTTCGTCCAAGATTGGAATGTGTGAATAGTTAACAGTAGTCATTGTCTTTGTATTTGCCATATCGAATCGGCACACAAGCTGTTAAGCTTGAAAAATAGTGGTTTTAAAATGTGTAAGCTCTGATACCACTTGTTGGTCCCAAAGGTGGCAACAAGGGTGAAAATACAGCTAGAGGGGGGGGGGGGGTAAATAGCTGTTTCAAATTTTTCGCCCTCTTTAAAAACTAAACCTCTAAGCTTACAAAACCTCTTGCAGTGTGTAAGAAACTGCAAGTAGAGTTGTAAAATGCACAGCGGAATATATGAGTTATAAAGTGTTTTTGGGAGAGGCGGTTTTGCAAAGCGGTTTGATAGTGCGGTTGTCAGAAGGTGCAGTTTGCAAAAAGTGAGGCTTTGACAATGTTAACTCCAAACACGATTTCACAATAAAGGATAACTATATAAAGATCAAACAGAGACAGAGATAAATGATTAGCAAGCACAGAAAATATAAATGCAGTAAAGTATATGAACAAGCTATTTGGAGTGGTTCAATCGATAAACGATCTACGTCCACTACCAAGATGGTTAGTCTTGGATTTCTAAGAGAGATTTTATATTGAGTATTTGAGATTACAAAGTACAATAAAATCTTTTCTATGAAGAACAAATCCTAGACTATAACCAGTGTATCTCAAATGAATAAACTATGTGTTTAAACAAGTGAGGTGTGTGTGTGTTCAAGATCAAGGCTCTTTAAATCTGAGAGATGTAGAGCTCAATGATTCTTGAATGTGTTAAGGCTTGATTTCTGGGCTGGGATATATATTTCTTGAAATATGAAGATGAAGATTCAAAGGACTTAGAATTTCTGGGCAGAGCTTCAACTTCTCATGAACACAGCAATTTCTCAAGATTCAAGCAATCTTCAAATGGTGAAGATTAGGGGTATTTATACCCAAGCATCAAGAAACTAGCCATTGGATACAGCTGTTATAAGGACAGTCCTTGATGCAATCCCATTGGTCCACAACAACCACTTTTGTCCTTTGGAACTGTTGATGCAGGTAAAGCTGATCAGACCTCAGCTGCAATCAAGGTGGTTAGGACATCTGTCACCTTTTTAAGATCCTTGCAGATCTTGTCTGAAAAGTAGTCACGTGACAAGATATGGTAGTTGACTTTTTATATTGCTGACGTGGATTCCAACGGTCAAAAGAGATCACTTCAAGAAGCCAATCATTGGGGCGGTTCTGGGGTCAAGCGGTTTGACATGAAAGCGGTTCCACCAGAAGAAGGATTTCCAAGAGTGTGGTTTGCACTTTGGTAATCAAGCGGTTTCAGATGAAGGGAATCACAAGGCAAAAAGGCGGTTCTACCAAGCGGTTCTAGAAGGGCGGTTCTGAAACCCTTGAAACTGCAATCCTAAGATCCAATGATTCTTGAGCCAGTCTTCAAGCCTAAAATTAACCTATTCTATAAAATGGACTTAGCTAAAAAATTGAAGTCTAAGCTTCATTACATAGGGTCCTAAAGTCCTTAAAATAAATAGGAGGTTATGGTATCAATCAAATCTAATACAAAATAGGAGAGTTAAAATATGCATACCCAACAGTGGTTCTGATATTTGTGGTACTTCTTATTCTGCAGCTAAGAGGTTCGCTAAGCAAGCTAAGGATGAGAAACCCGAGAGATACTCCAAGATGTCACAGCTCACATCTCAAGATACCATCTCCTTCGAAGAAAGTGACCGGGACAATGTTATGGATCCACATCATGACGCCTTGGTCGTTTCTCTTCAGATAGCCAACTGCAAGGTCAGACGTATCCTAATAGATGGGGGCAGCTCGGTAAATCTCATCATGCTGGATGTTCTGAAGGAAATGAAGATCCCTGAAGACAGCATTGTAAAAAGGACCTCAGTCCTCGTGGGTTTCAGTGGAGAAACCAAAAGTACAGTGGGTGAGATTACACTTCCAGTCTACGTCGAAGGTATCAATTCCATGGAGAAATTATGTGTAATCGATAGTACAACTTGTTATAATGTGATCTTGGGAAGACCATGGATCCATGGAATGAAGGCTGTACCATCCACCTATCACCAATGTGTCAAGATGCCGACACCTTGGGGAGTTGTCAAGGTTTACAGCGATCAACAGTCAGCTAAAGAATGTTACATGACTTCCATGAAGGCTTCAACGACCCCTAAGATGGCATAGCAATTACAGAGAAAGGCCCGTGAGGTTCTGGAGGCGAAGGAACATAATTTGAAAGAGATACTCTTAGATCCCTCAAACTCGGATCTCAAAGTGCTGGTTAGCCAAGATGTTCCAGCAGAAATAGAAGAAGACCTTATCAAACTCTTACAAAGCAGAATTAAAAGCTTCGCATGGAAACATGAAGATATGACAGGCATCAGTAAGGATGTAATCACCCATAAACTCAACATCGATCCATCTTTCAGACCGATCCACCAAAAGAGAAGAAAGTTCGCACAAGAAAGGAATGTTATCATTCAAGAAGAGGTGGATAGACTACTCAAAGCTAAAATGATCAGAGAGATTGAATACCCAAGATGGCTAGCGAATGTGGTGGTAGTAGAAAAGAGGAACGGAAAATGGAGAGTTTGTGTTGACTTCACAAACTTAAACAAAGCTTGTCCAAAAGATCCTTTCCCCTTGCCACACATTGATACTCTGGTAGATGCTACTTGTGGACATGAAGTTTTGACCTTCCTAGATGCGTCTTCAGGATTCCGGCAAATCCAGATGGAGCCATCCGACCAAGAGGATACCGCTGTCATCACCCCAACAGGTATTTATTGTTACATTGCAATGCCTTTTGGACTAAGAAATGCAGGTGCTACATACCAGAGGCTAGTCAACATGATGTTCAAAGAGCAGATTGGGGACACTATGGAAGTATATATCGACGATATGGTGATAAAGTCAAAGAAAGCTGAAGATCATGTTTGAGATCTTACTCAAGCATTCAACATCCTAGACAAGTTCAACATGAAGCTGAACCCAGCAAAGTGCAATTTTGGCACGAAGTCCGGGAAATTCTTGGGCTACATGGTGACACAAAGAGGGATAGAAGCAAGCCCGGAGCAGATCAAAGCAATCATCAACTTAACGTCACCCAAATCAATAAAAGATGTTCAAAGATTGACTGGGAAGGTGGCAGCATTGAATCGATTCATCTCAAAATCCTCAGACAGATGCAAACCGTTCTATGACATCTTAAAGAAGAATTCTAGGTTCGAGTGGACTGATAAACATGAACAAGCCTTTCAAGATTTGAAGTTGTACCTATCAACACCTCCCCTTCTTTCAAAGCCTCAAGAAGGTGAGCCATTGTGTGTCTACTTAGCTGTCTCTGAAACCGCAGTTAGTACCGTCCTGGTCCGTGATCAAGATGGCATCCAGCAGCCAATATACTACGTAAGTAAAACATTGCTCGATGCGGAAACCAGGTATTCACACCTTGAAAAATTAATATTAGCTTTAATTTCTGCTTCAATTAAGTTAAGACATTATTTCGAAACTCATGTTATTATCATTCATACTAACTATCCAATAAAAAGTGTGATGAGAAAACCAGAAATGTCAAGAAGGATGGAAAAGTGGTCCGTTCAATTAAGCACTTATGACATCAAATATGAGTCTAGAACAGCGATAAAATCACAAGCACTTGCAGATTTTGTGGCAGACTTTAGTCCAAGTATGCAACCAGAAGTAGAACTTGAAGTCCAACAACTCCAAGATGGGGACATCCTGAGGACGTGGACTCTTTACACAGATGGTGCTTCTAATATGAGGGGCACAGGGCTAGGTGTTGTCCTAAAGTCACCACAAGGGGACATCATACCCCAGGCCATTAGTTGTGATTTTAAAGCCACCAATAATGAGGCAGAGTACAAAGCCTTAATCGTGGGCCTATCCGTGGCTCTAGACATGAACATCAAAGCAATACAGGTATATAGTGATTCATTATTACTTGTAAATCATTTTAACGGTTCCTATACAGCAAAAAATGCCAAGATGACAGCTTATTTGGGCATAGTAAAAATTCTGGCGAGCAAATATCAAATATTCTCTTTCTAACAAATACCCCGAGAAGATAACTCTCAAGCAGATGCATTGGCTAATCTTGGATCAGCTTTCAAAAGCTTATCTCAGACTAATATCCCAATTATACATGTTGACATCCCTGTTGTGGAAAGGTTAGACTTATTCTGTATAGATGATGAGATCCCTGATAGTCAGATGGAGATATCTTGGACGACGCCAATAATTAAATATCTCCAAGATGGTACTATCCCTGATGAAGAAAAGAATGCCAGAACATTCAGGGTAAGGGTTTCAAGATTTATATTAATAGATAATGTGCTATTTAAGAAATCATTTGCAGGACCATATTTGAGATGTCTCGAAGCCGACCAAGCTAAAGAAGTCTTAAGAGAACTACATGAAGGATCATGTGGTAACCATTACAGGGCGAAGCTTATATACGAAAGCTCTGAGGATGGGTTATTACTGGCCAACAATGCGACAAGATGCTACCATCTTTGCCAAGAAATGTGATTCCTGCCAGAGACATAGCGACATCTTGCATCAGCCCGCAGAATTGCTTCATCCAATCCTCTCTACTTGGCCGTTCATGAGATGGGGAATGGATATAATGGGTAGATTGCCTAAAGCTCCTGGGGGAAAAGTTTTCTTGCTTGCTATGACTGATTACTTCTCTAAATGGGTTGAGGCTGAATCCTATGTGCAAGTTCGTGACAAGGAAGTTATATCCTTCATTAAAAGAAATATATTTAGTAGGTTTGGCATCCCATCTGAAATAATATGTGACAACGGCTCTCAATTTATCAGCAAGAAGACCCAAGATTTTCTCACTAGGTGGGGAGTTAAGATAGTGACATCTTCACCCGTCCATCCTCAAGCTAATGGCCAGGCAGAATCAAGCAACAAAATAATAATCAATAACCTAAAGAAGAGGCTAGATCAAAAGAAAGGAAGATGGGCAGAAGAGCTTCCCTTTGTCCTATGGGCAGATAGAACCACACCAAAGAATGCAACAGGTCAAACCCCCTATTCTTTAGTATTTGGAGCAGAAGCGGTCATCCCAGCAGAAGTTGTCGTCCCCACTGCCAGATTCAAGATGGTGACACCTGAACAAAATGATGCCAACCTAAGTCACGATCTAGACACCATTGACGAACTAAGGGACCTTGCTAAAATCAGGATAGCAGCATATCAGCATAAGATTGCAAGATCCTACAACAAGAATGTGAGGTTGCAAAAATTCCAAGTTGGTGATCTAGTCCTGCGTAAGGTGTTTCAGAACACAAGAGAGCCCAATGCTGGAAAGATGGCTCCCAAATGGGAAGGGCCATACCTAGTAGATGCTGACGCAGGTAGAGGTTCTTATTGGCTATCGACTCTAGAAGGAGCAAGGATTCCCAGAAGCTGGAACGCAATCCACCTCAAAGCCTACTTTATGTAAGTTTGAGTGATTATTTTTCAAATAAAACCAAGGTACGATCTTTACCATACTAAGTTCAATAAAAGTACTTGTTTCCATTTTAATTCTATTCTTGAATAAATACTGATTTAAGTATCGGAGGGGCGTTAGCTAAGCTAACGCCCACCTCTAACATGTTTTTGTTTTGTAAGGAAATAAGAAGCATTAGAATAAAACTCATTAGTTAAGATGTAAGCATCCTCCCAGGAACTCAACATCTTAAATCAGGTACGAACTATCTCTTACTCTTTATTTAAAAAGTATTCTTATAGTTCTTTTATCAGATAAAATGTGACATCAGAAAAGATGTCGAAATCTTTCATTAACTTGTTATTTTGCAAGAAATAGAAGTCTTCAAACTCAGTACAAGTCCTCGTGAATACAACCGTTTTGAGACTGGCCATCTCACCTCCGTTTAAGGTGCTTAATCCCTTCAAAGGTTTAAAGAAATTACTTTCTTTCACCGCTTTAAGGTTTAAACACCTCGCCTGGAGCGCACGATGTAAACCTTGATTGAGGTGTGTGGTGGGCCCGTATGTTTAATATATACGAATTACCCATCATCACTCAATCAATGTGTTAGACCCTAAGATCTTAACAAATGGTTATGGCACTTACGTGTCATCTAAGTACAAACGGTTATTGACATTTACATGTCAATCTACGTAATTGCAAAGGATTTCTACATCCACTCGCAAGTTGTTACCATCTACAAAGAAGTTAACATATCAACTTCTTAAAACATTTTTCATAAAAAATACTTGGGGAAAGTTTTTCCAAAACCCAAGTAAAGATTTTTCTAAAGAAAACATAAAAAGTGTTGGACCAACCCAACACTTGAAAAGCATATTGTCTTGACCCTTATGGGTCCATTATAAACCAAAAAAAAATTGTCTTTGGGACACAGCCCATTTAAAACCAAAATATTTCATACCAAAGTTTTCAAACCAAAAGATTTTTTTACCATGTTCTTTCACAGGGTGGCTACTGCCGCTGATATTGTTCCTTCATCCAAGATATCATTGCCTTTGGCTGCAGAGGATCCTTCTCCTACATCCCACTCTATGTGCCTCCCATCCTAAGAAGTCATTCTGTGTTGCTGTCATGAGCATCATCAGCTTGTTCAAGGTCCTTGGAGCCCTCATTCGTCTTTTCATTGTGGATCTGCTGCAAAGCTGCTTTTTCATCATCCAGGTTCCAGTTCACATGCTCTCCTGCCTGATATTCCTCAATCATTTGGATTCTAGTTTCAAAAACTGCTTTTGCAGTTTCATTTACCAAATCATCTCGAAGTGCTTCCATCTCCCTTGCATGCCTGATATCTACACTAGCGAGCCTGGACCGCCATTTTAAAATCTCTTCATTTTTGTCCCTGATTTCCAATCCCTTTTCCCTCAGTATCCTTGCGGCCTCCCTTAAATCCTTCTCGTACTCAACCCTACTCATATCAAAGGTATCGCACTTTTCCCTCCATATCTTGATTTCCTTGGACATTAACTTGGTCATCGAGATAATCTGTTATCAACAAACAAAAAGACATTTTTTTACCAAAATACAAAAGAGATCACTACATCTAGATCCATATCAATTCTTACCTGATTCTCCAATACCTCTTCATTCCAAGAAGTAATCTGATCCACTCTTTTCCTTTTTAAAATAACTTTATTGCCCGCTTCAGGATTGGTCTCTTCCGCTTTCATCTTGCCTTTGTATTTGGCCACAATATCATTCGTCGTAAAACCGGATTGAGTCACTACACATAAGGATATATGTTAGTACAGACTCAGTAGGTAGCCAAATTCAAATGATATATTAACCCTGACTCACTCCTTTTTGAAGAACGTCGTGACTATGGAAAGACGAATAAGAATTACACCCTTTATGATACTTTCACCGTAATATAAGGAGACGTCTGATATGGAAGAATTTGAAACAGATTTGATGATAACGATGCCTACCGAGAATTATGGTTCCTATCTAGACCCTTTCCTTAAACCCTCAACCGCCACGTCTCTTCTCCATTAATTAAACCACAGGGATTCTAGAAGGTTATGGAAAAAACTGATCTCTTAACATTCTTTTGAAAGACAGTTTTTTGGGGACAATTGTTATGGGTAGAATTCAGGATTGACACATATTGAGTTCTTATCAGCATGTCAACATCTTCACACTCGAGGGCAAGGTAAAAATTATTTATTTAATAATTATTACTTATTCCTGTTATATTTTATCACAGGGATAAAATAGCACGTGAGAAAAGCCATGACCAATGGACTCCTTTCAATGGATTGAAGACTAAGTCAAGATGAGGATGACTTACCGAGATTGTAGGGGAGTTAGTTAGGATTTGATTTTTTCTGTTTTCTTTTTATTATTTAAAGCTCATGGCTGGAAAGGAGGAGACACGAATACACACGAACACATATACTCACACATTACACTCACATAGCTCAAGAACACGTTGTAATCCGCCATAGCTTTCTACCTTGTAATTCATTGATAATACAATTGTTTGGGAAGGTAGGTGCTCATAATCACCTCCCGAGGTTTTGTTCCGGCGAGATAGTTATCTCAAGGGTTTTCCTCGTTACATGACCGAGCTATCTTGATTACATTATTGCACCAATTTTATTCCATTGCACCCTTCTTCGTTTCATTACAAATTTCTTCTTTGTTGATTGTTTTTTACCAAAACACCTGCTGCTGAAAAGGGTCACAGCTACCTTGGTCCATGTTCGCCGCGCAACTTACATGGACCTATGCCCAGAATTTCAACTGGAATTCCCTGCAGAAGTGAAGCCATGGCTACCAAACCCAAAACCAAGCAATGCAATGCAAAGCATAGAGAAACGAAGTACTCAGGCAGTTTAAGGGACCAAAAACAATCAAATAAAAACACATTTAAACTCACAATTGCTCAAAAGAATTGAATTAATCAAAAATATGGCATTAACGAAAGTTTGACCCGCTTTTGTTTTAAAAACAAGTTTATCCCCAGCAGAGTCGCCACTGTACGTATCCCGTCCCGAAATTGCGATGAAGACAATTTGGTTTAATGAAAATCTGTGATTTTAAGAAAAGAACGTAAAATACGTAAAATGGTTTGAAAATCGAGAGTCGCCACTCCGTTTTTTAAGGAAAACATCGAAAAACCTTTTAAAGAAAATCATTTGGGTCCGGGGGTCAGGTTACGACGTGGGAAGAACGTTAAGGTTCACCCGCATCGCCTCTTTTTAAGAGTCTTTCTACCATACTTTAAATTAATTCACAAAATAAATAAAATAATTAATTGAATGAGCAATAATGATTTAGATGTGCTTTTATGATGATATAAATTAATTAAAAATTGTGATGCCTTAAAAAGGGAGGCCGCATTCCCAAAACTTTGGAACGGAAAAGAGTACAGAAAACATGAAAAGAAGAACAGTCTGTAAATGCCTAAACCAGTCGTACGACTGAACTAGGCACAGGCCCAAGTCAGTCGTGCGACTATTGATGGCCCTGTGACAGAACTACATCAGACGAACACCAGAAACTGGAAACTGATATCAAAACGAGTAAACAACCATAAAGAACGTAAATAAGATGTAAGGCGACTAGATTAGAGTATATAAATCACAAATACAAGATCTAAAACGCGAAGAATGGATTATAAGCAATTAATAATCTTTTAAAACACGAAGAATGGAGATGAACGATGGATGGATCGATAAAGCGTTTAATGATTAAAATAAGAATAAGGGTTTCAGAATAGCATACCCTCGTAGCCCAGATTTAATACCTATGGGTATTAAACCCTTCAATACACATTCAAATCACCGGTTGAATGGATGAACAATGATATTTGGCTTCGAATATTCAAGGTTGTTCTTGAATATGGCTAGGATTTGTAGGCGTGTGTGCATGTGTGTTAAGGTATGTTTCTGACTGTGAGAATGTTAAAAATGTGTGTGTGTGAATTAGGTTGAAAAAAGAGAGAAGGAGAGGTCCTCGACTGCGCACCAGGAAGGCAGTATTTATAATAGGGTTTTAGGGCCAACGTAGTCATGCGACTAACTAAGGCCTACTGCCTTGGTCGAAGGCCCAAGTTAGTCGCACGACTAAGCAGGGCAAGGCAGAGGCTTTTTTGTGAAAAAAGTGTAAAAAGTGGGTTTTTTGGTAAAAAGTGATTTTATAAAAGAAAGTCGGGCCCGCGAGGTTAAATCTCTGCGGATCCTCCTTTTGTCAGAATATTAATGTTCCGAACATCTCTCTTGTGCACTTCCATTAGTTAAAAGGCACAATAAAAGCGAGTCCGGATTGGGGTACTCACAGGATCTCACTTTACATGAGCCGTACAGAAAGTAAATGGTGTCAACGAGGACCAAACGGTCTCGGAATAAACAGGATGGGGGGTGTCAACGAGGACCAAACGATCTCGGAATAAACAGTACGGGTGTCAATGAGGACCAAACGGTCTTGGAATAAACAGGATGGGGGTGTCAATGAGGACCAAACGATCTCGAAATAAACAGTACAGGTGTCAACGAGGACCAAATAGTCTCGGAATAAACAGGACGGGGGGTGTCAACGAGGACCAAACGGTCTCGGAATAAACAGTACAGGTGTCAACGAGGACCAAACGGTCTCGGAATAAACAGTATAGAAAGTAAATGACTCGAAAGTAGAGAACGCCACTTGTTAACTCAGTGAAGAGACGGGGATCTCACTTTACATGAGCCAGGCAGTTCATATATAGATGATGTCAACAAACCAAACGGTTTGAAGACGTAAATGCGATGCCAACGAACCAAATGGTTCGAATGCGTAAATAACGGAAAGTATATAAGATTACATTTCAATTATAACGATTAAGGTAAAAAAAATAACTTTTTAACAGAAAAAGTAACTTTTTAAGGAAGTGAGTGACCTCTTTTAAAGAAAAAGATTAATTTTAACTAAAAAGGTTGTTTTTAGTTTGGAAATATGATTTTTAGGTGCAAGTGTTAACTTTTATGGCAAAAGTTAGTGAAAACCGTTAGTTTTTTGACGGAAAGAGTGACTTTTAGTGAAAAGGAAAAATACTTTTGATGAAAATGCTTTTTAAGCTCAGATGAGTGTTCTTGGAAAGTATAAAATAACTTTTGTTCGTTGAAAAGTTGGTTTTCTTAATGAAAAGTTAGTTTTTTAACGAAAAACTTAACGAAAACGTAAAAGAACTTGAAAAACAAGTTTGAGAAGGAGAGTTATACCAATTTTTCGGTTGGTTTGTGTTCTAGCTTCGGAATTTGGGTGAGGAAAGTGTTTGGATTGGCTTTGATCAGGAAAAAATCGGGTTTTCTCGCTAAAACGCTCACTTTCTCTCTCTAAAACGCACTTTCTCTCTCTCTAGAAAACTCTCAAATGGACATGGCCAGGGCAGAGGGAGTTTTTTGGCTGATTTTGGTCGAAAATGGGTGGTCCTCAACTCTGAAATCGAGCTTGCTATTTATAGGCAAAAAACTTACATTCTTGTTCGCGCGGCTAAGATTGAAGGCCATCAATTTTATCCGGCGGCTAAGAATGTAGCCCAGGGGCATTTTGGTCTTTTCTCTTTGATTTGATTGATTTGACTTGATTAGACTTTGATTTGACTGATTTGACATCAGTCTTGTCGATTCAGATTCAAAGAATTTGAATTTTTCGTCTTTTTGTCGAGATTTGACCTTTTTCGTCTTTTTGTCGGGATTTTGAGCATTTTTTGGAAAAAAGTTATATTTTTGAAGTGTTCGAACGTATTTTTAATATACTTTTAACTTTAGTGACCCGAGCTTGTTTCGAAAATCTCGTTACGATGAATAGTAACTTGAAATTCCCGAAAAGTCCCTGGAATTATGTGAAATTCCAAAAAAGTCCTTCTAAGTAGGAAAAATTCCTAAGAAGTCCTTAAACTTTGGGAAAGGAAAAGGGAAAGTTCTTGAATTTTTGAAATCCCAAAGAAGTCCTTGAACTTTGAAATTCATGAAAGGTCCTTGGAATTTTGGAATTCCAAGAAGGTAAACTTATTGGAAGTTTACTTTTGAGTGTCTTTGACAATTCAGCGACACAGACTGAGGCACTTATAGCTGAAATATCCAAAAGATCCCTGGAATATTGAAATTCCCAGAAGGTCCTTTTGAGTTTTTACGAAGTTCAGAAAGGCTCTGAACTTGAAAAGTAAACTTATCGGAAGTTTACTTTTGAGTGTTTTTTGACGATTCAGTGACACAGATTGGGGTACTTACAGTAGCCCCTCGGCGACGTCACTTACGGAGGAAGTGGGGTCGTTGAAACAAATAAGGATCCGAATCTGGGGGAATACCTTACGAAGTGACCTGAGCGGTCGGATGGCTGGACCCTCTGGAAAAAGGATTCCTACGTATCCACGGTGGGAATCAAGCCTGATCCTAGTTCAAGGCTTTACTGGGGATGAGAAGAGAGAAAGTGTCTCTTACTGGGGAGAGGATGACGAGGGCATCTTGAAGAAGTGTCAAAAGATCTTTATGATGAGGATCTGAAGGACGACATTCTGCAGGGGAGAGGATGATGAGCCAATGCTTAAGTCATCCAAGAAAAGGGGTGACCCAAGTGGTCGAGTGGGCCAGCCCTATTTGATAGGCTTCCTATGTATTCACGTCGGGAATTAAGCTAGTCGTAATTCTGACATAGCTAGGGAAGGTGAAGAGAAGATGACAGACCAATGATTGAGTCATCATAAAAAGGTGACCAAAGTGGTGAGTGGCTGGACCTATCGAGAGGCTTCCTACGTATCCCCAACGGGAATCAAGCTGGTCGTAGTTCAAGTCTACAGGGGCAAAATGAAGAAGGAATCTTATGCTGGGGATTTTAATGAAGTGACGGGGGATCTTACGCTGGGGATCTTATAACATGGCAGGAGAATCTTACGTTGGAAGATCTATGGACTTTGGTCGAGAGATCCTGTGTTGGGGATCTAATAACATGGCAGGAGAATCTTACGTTGGAAGATCTACGGATTTTGTCGGGAGATCCTGTGTTGGGGATCTAATAACATGGCAGGAGAATCTTACGTTGGAAGATCTACGGATTTTGTCGGGAGATCCTACGTTTGAAGATCTACGGATTTGGTCGGGAGATCCTGTGTTGGGGATCTATTGACATGGTAGGAGAATCTTACGTTGGAAGATCTACGGATTTTGTCGGGAGATCCTGTGTTGGGGATCTAATGACATGGCAGGAGAATCTTACGTTAGAAGATCTACGGATTTGTAACACTTGTGAGAACTTGGGGCGTGTCCCAAGCGGGAACAGGGTTAGAAATGGACAAAAATCCGTTTAAATGAGACATAATTTTTGTGAAAGAAATGAACAATCTAATGGTGATTTCTTTTGCGGTGAAGGTATCCGAACCTAATGACTTTTGAAGGTGAGGTATTTGAACCTACTGTGATTTTTTGAGGTGAGGTATTCGAACCTATGGGTGATTTTTTGAGGGATTCAAACCTAAGGGTGATTTTTGAGGGATTCAAACCTAAGGGTGATTTTTGAGGGATTCAAACCTAAGGGTGAATTTTCTAAGGGATTTAAACCTATGGGTGATGCTTTTGAGGAATATCAAACCTAAAGGTGATTTTTTCAAGGAATTCAAACCTAAGGGTGATTTTTTCAAGGAATTCAAACCTAAGGGTGATTTGAAGGTGAAGGTATCTGAACCTACTGTGATTTTTTGAGGTGAGGTATTCGAACCTAAGGGTGATTTTTTGAGGGATTCAAACCTAAGGGTGAATTTTCTAAGGGATTCAAACCTAAGGGTGATGCTTTTGAGGAATATCAAACCTAAGGGTAATTTTTGAGGGATTCAAACCTAATGGTGATTTTTGAGGGATTCAAACCTAAGGGTGAATTTTCTAAGGGATTCAAACCTAAGGGTGATGCTTTTGAGGAATATCAAACCTAAAGGTGATTTTTTCAAGGAATTCAAACCTAAGGGTGATTTAAAGGTGAAGGTATCTAAACCTACTGTGATTTTTTGAGGTGAGGTATTCGAACCTAAGGGTGATTTTTTGAGGGATTCAAACCTAAGGGTGAATTTTTTAAGGGATTCAAACCTAAGGGTGATGCTTTTGAGGAATATCAAACCTAAGGGTGATTTTTGAGGGATTCAAACCTAAGGGTGATTTTTGAGGGATTCAAACCTAAGGGTGAATTTTCTAAGGGATTCAAACCTAAGGGTGATGCTTTTGAGGAATATCAAACCTAAAGGTGATTTTTTCAAGGAATTCAAACCTAAGGGTGATTTGAAGGTGAAGGTATCTGAACCTACTGTGATTTTGAGGTGAGGTATTCGAACCTAAGGGTGATTTTTTGAGGGATTCAAACCTAATGGCAAATTTTCTAAGGGATTCAAACCTAAGGGTGATTTTTGAGGAATATCAAACCTAAAGGTGATTTTTCTAAGGGATTCAAACCTAAGGGTGAATTTTCTAAGGGATTCAAACCTAAGGGGTAAAGTTAATTTGGGGCTTTGAGGGAACTCTCGTCTCGGCTGGGAACTCTTGAGAGCTGCTGCTTGTTTCTGAGACGTGCGGAGGCATATGCACTGTTTTCCGTTCAATGAGATCATGCCTACATTTGAGGACTTTTCGTGTCCTTCTTGGAGGATCGGAGGTGGAGCGGATGGCTCTTTTGCTGATGGAAGGAATGGCAGCTGCTGAGGAACCAACAATTTTCCTTGATGTTTCTGCTGAAGAGGCATACGGGATGCTGACTATCTTGACATCTCTGAGATTCTTGATAGATTCATGAGTGCTGACGGGAGCATTCATGCGTGAGGTGCTTTCGTTTTGTGTGCGATTGGGACGTTATTCATGTTTACGTCCTTGGAAGTGTGCCACTGCGGGGTCTTGGATGTAATGACGAACTGGTGATGAAGACGTCGTTCCTTTGATCTCTGGGGAAACGTTTCATGGCGTAGATCGAATGGTAGCTGATAAGTGACTATTATATAGTCATTTATCCTTAGTTTTGTATACTTTTTAAATGCATAAAGCATCATTTTCATGTCATTTTATGTACTTTTTAGTTCTTTTTTTATAATATCTAGATTTTACGCCTTTTGGTATATTTCTTGCATTTAAAGACAGGTTTTATGGTCTTTTTATCAAAAGGATGCTTGAACACTTCAAGGAAAAATACATGGAAGGGCACCAACCAAATCAAGCACACCAAGTTAAATTTCAGGTGGAGCGGTCGTGCAACCAACATGGAGCGGTCGTGCACCTAGCCATTTTCAGGCCATTTGTGGCACTAAAATATAGAGTGGCCATGTCTTGAAGAGGGAGTGGCCGTGTCCTTATTCAGAGCGGGCGTGCATCTTAGATTGGAGCGGCCGTGCGAAGTGTCAAGACTCAAATTCAAATCTGGCGCCAAGGGTCGCACGGCCGTGCAACTTCCTTGACGCGGCCGTGCAAATAAATGGCTGTGAGATGTAAAGGCACCTTTTGATGGCACCCAATTGAAGAGTCTCCTCCCAATTATAAATAGGACCCTTGTAATCAGTCTTAAAAAATGAAATTTTAGAGAGAAATCACTGATACTTCATAGATAGAAAATACAAACAATTGTGATAACAATTTCCAAAGAGATTTGAAGATCAAGTTCATTGTTTGTTCTTAAAATTACTTTGGAAGAAAAGCAATAAAGTGAAGCACCATTTCCAGCACTTGCCTGCTATATTCATAAGTCTTTCTTACTCAATCTCTTACTTTTATTTCTTATATGTTATAAATGGCTTGTGAGTAATCCCCCTTATTCTTGGGGTTGGAAACTCAAAAGCATACTTGTTCATCATTTAAAATGAAAAGTCTTGTCTTCTTTCTTCATCTAAACAATTTCTTTATATTATTCTCTAAATGCCTTACATTTTGGAGATGTCCAATTTTTATGATTCAGTCAATTGAGAGAAGTACCTAGCGGAGAATCTCGATTGACGGAACCATATAAAGAAACTAGGTTTCATTGATCACGAAAGTAGTTCAATGGCCTAGGAATGTTCCTTTAATGGAAAATATATCGACTCTCATTCTTAAAGGGTTCTTAGTAATTATGGTCAGCTAGAGATAAGCCGGAACGCCCGTTTGTGACAGGGCAGGAACAACGTAAACGGAAATCTAAAACAGTTAGGACATAATTAGTGAAGAATACAACACTACTTGCTTGACCGTGAGAAGTAGTGCAAGCCGAATGTATCATCCTTGCTTTTTATGAAAATCTTTTATCTCTAAGACAATGACGATTTGATGAACAAAATTATGTGTATGATTTCCAATCCCGAGAATGCTTCGTTTTATAAGAATTTAATTAAAGAATTTTCTGTTTATGTTATCTCTATTTTTCTAAAAACAAATTTTATCTCCCCCCAATCTTTTCTATAATTTCTAAAGACAAAAATATTCCCTAAAGTAAACCTTGTCTCTGTGGGATCGACCCGTACTTGCACCCGCTATATTACAATAGCCCGTGCGCTTGCGGATATAAATAAACCGTTAGGTTTTGACCGAACAAGTTTTTGGCGCCGTTGCCGGGGACAACGGTTTACTTTTATTTTTGTCTTTACTACATAATTTTTAGTTTTTGTTTTATTTTTACTATTTTGCTTTCTCTTCCGATAAATTGTTGCGTTTAATTTCTCTTCAAGTGTTTTTCTTATAGTTTATGAAACGGGCTCGGACATACGTTGACAACTTTGATCCGGAACCCGAAAGAAGCTTTCACGAGAGATTAAGAAAATTTAGAGAAACTTTAAAGAAACATATGGAAGGAGAATAGCAAACACCCGCTAGGACCCTACGGGACTTTGTTAACCCAAGTACCCCGGGAACTAGATCCCCTATTGTTGTGCCTAATGCCGGAGCGGCACACTTCGAGATAAAGCCGCAGTTATTGCATATGGTTATGAATAACCAATACAGCGGCACCGCTTTCGAAGATCCCCATCTACACATCCAAACATTCCTTGAATACTGCGATACCACACGTATTCAAAATGTTACGGTGGAAGCAATCCGGATGCGCCTTTTCCCTTTCTCTCTTAAGGATAAGGCGAAACATTGGTTGAATTCGGTCCCCCAGAATTCATTAACAACATGGGACCAAATTCAAGAAGCATTCCTTGGTCGATTTTTCCCACCAAGCAAAACTGCCCAGATACGCACAAAGATCGCTAACTTCTGTCAAACAGATAGTGAGACTTTGTATGATGCATGGGAGCGGTTCAAGGAACTTCTCAGAATGTGCCCCCACCACGGGCTTGAAAAGTGGTTGATTGTTCATACCTTCTACAACGGTCTCATATTCAAGACAAGAGAGACCATTGATGCCGGCTAACGGGGAGGAGCATTGATGAACAAGGGAGTCGATGAGGCATACGACCTTATCGAGAACATTGCATTGAACCATTACCAATGGTCAAATGAGAGGGAGCAGCAACCAGGTACGCCCGGTAAATATAATGTTGATGCAGTTACTCTTCTCTCTTCTAAAGTTGACATGCTTTTGAAAAAGTTTGAAAATCTTAATGTCAATCCCATTGCTAGTGTAAATGTGTTATGTGAACTATGTGGGTCTAACTCACATAGTACGGATAACTGCGAGTTACTTGACGTTATTTCTAACGATCAAGTGAACTTTGTTAATTCTTTTGGTCAAAAAGGGGGGATGTATTCTAATACATACAATCCCGAATGGAGGAATCACCCCAATTTTTCCTATAAGAATAACAACGTTCTTAACCCGCAACCATCTACACAACCCCCGGGATTTGCACCTAAGAATTTCAACAACAATGCAAGTACCTTCCCCCCTAAATCTAAATTGGATCTTATAATGGATTTTGTAGTGGAAAATAAAAATTCCCAAGAAAAGATCAATAATGAATTTAGGGAATGTTTTAAACTGCTTAATGCTTGGTTTGATAACTTGGCAGCGCATAATAAGATGCTAGAAACTCAACAAGCTCAATAGGCTACCCCAATGAATAGGCCACATGGGAGTCTTCCCGATCAACCTCAAAGGCCAAATGAGCAAGTTAATATGGTAAAAACTAGGGATGAGCAAGAAAAGATAAATGAATGCCCTAGAAATAATCATAGTCTAATCCCTCTGATGATTGAGACTAGTTTGGGGACGGAATCCCCTAAAAAAGAAGACAAGGATTATGATGAATTCCTTGATAACCTAGATGCCATTAATGTTAACATTCCATATTTTAGAAAAGATGAAGATATGCCTTTAGCCGTTAAACCTTTGAAAAAATTAATTTTTGAAAAATAAAGGCTAGAAGAAAATGAGAATGTTATGTTGGCGGAGGAAGTAAGCGCTGTTTTGCAAAATAAAGACCCTCCGAAATTAAAGGATTCGGGTACATTCACCATTCCTTGTTGTGTTGGCAGAATAAACATAGATAACGTTGTCCTTGACTTAGGAGCTAGCGTTAGTATAATGCCATTATCGGTTAGCGAGAAGCTTGGTATAGGGGAACTCAAACCCACAACCATAACTCTCCAATTGGCAGACCGATCCGTTCAATACCCCGTTGGTATTATGGAAAACTTGCCTTGTCGAGTAGGGAACTTGATCATCCCTGTCGACTTTGTTATCTTGGATATGGCGGAAGACCATTATATTCCCGTCATTCTAGGAAGGCCATTTCTTGCCACTGCGGGGGCAATCATAGATGTTAAAAATGGCACATTTTCCCTAAATATAGGGAAAGAAAGGGTCGAATTTAGTATGCATAGGTCAGTTCTCGAAGATCCCTATCTCGAGGTCTACACACCTAGTGAAGAGAATTGGACCCCAAATGAAGAGACCTACACCCCTAGTGAAGAAAATTGGATTCCTAGTGAAAAAGATTTAATGGGTGAGGAACCAAAATCAAAGGAAGGAATGGAAATAGATATTGAACCTTTGATTTGCAATAAAAATAATGATTTAGATATTTCTGCATATCCCAAAACTAACAATGCAGTGAAAAAGACAAAGAAGGAGGTCACTTCGAGTTTTTGAAAGTGCAAAGACTATAGGTCACTTGTTCTAACCAAGAAATCGGGATGGAAGAAATGTCTACCGCAGAAGATACTCATTACCCCAGAAGGATTGCAATGGCAAGTTGTCAAAGACAAAAGGCCAACCAAATATCATGCATCTCCTACTACCGGGAAGGGGTCGAGCTAAGGACCTAAAACAAGCATCATCGGGATGGTAACCGATGGATTATTTTTCCTTTATTTTTTCTTTATTTCTTATTTTTATTTTTTATTATTATTGTGCTAACCTTGTTTTGTAGATATAAAAGAGAAATAGAAAAAAAGAATTAAAATGGTGAAATTCTGGTTAGCACAGCCGTGCAGTATAAGGTGGAGCGGCCGTGCAGTTCATATCGAGTCAGAATGGGTTGACTCAGAAAAAGGGAGCGGCCGTGCAAGTTCCTTGACACGGCCGTGCAAAGCGCCTGGGGAGTTGCGTCGTTCCAGTCAAAGAGACGTATCTATCCCCCTCCTCCCTCATTCACTTCATCTTCTTCACTCTTCTCTCTATACCTCTGCCCTACCCACCTTAAATACCCATCTCTCTACCATTTTAACCCACAATACAACCCTCAATCCTCCTCAAATCCATCAATCAAACATTTCTCCCCCACCAAAATCATCCCAAAACCCTCCTAAAACCCCAATTCCGAAAATTCAAAACCCTTCACCCATTTCATAAATTCAAAGGGATTACTCCGAATCAAGGTGCAAGGAGGGAGCTTTTGGACATTTTAGTGGTCGGGTAACAAGGATTTCGTGATTCCTTCAGCAAATTCTTCAGGTAAAAACTCTTTCACTTCTCTTGTCTTTCAATTTTTTGGGTCTTAAGATAATGTCTACCAAAGGAAAAGGGAAGGCCACAGAGAGAGTAACAAAGAAGTCTCGAAAAGAGCAAGGCTCTTCCTCTAGCTTTAATCCTACTCTCAATACTTTGGGGATTGATTTTAGAAGCCCAAGGGAGATGGCACGTTTTGTTACCTTGAGTTCTAAAAGGATTAGGCCAACCCAATTTCCTAATAGGCTTGCCCTAAGAGCTTTAGGAATTTATGGGGATGTTCTTACTCTTCATATGGGATTGAGATCCGATGGCTTCCTTCAGAAGCATGAAAAGACTTATGAGGTCCTTACCCTAGAATTTTTAAGCACGGTGAAGAGTAAGATTGTGCAGGAAACTTGTCAATTAACGGGAAGGGTTTTTAATCAATTCCATTTGGACTTTCGCCTTGGAGGAAGAGAGCTTCATTTGACCGGGGCTGAAGTTAGTAGAATTTTGGGTTTATCATTCCAAACTGAGTCTTTTCCCGACATGCCCATTGAATATAATGAAACTGCTTTTTGGAACCAAATTATCGGCCTTCCATCCTACACATCCCGGAGTGCTAAAGCTTCTTCTATCATTCACCCATCCATCCGCCTCATGCATAGGATGTACGCTTGCACCATCTTTGCTAGGGAGGATAAGGGAACGGTAAATAGGAAGGAGTTGCATGTATTATGGTGTTTTCTTTGGGAGAGAAGGAGAATGAATTTGTGCAATTTTCTTTTTGAGTTGATTGGTGACATCATTTCTCCAACCTACAATGGGGAAATTCATATGGGAGGAATTGTTACTTTATTTGCCAAGCACTTTAATTTTGAGGTTCCAAATGATTGGGTTGAGGTGAGAGGGTCAACAAAATTGGATATTCCAACCCTTCGGACTATGCAAATCATTTCGGAGAGGGGGAATAATGAGTATAATTGGTTAGTAGGAGCGGGAAAAATGCCCTACATTGTACTTCCAAGCAACAATCTCCCCACCATTCGGATAAGAGAGCCGAAACTTGGATATTTCCAAATGCCATTGAAGGAGAAGAAGAAGAAGAAGAAGAAGTGATTCAAGCCCCATTGCCACCCGACTTCTATCAAAGATTTGATCAAATGTTTGCCCAACAAGGTCAATTGCTTGAGCAAAACGCTCAAATCCTTCAACAACTCGGCCAAATGGACGGTCGTATTCAACATGCCCAAGGAAGGATTGACGACATTTACAACTATGGGGCAAACTATTGGGACAACTTTCCACCACCACCACCATTTTAGTAAGTTTTTCTCTTTACCCTCCCGGAATTGGGCATTGTTCCTTGAAACATTGAGGACAATGTTCATTTCAAGTGTGGGGGGGTATATCTATCCTTTTATTTTTCGCTTTCTAGTTTTAAATTTTTACTTGCTTTCTAGATTAGATTTAATTGATTTCTAGTATAATTTTTTTTCTTTTTTAACTTAGTTGCGTTTTTCATTTATGCATGTATAATAGTATATATAAAAAAAAAATATATATATATATATAAATCCCTATGATGATCTATATCATTATTTCTTATGCTTGCCATTTGCCCTAGAATAATGCCTATTTATCTTTCCTCTCATATTTTATATAAACTTAGAAATTTATAAAAAGAAAAATATAGGGATATTTCTAGGAAATAATTTTGAAGCCTCATAAGTTAGTATAGCACAATATAGAGTTTTATCATGAAAAATGCATTTGATTAGAAGGAATCTTTAAATCTACACTTGGTCATTTTTATGAAAAAAATATTGAGAATATTTCTTTAAAGTGTACATCTTTTATCCTTATTAAATGTTTATTCCCTTTTTAGAAGCACCCTTTGTTTTGTATCTTTTGAATCACACCCTTTCATCAAAAATTCCATCTTTCCATTTCTCAAATCAAATCAAAGTAAAACACCTTTATCTTATTGCTAAAAAGAGTGACTTAGTCACCAATCCTTAAAAGCAAAAAGAAACCTATTACTTCCTAAGTAACTCGGGGCACGGTGTTCGCTGCGACGATGCTTCCTTGCCAAACGGGAGTAATATTCAAAAGTATTCTTGATCTAAGTATTAGGAACATGGGGTTCGCCACCACAATGTCTCCTACTTGAAAGGATCAAAAATAACTTAGGTCTTTTGCAAAAAATAACACGTGCAAAAATGAGATAAATTTGTTTAACTTTGATGAGATTTTTCCACTATCATCATCCATTTTTCGCCCTTGTGATTCAAGAATGCAATACAATTTTTCGGGAACTTCTAATTTGTGAATAAATGTTTATACTTTCTCTTGTACATTTTAAAGAAATAAAATCATCTTTTCTCAAAAATCACTCATAAAAAAGTGAAAGCTTTTCTTCTACCAAGAAATGAATCTAAGATATATCCTTCTAGCATGCTTTACTTGTCAAAATTCTATATATGCTATATTAGGTTATAGTCTTATAAATTATCTCTTTAAAATATCCCCAAAATGCTTCTTCCTAATAAATTTTTAAAGGTATACAAAATATGATTAGAAAGACAAAGGCATTATCTAAAAAGGCATTTAGGGCTTGCTACTTTATTTCTGAGGGATCAATCTTGTTTTTTTTCTCCCTATCCGTATTTTCATTCTAAGTTTGCTTGGGGACAAGCAAAAGCCTAAGTGTGGGGGAGTTTGATAAGTGACTATTATATAGTCATTTATCCTTAGTTTTGTATACTTTTTAAATGCATAAAGCATCATTTTCATTTCATTTTATGTACTTTTTAGTTCCTTTTTTATATTATCTAGATTTTACGCCTTTTGGTATATTTCTTGTATTTAAAGACAGGTTTTAGGGTCTTTTTATCAAAAGGATGCTTGAACACTTCAAGGAAAAAGACATGGAAGGGCACCAACCAAATCAAGCACACCAAATTAAATTTCAGGTGGAGCGGCCGTGCAGCCAACATGGAGCGGCCGTGCACCTAGCCATTTTCAGGCCATTTGTGGCCCTAAAATATAGAGCGGTCGTGTCTTGAAGAGGGAGTGGCCGTGTCCTTATTCAGAGCGGCCGTGCAGCTTAGAGTGGAGCGGTCGTGCGAAGTGTCAAGACTCAAATTCAAATCTGGCGCCAAGGGTCGCACGGCCGTGCAACTTCCTTGACGTGGCCGTGCAAATCATGACTGCAGATGTAAAGGCACCTTTTGATGGCACCCAATTGAAGAGTCTCCTCCCAATTATAAATAGGACCCTTGTAATCAGTCTTAAAAAACGAAATTTTAGAGAGAAATCACTGATACTTCATAGATAGAAAATACAAACAATTGTGATAACAATTTCCAAAGAGATTTGAAGATCAAGTTCATTGTTTGTTCTTGAAATTACTTTGGAAGAAAAGCAATAAAGTGAAGCACCATTTCCAGCACTTGCCTTCTATATTCATAAGTCTTTCTTACTCAATCTCTTTTATTTCTTATATGTTATAAATGGCTTGTGAGTAATCCCCCTTATTCTTGGGGTTGGAAACTCAAAAGCATACTTGTTCATCATTTAAAATGAAAAGTCTTGTCTTCTTTCTTCATCTAAACAATTTCTTTATATTATTCTCTAAATGCCTTACATTTTGGAGATGTCCAATTTGTATGATTCAGTCAATTGAGAGAAGTACCTAGCGGAGAATCTCGATTGACGGAACCATATAAAGAAACTAGGTTTCATTGATCACGAAAGTAGTTCAATGGCCTAGGGATGTTCCTTTAATGGAAAATATATTGACTCTCATTCTTAAAGGGTTCTTACTAATTATGGTCAGCTAGAGATAAGCCGGAACGCCCGTTTGTGACAGGGCGGGAACAACGTAAACGGAAATCTCAAACAGTTAGGACATAATTAGTGAAGAATACAACACTACTTTCTTGACCGTGAGAAGTAGTGCAAGCCGAATGTATCATCCTTGCTTTTTATGAAAATCTTTTATCTCTAAGACAATGACGATTTGATGAACAAAATTATGTGTATTATTTCCAATCCCGAGAATGCTTCGTTTTATAAGAATTTAATTAAAGAATTTTATGTTTATGTTCTCTCTATTTTTCTAAAAACAAATTTTATCTCCCCCCAATCTTTTCTATAATTTCTAAAGACAAAAATATTCCCTAAAGTAAACCTTGTCTCTGTGGGATCGACCCATACTTGCACCCGCTATATTACAATAGCCCGTGCGCTTGCGGATATAAATAAACCGTTAGGTTTAGACCGAACAGTAGCCGATGCCGATGTGGAGGAAGTCATGTCTTACTCGCTTTGTGGCTCAAGGGAGAGGCTTCAAGTCATGCCCGAGATTTCGGTGATAGGTGATCTTTTGGGTCTCAATTGTCAAGAAAGTTCATCTTTGAGAAGGGCCTAAGCTAGGGCTAACCCTTAAGACAATACGGGGGACGTCATGGCGGACTATGAGGCCAAAGCAAGCCGATTGGCGACTATGAGTAAGGTTATGTTGACACAAAGGGAGGCAGCTCATGGAAGAGCCTTGGAGAAGACTGTATTTGATAGTGACGGGTTTGTCAGAGACATTGGGAAGAGTCTCGGAGCTTGGCGCGGGATCAGCAGGGATAATTTATGTGAGGGAAAAGAGTACCCGTCGCGGAGAAGAAAAATGAGGGACAAAGACTGAGTGGCGGAATGACCTTATTGTTCAGAATATCCGTTCATTGTCATTGCAAACACATTAGCTTTTATTAAGTATTTTAACTTGTCTTGAAAGCATGTAATGAGTCGAGAGTAGACCTTGCTTGAACTCATCAAAGAGTTTTAACCGTAATGAATTGTGAGTTAATTTAAGAGTTTTTCAAGACACACATGATCGGTGTTGAATTTGGAATTTTATTTATTTTTGAGACCGAACCAATAATGGTTGCCTAAGTTCCCCTTTTACAGACGGACTAAGGGGCTCAGGTCATCGTAGTTCGACACTTTTTAGAAAGGGAAAGACAGAATTGGGGAGAATAGTGCAACCCTGATTTTTACCTAGACTGTTTTGAGACTGATCTAGTTGGGTATTACTCTTTTGGCACTCTGAGAAATATGTAGGTATATATGTATATACATATATTTTTTTTTAGATTACAGAGGGGGGAAAGAAGAGAGTTGACTCGATTCTTTCTTCAGACGAAGTATCTGCGGAGCTTGCTTCCGTTCACGGGATTGACGAAAGGATTTCCATCTAGGTCGGCTAGTTGCATCGCTCCTCCTGAATAGATCTTTTGTACCACGAATGGGCCGATCCATGTGGGTTCCCATTTTCCGAGGGAATTGGTCTGTGAGAGAGGCTTTTCTTTGAGTACCAAATTGCCCTCTCTGATGTCTCGGGGTTTGACTTTCTTATCAAAGGCTTGGGTCATTCTACTTTGGTAGGCCCGGGTATGCTCCATGGCTTTGAGTCGTTGCTCGTCGAGCAAGGCTAGTTTGTCGTGTCGGCTTTAGAGCCATTCGACTTCGTTGATCCCATTTTCCAAGAGGACTCGTAGAGAGGGGATTTCTAACTCAATTGGCAACATGGCCTCCATCCCATAGGTTAGGGCGAAGGGAGTTTCTCCGGTGGCTGTTCTGACTGATGTGCGGTATCCCCAGAGTGCTAAGTGTAGCTTCTCGGGCCAATCCCGTCCTCGTGTAGTCATTTTCTTGATTATTCTTGCGAGAGTCTTGTTTGCTGCCTCTACTGCGCCATTGGTTTGCGGTCGGTAGGGAGAAGACTTATGACGAGTGATTCTGAATTCGAAGAGCAGCTTGTCGCAATCTCCTTCAAAGTGGGTCCCGTTATTGGATATGATCTCATGGGGCACCCCGTATTGGCACATGATGTTTTCCCTGATGATCTCGGTCACTTTCTTGGAATTCAGTACCTTGTAGGACTTGGCCTCCACCCATTTGGTGAAATAGTCGACAGTGACTAATATGAACTCGTGACCATTGCTCCCTGGGGGAGTGATCTTTCCGATGACGTCGATTCCCCAAGTGGCAAAAGGCTAGGGCGTGGTCATGCAGTAAAGCTCGTGAGGAGGAATATGATTGAGATTGGAGAACCGCTGGCACTTGTTGCAACTTCTGACGAACTGAATGCAGTCTGTTTCCATTAAGATTCAGTGGTATCCCATGCGAAGGATAATCTGCGTTAGAGCTCGGGCGTTCATGTGAGGGCCGCAGGATCCATTGTGAGTTCCGTTCATCAACTCAAAGGCTTTTTCCTTGCTTATGCATCGAAGGAGTGGTCCTTGGTGACGTTTCTTGTATAACATGTTTCCCAGGATGACGAAGTGGGAGGCTAAGCATTTCAAAGCTATCATGCTTTTGGCCTTGATGCCTTCTTTGTTTGCAAAAGAAGCTTCCCCTCTTTTGAGGAACTGGTATATCTGATTGTACCAGGGTTCGTCGATCAGCTCAGGTTCGGATTCGATCTGACAACAGTAAGCTGGGGTTTCTCGCCTTCCAACTTTGAATGGTTTCACTGACTTTCCTTCGGGAATTTCAACGAGAGAGGCTAGAGTAGCCAATGCATCGGTGAAGCGGTTTCTGTCCCTTGGTAAGTAATGGAAGGAAACTTCTTAGAACTGAGCGACGAGCTCTTCCATGTAAGTGTGGTACTTCTGGAGACTGGGGTCTATCATCTTCCATTTGTTGGAAACTTGATTGATGATCAATGTTGAGTCTCCATACACTTCCAATTCTTTGATGTTGTGTTCGAGGGTGGCTTCCAGGTCGGCTACGCATGCTTCGTATTCTGCCGCGTTGTTGGTTACGCTGAAATTTAACTTGATGGCTATGGGGGTGTACTCGTCTTTTGGATCGACCAAGAGCATTCCAATGCCATTTCCTTTCTTGTTGGCTACGCCGTCAAAGAAAAGTTGCCAGCGACTTTCACTATCGAGCGAGAAAATTCCATCATCGGGAAATTGGGGGTCGGGAACTTTGGACTCGTCACATGGGAAATCGGCCAGTTGGGCTGCCATTACTCGTCCTTTTGTTGACTTTTGGGACATGTATTTGATGTCGAATTCTGCCAAGAAGAATGACCACTTGGCGAGCCTCATGGATAAAGAGGGCTTATAGAAGAGATACTTGACTGGATCCATCTTGGAGACCAGTGAGATTGCACGTGGTGCTTTAGCTTTCCAATGACCCATACCAGAGCGGCACAGGTTTTCTCCAAAGCTGAGTAATTGAGCTCGCTCCCTTGTAGCTTTCGGCTTACGAAGTAGATGTCATTCTCAACTTTCGAGTCCTTCTTTTCTTGTACCGGCATCGCTCCTACCGCTGTATCAGTCACAGTCAAGTATAGGAGAAGTGGCTTGTCCGACCGTGGCAGGCAGAGGATCGGGGGATTTACCAAGTATGCTTTGATTTTCTCAAAGGCTTCCTGCCATTCAGCGTTCCATTCAATGTTGGCGTTTTTCCTCATCAATTTGAAGATTGGCTCGCAAAGAGATGTCAGCTGGTTCACAAAACGGCTGATGTATTGGAGGTGTCCCATGAAACTTTTCACATTTGTGAGTGTCTGAGGAGGCTTCATTCCGATGATAGCCTTGATTTTCTGCGGATCGGCTTCGATGCCTCTTTCCGTGATCATGTATCCTAGCACTTTGCCTCGCTTTATGCCGAAGGAGCATTTGGCATGATTTAACCTCATGGAGTGCTTTCTGAGTCAGTTGAAGAATTTCCTTAGGTCGATCGTGTGTTGCATATCGGACCCTTCAGAGTGTATGATCATATCGTCTACGTACACTTCGATTTCCTTGTGGATCATATCATGAAAGAGTGCGGTTGCTGCTCTTTGATACGTAGCCCCAGCGTTCTTTAAGCCAAATGGCATGACCGTGTAGCAGTACGTTCCCCACGGAGTGGTGAAGGAAGTTTTATCTTGGTCTTCTTCGGCCATCTTGATTTGATTGTAACTGGCGAAACAATCTATGAAGGACTTTACTTCATAGTTTGCTGTTGTGTCAACCAACATGTCGATGTTCGGCAGTGGGAAATCGTCCTTGAGACTGGCTTTGTTGAGGACTCGAAAGTCTACGCAGCATCGGACCTTTCCATTGGATTTCGGGACTGTCACGATGTTGGAGAGCCATGTCGGGTATTCGATTACCCTGATGAAGCCGTTACGGAGCGACTTCTCTATTTCATCCTTTACTTGAAGGGACCATTCAGGCTTGATTTTTCGCAATTTCTGCTTGACGGGCTTGGCCTCGGGATCCAAGGGAATTCGGTGTTCCACGATTGAGGGATTGAGTCCTGGCATGTCCTGGTAGGACCAGGCAAAAATGTCAACGTATTCCTTGAGGAGATCTATCAGGGCTTCTCTCTCTATGCCAGTGAAGAAACTTCCAACTTGTGTCTCTTTAGGCTCTTGCATTGACCCCAAATTCACTTTGGTCAAAACCTCTTCGGCAGCTTGGGCACGATTTTCCTCTCGGTCAACTACACGCTTAATGATTTGTTTAATGTATTGTTCATTGAGTGTGTCTACTTCTTTATCAAGTGAATCGTTATTAACCTTTGTTAGGTTGTTAGTTAATTCATCAGTTGTTAAAGTGGCAATGAGAGGAGAATCCGAAAGGTCAAATTTTTCATTAAGAGCGAAAGGGAAAATGATGTTGGATACAAAATCAAGGTCTTCTGGCATGAGGCCATCAAATGACTCAGAGGACTTGTATTTAACAAGGAGAGACTCGGAAGATTCAAAGCTAGACTCTACAGGATGAGGGTGTAGCCCTAACTTTTCTATCATTTCCTTCTTAGTGGCGGTTGGCCTAGTGAAAGTCACCCAATTCCTTAATGGCGAGGAAGGGCTCTTAATGAGGTTTCGGGGGTCAAAAGGCTTGGCTTCTCCCGAGTTGAAAATGGCTATCGTGCTGTCCTTGGAGCTGAGATCGATTAAGTCTAGCATTTCCACCACTTCTTCGAAGAGGTATTGCAGAGTAGGTCCGCTGAGAGGGTTATCCATGAATTCAGGTTCCTTCTATCTCAGGATTGCTGTTTTGAACGGTGTCTCGGGGACTGAACCAAATAGTTTGTCTCCTAAGAGAAGTGTCTCGATTTGTTCCTCTGTGTCGGGTATTCCTTTGAAGGAGTACTCGTGCTGAAGGGTGGTTGTAAGTGGTCCGAGTGTCGGGATGGTGTCAAGGAAGGCTCTCCTGACGGGATTGGCTTTGAGTCCTCTAAAATGCTTGAGGTTGTGTGCTAGCCTTTTCAGCTTTTCTGCCGTCTCTATGTTGATGTTGCTTGTTACTTCCTCAGTCTCCCCAGTTCCTTTCTCGGTTTCATCGGTTCTCTTGACGAAATATCGAGCCAGGTCGTAGGTATAGGGTCGGAGATTGGGAATAATGTGGGAGATTCCTTTTCTGTGGGCGACGAATGTCTCTTTGGCGAGTTTCCTGTCTTTTCAGAGGCCTTTAGGGGTAGGCATGTATCCAAGCCCCTGAGTGGTGTTCTGTTCCTTGATTTCGATAACTTGGTGCTGACCCTGAAGTCTCTTGCCAAGCCCCAGCCCCGGGATGAAGTTCATGAGTTTCATCATTCGCATGGCCGGTGGGATTTTGTCCCAAGATAACGTAAGATCAATGTTGCAGACCTGGATTTTGGAAGCTTCCACAGTGAATCCGGTTAACATTCTGTTGTCATTGTCATGCTTAATTGTAAGCACGGGAATGTCGTTGGTCCCGATTGGCTCGGTGGTGACGCTGTCCCCGTAGGTAGTAGTAATCTCGTCTCCTTGCATGAATTTGACACACTGATGGAGGGTGGAGGCGACGACATTCATTTGGTGCAGCCAAGTGTGAGTACCCCGACCCGAACTCATGTTTTGGGTCCATTTTAATTAATTGTTGGACTCATATAATTGCTAAAGAAGCAAATAGAGACCAATTGCCCATGCAGCCCAGCCAACCCATCGGGCTCGCTAAGCATTCGGCCCAATATGGCCAAAAGGAGTACGCTGTCGTCCGACATGGGACACTAAGGCGGTTTAACTGCCCCTGTCGGACGACAAAGGCCTTCCCATCAGCCTGCCTATAAATACAAGGCATGGCTGATCATTTTAGAGAGGACTTGGAGTGAATAGAGGGAGGATACTAGTAATATAGGGAAAACTCTGTCCAAATAGAGTCTCCCTCTCTCTCTCATACACACACACTCACCTCCCTCCTCACACACACACACACACACTTCAAGGTCAAGATCCAAAGAAGCTCCCTTTGTTGGTGTGTAGAAGGGGTGGACACCATACTATTGGTGATCTCACCTTGTGGACTACAATAGGTAGCCACTAAACCCTTTTCCCTCTTTAAATAAAGTCTTTAATACATTTATAATACATTGCATACTTACTTGCTTTAATATTATGTAGAAATTGGGATTTTTGCATGATAAAGGTGGTGGAGAAGTGAATCTTCAATATTCACTTCTCCCGACCTCAGATCTGGACATTTGGTCATCTTAGGATCAATAAAGATTCAATCTTTACTCATTTGCATGGAGTTAGGAGGTGATGGCTACTTCAAAGTGGCCAAAAACATGTGATTTATCACATTTGGCCACTAAAGCCATGTGATCCTCCCATAATACTCATATATTATTGTTTTAATACTGCTTACAGTTAATAAAGGTGCTTAGTTTGCCTTGAGAAGCAAAGAGGAATCAAACAGACTGAAGGGCACAGAAATGGCCTATCCCTGTCGGACGACACAGGACTCCATGGAGATCCTGTGTCATACGAAATGGAGATCCCAGAAGGCTGTAAATCCATTCTTGGACTTCAGATCTATCCAGATTACCCTTTTTGTAACTCAAAGCTTACCTAAGCATTTTTGTGGCTCATAATCCACTATTTGGGTGCCTATGATCTGTTTGGGTGCGATTTATTGGAGGCGGTTTGCCACATGACATGAATAGCCTCGGATGTTCCATGTCATGTGACATCCGTATCATACAAAGTCTATCGTGACTTTGTCCACTCCCGTCAATCCCAAACTGGGCTTAGACCTTCAAATAGTGTCTTGAATGAGTTAAATAAATGTCATTCATGTTCTTGAAATAGCTTGGTCATTGTAAAAGACAATCTGACCAAGAGATATCATGTCGTGCGACACCCTCTTTCTAGGAGGTCCTGTGTCGGACGACATCAAAAGCTCTCTGGGCAGATTGTCTTACCTTCTGCCTTGTTATGACAATCATAATATGTAAAAGGGTGTGGCCCCCTGTCATGGCTCACAAGTTGTATTCAGTCTTGATATTATCAATGAAATGTCAAAATTCGCATGCTTTGCTCATCGACACACCTTGCACACACACTTTGAATGTCCAAAATTGTCCAACATTGATTGAAAGTCTCGAAAGAGGCGTGTTGGGTGAACTCTCTAGTTCTTCCCAAACACGTAACCAGACTCCCGAACCCAAAATACTCTTAAAATAGGTTTTTCAATGTTTTCCTTTAAAAACGGCATGGCGACTCCCAAAACCGAAGTTTTCAAAATCTTATCATTACAATATACCCCCTTTTTTCTAAAAAAAAGGAACAAATAGAAAAATGATAAATTTCGGGCGATCGTTCATTCACCAAGGGCGTCCTAGGATGGCCATGAAAGTGATAGGAATGTCCAAAACTTGGAACTCGGTGGGGACCATATGCTTCCCAAACCAAAGGTTTAAAGTGGCTACCCCAAGTACCGCACGAGAGGGAGAGTCATAGGCTTTGACGATATGAGCAGAAGGCTTCAAGTCGGTAGGATTGATGTCAAGCAGATTCATCATTTTGGCAGGCAGGACATTCATTCATGAGCCTCCGTCGACTAATACTCGTGGAAGATGACGCTCATCCATTTGGATGGTGATATAGAGTGGTTCATTATGGCCAGCCTCGAGTTCGGGAAAGTCCAATTCTGTGAAAGTGATGATGTTGCCATAGTGGATACTGCCAATCATCTGTATTATCTCGTCTGGAGTGACATCACTGGGACCATGGTACGAGCTAAGCTTTCTTCTAGCTTGAGCTTGTGAGGATAAGAAGACGTGAGCAACGACCACAGGGAGATGTTTGCTTGTGTCTGCTTTAGCTGAGTAAGAACTGGGTCTTCCTTTTCAAGGTTCTTTTCCTCGGGAACTTTGGCATAAGGATATCGACTGGGCTGCGGCCCTGGCACGGTTGGTCCTTTGTCTGCTTTGGGTTGAGGTATGTGGATTTGGCCAGAGCGAGTCAGAACGTTGAAGTCAGGCTTGACCTTTCGTGTATATGTTTCAGTGAGCTTAGCCATGGTCAGCGGGGGGTTTAGTGAAGCACAAGGCCATGAACCCTCCTTCAAATCAATGACGGTGACCATTTTTCTAGGAGGATTGGTAGCTTTCTGAAGTTTGTCCCTTGAGAGTGGCTTAGATGTCTCAGAAGGAAGAGAATCGATAGTCTGGCGTAGCTGTTCGAACGTTAACATGCAGCAATAGTCGCCTGAGTCTAGCATCATTTTGTCCACCCTTTCTGCGAGGTCAAAATTTTCTTTGGTCATGCGGACCGTTTCTCTAACTTCATCCCGGTACACGGCATTCTTTTCTTTCTTGTTGAGCCTCGTCATGGCATTTGTGAGCTGGGCCAAACAGTAGCTATAATTGGCTAGCCTTCCTCCACTTTGGACCCAAATTTGTTCTCTTAAATCCGAGCCTTCGGGGAAGTTTAATGCTTGTAACTCTTCCCATGTTAGGACGGCTAAGGCGTCTTTGAAGTGCTCGCGGCGATCTAGATAGACTTCTATTGGAGATAACTCTCTGCGCTGTTCTATCTTAGTGGCGAGTATATCGGATGGGGAATACATGGTTTCCCGGACGTCTGCCCAAGTGACTTGTGTTTGACATGGCGGATCGTTTCCTATCCCGTAGACGAACTTTGCGGTGCTCGGGATTTCCTGCGTCATTCTTTGGAAATTGATTTCCATTTTCCTCTTCCCTTTGGACCGGCTTCTCTTGTTCGAGGTGCTTCTCGATTTGAGAGTGAATATGAACTTTTCCCAGCCTCCTAGGACTTTGGGAATTTCGGCTTTGTTAGCCCCGGGATTGGCTTGGAAAAGCACGACTTCATTGTCCTCGTCGTCACTTTCACAGAGAGCTTGCTTATCTCTGGAGGACAAGGCCTCGTAATTTCTACGTTGTTGGGCCAGGTATCGGCAGTGTTCTTCCATTCCATCTCCTAGGTTAGCCAAATCGTTGGCTGTTGCTCCTTTCCAGAGAGGACTTGTTGAGAACTGATGGTAGTTGAGAAAGTTACCCTGGGTAAAGTTCTTGAGGTTCTATTGATTCAAGGCGTCTTGGGCGTCTTGTGCATCTTGGATGGCTTTCTTCTGGCGATCCTTTTAAGCTTCGGATGTGCCTCGCAGGAGGGCTTCGTGTGAGGCCAATTCTATGAGGGCTTTCCTTACTAGGGCCATGCATTCCCCATACGTTCTTTTTTCTTTGTTGTTTTCCAAGATTGTCAACACGTCCAATTCTCCAAATGGCGGAAATACTTGGATTATGCTCATGAAGGAGGTTGGCGTCGGCCAATCTATTCGACCTTCTCTGACCTCGACCATTAGGAGGTCTGCCCACATCCGGTCAATCAAACCGATGGGTGTATTAAATTCAGCAATGTTTACGGTCTCGTGATCTTGGTCGAGAGCGTATTTTATCAATGCCAGCTGCTTGTTTGTAGGTCCTTCAGATTCGTCATCGTTCGAGATGTGACCGAATTGAAGCATGTTAATGCTTGAATGATCGAAGTCTTTCTTTGGGGCCTCGTATTCTTTGAGGGCTTTGAGGAGACGCTCGTGCTTCTCTTCATTCCGAACCAACGCATCTGAAGCTTGGTTTACGAGTGCAAGGACTTTCCCATAACTCTTGGTTTACGAGGGCTACATAGATGGAGATGCTGAATGTAAAGCAAGTAGAAGATTTGCAGCAGAAAGAAAATTTAATGACTTTCGCAAAAAGCCAAATGAGACTCTAAGACAAGCCTATGACAGATATTGTGAGGTAGTTAATGCTTGTATTTCTTTTGGTAAAAGACATTCTAAAAAGGAAGTCAATGTCAATTTTCTAAATTCTCTTGGCTCTAAGTTTTTGCACAAAGCTACCACCTTGGAAGATACCCAAGATCTTGATACTTGGACTCTTGGAAATTTGTTTGCAAACTTAACTGTGTATGAGTTTAAGTTGGAAAGGATTGAGGAAATTGAAGGAAAAACTAGAGCGCTCTCAATGTCATCTATTGTTGATCCAAAGGAGGAATCACCATCTAAAACCATCTCAGATTCGAATATTTCTACTTCTTCTCTCATTGATATGGATGATGAGGAATTTGCAATGTTTGTAAAGCGTTTTCAAAAATTTAGAAATTTTTCAAAAATGTTTTCAAAAAGCAAACCTCCAGCAAAGTTTTCTAAGGGCAGTAGCTCAAAAAGTAAGAAAGATCTAGTTTGCTACAACTGTAGAAAACCTGGTCACTTTGCTTCAGAGTGTCCTGTGCCAAAATATGAATATTTAAAGAAGAAAACCTACCCTAAGAAATTTTCTCGTCAAAAGGGTATGATTTCTGAGGAAGAAGAATCAAAAGAACTTGTTACATGGATTGAAACTGATTCTGAAGAAGAAAGCAATGATGATGATACCGAAGAGGTACATCTCTGCCTTGTTGCTAACGATGCTTCTAGTGACTCAGAAAATGAATTTTCATACATAGCACCCAAAACCGAAACTGTGATGGCTCCCAAAACCAAAATTAGAAAACTCACTGTGGAAGAACTTATCAACAGTGGAAATTTAACTCCAAGTGAAAAGATTGGAAATTATTCCTTTTCTAGACCCAATTTTGGACCTACAAAAATTGCTATTCCTACTTTTAAAAGGAGGACAGATGATGATGAGACTCCCTTGGATGAAGAAGAGATGATTAAAAAGACCGTTGTAGTGATTACCAAATATCAAAAGGTTAAGAAAGCTTTAGCACTCACTACTGATGAAGTTTCACTGCTTAAGACGGAGAAATCTCTTAAAACAGAGATTCAAGCGCTCAAAGATAAAATCAAGAGCATGACTCCTCTTACAGAAGATAACCTTATTTTGAAAACAAAAAAATCTGCGCTTAAAATCATCAACGATGATTTGGTTGCTCAAAACAATGATCTCAAAAAGGTTATTGATGAGTGGACCAAATCTCGTGTCACTATGGATCAAATTTTAGAAGCTCAAAAGTCTAGTGATAAGTGCAGCGCTTGTTGTGATAAAGATAAGGATTTTTCAAAAAAACTCATGAAATTCCCAAAGCGCCACATTCTATTCCAAAGGGTAAAGGACCAAAAATAGTAAAGAAACTTGATTTCAACTATGTCTACCCTGAGAACCAAATTGGAAAAGATAAAATGAAAGAGATAGTTGTTGAGGAGCCAGCGCTTGACAAACCTAATCTAGAAACTGAGAGAGTCTCTTCTTCAAGCGCTCATTTTCCTCCTCCAAGGAAAGCTAGCGCCAATAGAAGAAGCGCTCCCAAATTTCAAAAGATTACTTTTGTCAAAGCCGGCGCCTCTGAACTAATTAAGAATGTGGAGCCAAAGAAAAGTAAAGGATTTGTTAAAACTCAGTATAGTGGCTTTCAACATTGTTCTGTGTGATTGTTATGGTCATAAGGCTGCTGAATGCCTTTTGAGATTCACACCCAATGCCAAAGGAAATAAAAATCCTAAGGTCAAACAAGAGTGGGTTGTCAAAAGGTGCTAACCCTAGGACTCAAAGAATAAAGGGGGCCAGTGCTTAAATGTCTAATTTTCAGGTTCTCTGCTTCATGGCTGGTTCTTCAAAAACAAGCTTAAATGAATGGTATCTCGATAGTGGATGCTCAAGGCATATGACTGGAGATATCAACCTTTTGGAAGAATTCAATGAAGAGAGAGGTCCCTCTGTTACTTTTGGCGACAACAATAAAGGAAGGATCATTGGCTATGGAAAGATCAGAAAAGATAAAATCTCTATTGAGAGGGTAGCGCTTGTGGAAGGTCTCAAGCACAACCTGCTCTCAATTTCTCAATTTTGCGACAAAGGATTGCAATGTAATTTCACTTTCACAAATTGTTTCATCAAAGATGGAGCTTCTGGAATTACCTTGCTCATAGGGACTCGTAAGAATAATGTTTACACTCTCAATCTTAAAAATATGAATTCTATTACTAATCTGTTTTGTAGCAAAGAATGTGAGTGAAAATAGTTGGTTGTATTGAGGATTCATTCGGACATCTCCCTCTTTGTCCTTCAGGGGGTATAACTGGTTGACCTTGAGTCCTACCATGGCCTTTTGACCTAGGATCAAGCATTCTAAGTAGTGATTCCGGCTTCTCTCGAGGGAGATGGAACTTTTCTGGATCGCGCTTGGGCCTTCTCGGCCTTGCTTGGCAATACGGAGTTTAACAGAGGGTTCTGAGCACTTGCTTTCGGAATCTGCATCATAATCAAAATCAAGCATATTCACGCTCAAATGATCATCTCTTATTTCCGAGACCTGATTTGCCTCACTGGAGGCTTCATTCTCAAATGAGGGTGGAATGGCATTGCCGAGGTCGATCTTGCCTATGGTAATGCGAGGGGCCTCTTTTCCTTTTTCGGGACATTCAGCCTTGGTATATTTCTTGGTCGTGAGCTTGACTGAGGGTATGGGCTGATTGTTAGCACGAATACCCGAGGATGAGGAGTCTTGAGCTCTCTTGGCGAGGGCTTCATTTACCATGATAACGCAATCATCGGGGTGACGGTCTCATTGCAAAATCTGATGACAAAGACTGGATCCTTGGCCTCGTCAGGGTATTTGGAAAAGATGATATTGACGAAATCGTTATCATCTACGGATTCAGAGAGATTTCTGGTAGTGTAGACCAGTTGCTTCCATTCACCCGTTAACTCTTTGTACATGACATTGAGTTTTACGATCTCCATGGTGTTCGAACCTTCAGCGTAAGTGACCTCGTCTGAGCGTGTGCCGTCCTCGAATTGGAGCATGTTCACATAATTATTCCTACCAGTACATGTCGTACTATCCTCGTCAGAGAAATCGGGATCATCTTTGCTTGGTGGGTCAATCCAGGTCAAAGGGAATCGAGGACCTTGTAATGATGCTGAAGTCAGGAGGAAGATGTCGTGATTTTCATTTGAGCAAAGAGGTTTGACGGGGAATTGCATGCCAAGTATCTCTTTCATGGCTACCACACATTCTTCGACAGTGCTTCTGCATTTGTTGACCTATATCATGGTCAGATCGTCATCACGTTGGGATGCGGGTGTTGTCTACAGGATGCACACGAAATCGTACTCGTGGGGGGAATCCTTGTTTCCCTGTACCATAGCAGTTTCCACTGTCTCCTTCCAATCGGGGTCCAAGTCTTTGAAAAGAACATTGTATCTCAGGAACTCTACTGGTGACGGCTCTTCCGGTGTGAAAACGTTAAATTTTGTTTTTTCGAAGTCGAGGGCATTCACGTACGAGTGTCCGCGCCTGTTCATTGTACTTCCAATGTCAGAGAGTTCAAACTCATTCTGCCTTGGAGGATTGACCCAAACCAAGGGGCGTCGAGCGCCTTGTTGTGCGACTGGTACTGTGAGGAAAACGTTGTATCCTCCGCTCGAGCAAAGGGGCTTGCTAGGAGATTTCATGGCCAAAACTTCCTTCATGGCTACTAGACATTCCTCGGGGGTATGCCTATGTTTGTTGACTTTTAGCATGAAGACCTTTTCGTCGGGTCGGGCCGAGGGTTCGGTCTGAAGGATGCTTACAAACTTGTGACCGGGGATAGGCGGTTTGCGCCCCTGTACCATTGAGATTTCCAACGTTTCCTTCCATTCAGGATCTAAATCGCGGAAAAGGCAGTTGAACCTTATGAACTCTATTGTTTTCATTCTTCATGCCCCCATGTATTGACGTAGTTGGCATCTTCAAAGTCGAGCGCGTTTACGTACGAGTAGCCAGGGCCATCCTGTGTAAGGCTACTTTCATTATCGGAATGTACAAAGTCATTTCCATTCCAAGAATTGCGAGCGTATTGGATGTAAGGGTCTGTAGGGACCTGCCATGCGGGAGGCGTTAAAATTTGTCCTTACGGACCGGCGGCCATCATGAAGACGTCATGCTGTTGATGTGTGAAAGTAGGATTGTGAGGGAAGCCAAGCGTAATTATGTCTCTCATTGTAGTGACGCATTCTTCGTGGGAGAACAATTATTCGTTGATTCGAATGTTTGTTATAATGTCTGGGTTCTCTCCTGGGGGCGTGTACTGGACAACGCTAAAGCGATAGCGCCTGTTGAGAGGATGGTATCGTGATGGACTTACTGAGGCCATGATCACGTCCTTCCATTCGGCTCTTAGTTCGTCAAAAGTGACGTTCATTGCAAGCACGTTTATCTGACCGGACCCTTCTTCGATGGCATTGATATGGTTGGAATTGTTGGCCTCGGTGGGGTATTGGTGAGATTTTCTGCGATTTTCTCCATAATGATCCCTGCTGGAGGGGGCCGGTACTTGGCCGAGGGTGAAACGTGGAGGCCTTCCGCCTTCGCTGCGTTCGGAAATGCTATCCCCTCTGATGACTTTGATGTCTCCCTTGCGGTTTACAAACTTTGCGCATTGGTGGAGAGTGGAGGACACGGCCTTCATGTGATGTAGCCAGGGTCTTCCTAGCAAGGCTGTAAATGTAGCATGGATGTCCATGACTTCGAACTTTACTGGGACCATTTGGGCCTCAAACCACAATTCGAGAGTTACAGTTCCCATGATGGGGCGAGTCGTATTATCATAGACTTTGAGCGTTCGAGAGGACGGCTTCATGTGCTTTCACTAATGTGTAGGGCTCGCATTATGCTGAGAGGGAGGACGTTAACGCATGATCCGTTATTGACAAGTACTCCGGGAAGGGAAATTGTGTTGAGTTTGATTGTGATGTGCAATGCTTCATTGTGCTCAATATTCCCTTTAGGCAAGTCATCGTCACAGAAGGTGAGTTGACTGTCGTACAGATTAGGATCGTAAACTTGGTCTCCTTCAGAGGAAGAGGAGTCGTTGAGCCATCCATTCCTCATTTTTCTCTTGAGAGATCTTGATGACGTAGCAAGCCATGGGCTACCGTTCCGAGGATATTTGTGAGGTCGCTCGTGGCGACGGTCACCTTGTGTGAGCATATTGATCGAGTTGGACTAACTATTTTGCTTGGATTTTCCTTTGTTGGATCGGGCTCGAAAACCAGACGGGTTGTTATTGGGTTTGTTCTGCCTAGGACCATGTTCCTTGTTGCAGGCAGAGCTATCAGGGCATAGCATTCCCTTGTGTTGTTTCGTCCGTGGGACTTTTGAATCAGGCTCAGGATCTTTGCGGATCTCGTCCATCATAACATCGCTTATGGTGACAAACTCACTTCTCGAGACTTGGTGGAAGTGAGAGGAGCCTTGCGGCGCTCCAGGCAGAGCATGATTCATGAGGAAAACGTTGTTGCTGTCGTATGCTGGTGGGAGATGGAGAGCTCTCTCGTTGAGGATGACCTCTTTCAGCGGGATTATGCACTCGGGATAAGTGAGGTCCTCTGGGGCAATCTGAATTGTAGTAAGGACGTCCTCTGCAGGGTGTGCAGGGTTAAATTGGACGATGGTGACCAGATGAATGTCATCTACAGGGGTCAAACTTCCGTCTTTGATCAGAGCCTTGATCATTCGCCGCCATCTCTTTTCCAAGAGACCATAGGGAGTATTGAGTTCCTCGACTTTGATGAATTCGGATCCTTCGAAGTCCATTACCTCCACGTGTTTTGGCTCCCTTTCCTTTAAGGATTTAAACACTATGTGGTTTGGAGGGGGTAAAGCTGGGGAGATTGGAATCTCGACCATTGACATGGAAGATTCACTGGACTTTCCCTTTTCTGATGTTTTTACAACCCAGCCATCTGTCGTAAGGGGAATAGAAGGTTTATCGGAGTAGATAACGTAGTAATCGAATTTGCCCGAAGGTTCCCCGAGCATACCTACGCTTGTGTCTCCGGCTTCATATCTTTCTTGGAGCTTTTGCTGAGAGGATCCCTCTTCCTTTCTCGGGGAATCGCCTTTTATCCACTCCTGGAAGTCATATTCGAGGCAATCTGAACAGTCGCAGACATCATACCAGATGTGAGTTTTTGGTGAAGGATGGTTCCAAACAGGTGAAGGGATTGGCTCAGAGGGCCATGGCGTATCATCCCATTAAATGGAGTTTACCACGTTGTTGTTTGGGAATGGGTTTCCCACCGTGTTGGGGCCGCGGGGGCGTTCCAACTTTCCATCTTCTATGAGTTTCTGGATCTCATATCGAAGACTCGTGCATTTATCAGTGAGATGTCCATGGTACTGATGAAAGGCACATTACTTGGTCGTATCTGGGTTGGCTGCGAGACTCCTCGGCTTGTAACCTTCTACAGGCTTGAGAAGGCCTTCTTTGATTAGTCCTTCCAGCATTTTGCTCAAAGGCATGCCTAATTCATCGAACCTAAGGAAGGGCTGCTTCCTGGGAGGATCGTTGCTCCTTTGGTTGGAATTCGCATTGTTTGATTAGTTTCCTTGCTGGATGTAATGGACCGTATTGTCTTTCCCTTTGTCGGGAGTCGGTGCGGGATTAGATGGGGCCGCTGCTCTGTATCTGTATGACGGGGCGGTGCTCGTGACCAGCTTCTCTTTAAGGTCTTTCTCAAATTGAGAGCCCGCGTTAACCATGGCACGAAGATCCGGATAGAAGTGATAGCTAATCAACGTTCTAACGAAGGGCCTTAAGCAGGATTTGAAAATCCTCATTTGTTCTTCCTTGGACACAGGTTCCATGATCTCGAAAAGCTTGTGGCTCCACCTCTTGTAGAATTCTCCCACATTTTCATCGGCCATTTGCTCGGTGATCATCAGGTCTTCGTGACTCGTTTCCCATTCGAGGTTGGAACGATATCGGTCAAGGAAGAGGTCGCTGATTTGATCCCAGGTGCGGCGATCTTCGGGCTTGACCCTTAGAAACCACTTAAGCGCGGAGCTCTTGAGGGTGTACTGAAAATGGTCAGCCATCTGTTGGAGCGTGGCTCCTTTTGCTCGCATACCGATGATGTAAGTATCGGCATGAGTCTTGGGGCATTCGGTTCCATCGAACCTTTCCATCTCGGGCATCTAAAACTTAGGGGGAAGGAGATTGACTTTCCCCGGGTCAGTGGACGTGAGGGCTTCCTTCCCTGCTTTTCCCATATGAGCTTTGAATTCTCTCATTTGCTCGATCATCCAGGCCATGTTGGGGTCCAGCGGTGCGTTTTGAGGCTCGGGGCCAGGAACTACCACAAGGGAGGAATTGAGCGATGGTGGCAAGGTGTTAGAGGGTACGGGCCCTCGAAAGTTTTGAGTGAATGTATGTTCGTATCCTAGATTAGGAACGCAGGAATTGTGATGAGGAATGCCTTGGTACGGGGGAGGGACATTCTCTGCTCCCACTGGCAAGGTCGGGGGAGGCAGAGTTGAGACATTCAGATAGGCATGAGCCTTTTCTGGGTTGAATCTGGGTCTCGTTCCCTGATTCTGGGGTTCATACATGGGAAGCGGGGTGAACCCCGGATGATACTGAAGGTTATCCTGACTTGTCTGAGAGAGTCCAGATCCCTGCTGGGCGTACTGGCCGAAGAGGTTCGAGCTGGCTTGGCCAGACACATTCTGAGGAGCGACCATTTGAAGCCTAGGGCGACTGTTCCTTTGTCCTAAAGGATTGTCGTAACTGGGCGGAGGAAATACTTGCTGGAAGTTCATAGGAACTGAATGCGAAGGCTCGGGGTCATCTTCAATTAATTCAAAGGTTCCATCCTCTAGGGGAAAGGCCATGATGCCACGCTCGCTTAGGATTTGTATCACGTGATTCTGCTGATCCTCTTGCTTTTTCTTAAGGCCGTTGAAGGCTCGAAGAGACTCTTCCAAAGTCATATCATTCCCTGGTGGCGGGGTTCCATTCCCGTCACGGATTCCCGATGACTGCCATTTCCGTAAGTCTGTTCGTAGGAACTGAGGAAACTGAGGGGCTTCTTGGTGATTCTGTAACTGTAATCCTGAGAAGACGACTACCCGGGGTTCTGATCCAACTTCTATTCGCTGCAGGGGAATGAAAAGGGTAGGAATCAGATCTCGGAAAAGACGTTTATGGCAAAAGGCGCGAGACTAAAGGCTCAAAGATTGAAGGCTTAAAAGTCAGAGAATCGAGGATCGAATGATCGGGGCTCGAGCTTGATGATTAAAGGCTTGAAGGTTCAAGGCTTAAAGACTACAGGCACAAAGGTTCGAGGCTTAAAGATTACAGGCTCGGGGGCTCGAGGCTTAAGGATTACGGGATCAAAGGTTCGAGACCTAAAGATTACGGGCTCGGGGGTTCAAGGCTTAAAGATTAGAGGCTCAAAGGTTCGAGACCTAAAGATTACGGGCTCGGGGGTTCGAGGCTTAAAGATTACGGGCTCAAAGGTTCGAGACCTAAAGATTACGGGCTCGGGGC
Organism: Adenophora triphylla var. japonica; assembly: GCA_022495995.1. NCBI lineage: Eukaryota > Viridiplantae > Streptophyta > Magnoliopsida > Asterales > Campanulaceae > Adenophora > Adenophora triphylla. The sequence goes on from JAFEMH010000323.1 coordinate 73,453, forward strand.
TCGTGCAACGTGCTTTCATTGATTTCTTGAATGTTCAAGTTTACTTTAAAAGCGTATTATTAACAATCCTAATTGGTTTGAAAAGATTGCTCTTCTTTTTCACAACTACGCTAGGTCCTGAATCAGTGGATCCCGACGTTGCGTTTGTAGACCATTCGTCCTTTATGTGATCATCTTATCTTCTCGGGATGAAGAATCCCGGGGGAATGGCGACAGGGCAAGGAGATCCCGACTGACGAATGGAAAGGTGAACCTAAGGGGCCGTTGGTCACGTAAAACTTTTAACGTATATGCCATGCAGGTCACGGTTAAAAGTCAACGTCTTCGAGATAGCTCAGAGAATTGACTAGGTTGTGACCGAGATGGTTCATATGTTAAACGTTAGATAACACGGTGTCACATTGAACTTTCGCGTACGTTTTTCGCATGGATCTTTCGTCAAAATCAAAGACAAAAGTTAAGACTTAAGTCAAAACGACTTGTTCAACTTAGCTTTATGTCGTGATTTATGAGGAAGATAGGTGTAAAAATGTACGTTTAGGCTGTATGACACGGACTAAGCCAAAAACCAACCAAGTCTCGGTAAGTGTGGTTGAGGAGTTGTGCATGGTGAGCATTGGGTAGGAAGGGAAATTTGGGATGACCGGCAGATCAAACAAGTTGCAGCTGGACGGTCATCTCAGGCTAAAGGTGGTGAAAGTGCGCGTAGTGTGCAAGTCGACACAACTATTTTTTGTTCTTTTCGAAAAAAAAATTTTGTTTTTTTTTTTTTTTTGCTTTCTTCATGAAAGAGAAATAGGGAGAAAGGATAGACACACAACAAAGGTTTGCGTTTGACCCTAATAAGTGCGCATAGCAGAGGCAGGTGCACAAAGCAGAAGTCGGGGCGCATAGCAGAGGGAAATGCACATATCAGAGGTATATACCTAAAGGGAGAGACATACATGAGCATATTGTTGGGTTTTACGGGTCCATGCGCAGCGGAATAAGCATAAAATTAACATAAAACCCATTGAGCCAAGGATCCGTTCTATACAATTAAATTTAAATCCTATGAGATAGATATTTACTAACCTTTAATGCTTTCCGGTCTTGAGCTATCGAACTGTTTAGGACACGTTTTATCAAACATGTATCTTCGATCTTCAAGACAGGGACTTTGAATCTTCAAATTCGGAACTCCAAGGCCTTTAGTTGTTTGAACAAAATTAAGACCCTCTAGCGGTATCCACACAATTATGAATGAACGAGAACGTTTCTCGGATTGGGAATTGCTAGATTCCAAAACTAAGAAAAAGACTTTCAAGATGACAAAACTACCACAATAATATTTTTGATCTTCACACTTGATCCTATCAAAGTGAAACTATATCAAGAGAGTTTATGCAAGAAAGAAAATTTAGAGCAATGAGCCAAATTCATCTTCATCTTGACCTCTCTTATATAGTAATCAAAAATTGGTTTTTAATTATTTACTTTTGCAAAGATAAATAATAAAATTCTTTACTTTCAAAAAGCTAAGAATAATACAACCTGAAAATCGGGTAGATTGAGTTCTTTTCAATACTTTCATAAAGCATTATGGAACACCAACTTAAGTTAGGTAGCTGTCTGAAGAACTGACCCACAGAAGTCTAATGTCGTACGACATAGGACTACCCATGTCGTACGACACCGGTTTCCCATTGCAGAATTTTTCCTTAAGTCTTTTTCTCTAGTACAATCAAAACATTCTAAGTGTGTGTGACCCAATAGGATTGTATCATCTTGGCAATGAGTCCGATCTCATCGATAATCATAAGACATAAGCGGACTCTAGCAAGCCATTATGTCTACCCAAATGATACAACGTAAGAGTTCACGTTTCCAATGGTAGCACTTCCATTTTTCCCTTTGCCTCACGGTGTTATATTGAACACAAGTCATGGTCCATGTTAATTTGTATGTGTTCAATGCTTTCTCGAACTTGAGTATAATGATTAATCCAATCGTATTGGGGTATGGCCATACACTTTCATCATTATCACTCATCGAGGGGCCCAAGCAGAACATCTCTCTTTCGAGGGAAAAATTCCATCTTGACTAATCATCCTTCACACTATGAATCTGATCATGCCAAAAGTAGCCTTTATAAGTGTCGTGTTAAGACACCGTTTGACTAAAATCAAACATAATGATCATCATATGTAAGGCCATGATAATCTCAGGTCTAGGGACTCAATGAAACGACCAAATGAGATTTACTTATAACATTATGACCATGTCATAAATCTCATGCGGGTCAAGTCCAGTCACGTGTTCTCTAACAAGTACCCATAAATCTAATGTGCATCTCTTATGCATATAATCATCACATGATTATCCATTAGCATTTATACTATTTATTCACATAATAAACAGGGACGGGATTATTACAGTAAATATGCAAACACATATAATAATCAAATAGTAAACTTTCCATATATAATCATAATGTCAACTTTACAAGGTCCTATCAACTATAGGCCTAGGGCATAATCACTAGCAGCTCCCACTTGCACTAGGCCCAATCTCCCATGTATCGAATACCCATGGACCTAACATGACCATCATGTTTAGCTTGTGGAAGTTCCTTTGTTAATGGGTTCGCCACGTTGTCATCCGTGTCAACTCTGCAAATCTTTACGTCTCTTCTTTCACATATCTCTTGGATAATGTGGAAACGCCGAAGTATGTGTTTGGATCTTTGGTGTGCCCTTGGTTCCTTTGCTTGAGCAATGGCACCATTATTGTCACAGTAAAGTTCAATGGGATCTTTGATGCTTGGAACAACTTCCAAATCACCAATGAACTTTTTGATCCAAACAGCTTCCTTGGCTGCATCGGATGCCGCTAAGTACTCTGCTTCGGTTGTAGAATCAGCAACAGTACTTTGCTTGGAACTCTTCCAAATGACAGTGCCTCCATTCATCATAAATAAAAACCCAGTTTGCGATCTAAAATCATCTGTGTCGGTTTGGAAGCTAGCATCTGTGTAACATCTTACAACAAGATCTTCTTCCACACCTCCAAAGACCAAGAATGCATCCTTAGTCCTTCGTAAGTACTTAAGGATATTCTTGACGGCTATCCAATGGGGTTCGCCGGGATCCGATTGGTACCTACTCATCATGCTCAAAGCACACAATACGTCGGGTCTAGTACATAACATAGCATACATGATAGACCCAATTGCCGAAGCATATGGAATATCATTCATTCTCTTTCGCTCATCGTTAGTCTTAGGACTTTGAGTCTTGCTAAGAGTAATGCCATGCAACATTGGCAAGTTCCCTCTTTTAGAATTTTCCATTGAAAATCTCTTAAGGACCTTGTCAATGTATGTACTTTGACTTAAACCAATCATCCTCCTAGATCTATCTCTATAGATCTTAATCCCAAGGATATATGCGGCTTCGCCCATATCTTTCATTTCGAAACACTTTCCCAACCATGACTTGACAGTCTTAAGGGCAGGAATGTCATTTCCAATGAGTAAGATATCGTCGACATACAAGACTAGAAATATTGTAGTGCTCCCACTAATTTTCTTGTAAACGCACGGTTCATCTTCGTTCTTGATAAAGCCAAATTCTTTTATTGCTTCATCAAAATGAAGATTCCAACTCCTAGAAGCTTGCTTCAATCCATAGATGGATCGTTGCAACTTACATACCTTATTAGAATTCTTCGGACTGACAAAACCTTCAGGTTGTATCATATATACATCCTCAAGTAACTTCCCATTTAGGAAAGCTGTTTTGACATCCATTTGCCATATTTCATAGTCATAATATGCAGCTATGGCAAACAAAATTCTAATAGACTTAAGCATTGCTACAGGTGAAAAGGTTTCATCATAGTCAATACCATGAATCTGCCTATATCCCTTAGCTACTAGCCTAGCCTTGTAGGTATGCACCTTCCCATCCATGTCGGTCTTCTTCTTGAAGACCCATTTGCACCCTATGGTTTTAACACCTTCGGGTGGATCAATCAAGTTCCAAACTTGATTATCAGCCATGGATTGTAATTCGGATTTCATGGCTTCTTGCCATTTTTCCGAATCAGGAGAGGACATCGCTTCTTGGTAGCTAGTGGGTTCGTCATTCTCAATGAGTTCCACTTCATCACTTTCCGTAACGAGAAATCCATATCTCTCGGGTTCGGATCGTGATCTACCACTTCGGCGATGGACTTGTGCATTTTGAACTGGTTCCACAACTCCTTGTGAACTAGGTTCAGTCTCTACCATAGGTTCAATGTCATTTTCGGGTTCTCGAACTTCTTCGAGATCAATTTTACTCCCACTAGTTCCTTTATTGAGAAACATTTTCTCAAGGAAGGTACCATACCGAGCAACAAACACTTTGTTCTCGTTGCGGTTGTAAAAATAATATCCTTGAGTTTCCTTAGGATAACCAACGAAAATACATTTGTCAGATTTTGGTTCTAGCTTATCTGAGACAAGTCTCTTCACATAAGCATCGCAACCCCAAATATTCATGAAAGACAACTTTGGTTTCTTTCCCCACCACATCTCATATGGTGTTTAAGGAACCGATTTGGTAGGGACACGATTTATAGTGAAAGCGGAAGTTTCTAGTGCATGTCCCCAAAAGGAAATAGGAAGCTCAAATTGACTCATCATAGAACGAACCATGTCCAACAAATTTCTATTCCTCCTCTCGGACACACCATTCCATTGTGGTGTTTCGGGTGGAGAGAGTTCAGAAACGATTCCACAACTCTTAAGATGATCGTCAAATTCTTGGCTCAAATATTCGCCAACTCGATCAGATCGAAGGACTTTGATCATCTTTCCAAGTTGATTTTGTACTTCATTTTGAAATATTCAAAATATCTCAAATGCTTCACTTTTGTACTTCATCAGATAAACATAGCCATATCTAGATAAGTCATCGGTGAACGTAATGAAATACCGAAATCCGCCCCTAGCATTGCTACTCATAGGTCCACACACATCGGTATGTGCGAGGCCTAATAAGTCGCCGGCCCTTTCACCCGTTTTGGTAAATGGGTCTTTGGTCATCTTTCCTAATAAACAAGATTCACATATCTCATATGATTCATAATCATGTGAGTCTAAGCAACCATCTTTATGGAGCTTAGAAATGCGTTTCTCATTTGTATGGCCAAGACGACAATGCCATAAGTAAGTGTTATTTACTTCATTCGGTTTGGATTTCTTGTTTATGTTATAGACTCCATCATTTCGTGTTTCAACATCTAGAACATAAAGGCTATTGAATGAAATCGCAGTACAATAATGCATTTTATTCAAATATAATGAAAATTTATTATTCATAATAACAAATTCAAATCCTTCATTATCTAAACAAGAAATAGAAATAATATTCCTACTTAAAGCTGGTACATAGTAACAATTGTTCAGAACAAGTACTAGTCCACTAGGTAAAGTAAGTTCATAAGTCCCTACGGCTAATGCAGCAACCCTTGCTCCATTTCCCACACGTAGGTCTACTTCACCGTCTTTAAGCTCCCTTCTATTCTTTAGTGCCTGCACATTTAAACAAATGTGAGAACCACAACCGGTATCCAATACCCAAGAACTAGAAGTAGATAAGAATATATCTATAACAAAGATACCTGAAGTTGAGCAACCTTTGCCCTTCTTCACAGCTTCCTTATATTCAGGGCAGTTTCTCCTCCAATGTCCAATCTTATTGCAATGGAAGCAAATTGCGTCCTTTTGGGACGGCTTAGCCTCTTTGGGCTTGGCAACATTTTCCTTGGCAACACTTGCCTTAGGATCAGCAACCTTTGCCTTTCCTTTGCCCTTGAAACCTTTCCCCTTCTTAACCATCAGTACTTGGTCAGTTTTCTTTCTGACGATATTGCTTTCCGCAGTATTCAACATTTGAATCAACTCGGAAAGGGTCTTATTCATTCCACCCATGTTATAGTTCATTATGAAATTACTAAAACTGTCGGGGAGTGAATTCAATATCATGTCAGTAGCTAACTCTTGGCTAATTGGAAAACTGAGCCTTTCAAGGTGCTCGACGTGGCCCTTCATTTTCATAGAATGAGGACCAACGGCTTGTCCTTCAAGCATCTTGCATGCATGAAGAGCTTTAACCGTTACCGCTCTTGCCTTGCTTGTACTTGGAACATTTCCGTCAGTCGATTGTTTAAGTCGACTGTCCCCAAGTGCTCGAGATCCTTTTAAAGGCTCTTGCACATGGCGGAGAGCATAAGGCAACCCACATCTGTAGCATCACGCTTATGCTTAAGATAGGAGTCCCTTACTGCTCGAGTAGCATTAGCAGCGGGTTCCTCGGGAATAGGTTCCTCGAGAACGTACAATTTTTCCTCTTGCCTTAGAACGATTCTTAGGCTACGGATCCAATCCATGTAGTTTGTACCGTTCTCCTTGAGTTTTTCTTTCTCGAGAATTGATCGCAAAGATAGATGGTTGTTATTGTTTGATGCCATAGATATTATACAAAAAGATATAACGCATATAAGTTACACATAATTAATAAGGAAAGCCTAAAGCATTTACAAGTAAATGCTCCCACTAAATTATACACCTTCAAATAGCAAATAAGCACATAATATACATTTAGTGGGCTAAGATCCATATTTCACTTAGTTTTAGTTTAGTCAATCTAAAGCCCAAAACTAGGTTATTTAGGTAGATAACTTTTATCAATCACATCATATGTGACTCTTAGATCTTTTATGAGATTCTAGACATCTTATGTCTAAGCATATTTAATCTCATCTTATGCCTTGGGTCAAAACTCTTTTGAAAGCACCAAATAAGTTTAACCATTTTCAAACGTTTGAGAAAACTAGAACTATGCACCCAGTCAATCTGAAACTACATTAACTATTTTCTCACCTTGCTCCATATTGAGATAGAATGATGCACCCAGTCAATCTGAAACTACATCAATCCACTCAATACTTCTCAAGTGTTTTACTTATGGGGTGGCATAGAAACTTAAACATTTGATGAAGGTTATTGAAAGTAGATTATAAGCATATCAAAATGACAACTGTAAAGTACACCAGGTAAGTTCCCAGGAAAACGGTGAGTCACAAGGACTGCTTAAAAACCCAATCCTTAGACAGAACTCTCCTAGACATGTACAACTACAAAATCAGTTTGATTGCAACATAATGACTACTTGTTAAATTGACTAGTTTCATAAACAGTCAAACACTAATTTGTTTCTCCTAAACAATTAGTGTCCTTCCAATTTTGCGTAACTTGACTTGTTTCTCAAACAATCAAATACCAAAATTTTATGATTCTCCTAAACATATAAGGAAATAACAGTTCTAGTCTAACAAGAACACATAATAGCATGCAACGCAATAATTAACACGAAAACAGTTTTTCATTTAATTAAGCAAGCAAAACTATTAGACAATTCTAGCATGAACCTATAAACAATTTTCCAGAATTTTTAAAGCAGCTAGAATTACAGCAGAAACAGTTTTAACAATTAATCACAACAAATTGCAGGAAACTGGAAAAACTGAATATTGTCTTCTAATGTCGTACGACATAGAACCTCCTGGGGTATCAATGTCGGACGACATTAAAAGGCAGTCTGGCAGATTTAATTAGGTTCTGGACAGCAACAATTAATTAATAAAAACACATTTTTAAACAATTAATTAAGAAGGCAGAACACTAATTTAAGTAGATTGGCAAAATGTTTCACATTAACAATTAAATCTAACTCATACAAAGCAACCTAGAACATTTATAAACATTTTATAAAAAAACTTTCTAGCATGCCAATTCACATTTAATCATACGAACGGGGCTCTAATACCACTGTTGGGTTTTACGGGTCCATGCGCAGCGGAATAAGCATAAAATTAACATAAAACCCATTGAGCCAAGGATCCGTTCTATACAATTAAATTGAAATCCTATGAGATAGATATTTACTAACCTTTAATGCTTTCCCGTCATGAGCTATCGAACTGTTTAGGACGCGTTTTATCAAACACGTATCTTCGATCTTCAAGAACGGGACTTTGAATCTTCAAATTCGGAACTCCAATGCCTTTACTTGTTTGAACAAAATTAAGACCCTCTAGCGGTATCCACACAATTATGAATGAACGAGAATGTTTCTCGGATTGGGAATTGCTAGATTCCAAAACTAAGAAAAAGACTTTCAAGATGACAAAACTACCACAATAATATTTTTGATCTTCACACTTGATCCTATCAAAGTGAAACTATATCAAGAGAGTTTATGCAAGAAAGAAAATTTAGAGCAATGAGCCAAATTCTTCTTCATCTTAACCTCTCTTATATAGTAATCAAAAATTGGTTTTTAATTATTTACTTTTGCAAAGATAAATAATAAAATTCTTTACTTTCAAAAAGCTAAGAATAATACAACCTGAAAATCGGGTAGATTGAATTCTTTTCAATACTTTCATAAAGCATTATGGAACACCAACTTAAGTTAGGTAGCTGTCTGAAGAACTGACCCACAGAAGTCTAATGTCGTACGACATAGGACTACCCATGTCGTACGACACCGGTTTCCCATTGCAGAATTTTTCCTTAAGTCTTTTTCTCTAGTACAATCAAAACATTCTAAGTGTGTGTGACCCAATAGGATTGTATCATCTTGGCAATGAGTCCGATCTCATCGATCCTCATAAGACATAAGCGGACTCTAGCAAGCCATTATGTCTACCCAAATGATACAACGTAAGAGTTCACGTTTCCAATGGTAGCACTTCCATTTCTCCCTTTGCCTCATGATGTTATATTGAACACAAGTCATGGTCCATGTTAACTTGTATGTGTTCAATGCTTTCTCGAACTTGAGTATAATGATTAATCCAATCGTATTGGGGTATGGCCATACACTTTCATCATTATCACTTATCGAGGGGCCCAAGCAGAACATCTCTCTTTCGAGGGACAAATTCCATCTTGACTAATCATCCTTCACACTATGAATCCGATCATGCCAAAAGTAGCCTTTTATAAGTGTTGTGTTAAGACACCGTTTGACTAAAATCAAACATAATGATCATTATATGTAAGGCCATGATAATCTCAAGTCTAGGGACTGAATGAAACGACCAAATGAGATTTACTTATAACATTATGACCATGTCATAAATCTCATGCGGGTCAAGTCCAGTCACTTGTTATCTAACAAGTACCCATTAATCTAATGTGCATCTCTTATGCATATAATCATCACATGATTATCCATTAGCATTTATACTATTTATTCACATAATAAACAGGGACGGGATTATTACAGTAAATATGCAAACGCATATAATAATCAAATAGTAAACTTTCCATATATAATCATAATGTGAACTTTACAAGGTCCTATCAATATAGGCCTAGGGCATAATCACTAACACATATATGTAAGAATAGTAAAGCCAAAACATGCATATCGAACAAAATAAAGGCATTAAGAACTTTTACCATTCACGTGAATGGTAACCGAGTTAATAGCAATCGGGTATCGTAGATTATAACCCTATTGGTTTGCAAATTATACACCAGGTAAAATCCCAGGAGAAAGGTGCGTGAGAAGGACAGCTTAAGTACCAGGTCCCTCCTTAGACAGAACTTACCTAGACATGTATAGTGGACAACGCCAAAATAGCTATAATATGACAATACTCGAAAAACTAGAATAAGCCCCAGTACGGAAAGATCCCAGAGTTCCTAATTCAGAGCGGCAATCGTTGCCGCGACAAAATCAAGTTTGTATGTACAAGCTTGAGGAGAAAAACATAACATATGTGATGGTGCACATAGTAGAGGTATAAACATAAATGAGTTAATATAAAAGGGTAAAGATGCCTGATGAAAAGAGCAAAAGTGCAAATACCAAGTCAAAACAAAGGTTTTTAGAAACGTGTTTAAAGGACTCGAAAGAAAATGTCAAAAATATGTACAAAAATATGAAGATATACGTAAAAATGTGAAAATATGATTTACCGGAAAGTCGGTCGAGTGGCCTTGGTGCCTGACAAGGATGGCCTTGGAATTTGGCCTAGATGGCCTTGTGGCCTGGCCATGTGGCCGGGGTGGCCTGGCCGGAGTGGCCGTGTGGCCTGGCCGAATGGCCTGGTGGCCTGGCCGTGTGGCCGTGTCTGTCGCGCGACTTGACAGGCCAGGTTTGCAGGTTTCACATCAGGAACCAATACCAACTTTAAACATAGTAAGAAATTACCTCATAGCCCTTATTAAACGAAAGTGAGGACATGCAGAGGCATGGTAAGCAAAAAGAGTGCATGGGGTGCACTCATAAGGCCATGTACACACGATGGAGTCAAAACACACACGAAAGAAAACGAGGGAAGGGTAAACGAAAATCTTACCCACAAAGCGTTTTTAAAACGAAGGAGTTTTAAGAAAAACACTACAAATTCCCCAGCGGAGTCGCCAACTGAAATTACCCGATTCGAAATGCGGCGGTGCGCGTCCCGAAATTAGTCTGGATTATGAATGATAAAAGGAAATGGATGAATTTTACAAAAAAGAGAGTCGCCACGCCGTTTTTATTTAAAGCCAAAACTTTGAAAAAGGCTTGAAAATGGTTTTTATTATGAGCCAAAACATTTTGAAAAAAGCGGAGACGTTTTTATTATGAGCCAAAACGTAAAGGGGCTGAAAACAGAGATGTTAGGTTCGGAGGTTAAGTTACACCTCGGGAAGAGGAAAATAAGAGCTCACCCGAAATGGCTCGCAAAGACGAGTCTTTCTACCTTTCTCGAAATACGTGTGTGTGTGCGTGTGTGATTGATATGTTGAAAAGGGGTTGATTTAGGTGATGAGTTAAAAATGAGATTTTGAGGCGGAAGATGACATGCAAAGTAACGAGTCAAGATCTTCCGTTATTCAACGCCACAATACTCATTCCGAGGAGATAAGTATGAGGGGAACATTAGGAATCACTTGCTGAGGAAAATCGGGCATTATAACTGTGCCGTATAATGGGAAATAAGTGGCAAATATGTCAAAATAGCAATAATATATATATAGATATTGATGATCGACAAACCAAACGGTTCAGACTGGTAAATAACGATCAACAAGCCAAACGGCTCGGACTGGTAAATAACGATCAACAAGCCAAACGGTTCGAACTGGTAAATGATAGGAAAGTAAATAACGATCGACAAGCCAAACGGCTCGGACTGGTAAATTGCGGGAAAGTAAATGACGATCGATAAGCCAAACGGCTCGGACTGGTAAATGACAGGAAGTAAATGACGATCGACAAGCCAAACGGCTCGGACTGGTAAATTGCGGGAAAGTAAATTACGATTGACAAGCCAAACGGCTCGGACTAGTAAATGACAGGAAAGTAAATGACAATCGACAAGCCAAACAGCTCGGACTGGTAAATTGCGGGAAAGTAAATGACGATCGACAAGCCAAACGGCTCGAACTGGTAAATGACAAGAAAGTAAATGACTCGAAAGTAGATAACGCCACTTGTTAACTCTGTGAAGAGATGGGGATCTCACTTTACATGAGTCGTACAGAAAGTAAATGGTGTCAACGAGGACCAAACGGTCTCGGAATAAACAGTACAGGTGTCAACAAGGACTAAACGGTCTCGGAATAAACAGTACAGAAAGTAAATGACTCGAAAGTAGAGAACGCCACTTGTTAACTCTGTGAAGAGACGGGGATCTCAGTTTACATGAGCCAGGCAGTTCATATATAGACGATGTCAACAAACCAACTGGTTTGAAGATGTAAATGCGATGCCAACGAACCAAACGGTTCGAAGGCGTAAATAACAGAAAGTAAATAAGATTACATTTCAATTATAACGATTAAGGTAAAAAAAAAATAACTTTTTAACAGAAAAAGTAACCTTTTAAGGAAGTGAGTGACCTCTTTTAAAGAAAAAGATTACTTTTAACTAAAAAGGTTGTTTTTAGTTTGGAAATATGATTTTTAGGTGCAAGTGTTAACTTTTATGGCAAAAGTGTTAACTTTTAGTGAAAACCGTTAGTTTTTTGACGGAAAGAGTGACTTTTAGTGAAAAGGAAAACGACTTTTGATGAAAATGCTTTTTAAACTCAGATGAGTGTTCTTGGAAAGTATAAAATAACTTTTTTTTTTGTTGAAAAGTTGGTTTTCTTAACGAAAAGTTAGTTTTTTAACGAAAAACTTAACGAAAACGTAAAAGAACTTGAAAAACAAGTTTGAGAAGGAGAGTTATACCAATTTTTAGGTTGGTTTGTGTTCTAGCTTCGGATTTTGGGTGAGGAAAGTGTTTGGATTGGCTTTGATCGGGAAAAACTCGGGTTTTCTCGCTAAAATGCTCACTTTCTCTCTATGAAATGCACTTTCTCTCTCTAGAAAACTCTCAAATGGACATGGCCAGGGCAGAGGGAGTTTTTTGGGTAATTTTGGTCGAAAATGGGTGGTCCTCAACTCTGAAATCGAGCTGGCTATTTATAGGCAAAAAACTTACATTCTTGTCTGCGCGGCTAAGATTGAAGGCCATCAATTTTATCCGCGCGGCTAAGAATGTAGCCCAAGGGCATTTTGGTCTTTTCTATTTGATTTGATTGATTTGACTTGATTAGACTTTGATTTGACTGATTTGACATCAGTCTTGTCGATTCAGATTCAAAGAATTTGGATTTTTCGTCTTTTTGTCGAGATTTGACATTTTTCGTCTTTTTGTCGGGAGTTTGAGCGTTTTTTGGAAAAAAGTTATATTTTTGACGTGTTCGAACGTATTTTTAATATACTTTTAACTTTAGCAACCCGAGCATGTTTCGAAAATCTCGTTATGATGAATAGTAACTTGAAATTCCCGAAAAGTCCCTGGAATTATGTGAAATTCCAGAAAAGTCCTTCTAAGTAGGAAAAATTCCTAAGAAGTCCTTAAAATTTGGGAAAGGAAAAAGGAAAGTTCTTGAACTTTGGAAATCCCAAAGAAATCCTTGAACTTTGAAATTCATGAAAGGTCCTTGGAATTTTGGAATTCCACGAAGGTAAACTTATTGGAAGTTTACTTTTAAGTGTCTTTGACAATCAGCGACACAGACTGAGGCACTTATAGCTGAAATATCCAAAAGATCCCTGGAATATTGAAATTCCCAGAAGGTCCTTTTGAGTTTTTACGAAGTTCAGAAAGGCTCTGAACTTGAAAAGTAAACTTATCGGAAGTTTACTTTTGAGTGTTTTTTGACGATTCAGTGACACAGATTGGGGTACTTACAGTGGGGCCGACATTGTCTTAGTTGAACCAGAAAGTGGAACAGTTTTTGAGGAAGTCTTGAGGTTCAAGTTTCAGGCATCAAATAATCAGGCTGAGTATGAAGCCCTTATTGCAGCAATTGAGTATGCAAAGTGCTTTGGGGTAATAAAGATCGTAGCCTTTTGTGATTCTCAACTGATTGCAAGACAAGTTAGGGGTAACTATGTCGTCGTCAACTCAACTCTACAAAAGTATCACTCGTTGGTCGTCGAAATGACCAGAGGTTTAGAATTTTGGGCTATTCAAAGAATTGCAAGAGAAGACAATGAGCATGCTGACCTGCTCTCGAAACTGGCCACCGACCAACTCCCTGAGAACGAGCATGGCCACCACTTGGCCTACCTCGAGCAACCAGCGTACGAAAGGGTGAAAATGATGTGCATAGGGGACGGCCCCAGGTGTTGGATTGATGAGATGAAGGCGTTTATTGAAAACGACGAGTTACCAGCCGACGAGATCCTAGCTCGTCAAATCAAAAAAAAAAAATCGCCAAGGTACTCGGTCGTCAATGGAGAACTATTTCGACGATCCTTCACCAGGCCCTTGCTAAAGTGTGTGCATCCGGATACAGTTGTAAATCTCTTATTTGAAGTTCATCAAGGAGAATGCGGGGGCCACCCCGGAGCCCGTACATTGGCGGACAAGTTAATCACTATGGGGTACTACTGGCCACATCTTCGAGAGGATGCCAAAGAGTTTGTGAGAAAATGTGATACCTGCCAGCGTTTTGCCGACCTCCCAAAGCTCCCCACCACCGAACAAACGCTAGTGATGGCGGCCTGGCCATTTGATATGTGGGGGGTTGACTTAATTGGGCCCTTTCCCAAGGCTAAAGGTGGAGTGAAATATGTTATAGTGGCAGTAGACTACTTATCAAAATGGGTTGAGGCAAAGGCTTTGAACAAAATCACAGAGAATAATGCCCTCAGCTTTATCCACGACTCTATTTGGTGCCGATTTGGGATCCCCAGAGTGATTGTGTCTGACAACGGCCTTCAGTTTTTGAAGAAGTTTGAGCAAGAGTTGAATCGGATGGGAGTGAAGCATTCAAGGTCGTCGGTTGCTTATCCGCAAGGCAACGGGCAAGCCGAAGCGGCTAACAAGCTCATACTGTCAGCCCTATGCAAAAATTTAAACGGTCGAGCAGGCAGGTGGTTAGACGAACTCCCCTGAGCACTTTGGGCAGTCCGCACAACCACCCGGGGGCCCACTGGGGAAACCCCATTTGTTCTTACCTATGGATCAGAGGCCATGGCTCCCGACCGACCGTGTAGCTTTCTATGATGTGTACAAGAATGTTCATAACAGGGAAGTCGACCTAGACCTCCTCGATGAGCGACGACTTGATGCCCAACTCAGAATGGCCAACTATAAGAAAAGGACCAAGGCTTATCATGATAAGAAGGTCAAGAAGAGGTTTTTCAAGGTCGGAGACTATGTTCTGAGAAAAATTGAAGTGACGGGCCTCAAAGCTCATCAAAACAAACTCTCCCCCAATTGGGAAGGGCCATACATCGTCACAAATGTCGTCAGAGAAGGAACCTACCGACTCGCTAAGCCCAGTGGTGAAAAGCTCAAACATCCATGGCACTCCAGTCATCTCACCAAGTATTACTACTGAGCCCCATCGCTCGTCATCAGCGCCCTCAGGGCACCTATCTTGTGGTTCTCTTTCAGTTTTTCCCTAGTTTTTGAAAGTATTGTAAGGGATATTTATAAATCCCAGGAAAAAGAAAAGTTTGTAAGTGGTTCATAGTAACTATCAATGGAATTTCTTTGTTTTGTTGTCAATTCTACTCTACAAATACCTACATCCACTTTGATCAAGTATAAAGATCAGTCGAAGCCAGACTTCGACCTACACTCACTTTAACCAAGTATAAAGGTTAGACGAAGCCAGACTTCGTCGATAGCTATAACGGAATAAACAACTCGTCAAATCAGTCTTGCCAAACGAGCGACGAACTTTTGACCTTTGTATCATTCCTACGAGCAATCTAAAAAAGAAATGAAAGCGCAAGTGAGGGTTAAGCTCGGTCATACGCTTGACGGCCATAACCCTCATCGTAAATCATGACGACTACATACTTGCCACTTCATATCTTTGCATTTCACTAGTTATCACACGCCATCTAAAGCTAACATACAGATTAACGATAATTAGATAAACAAAGACATAAAATAACTTGAAAACAAGCAATGTACGACCTCCCCTAAAACAACGGGGCCTAGGTCAACTTACAAATCACAAATTGTTTAAACACCTCCCATAAATGACTGGGC
Organism: Adenophora triphylla var. japonica; assembly: GCA_022495995.1. Classification (NCBI taxonomy): domain Eukaryota; kingdom Viridiplantae; phylum Streptophyta; class Magnoliopsida; order Asterales; family Campanulaceae; genus Adenophora; species Adenophora triphylla. Next base: position 89,049 of record JAFEMH010000323.1, read on the forward strand.
CGGTGTGGTACAAACAAACAAAAAATAAAAATTGTTCAGTCACTACCAATAAACAACTGGGCTAGTAAGGGGATTTCAAATCATTACAACAGACCAACATTGTTCACAAAACAGAATCACAAACTACTCCTGCTGACCGTCGTTACGGGATCCTTGGTCATTATGATGAGACCCTTGTGGCTCTTCGTTAGTGGGCTATTGTGGCTCGTTGGGGTTGGGGCCCTTCTCATTGAAAAAGTCTAGATAAGCATCAAAATTTTTGGGATCAACGGCCGGGACGGGCCACACCTCCGCACCATCATTCTCATCATCCTCCTTGATGATTGATAGGTCATTGTCATCATAGGGAATGAGGTGGTGAACCGATCGAGCATTCATATCATACATATCTTCAGCAAATAAGTCCGCAAACTTTTCAACAGAAATCAGGTCCTTCGTTGCTGGATCCACAAGTGCTCGTCGAGTCAGATGCTTGGCTCCGACCTTTGCAAAACCCTTGGCTTTATCGGTGATCATCTCAAGGCACTCATTACTCGCTTTGAACTTATCAACAGCCTCCTTCCTGGCCTGTGTTACGGCTCGTTCAATGGCTGCTTTATGATCTTCTTTCAGCTTCTCAATCTGGGCATTGCTAGCTCTGAGGCCATTGGAAACGATAGTGTATTTGTTGGGTTTTACGGGTCCATGCGCAGCGGAATCAAGCACTAAATAAAATAAAACCCAAGAAGCCTAGGATCAGTTCTATACAATTAATTTAAATTCCTATGAGATAGAATTTTACCAACCTTGTTTGCTTTCCGTTCTTGAGCTATCGAACGATTTGATTATGTGATTTCAAATCACAAACTTCGTTCTTCAGATTGCTTGAACTCTAGGCCTTGATCGATGAACGAGCGAAGACCCTCTTTCGGTATCCACACCTTTGAATGAATTCAAGAACGATTTCTTGATGATTGCTAGATCAAAAACCTTGAAGAATATTGAGAGTATTTTGTTATGAATTTCCCTTGAAAATTTCGGCTAGACAATTAGGGTTGACAGACCTCTCATATTTATACTACTTTAGTATGAATATGTTTCCTAATCGAATTAGGAGACCAGGCTGTCAACCACGTCTGGTGGCCAGATATGTCGCGCGGTATAGTCTGCCATATGGCCAGATATGTCGCGCGGTATAGTCTGCCACATACAGAAAATCTCAATCATTCTTCCTCCGGTTTAACCAATTTATTCTAGTTGTGTGTGACCCAATAGGATTATATTATGTTGGCAATAAGTTCGATCATATCGAATCTCATAAGACATAAGCGGACTCTAGCAAGCCATTATGTCTACCCAAATAATATAACGTAAGTGTTCACGTTTCCAATGGTACACTTCCATTTCTCCCTTTGTCTCACAATGTTATATTGAGACACAAGTCATGGTCCTTGTCAACTTGTCTTTTGTTCAATGCTTTATCGATTCTTGAGTATAATGATAATTCCAATCATATTGGGGTACGGCCATACACTTTCATCATTATCACTCATCGAGGGGCCCAAGCAAAACATCTCTCTTTCGAGGGACAAATTCCATCTTGACTTATCATCCTTCCCATCATGAATCCAATCATGCCAAAGATAGCCTTTATAGATATCGTGTTAAGATACCGTTTGGCTAAAATCAAACATGACTTTCATCATATGTAAGGTCATGATAATCTCAGGTCTAGGGACTAAATGAAGTAACCTTATGAGATTTAGTTATGACATTTGACCATGACATAAATCTCATGCGGGTCATGTCCAATCACTTGTTCTCTAACAAGTATCCATAATTTCAATGTGCATCTCTATGCATATAATCATCGTATGATTATCCATTGACAATTATACTAATTATTCTCTTAATAATTAGGGACGGAGATTATTATAAACAAATATACAAAACATAATAATAATCAAATGATAAACATCTCATATAATAAATAATGTCAACACATAAGTCTATCAATCATAGGCCTAGGGCATAACACTAACAGTCTCCCACTTGCACTAGGCCCAATCTACCATGTATCGAATACCCATGGACCTAACATGACCATCATGCTTAGCTTGTAGAAGAGCCTTAGTTAATGGGTCCGCCACATTGTCATCAGTGTCTACTCTGCATATCTTTACGTCTTCCCTTTCACATATCTCTCGGATGATGTGGAAACGTCGAAGTATATGTTTGGATCTCTGGTGTGACCTTGGTTCCTTTGCTTGTGCAATGGCACCATTGTTGTCACAGTAAAGTTCAATAGGGTCTCTGATGCTTGGAATGACTTCCAAATCACTAATGAACTTTTTGATCCAAACTGCTTCCTTAGCTGCATCGGATGCCGCTATGTACTCAGCTTCGGTTGTAGAATCAGCGACGGTACTTTGCTTGGAACTTTTCCAACTCACAGTGCCTCCATTAAGCGTAAACAAAAATCCAGATTGCGATCTGAAATCATCCTTGTCGGTTTGGAAGCTAGCATATGTGTAGCCTTTTACTACAAGATCTTCTTCCATTCCTCCAAAGACCAAGAATACATCCTTAGTTCTTCATAAGTACTTAAGGATATTCTTGACTGCTATCCAATGTGGTTCGCCGGGATCCGATTGGTACCTACTCGTCATGCTTAGAGCACACGATACATCGGGTCTAGTACATAACATAGCATACATGATAGACCCAATTGCCGAAGCATATGGAATACCATTCATTCTCTTTCGCTCATCATTAGTCTTAGGACTTTGATTCTTGCTAAGAGATATACCATGTAACATTGGCAAGTTTCCCCTTTTAGAATTTTCCATTTGGAATCTTCTAAGAACCTTATCAATGTAAGTACTTTGACTTAAACCAATCATCCTCTTGGATCTATCTCTATAGATCTTGATACCAAGGATATATGCGGCTTCACCCATATCTTTCATTGAAAAGCACTTTCCTAACCAAGACTTGACAGTCTGTAGTGCAGGAATGTCATTTCCAATGAGTAAGATATCGTCGACATACAACACCAAAAATAGTGCTACGCTCCCACTAATTTTCTTGTATACACAAGGTTCATCTTCGTTTTTGATAAAGCCAAACTCTTTGATTGCTTCATCAAAACGTAGATTCCAACTCCTAGAAGCTTGCTTCAATCCATAAATGGATTTTTGCAACTTACACACCTTGTTAGAATTTTACGGGTGACAAAACCTTCAGGTTGTATCATGTATACATCCTCAAGTAACTTCCCATTAAGGAAAGCTGTTTTGACATCCATTTGCCATATCTCATAGTCATAATATGCGGCTATGGCAATTAAAATTCTAATAGACTTAAGCATAGCTACAGGCGAAAAGGTTTCATCATAGTCTATGCCATGAATTTGCCTATATCCCTTAGCTACAAGCCTAGCCTTGTAGGTGTGCACCTTCCCATCCATGTCGGTCTTCTTCTTGAAGACCCATTTGCACCCTATGGTTTTTACACTTTCGGGTGGATCAGTCAAGTTCCAAACTTGATTATCAGCCATGGATTGTAATTCGGACTTCATGGCCTCTTGCCATTTTTCCGAATCAGGAGCAGACATCGCCTCTTGATAGCAAGTAGGTTCATCATTTTCGATTAATTCTACTTCATCACTTTTCGTAACGAGAAATCCATATCTCTCGGGTTCGGATCATGACCTACCACTTCGGCGAAGAACTTGTGCATCTTGAACCGGTTCCACAACTCTTTGTGAACTTGGTTCAGTCTCTACCATTGGTTCAATGTTGTTTACGGGTTCTCAAATTTCTTCGAGATCTATTTTACTCCCACTGGTTCCTTTGCGAAGAAACTCCTTTTCTAAGAAAGTACCATTTCGAGCAACAAACACTTTGTTCTCGTTTCGGTTGTAGAAATAGTATCCTTTGGTTTCCTTAGGATATCCCATGAAAACACATTTATCAGACTTAGGTGCTAGCTTGTCAGAAGTTAACTTCTTGACATATGCATCGCAACCCCAAATCTTCATGAAAGACAAACTAGGTTTTCTTCCATGCCACATCTCATATGGGGTCTTTTGAACCGATTTGGTAGGAACTCTGTTTATAGTGAAAGCAGCAGTTTCTAGTGCATGTCCCCAAAAGGATAAAGGAAGCTCAACTTGACTCATCATAGAACGAACCATGTCTAACAAATTTCTATTCCTCCTTTCAGACACACCATTCCATTGTGGTGTTTCGGTGGAGAGAGTTCAAATGATTCCACAACTCTTAAGATGATCACAAATTCTTGGCTCAAATATTCACCACCTCGATCGGATCGAAGTACCTTAATAGTTTTGCCAAGTTGATTTTGCACCTCATTTTGAAATATTCAAAATATCTCAAACGATTCACTTTTATGTTTCATTAGATAAACATATCCAAATCTACTATAATCATCAGTGAATGTTATGAAGTACCGAAATCCTCCCCTAGCATCGCTACTCATAGGCCCACATACATCGGTATGTATGAGTCCTAATAAGTCGCCCGCCCTTTCACCGGTTTTGGTAAATGGGTCCTTGGTCATCTTGCCAAGTAAACAAGATTCGCATGTCTCATACGATTCATAATCATGTGAGTCTAAAAATCCATCTTTGTGGAGTTTAGAAATGCGTTTCTCGTTTATATGGCCAAGACGACAATGCCATAAGTAAGTGTGGTTTACATCATTGGGTTTAGATCTCTTGTTAATGTTATAGACATCATTATCACGATTTTCAACATCAAGAATATAAAGGCCATTGAATGAAATAGCAGTACAATAATGCATATGACTCTTGTAAATAGAAAATTTCTTATCACATATAAGAAAATTAAAACCTTCATTATCCAAACATGAAATCGAAATAATATTCTTACTTAAAGCTGGAACGTAATAACAATTGTTCAAAACAAGTATTAGTCCACTAGGTAAAGTAACTTCATAAGTTCCTACGGCTAATGCAGCAACTCTTGCTCCATTCCCCACACGTAGGTCCACTTCACCTTCCTTAAGCATCCTTCTGTTCTTTAGACCCTGCACATTTAAACAAATATGAGTTCCACATCCGGTATCCAATACCCAAGAACTAGAAGTAGATAGGAATATTTCTATAACAAAGATACCTGAAGTCGAAGCAACTCCTTTGCTCTTCTTCAGTGCTTCCTTGTATTTTGCGCAGTTTCTCCTCCAATGTCCAATCTCATTGCAATGGAAGCAGATTGCGTCCTCTTGGGACTTGGGCTTAGCCTCTTTAGGCTTAGAAGCCTCTTTGGGTTTAGCAACTTTTGCCTTAGGATTAGCAACCTTTGCCTTTCCTTTACCCTTGAAACCCTTCCCCTTGTTAACTATTAGCACTTGGTCGGGTTTCTTCTCGACAATATTGGTTTCCGCAGTGTTCAACATTTGAACTAACTCGGAAAGGTTTTTATTCATTCCACCCATGTTATAGTGCATTATGAAATGACTAAAACTTTTGGGTAATGAATTCAATATTATGTCGGTAGCCAACTCTTGGCTAATTGGAAAACCGAGCCTTTCAAGATTCTCAATGTGGCCCTTCAACTTAAGAGCATGGGGACCAACAGCTTGTCCTTCACTCATCTTGCATGAGGTCAAGACTGCAACTGTGTTGTACCTTTCTTGCCTAGCTTGTACTTGGAACATTTCCATCAGTCGATTGTTTAAGTCAACTGTCCCCAAGTGCTCAAGATCCTTATGAAGGTTCTTGCACATGGCGGAGAGCATAAGGCAACCAACATCTGTAGAGTCACGCTTGTGCTTCAGATATTGATCCCTTATTGCCCTAGCAGCATTGGCAGCAGGTTCAGGTGGAATAGGTTCCTCGAGAACGTACAATTTTTCCTCTTGCCTTAGAACAATTCTCAGGCTAGGGATCCAATCCATATAGTTTGTACCATTCTCTTCCAACTTCTCCTTCTCAAGGAGAGATCGCAGTGACAGGTGATTATTGCTTGATGCCATTTATTCTACAAAAAGATATACATAAAATATGAACACATATAATTAAACATATTATATGAAAAGTATAATGCATTTATAAAATGCACCCACTAAATTATACACCTTCAAATGCAAATAAGCATAATATACATTTAATGGGCTAAGATCCAACTTTAATTCAATTTCAAGTTTGCTATGGCAAACCGCTCAAAATTGAATTAATTAGGTAGAAAACATCAATCATATCACGTATATGACTCTTAGATCTTTTATGAGATTCATTCAAGACATCATATGTCTAGGCATATTTTAATCTCATCTTATGCCTTGGGTCCAAAACCATTTTGATAACCAAATTAAGTTCATTCACTTTAAACGCATAGGAACCACCATTTCCTCATCTTGCTCGCATTCGAATAGAATCAAAGCATCTTGCTATGGCAAGCCCACCCAAAACTATCTAAATGGTCTCAAGTGTTTTAATCATGAATTGGCATAAAGAACTTAAAAGTTAAATGAAGGTTCTTTAAGGTAGATTATAAGCATATCAGTAAAGATAGTCATAATCGTGCACCAGGTAAGTTCCCAGGAAGATAGGTGAGCCACAAGGACTACTTAAGTACCAACTCTTCCTTAGAAAGAACTCTCCTAGACATGCATAATCAGAAATCAGCTCTGATTTGGCAACATAATCACTACCTTTTATAAACAATCAGTTTCCTTTTAAATTTCACGTAATTATGACTTGTTTCCATAAACAATCATAAAATCCAAAATTTTAATGTCTAAATCTAAACATATTAGGAAACTATAATGCAATGTTTCAACTAAACATAATAATTCTTAGCACGTAAGAACAAGTAAAACATGCATCGCAATAATTATTAAAATCAAATTTTAATCAACTAAGCATGCATAAACAATGAATTAATCTAGCATAGCCCTATAAACTCAATTTTATAGCATCCAGATTAACATATAAACATATCAGATTGTAAACATATTCATGGATTGACCAGATTGTTCATCAAACTGATACTGCCCATATTTGGCAAAGTATGTCGCGTGACAACATCAGCCAGTTGGCTAGTTTTGTCGCGTGACACACCTAGCCAGATTACCAGATTTCCACACATGGCTTACTATGTCGCGCGACGTAGGTAGCCAGTTGCGGAATTTCCAGAATCAATCAATTCAGATCACATGGCAATTAAATCATATAAAACAACCCTTTTACAGATTTAATTCATCATAATTCGAAAACGATTTTCACATTGTTTCACATAAACAATCAAAATTCTATCGCATACAAAAACATGCAATAAGCATATAAACAATTTATATCTTAAATCTAGCATGTTAATTCAAACTTAATCATACGAACGGGGCTCTGATACCACTGTTGGGTTTTACGGGTCCATGCGCAGCGAAATCAAGCACTAAATAACATAAAACCCAAGAAGCCTAGGATCCGTTCTATACAATTAATTTAAATTCCTATGAAATAGAATTTTACCAACCTTGTTTGCTTTTCGTTCTTGAGCTATCGAACGATTTGATTATGTGATTTCGAATCACAAACTTCGTTCTTCAGATTGCTTGAACTCTAGGCCTTGATCGATGAACGAGCGAAGACCCTCTTTCGGTATCCACACCTTTGAATGAATTCAAGAACGATTTCTTGATGATTGCTAGATCAAAAACCTTGAAGAATATTGAGAGTATTTTGTAATGAATTTCCCTTGAAAATTTCGGCTAGACAATTAGGGTTGACAGACCTCTCATATTTATACTACTTTAGTATGAATATGTTTCCTAATCGAATTAGGAGACCAGGCTGTTAACCACGTCTGGTGGCCAGATATGTCGCGCGGTATAGTCTGCCATATGGCCAGATATGTCGCGCGATATAGTCTGCCACATACAGAAAATCTCAATCATTCTTCCTCTGGTTTAACCAATTCATTCTAGTTGTGTGTGACCCAATAGGATTATATTATGTTGGCAATAAGTTCGATCATATCAAATCTCATAAGACATAAGCGGACTCTAGCAAGCCATTATGTCTACCCAAATAATATAATGTAAGAGTTTACGTTTCCAATGGTACACTTCCATTTCTCCCTTTGTCTCACGATGTTATATTGAACACAAGTCATGGTCCTTGTCAACTTGTCAACTTGTCTTTTGTTCAATGCTTTCTCGATTCTTGAGTATAATGATAATTCCAATCATATTGGGGTACGGCCATACACTTTCATCATTATCACTCATCGAGGGGCCCAAGCAAAACATCTCTCTTCGGAGGGACAAATTCCATCTTGACTTATCATCCTTTCCATCATGAATCCGATCATGCCAAAGATAGCCTTTATAGATATCGTGTTAAGATACCGTTTGGCTAAAATCAAACATGACTTTCATCATATGTAATGTCATGATAATCTCAGGTCTAGGGACTAAATGAAGTAACCTTATGAGATTTAGTTATGACATTTGACCATGACATAAATCTCATGCGGGTCATGTCCAGTCACTTGTTCTCTAACAAGTACCCATAATTTCAATGTGCATCTCTATGCATATAATCAACGTATGATTATCCATTGATAATTATACTAATTATTCTCTTAATAATTAGGGACGGAGATTATTATAAACAAATATACAAAACATAATAATAATCAAATGATAAACATCTCATATAATAAATAATGTCAACACATAAGTCTATCAATCATAGGCCTAAGGCATAACACTAACAGTATTCTCCTTCCAGCTTTTGCTTATCAGCCTGAAGCTTAGAATTATCAATCTCAAGATGCTCGATCCGAGTCATGGCCTCGTTCTTTTGTTGCATAAGAGTGTCGTAGGCACCGGTCAACGATACAAGATTACCCTCGGCGTCAGCTTGAGCCCTTTCAGCACCCTCCTTGGCAACCGTCGAGTCAGATGCGTAGCTCCGACCTTTACAAAACCCTTGGCTTTATCGGTGATCATCTCAAGGCACTCATCACCCGCTTTGAACTCATCAACAGCCTCCTTCCTGGCCTGTGCTACGGCTCGTTCAATGGCTGCTTTATGATCTTCTTTCAGCTTCTCAATCTGGGCATTGCTAGCTCTGAGGCCATTGGAAACGACAGTGTATTCCCCTTCCAGCTTTTGTTTTTCAGCCTGAAGCTTAGAATTATCAATCTCAAGATGCTCGATCTGAGTCATGGCCTCGTTCTTTTGTTGCATAAGAGTGTCGTAGGTACCGGTCAACGATACAAGATTACCCTCGGCGTCAGCTTGAGCCCTTTCAGCACCCTCCTTGGCAACCGTCGCCTGAATGAGCTGCTCCTGAGCTTGACGCTCCGAGTCAAGGCTATCCCTGTAGTCAGTGCTCATGGCCTCCATCATTGATGACACCTGTGAAAGCACGAGGTTAGCACAAGTATACGAATGATCATAAACTTGAATAAAAATGAGATTCAAGTACCTCTGTTTGAATAAGGCCAAGACGGGCGTGATAAGTCTCTGGTAAAACCTTGGCCATCCTCATTCTCTGCACAAACTCAACATCAGCGATCCGACGGACGATGGAAGCCCCTATTAGGAGTGGAGGGCCAGACCTTTTCAAGTATGGGACGCCCGACATCGAAGGTGCTGAGATATACTGGGTAGCTAAAGTTTTTGCCATCTCCTTGGTCAAAACTTCTGAAGACGAGGCAGGGTTTTGAGCTCCTTCGGCCGTAGGATTGGAAGAAGTGGGAAGGTCGAAGGTTGCTTTCTTTGTTCTCTCTCTGTCTCCCCCAGAGCCAAATGGACGATCTTTCCTCTTTCTAGAAGTGGCACTCCCATCGCCACGACTGCAACCGGAGCTCCCAACATTCTCAACAATCACCCTATCAACATCACCTCTCTGTGCATCGAAGTCTCCCCGACTGACCCGATGACCTTCGGAATGGGATCCGGCATTCACAACATTCTCAATCCTAGGGGTCTCCCCCTTGTCTCGACAGTTTCGGGCTCATCTCTTAGTCCCTGGCAGGCTCCAGCACCGGTCTCCTCAACATTCTCTTTTTCAACGACAGGAATGGCCCCAGAACCATCCTTTGGAAGAGCATCATTCCTCGTCGTCATGTTATCTTGACGATGGACAATGGCATTGGAGGTGGCCTGGTTTTTCCTACCAAGGCTATGATCTTGAGCTCTGATTTGCTTCCTCATGATTTTTCTCTCTATGCTATCTAGATCCTGTTGAGAGATAATTGCAAGAGAAACAAGGGAAAAGTGATTAAGTACTGTCCTACGAGATGAAAATATGGTAAACAAAAGTATAGAGCATGTCAAGACTTAACCCCCCGTCATCTCTAAATGTAAACAATGCTCACGGTCGTTGCAGGCACCTAGACAGTTCACACATTCTTCCTCCCAGGTTAGATCGTCCTGAACAATCCATACGGGATAGTGATAATCAAGATTGATGGGAACGAGAGGTGGAGGACCAATCGACGAGCTTGACATCATCCCCATTCTGATATAACTCCAATGGGAAGCTTCAATGTTATCATAGCTCACCCAGCCTACTTTAATCAAAGCGTCTATTTTCCTTATGAGCTCGTCGGCCCATGGGGCTGGCCAAATTTGATCTTTGGAAACCATCGCATCACTCTCCGGATAAGGGAACTGCTACCCGACCTTGCTCTCGACCCGTATCATGTGGTTCTCCCATCCATAAACTTTGTTTTGGACACCTAGAAACAAACCTTTCACATTCCGAAGCAACAAAACGCTGACGACAGACTTGTCATTGATGGTGGACCTAACCGGTTTAAAATACTCCCTAAACACTTTATTACAGGGCTCGTGACCCAAGAATCTGCATACTACGATGAACGATGAAATAATCCTCACTGCATTGGCACTGAGCTCCATGGGAACACAAGCTGCATCCTCCAGAAACTCATTCACAAACGGGCCAAGGGGTAGCCTCAAACCCAGCTCAAACTGTTTGTAGAAAAAAACAACTTTCCTCTTGCTTCGGAGGATGGCCTCACGGCGAGGCTCATATTGGCTAACATGAAGATGCTCCAACCTGTACGACGAGGCTGGAACTCTGAATGATTCCCGAAGGTTGTTGATCATTTGGGCTTTAACATCCTTTCTCTTATAGTTAATTTTGGGCAAGACCCATTGACCATCCTCTCCACCTCCGAAGCGTTCCTCGTTGTGACCAGCCCTGACGCCCGTATAGAATGGAGTGACGACCCAAGGTTTTGCAACCTAACTTGTGCTAGCACCCCCTGTACCAGTGTTACCAGTCTCTTGAGTGGGTTGTTGTGAACGACCGTCGTGATCCATATCTACAAAACAGTGAGAAAAAACAAGGGAATCAGTCCTAGCATCTTTGGACGATGACCTACCTAAGGGCGACCTAGATTCCCCTGGAGCAAAATTCCTAAGTGAATCATGACGGCCCAAGAGGTAATGAAGTTGGACATGTTTCGGAAGGTCGTTCATAGATCTGAAGGAAATAACCCCTGGGTCATCCTCCTCAAATTCTCCAAGAACATTATCAGTGGGAAACTCCAAACTCTCATTTTCAAAACCAAATTTTGCCAAAATTGAAGCACATTCACTCAAGGAGACCTCTTTCCAGGGACCCCTAATACTCTTATAAACTCTATTGTTGGGCCCAAAACCAAACCGTACCCATCGCTCAAAACTTATGAATCTGGGGGTCATTAATGGAGTTTCAAACCCTTAAAACCTAGAGAATTGAAGAATAGAGAAAGAAAGTTTCCTGGTAAGGAAGAAGATGGGGAATCCAAAGATAAATTGAAGAAGTCTCTAATCTAAGCCCTCGGTTTGCTTAACGGTGGAGAAGCCAGAACAGTTTGCCGGAATCTGGGTTTGAATATTCGGAATTGCTTCTTGCTCTGTGCTCTCAAATGCTTTAGAACCGTAAAAGAGTGGAATGGAGGAGGGAGGAGACTATTTATACGCACAGATCTTAGAAGGGGAAGAGTTTGTTTTGGGAATGCTCACAAGGAACCGGCGCAATAATGGGTACATTAAATTCAAATTGGGATTCTCAAGGAGATTGTCCCATCACGGGACGCGGGTCATTAAATGAAGAATAGCAAAACCGGCGCATTAAATCGTGGCCACCCACGTCACCTAGTCAAATTGCCTCAGATCTCACAAGGGTTAAGTGACGGTCGCTCAAGGTACATCACTCGTTTCCTAACCCTAAAAACATAACTCCTAGCCCGTCAAGACGACCCAAGAGTTGGGGGCCACTGAACAGAATAATTTGGGATGGGCCAAGCCCAAACCATTCTTATTGATAAATGGGCCCTACTAAGCCCCTTAAGAGATCAAGCCCAAGAATCGGTGCCAAAGCAGGGTCATAGCCCGTCGAACAATGGATGGCGGTCGTCGCCATAGAGCGGCCAAGCCCATCCAGTGACGAGGCCTACTGTCACGACCCTAATCCTAGGCACTATTTTAAGCACATGTTGGACACGTGGGAGTGGGGTACATTGCATTTCATTTTAGTCATCTCATAATATTTATGCTATTGATATGTTAATTTTGACTTTTAATGACTTATGTGATATATTAGTTATGTTAATGAATTAATTTTAATTATTTAAGGCCTAAATGGAATAATTAAGAGTGGGGTAGTTGATATTTTAATTGTTGAAATTTAAGTAAGATTATATAAATTGTTTTTAGGGGCTTAAGTGTCAATGTTGAATCTTAGGGGATCTAATTGTAATAATTCAACCTTGAGGGCTAGAGTGTAAATATGGGGAGTATATATAGAGTAAGTAGATGAATATTCATCTCACTTTCTTCACCTCATCTTTCTTTTCCTGAGAAAACTCTTCTACTAGCCCAACCTTCCCAAAATTCCTATAAATCCAATTCTTGATCGATTTCCGTTTCGTTCGTTTCTAAACACTACGGAAGCCGAGAGGATCAGATCTAACCGATTAAAGAAATTCTCATTTCCGATAAAATTACCGTAAGTTATTATGTCTTTCTTTCTAATGTTGATCATTTGAGGTTTAGTGTTAATCTTGATGATATATAAATGTTGTTTGTTAAGTTTAGACATTTATGGGATTTTAGAATGAAGTGATAGTAGGTTTGGGTTAAAATGTTGAGTATGTGGTTAATGGTTGGTTTTTGTATAAGGAAGTAAGTATATGTTAATCTGATGTTGAAACACCAGAAGTGCTTTAGTTAGTCGTGCGACACCTTAGGCCTAGTCGTGCGACAACTTGTGCCCTATGACACGAGTCATCCCGTAGAGAACGAGTCATCCCTTTTATTTCGTCCGCTGATACACTCGTCCCCCTTTGGGGAAGAGTTAGTTAAATCTGTAGGGTTTCCGAGGGTCCATGCGCAGCGGAATAAGCAATAACTCGAAAAACCCCAAGCCCTAGAATCCGTTCTAGATGAATAATTAAGAAAGATGAAATAGAAATACCAACCTTGAATGCTTTTGCCTTTGATAAACTTGACTCAACTCCAGATTGAACGACCTTGTTAATCCTTGATGAACGAACGGGAATCACGAACCAAAGATCTTGACGAGCAAAGATCCTCTATGTGTATCCACGCGATGAACGAACCCTAGAACTCTTCTAGGAGTATTGCTAGATCCTATTGATTGAAACACCTTTCAATCAATGAAGAACAATGGATTTGGTGGTGTTTGATTCTCAATTCTCAATTGAAATCTCTCACTTTTGATGTTTCTCTCAAGCCAAAACGTTCTCTTGACGGCTAGGGCAACCATGGGTAAGTATTTATACGTTATAAAACTTTTCCCCTCGTGAAAACCCTAGTTTTAAGTCAATTCTGCGTCAGTCCAGTGCCCAGGGGACGAGTCGTCCCCAGAGCTTCGACCGGCGTCCCCTTAAGGGGAATAGTTGGTTTCGGCCTAGGACGAGTCGTCCCCTGAGAACAAAAACTCCATATTCTTCATTTTTGACAATTCGTTCGATGCGTGTGACCCCATAGGACTATATTATGTTGGCAATGAGTTCGATCACATTGATCCTCATAAGACATGAGCGGACTCTAGCAAGCCATCATGCCTACCCAAATAATATAATATCAAGTTCGATTTCCTATATAGAACATATCACAATCCCATTGTCACACGATGTTATATTGAACATGAGTCATGGTCCACGTCAACTCATATTGTTCAATGCTTTCTCGTTACCAAGTAAATTGATTAATCGAATGATATTAATCACATTAATTCATTCGGGCATGGCCATGCACTACATCAATCTTACTTACGAGTGGCCTAGCAAACATCTCTCTTTACGAGGGACAATTTTCCATCTTGACTTATCATTCTTCCCAACAAGAATCATACCATGCCAATGATAGCCCTTATTGTCATCCGGTTAAGGACAACGTTAAACTATATCAAACATGATATTCATTGAGCGGAAGACGATGATAATCTCAGGTCAAAGGATATCAATGATATGACTATATGAGATTTAATTATGACATTTGACCATGACATAAATCTCATAATGGGTCAAGTCCAGTACCTTGTTCTCTAACAAGTACCCATGAATCTAATGTGCATCTCCATGCATATAATCATCACATGATTATCCATTAGACTTCATACTAGTGCTTCATAAGTACTAGGGACGCGATTATTATAACTAAACATGCAAACATATATAATAATCAAAGAAACATTCTCTTATATAAATGAACAATGACATTACATAAAGGTCTATCTCTATAGGCCTAGGGCACTAACACCTACAGTCTCCCACTTGCACTAGGCCCAATCATTCATGTATCTTATACCCATGGACCTAACATGACCATCATGTTTAGCTTGTGGCAAAGGCTTGGTGAGAGAGTCCGAAATGTTGTCATTCGTTGGTACCTTGCATATTTTAACGTCTTCCCTTTCACAGATTTCTCAAATGAGGTGGAAACATCTTAGAATGTGTTTGGATCGTTGATGTGACCTTGGTTCTTTTGCTTGCACAAATGACACCACAATTGTCACAACAAAGTTCTACTGGATTAGTGATACTTGGAACAATTCCAAAACACTAATGAACTTTTGATCCAAACTGCCTTTTCTAGCTACATCATATGTTGCTAAAATTAAGCCTTAGAAGTAGAATTGGCTACGATTTTCTGTTTGGAACTCTTCCAATAAAATCGCACCTCCAATAAGCATAAACACAAATCCTAATTGCGATTTTAATTAACTTTGTCAGTTTGGAAGTTAGCATCCGTGTAACCTTTACAACAAGATTAACTTCCAACCTTTCAAATACCAAGAACGTATCCTTAGTTCTTCTTAAGTACTTTAAGGATCGTCTTAACTGCCATCCAATGGTTCTCACCAGGATCTGATTGGTATCGACTCATCATGCTCAAAGCATACGAGACGTCGGGTCTAATACAAATCATGGCATACATGACAGATCCAAATGTCGGAGCATATGGAACTTCATCCATTCTCTTTTGCTCATCAGTTGTCATGGGACACTGAGTCTTGCTAAGAGTAATACCATGACCCATTGACAAGTTACCTTTCTTAAAATCATCTAAGAACCTTATCAATATGAGTATTTTGACTCAAACCAACTTATCCTTTTAGATCTATCTCTATAGATCTTAATACCAAGGATGTAAGCGGCTTCACCCATATCATTCATTGAGAAACCTTTCCTTGACCAAGACTTGACAGTCTTAAGTGTCGGAACTTTGTTTTCAATGAGTAAGATATCATTGTCATATAACAATAGAAATAATACTATGCTCCCACTGAATTTCATGTATACACAAAGTTCATCTTCGTACTTGATGAAGTCAAACTCTTTGACCGATTCATCAAAATGAAAATTCCAACCCCTCGAAGCTTGCTTCAACCCATCTTATGGATCTTTGCAACATGCATACTTTATTAGAATTTCTTGGATCGACAAACCTTCGGGTTGTGTACTGTACACATCCTTAAGAATCTTTCCATTTAGGAAAGTCGTTTGTCATCCATTTGTCATATCACATAGTCATAATATGCGACTATGACAATTGAAATTCTAACAGACTTTGGCATTGTAATGGGTAAAAAGGTTTCAACATAGTCAATACTATGAATTTGCCTAAATCCCTTTACTACAATCCTTAGTCATGAAAGTATACACCTTCCATCCATGTCGGTCTTGAAGACCTACTTACACCCTTTAGTTTTACACCTTCAGGTAGCTCAATCAAGTTTCAAACTTGATCATCAGACATGGATTGTAATTCGGACTCCATGGTTCCTAACCATTTATCCGAATTAGGAGTGGACATCCCCTCTAGATAGTAAGTAGGATTGTCATTCTCAATGACTTCCACTTTATTACTTTCCGATATGAGAAATCAATATTTCTCGGATTCGGACTGTAACCTATCCAATCTACGATGGACTTGTGTAACTTGAACCGGTTCCACAACTCCTTGTGAACTTGGTTCCATCTCTACTCTTGGTTCCATGTTATTTTCAGGTTCTTGAACTCTTCAAAATCAATTTTACTCCCACTAGATCCTTTATTGAGAAACTGTTTCTCAAGAAACGAATCATATAGAGCAACAAACACTTTGTTCTCATTGCGGTTGTAAAACTAATATCTGAAATTAACCCTGTCAGATTTGGTGCTAACTTATGAGAGACAAGTCTCTTTACATAAGATTCGCAACCCCAAATCTTTATGAAAGACATTCTTTCATGCCACATCTCATGTGGGGACTTAGGAATCGATTTAGTAGGGACACAATTCAGTGTAACCGCATTATTTCTAATGCATATCCTCAAAAGGAAATAGGAAAGTCAACTTGACACATCATCAAATGAACCATGTCATACAAGGTTCAATTCCTCCTCTCAGACACACCATACAATGTGGTGTTCCGAGTAGAGTCAACTCTGAAACGATTTCACAGTGTTGAGATGATTGTCAACCTCTTGGCTCAAATATTCATTACCTCAATCTAATCGAAGTACTTTAATAGTTTTGCCAAGATTGGTTTTTGTACTTCATCTTGAAATATTCGAAATATCTCAAACGATTCACCTTTGGACTTCATCAGATAGACATAGTCATATCTAGATAAGTAACCGGTGAATGTGATGAAATACCGAATTCCTCCCCTAGCAATGCTACTTAATAGTCCATATACATCTCATGTATAAGGGCCAATAAGCCACTACCCTCCCACTACTCTTAGTGTAGGGTGGTTTGGTCATTTTACCAAATAAACGAGATTCACATACCTCAAATGATTCATAATCATATGAGTCTAAATGTCCATGTTAATGGAGTTTAGATTATACGTTTCTCATTTATATGACCAAGCCGGCAATGCCATGTGAACGTGTTGTTCACATCATTCGGTTTAGATTTCACACTTATATTATAGATATCTTAAATATTATTTTGTATCTTAACATCAAGGATATGAAGACCATTTAATGACATATACATTACAATAATGCATATCATTAAATAAATATAAGGCTTCTTATTTTCAATAAGAGAATTATATCTTTCATCATCCTCATAAGAAACAAAATAATACTCCTACTCAAATTCGGAACGTAGTCACACTTGTTCAAAACAAGTACTAGTCCACAAGGTAAAGTGACTTCATAAGTCCCTACGGCTAATGCAAAGAACTCTTGCTTCATAACTACGCATAGGTTTAATTCACCTTCTTTGAGTAGCTTTCTATTCTTTATTTCTTGCACATTTAGACAAATGTGGGATCTATATCCGGTATCATATACCCAAGAACAAGAAGTCGAAAGGAAAATATCTATCATATAAATATTTGAAGTAGTAGCAATCAAATTGCCCTTCTTCACCTTTTAGGCCTTCCTTATTAGCCTTGCAACTTTGCTTCCAATGACAATCTCATTGCAGCGGTAGCAAACTGCATCCTTTTGAGACACTTTGGGTTTAGCCTCTTCGGCTTTGGCAACTTTTGCCCTAGGTTTAGCAACCTTTGCTTTACCTTCTTGCCTTCCCTTTTGAACCCCTTTCTTGTGTTAACCATTAACACACTTGCGGATTGCTCCTTTTGCATCTCATGCATTAAATGCCTTCACCACAACATATATCTTTTGTCTAGCTTGCACTTGGAACATTTCCTTTTGTGCGTTGTGCTAGAACAAAAGCAATTTCCACGTGTTCAAGGTTCTTCTTAAGAGCCTTTAAACATGGTGGCAAGTATAGGGCAAACAACATCATAGGAATCATCTAAATGTTTCTTATGTTGCTCCTTACATGTCCTTTGCAACGTTTGTAGTGGGTTCAGCAGGAATAGATTCGTCAAGAACGTACAATTTTGCTTAAGAACTCTTCTTGAGCATCTGATCAAATCAGAATAACTTGTACCGTTCTTTTCGAACTTATCCTTCATAAGGACGAATCGCAATAATAAGGATTAATTATAGTTTAATGCTATTTCTACAACAAAATATGCAACACATATGAACACATATAAGTACCGATTTCATTTAAGAGATTAAATAATGTATTTCATAAATACTCCCACTAAATTATATAACCTTCTTATGCAAATATGCATAATATAATTTAATAGGCTAAGACCCAACTTTAATTTAATTTCAAGTCGGCTATGGCACGATCAAGCCAAAAATTAAACTAAAAAGATAGATAACATTTATCAATCATATCTATATATGACTCTTAGATCATTATGAGATTATAGACATCATATGTCACATGTTTCAATCTCATCTTATGCCTTAGGCCCAAAACTGTTTTGATAGCCTAATTGAGTTCAACCATGTTAAACGTATAGCAATCACTATTTGCTCATCTTGATCATACAAAGATAGAATCAATGTACCTCGCTGTGGCGTAGCCTACATGAAACTATCCATGTACTCACAAGTGTTTAAACATGGGTGGCATAAAACAAACTCAAATTACAAAGAAGGTTCAATTTTTCATGCTTATCAATTACATGCCAAGGTTGATTCATGAAAACTATATGAGCATAATTATGAACATGGAATGATGCAACACAAATAATATTTGGTCAGTAATTACTAGTACGCGGCCACGTGCTCCAAAATTATCCCACACTTCCATCGAAGTGCCTGTGGGGAAGGTTTTGGTGTCCAGCCAATATACCAAGTAACACTTCACAAATATCCTAGATTAATCACATTAATCATATTAATGAAATTGACATCCCATAATCTAGATTAATCATATTAATCATATATTTCAATTTCATAATCATGGTATATCAATATATACAATTACTTCTCAAGCAAAACTCATACAATTTCACATTCTAGATCATGAACATCATGAAAATTCATATAATCATATTACACAATTATCATGATTATCTAACTAAACATCATGAACGGGGCTCTGATACCACTGTAGGGTTTCCGAGGGTCCATGCACAGTGGAATAAGCAATAACTCGAAAAACCCCAAGCCCTAGAATCCGTTCTAGATGAATAATTAAGAAAGATGAAATAGAAATACCAACCTTGAATGCTTTTGCCTTTGATAAACTTGACCCAACTCCAGATTGAACGACCTTGTTAATCCTTGATGAACGAACGGGAATCACGAACCAAAGATCTTGACGAGCGAAGATCCTCTATGTGTATCCACGCGATGAACGAACCCTAGAACTCTTCTAGGAGGATTGCTAGATCCTATTGATTGAAACACCTTTCAATCAATGAAGAACAATGGATTTGGTGGTGTTTGATTCTCAATTCTCAATTGAAATCTCTCACTTTTGATGTTTCTCTCAAGCCAAAACGTTCTCTTGACGGCTAGGGCAACCAGGGGTAAGTATTTATACGTTATAAAACTTTTCCCCTCGTGAAAACCCTAGTTTTAAGTCAATTCCGCGTCGCCCAGTGCCTGTGGACGAGTCGTCCCCTGTGGGACGAGCCGTCCCCGGCACCCAGCCTTCGACCGCGTCCCCTTAAGGGGAATAGTTGGTTACGGCCTGGGACGAGTCGTCCCTGAGAACAAAAACTCCATATTCTTCATTTTTGACAATTCGTTCGATGCGTGTGACCCCATAGGACTATATTATGTTGGCAATGAGTTCGATCACATCGATCCTCATAAGACATGAGCGGACTCTAGAAAGCCATCATGCCTACCCAAATAATATAATATCAAGTTCGATTTCCTATATAGAACATATCACAATCCCATTGTCACACGATGTTATATTGAACATGAGTCATGGTCCACGTCAAATCATATTGTTCAATGCTTTCTCGTTACCAAGTAAATATATTAATCGAATGATATTAATCACATTAATTCATTCGGGCATGGACATGCACTACATCAATCTTACTTACGAGTGGCCTAGCAAACATCTCTCTTTACGAGGGACAATTTTCCATCTTGACTTATCATTCTTCCCAACAAGAATCATACCATGCCAATGATAGCCCTTATTGTCATCCGATTAAGGACAACGTTAAACTATATCAAACATGATATTCATCGAGCGGAAGACGATGATAATCTCAGGTCAAAGGATATCAATGATATGACTATATGAGATTTAATTATGACATTTGACCATGACATAAATCTCATAATGGGTCAAGTCCAGTACCTTGTTCTCTAACAAGTACCCATGAATCTAATGTGCATCTCCATGCATATAATCATCACATGATTATCCATTAGACTTCATACTAGTGCTTCATAAGTACTAGGGACGCGATTATTATAACTAAACATGCAAACATATATAATAATCAAAGAAACATTCTCTTATATAAATGAACAATGACATTACATAAAGGTCTATCTCTATAGGCCTAGGGCACTAACACCTACAAAATCTTGGTCACGAGTCGTCCTGTGTCGTGCGACACTTCTTGCCCAGTCGTGCGACACCTTAGGCCAGTAATGTTGAATCAGTTTTAAAGCAAATTTAGTCTAATCACTTAGAATATAGTTGAATCTGTTGTGAAAGGTATTCAATGTTGTATGTGAATATGTAAGAGCTTGTTTGGGTTATGTGGTACCCATATTGAATTACTTACGCTTGGTTTATGTTCATTAGTGTATGAAATGATTATTTACACTATTGTGATGATCAGAACATGAGTTATTATACCATGTTGTTGTATTGATATTCCCATTTGTGGATTTAATTTCAAGTAACTGTTTATGTGCTTGCATGTGTTCATTAGCTGATTTAGGAGTATAATGGAATGCGATCAGTTATAGAAATTGTTCTATAAGGTGATCGAGTTACATTATATCTGTGACTGTCCCCATCTGTGGCCACAGACTGGGTTAATGCTTCTGTATTGAGCCAAAAGCCTTTACAGTTAGCCGTATCTTATATGGTTCGCTGAAACATGAGTCTTATAAGATGTGAATATTGCTTAAGCAGTTCACAAATTGAAGAGAATTTTTACTCCCACGTTGTACGACATATTGTTCAGACAGGAATGATAAGACAAGGTAACGGAAGGTGTTTACCGCTTTATCAATGTGTTATGTGTAACCATGTTATGTGTTGCATTTTGTATGACATCTTGCTGCATCATAATAGCTTATTGAGATTTATTCTCACCCCTTCTCCCTTTACTTTTTAGATCAAGCTGAGACAGGAGGACCGAACCTGTGTGGTCGAAAAGGAGTTTGGGAAGCTTTATTTTGGGTTTGTCAGGGTAAGTATGTAGTAGTTGGTAGGGAGTACCTTTTGGATAGTACTCTTTTGGGAAATTTGTAATTAGTGATCTTTTGGAAAACGTTTCCGCATGTGTATATGATGTAATTAAAACAGGTCGTTGTTTTCTCTCTATGTTGTTTTGTAAACCTTCTCCAAGTGGAGATGTGACGTTGTTTATCATAACTCATGAAAGTTTGTTTTTTATATTTCAAAATATTAAAAGTTGTTTTAAGTTTAGGAGAATTTTCTAGTAAGGGGTTCCTCCCGCTCGGGACACGAGGTAGGGTTTCGGGTCGGGGTCCCCACAGTTGGTATCAGAGCTTAAGTTTAAAGGTCAAGGGTAGATGTTTAGATTAAGAGGGAGTGTGTGATAACTGACGTGAGTGTTTGATGCAGGGTTATTTGTGAAAATGGCTGGAGGTGGTATTGAACCTAACAGAGCTCCGGCAGGTGGACAAAATGATGAGATGATGAACTTGTTTAGGACATTCTTGCAGAATATGGCAACTCAGGGGCAAGGCCGACAGCAACCTGAGGGACGTCAAGGTCATGGGTTAGAAAGTTTTGTGAAGATGACTCCACCGAGTTTCAATGGAGATCTGGATCCTCTAAAGGCAGAAAGATGGTTGGAAGCAATGAACAAGATCTTTGCGGCAATGGAAAGTTCGGATGAAGAAAAGGTTAGATGTGCAGTTTTCAAGCTTGAAGGTCCAGCTGAGCATTGGTGGCAGGTATTGAAGGAGAGTTGGGAGCGTGATCATACGCCTCAGACTTGGGAGAATTTCACTCGAAAGTTCACAGAACATTTTATTCCAATGGTTATCCGTGACAAGAAGGATGTGGAATTCTTACGGTTAGAACAAGGGACTATGACAGTGGCTCAGTATTCAGCTAAATATACAGAGTTGGCTCGTTATTGCACTTATTTGGTACCCGATGAAGAAAGGAGAGTTTACCGTTTTGTGAAAGGTTTGAGGGTCGAGTTTAGGAAGCAGTTGTTGACTCATGAATTCACTGACTACCAGGCGGCCGTGAACAGAGCATACAGAATTGAGAATGATATTGAGGAGCACTGTGGTAAATCCGAAGGTGGTAGTGGAAGCAGACCAAGATATCAAGAACAAGGCCCCGGGCAAGGTAGAGGGCAGCCAAGGTTTTCAGCTCCGAGAAATGTTAGAGGGGGAAATGTGACAGCTCCGGTGATGCATCCAACATCAGGTCAGTTTGGGACGGTTTGTAATTTTTGTAAGAGGTCGGGACACACCGAAGACAGGTGTTGGAGTAAGCAAGGAAAGTGTTTCAAATGTGGGCCATTGGGTCACTATAGGAAGAATTGTCCAAGGTTGCAATGGGGATAAGCTTCGGGTAGTGGTCAGCAAGGTTGTATGAAGAGAGATAATGAGGGGAAACCAAAAGTCCAAGGTCGAGTCTTTGCTCTTGGTCGTGGAGAAGTGGAACCCACAGCCGTCATTAGAGGTATATTACCTGTCTCAGGAGTTAAGGCTCGTATTCTTATAGATCCCGGGTCGTCTCATTCATTTGTGTCATCGCATTTTGCTTTTACTTTGCATGAATTGCCTAAGAAAATGCCTTATGTGTTGGAGGTTTCTACTCCTATGGGAGAGTGCCTTGAATCTTCTTTGGTTTACCATGGTTGTGATGTGGTTATATGTGGGCATGTATTGCCAGTTGATTTGGTAGAGTTACCAATTCGTGATTTTGATGTTATACTTGGTATGGATTGGTTGAGTAGTTGTCATGCATTGGTAGACTGTCGTAAGAAGCGAGTCTCCTTTTCTATGCCTAATGTGCCTATAGTTGTGTTTGGTGCGGATAAGTCTTTATTTGGTATTAGTGTCATATCTGCATTAAAGGCTCGAAAATTATTATCTAAGGGGTGTGAAGGGTACTTGGCTTATGTTCTAGATTCAAGTAAAAAGTATCCCGAGTTATCGCATGTACCGGTTGTGAATGAGTTTATAGATGTGTTTTCAACGGAGTATTCTATGCCTCCGGATAGGGAAATGGAATTTTGTATTGACTTAGTACCAGGTACTGCACCGATATCAAAGGCACCTTATAGAATGACACCGGCCGAGTTGAAAGAGTTGAAAATTCAGTTACAAGAGTTGTTAGATAAAGGCTTCATTCGTCCGAGTGTATCACCGTGGGCAGCACCGGTCTTGTTTGTAAGAAAGAAAGATGGCACTTTGAGATTATGTATTGATTACCGAATGTTGAATCAAGCTACTATCAAGAACAAGTATCCTCTTCCGCACATTGATGATTTGTTCGATCAGCTTCAATGTTCCGTGATCTATTCCAAGCTTGACTTGCGAAGCGGATACCATCAGTTGAAGGTTCGACCGGATGATATTTCCAAGACAGCTTTCAGAACTAGGTATGGCCATTATGAATTTGTTGTTATGACTTTTGGGTTGACTAATGCACCGACGGTATTTATGGATATGATGAATAGAATTTTCAAGCCTTATCTTGACAGCTTTGTGGTAGTATTTTTTGATGACATCCTTGTTTATTCTAAGTCCCGAGAAGATCATGAGAATCAGTCTTGTCTATTCTTCGTGAGAAGCAGTTGTTCGCGAAGTTCAGTAAGTGTGAGTTTTGGCTCGAACATATTTCTTTCTTGGGTCATGTGGTTTCAAGTTCGGGAATAGCCGTTGATCTTTCGAAGATTGAGGCCGTGGTCAACTTGAAGCAACCTTCAACAGTGACCGAAGTCCGTAGTTTTCTGGGGTTGGCGGGGTATTACCGAAGGTTTATAGAAGGGTTTTCGAAGATTGCAACACCGATGACAAAGTTGACTCGGAAAGATATATCATTTGTGTGGGATGCTAAGTGTGAAGCTAGTTTTGCCGAGTTGAAGAAGAAATTGACGATAGCTCCGATCCTTACCTTACCCGAGGGATCTGAGAACTTTGTGATCTTCAGTGATGCTTCAAAGGAAGGTTTGGGTTGTGTTCTTATGCAAAATGGGAAAGTGATAGCTTATGCCTCAAGGAAATTAACATCGGCGGAACAGAATTATCCTACTCACGACATGGAGTTGGCTGCGATTATATTTGCATTACGTAAGTAGAAACATTATCTATATGGAGCTAAATTTGAGATTTTTATCGATCATAAGAGTTTGAAGTATTTGTTCACTCAGAAAGAATTGAACAACACACAGAGGCGATGGATGGAATTGTTGAAGGACTATGATTGCGTTATATCTTATCATCCGGGGAAAGCTAATGTGGTTGCGGATGCAATTAGCAGAAAGGCTAACTTGTCGACATTGAAGTCCCGAGAGTCGCGAAGTGAGATGTTGTTTGCAAATGTTCGAGCGATACCTACCTTGTATGGAGACATTAAGGAAGCTCAATAAAATGATTCAGAATTGAAGAAGATTTTAGAACAGTTTCAAGATGGAAAGGCCGGAGAGTTTGTATTGAATAAAGATGGGATTTTGACTTTCCAAGGCAGAATTTGCGTACCGTCTTCACCAGAGATTAGAAGACAAGTTTTAGAGGAAGGCCATAAATCAAGATTTGCGGTTCATCCAAACACTTATTCTCACGCCAGAGGGCCTTGTCGGACAAGCCCCGGCGCAGTTCACGGTTTCTTTCTTGTGGTGTGTAGGTCTCCAAAGTCAGCCCATATCTTGCTGGACTTCAATAAGCTGATCCGGACGGTTTCCTGCATCATCACAAACCACATCGGAGGGGAGAGATTGGAAGATGGAGGAGGTAGAAGTAGAAGTAGAAGGCGACGGCTGGTTGAAATCCCGACCAACTTCTTGGAAATCCCGCCTCACCGCATCATCATTCAACATCATACCCAACACACATAAATTCTTGATTGTGTGAAGTTTAAGATTCTTTGTGGCATCATCATTCAACATCATACCCAACACACATAAAATTCTTGATTGTGTGAAATTCTTTGTGGCAACACACATAATTTCCGGAATCTACAGTATCATTCTTATCTTCACCTTCGTTCTAGGGTTTTGGAGAGATAGCGATGAATGCGATCACTCCTTGAACTTTCGATCCGTTTCAAAATTTCAAATCAGCTTCAATTTCAACAATTTGTTGAAATCTATCACTTTACCTGTAACCTTCATCGATTTTAATCGTTTGAATCTCATTTTTAAGTAATTTTGAAATGATCATCATTGAGAACATTCGATCCTGTTTAAAATCTCAAATCAGAGCTTGTATTTCAGTAATTTGTTCAAATTGATCCCTTTGCCTACAACCTTCATTGGTTTTAATCGATTGACATTCATTCTTCAGTGAATTTGAGGTTAGTTTCTGATCATTGTTGTTGTCGTTTTTTATTTGTTATTGAGATGTTGTTAATAGTTTATAGTTTATAGAATTGAGAAGTCTTCATCTTTTGAATCATTGGTTGACTTCGCATGCAAGAGGTGGCCATGTCTTCAGAAAGATAGTCTGATTTTTTTTCCATATTCGTTTCCTGCAAGAGGTTGACATCACTATTTTTAGACCTTCCTTGGTTGTTCTGTTCAATGCACTGCCAGTTCACTTGTTTGTGAACAAGCTTCCTGGATTTCCCTATTGATGTAGATTGTGGGGTCATTAAGTCTCTTGTTAAAATGCCTAACTGACAAGATAATGATCTTGAATGATTCCATTATAGTTTACCTGTGTTCTTGAATGAGTTTTTCAAGTTTCCCAGGACTAGGAAATCTTTGACCCGTCCCCTCTCTCTCTCTCTCTCTCTCTCTCTCTCTCTCTCTCTCTCTCTCTCTCTCTCTCTCTCTACATTGGCTTTGAAGTTTGACTTCACAACTCATAAAACATTCTGTTTTGGTACAATGTCTTAACTTATACTCCCTCCGTCCCGTCTGAAAAGGCATTTTTGCCTCCTTGCACGCAAATTAAGGATAGTGGGTGATAGTGTATGTGTTGTGAGTAGAAAATGTGAGGTAGGAGAGAGAAAGTGGGGTAGAGAGTAATGAGTGAATAGTTGTTGTGAGTATGACAAATGCGTCCCACAAATAAAAAAGTATTTAAAACTTTCTATTTTGGGTGTGTGCCTTTTTAAATGGGACACCCAAAATGGAAATTTGTGCCTTTTCGAGTGGGACGGAGGAAGTATTTAAAATCTGAGAATGTCTTCAATTTTGCAGCGGGAATAATAGCACTTCCTATTCAGTGGTGATTGCAGCACATCATCTGATTCAAACCAGTTTTCTCTTGGGATGAACGTTGTTCTGTACACGTGGTTGAGGCATCTGATGGGAACCAATGGGGTGGCTCAAGTTCTCAAGAAAATGGCACTTTAGCAGCCACCCGATTCTCCAAAACTCCCTCCGGATGAAATTTGAGAAGTGAGTTAATGCCAATGCTTAGAGCCACATGTATTATACATTTATTGATCTATGCTTTTGTTCATTTTCATAGATAAAATTTTGTTTAATATGAGCTTCTGTTCATTTTCTTAAATAAAATTATGTTTATTATGAATATTGTTATTTGTACCCATAAAATTACTACCACTCTTTTCCCTAAAATACCACTCTTCATCTTCATCCCATTCAAACCCATCTCTCCTATTCCTCCCAAATCCTTCATTTTCATCCCATTTTCTCCACGGCAACACATCCCTCTCCCATTTCCCCTCTCCAACGTCCATAACCGCCATTCCCCTCTGGCTGCTTACCACTATTTTGGCCACCATCATTTGCGGCAAAACAAAAATCAAAGAATCAATAGAAGGGGCAGTCACACTCAGTGGGCTTAAAGTTTCAAGCACCAAAGAGCTGTAATGAAGGAAGAATTTTGGTTGGTGGAATGTAGAGTAGGGAAGATGGGTTAATGGCATTGATTTCTCAAAGAACTACTATGCAAGTCATAAAATGTACAAGGGGTTGGAGGAAGAGCTCAACAGGCTTTTCTCCATATCAGTCAAACACCCAAAATCTGTTCTTCAAATAAAACATGACAAAATAAAAATATATTTGGACCAAACTATGCATCTGACACGCATGTATTTTTCACCCAAGCCATGTTTTATTGGGTTAGAAATACCTACAAACGATTTCCTTGCATCTTATTTTATCTCACGTATCTTTTTGACCCAAACCATGATTTTTTAGATTAGAAATACCTACAAACGATTTCCTTGCATCTCATTTTATCTCACGTAGCGTCCTGCATCTTAAAATTGTTTTAGTC
This sequence comes from Adenophora triphylla var. japonica, assembly GCA_022495995.1. Taxonomy (NCBI): domain Eukaryota; kingdom Viridiplantae; phylum Streptophyta; class Magnoliopsida; order Asterales; family Campanulaceae; genus Adenophora; species Adenophora triphylla. The sequence goes on from JAFEMH010000323.1 coordinate 116,992, forward strand.
CCTTTGTTTTTTCTTCAGTTCAGTTTTTCCTTTAGATATGTTGGCCGGAAATAATGGTGAAGGGCTAGAGAGGAAGGTCGATTATGAACACTGGGGAGGGATGTGTTGTCATGGATAAAATAGGATGAAATGAAGGGTTTGTGAGGAAATGAGAGAAAAGAGTATGAATGGGATGAAGATGAAAGGTTTGGGAACAAGAAAATATGAGTGTAATAACCTATACACTTTTTTAATAGAAATAAAAAAGATTTAGTTTAATTGATTAGATTAGACCAATTAGATGTGGTCTTAGTTTGGTCTTTGGTGGGTGTAATAACCTATGATTTGTGTTCTTCAAAGATGTAACTCTGTGATATTGGGCACAATTGCTTAATATACTTGTGTGCATGTGGTTGTGTTTCTGGTATGTGTAGTGCATTAATTGATGATTAGTATTCATATCATTTCAACAAGAAAATATGAGTGTAATAACCTATACACTTTTTTTTTTAAATGAAGAAATACAATCTCTGTTTCATATTGTAGCCTTGTGGCTTATTGTGTTCAGCTTATTTGTGAAATCTAAAGTGCCCTTGATTTTCTCGAAGGATGACAAAATCTCTTTATGCATTTAGATAAGGGTGGGATGCAATTCTTGGGGTGGACTTTGATTACGATTTTGTGAAGTCTGATTTTCCTTAGAGGGGTAGTATCTCATGGAGATTATTTTCTATCCAAGGTTGCTATTCATAAGGCAGTTTCGGTTTACGCTGACAGAGCATGTGTTAAGGTGTCTCTTGCAATATTAGTTAAAAATTGTTTTTTTATATATTTTCACATTTTAAAGATGTATTGCAACCTGTGTTGATAATTAAGGCCATAAAGATGTTACTTACTGGTGTTAAGGTTCTTGTATTTTTCTTTTTTGAGGTTGTTCTAAAGTTCCGTACCTACTTATGGTGTGATAATCAATTTTCCGTACTTCTCTTTTCCACTTTTCACCGGTGGATTATCGAGTGCATTCCTAAACAAAAATTCTCTATAAAGTACATGAAAGCTATTTTTTTGGTCGAAGTACAAAGTGGATATAGCTATGTTCGGTCACATGCACAATTATGAACGGTCATGTCCAATTTACCAGGTATTCTTGCAATCAGCTAATATTTTTGAAGCCATTCCCCTTTTTTTTCTTCTTCTGCATACCATCCATTTTAGGAATATATCTTGTTGAAAGGGAAGCTTGAATGAGACAATATACATGGTTGCAGGAGAAAACATCTTTGGTTCCACTTTCACAGATAAACCAATCAAGTGGAGTATATAAATATTAGATTACAATTATGGATTTGTAAATATGACTGCATTTAACCATTCAAACTTGCTTTCTGAGTACATAAAGAATTGTAATGACAAAGTGCCGCTCAAAGTTGCCCAAGTATGACCCTTGTTAACTTGTGATCTTTGGAGTCAATTTCCTTTATTGGCACACTTAAACTGTGGAGTTACATCAATGTGACTCCGCCTTAGTGAAAATGTGGATGGACGGAAAATGCACAAGTCAGATATGTAGGATAATATGAATAAGTATCATCATCAAAGGAGATAAATTGATTTTTTTTTTTAGTTTTGTGCCATGTTATTGTTTATTCATCTGACCCTTTGCACAGTTTTTTTCTTTTTTATTATTTGAGCTACGAAGATACTCCCTCCGTTCCACAATAGGGTTCTTAGTTTGACTATACACGATTATTAAGAAAAAATAAATGTTGTGAGTAAGAAAAATAAAGTAGGAGAGAGAAAGTTGGTAGGGAATAGTGAGTGGGTTGTTATTGTGAGTGTAGAAGTGGGTCCATTGTCCATTTTAGGAATAAAGCGAACTAAGAGCCTTATTCTGGGACATACCAAAAAGGAAAGTAAGAATCTTATTTTAGGCCGGAGGGAGTATTAAACAGTTGAGGCAAAATCTTTTATCATTGAAGACTTGCCCTTAAGGGAAAAAGATTTTCACACTTAGTGGAAAGTGGTTTAAGAGAAGATTGTTCTGCATAGTTGCTTGGAAAGAGGACATACATTGCAATCAGAAAGAATCTTATTCTAGGACGGAGGGAGTATTAAACAGTTGAGGCAAAATCTTTTATCATTGAAGACTTGCCATTAAGGAAAAAGATTTTCACACTTCTTAGTGGAAAGTGGTTTAAGAAAAGATTGTTCTGCATAGTTGCTTGGAAAGAGGACATACATTGCAATCATAAATATGACAATCAAGAGTACAAGCATAATTCTGCATGCTTTTTAAGAAAAGGAATGTTCTCATAGTTGATAAAGAACTATGTCAAGCAACGACCTAAGAGCTAGCCTCACCAGGAATAGGGAACAGGAGGCTCAATCAGATTTGAGGACTCACTTAGAGGCCAACCGAAGCCGACGTGGTTCCCCGGCTAGGACACAAAGATCTCAATCCCATAGGGACAGGAATGGGCGCAGGTCGCCCATAAGGGAGGAAAGGCGCAGGTCGCCACTCAGAGATGATAGGCGCATGTCGCCTCTCAGAGACGAAAGGCGCAGGTCGCCGCCAAGAGATGACAGACATAGGTCACCAATTCGATCAGAAAGGGCTTTTTCTCACAGAGATGGGAGGAGTAGGCAGGTAACTCCCCCCAGAAGTGAAGGTCAGAGGTCGAATGTCGTTCCCCTTGCAGGAGATGACAAACCCGACGCTAGGGAATGGTTGTTGATGAAAAAGAAGTTCGAACAATGGGAGGAGGAGAAGAAAAAGGATACTGGAAAGGTCGAACGAATTGACTTTGCTCTTCGACCCTTATCCAAGGACCTGATTGACAGTCGATCTCCTGCTGGTTTTAGGTTGCCCCTCCTAGAAAAGTACTCGGGGGCCACCAATGCAAAAAGCCACGTAGCACACCTAGAAGCTACCATGTGTTTTGTCGCCAATGAGGACGACAATATGTGCAAAGCCCTCATAAGCACAATCACGGGATCAGCCCTAACTTGGTTCAACAGTTTGGGAGCTGGTAGCATCTCCTCTTGGATGAGTCTCAGGTCAAAATTCCTAGAACGCTTCTCGGCTGCTGGAGCTAGGAAGGTGACTGTCACCGACTTAAACAACTTGGTGCAAGGAAAGAATGAAAGCTCCATGAGCTACTACACCAAGTTTAAAGAAATGGTTGACAAGATTGAGGAGGATCTCACTGACAGGGAGGTGATCAATTGCTTCCGGAATGGCATTTCCTCGGAAGACATGGATTATGAACTAACGGTTCGTACTGTCACCACTCGACATGAGTTGTTCGAGAAGGCTTACAATGTGGCATTAGCCGAGGAAAGGAAAGAAAAGAAGAATGGGAAAGGTCCCAAGGGTGAGGTCGCTGACGACAAGAAAGACTCAGCCAAAAATGGAGGAAACAACAAAAATGGTAAGAACAGGACAAGGGCGACGAGAAAGTGCTCGAAGTTTTCACTCCGACGGTGAGTCGAACAGAGATAATAAATGCGGTCGAGTTGGCCCCACCTGCCCCCATGAACCCAGGCAACAAGTTCAGAAGGGACAATAGCAAGTACTGTGATTACCACAAAGATACGGGACATCTCACGGAGGATTGCTTGGGATTGAAGCGTATCATCCAAAGAATGGTCGACCAGGGAAGGCTCGACGCATATGTGAAAAGGCCTCAAGGTGGAGGCGAGCGGCCAGAGGTGGACAAAGAAGGACCAAGGCAACCTAGATTGAATTTGGGGGTCATTACGGAGCAGGCTAGCAACACAGTCATCAAGCATAAAATCTTTCAGCTCAATAAAGCCCCACATGTGCCTCCAAGGAGAGATGTCAGGGATGAGATGATCAGCTTCTACCCCCATGAACTGGCAACTAATATGGCGGCTAGGGAGCAAGTTCTCGTCATCCCAGGTCTAATCGACGGATGTACGACGAGCATACTCTTAGTCGACACGGGGGCCTGCAAAGACATCTTGTTTTACAAGACATTCCAGGAGATGGGTCTTTCTAACGAGCAGCTTGAAAGATATGATGGCAGATTGGAAGGTATCACCAATCATCGAGTTGATGCCAAAGGCCAGATTGAGCTTGACGTCGACCTAGGCCAATACCCCCACAGGGTTGTATCGAAGGTACAATTTATTGTGATAGATGTGAACAGTGACTATGCTGCTATACTTGGCATTCTAGGTCAGGTCGCGCTTGGAATGGTGGCATCAATCTCCCACCAACGAGTCAAGTTTCCTACGCCTGCTAGAGTAGGCTGTGTACAAGGCACAGCTCGAGCCTACCTGGATCATGTTCTTCGAGAAAGAAAGAAGAGGGAATTAGAGATTGAGACGGCAGATGGTTACTTAAAGCTGTCCCAGTCAGTCACCAAAACTACCCGCCTATCTACGATCACCAATGTGGAGGAGTCGACCTATCGCTCAAGTGACGAGGTCATGGTTGAGTCGACACGTCACTCCGAAGTCACAGCGGTCGATCCAGACGTAGTTATGGTCGACCAAGTCATCATAGGCGACCTATGCCTCCAGATCGACAATAACTCGGGGGCCACCACCCCTTCCTACTCAAAGAGAGTAATGATGTCTTCGCATGGCGAGTAGAAGATATGAGGGGAATCAAGGAAGAGGTCGCCGTTCATAGGCTTGAGGTCAACCCGACTATAAAGCCCTGACTTTAAATTGAGAAGCTTTGCTCGTGATAAGGAAGAGGCCATAAAAGCTGAGGTACAAAAACTTTTGAGTGCAGGTATAATTAAAGAGGCCACTCATACAACATGGTTGGCCAATGTGGTGATGGTGAAGAAGTCAAATGGCAAATGGAGGAAGTGTGTCGACTTCACCACTCTAAACCTTGCCTGCCCAAAGGACAGCTATCCTCTTCCTAGAATCGACAAACTTGTTGATTCCATTGCTGGCCACTCTACCCTCACCTTCCTGGATGCTTACTCGGGTTACCACCAGATAAAGATGCACGAGGATGACGTTGTGAAAACAGCCTTCCAAGCAGCTGGAGGCATCTACTGCTACAACATGATGCCGTTTGGATTGAAGAATGCAGGGGCGACTTATCAAAGAATGGTGAACAAGGTCTTTGCTTCACAAATTGGCTGAAACATGGAGGCCTACGTCGACGATATGGTCATCAAAACAAAGGCCGGACGTCACGTGGTCGACCTAAAAGAAACATTCGCCAACTTGCGAGCAAACGACATGAAGCTCAACCCTAGTAAGTGTGTCTTTGGTGTAGCAGCGGCCAAGTTCCTTGGATTTATGGTGTCTCAGCGAGGCATAGAGGCTAACCCGGAGAAGATCAAGGCTCTAGTCGACATGAAGGAGCCAACCTGCGTAAAGGAGATGCAATGACTTAACGGTAGGGTGGCGCCTCTAGGTCGTTTATAGCCAAGTCGGCCGAAAGGTCTCTCCCCTTCTTTAAATCATTGAGGGGACGAAAAACTTTGAATGGACGGCCGAATGTCATTCGTCGTTCCAACAACTCAAAGAGTACCTTCTTTGCTCCTCCCCTGAAAGCGGCCGATCACCGGTGAGACCTTGTTCGTGTATCTGTAGGGAGACAAGTCGATGCAGCCTTGGTTAGAGAAGAAGAAGGTCATCAGAAACCAGTGTATTACGTCAGCAAAGCCTTATCAGATGTTGAGGGCAGATACTACAACGCTGAGAAAGTCGCTTATGCTTTAGTCGTAGCTTCAAGGAAGCTGCGAGCTTATTTCTTGGCTCATCCTATTGTGCTGCTCACGAATGTACCCTTGAGAAAAATATTGCACAAACCACAGAGCTCAGGTCGCTTGCTCAATTGGTCAATTGCCCTTATGGAATTTGACATCGAGTATCGACCTCGAAAGGCGTTGAAAGCTCAAGCTCTAGCAAATTTCTTGGTCGAACTTACGTTCACCAAGGAGGACAGCGAGCAGCGAGCTCAAAAGGAGAAAACCAAAGGAAAAGAGCCAGAGTCCCAGCCCGCCATTACTTTACCCGACGATTGCTGGAAGGTCTACTCGGACGGGTCAGCCACAAAAAATGTCAGTGGAGCTGGGATTGTTTTAATTGAGCCAGAGTCTGGGACCGTGTATGAGGAATCACTAAGGTTCAAGTTCGATGCATCCAACAATCAGGCGGAGTATGAAGCCCTGGTAGCAGCCATAGAGTATGCCAAGTGCTTTGGTGCGACTAAAATCATAGCATAGTGTGATTCTCAATTAATAGTCAACCAAGTCAGAGGTGAATATGAGGTGCTGAACTCCACTCTAGTCAAGTATCATGACCTGGTGAAGGAGCTGACAAAAGACTTGGAGTTCTGGGAGATCCAAAGGATTGGTCGAGAAGACAATGAGTTAGCCGACTTACTCTCAAAGCTAGCTACATCAGACGAGCCGCACGAAGAGCCTATCTCTTATCTTGAGAGCCCAGCTTATAAAAGGGTCAAAATTCAATGTATAGAGGACCCCTCAAGAAATTGGGTTTATGAGAAATGCTGGATCGAAGAAATGAAGGCGTACAAAGAAACACAGAACAAGGATATCTTACCACCAGCATGCTCCCCATTCTCCTTGCAATAGTTGGCAGTCTTTTTACAACGCTGGCACTTATCCTCGAACTTAGCCAACGCGTGGGTAACCCAGTCGGGATATATTGTGCCCCTACCAATGGCCACCAAGGGTTGCACTTCCCCCTCTCCATCCATCATCCCGGTCTGGATGAAGTTATATTTGGTGGTAATCAGACTCTCCCAACTGAAAGAACCCTTGTCAGCTAGCCGACACAACTTCTTATACAATTCAAAATGCCAGAGTGGCTCCCAATAGTTCCTCTCATCTAAGGGCTCTGTATCAGCAGTTGGCAAAGGAAATTCCCATCCTAACCTACTCTCTACTACAACCACATGCGAGTTCCAGCCACTATGCTTGCTGGGGAGGTTCGAGAAAAGCTTACGAGAATATGGTTTAGAGGGGGTACTGATGCTCATCTCCTCTCCACTATACTTAATGCAAAAGAATTCCTTGAACACCCTCATACAAGGTTCATATCCTAAAAACCTGCATACCATAGCAAAGCATACTAGAACCCTACAGGTATTGGCTCCGAGCTGAAGGAGTAAGGCATTAGCACACTCCAAGAACTCATTGATAAAAGGGTCAAGTGGCAACCTAAGGCCGGCGACAAATTGGCCATAGAAAAAAGCTACTCTAGTGGGATCCCTAGCAAAGGTCGACTTAAATTGGGCCATGAAATCCTTCTTATTATAGATGGTCACTCTATAATCCTCTTTACTCACCTCACAAAAGTCATAGATCATACTATACCTAGAGGGCAAATTCTTCTTTCCACGCAATGGCCCGTGGGGAACATAACCTCTCTCATTCTTCCCTGGCACGGCTGTATCATCAAACGCATCCACAATTCTGGGGCAGAGGAGGTAGATGCAGTAGCTCCACCTTGAGAAGCCATATATGTACAAGAAGAAGGAGAAACAGGGGAGCCAGACCCGTGAACAATTTCAGTCGACCTACCTAAGGGCGATCTAGACTCCCCTGGAAAACCTTTCCTATCCCTAAGGAACGACGGTTTATGGACATCCCTAACATAAAACAGTGCAATGTGATCGAGTAATTCATGAAAAAGATGAAAGGAGACAACATTTGAATTGTCTACTGTCAATTCACCTACATCCGTCCCTATGGGCAGCCCTATTTCACTAAAATTCAGTCCCCACCTGGTCAAGATAGAGGCACACTCGTTCAACGACATTTCTCTCCACTCACCATTTATGTTCTTGTATACACGACGATTAACAGTACAGTACCCGTACCAGGCTCATGGTTCACTACTGAAGGTCCTAGCCATGGCGAAAGCATAAACAAAGCAGAAATTAAAGCCCTAAAGCAAGTATACGAGAGAAATACCTCAGTTAATTGCAAAAAGAGAAGTTGTTGCCAAAGACGAAGGCTCGGATTAAATCCTAATGTTGCTCCGCAATTATCGCCAAGAGGGTATGAGAGCTTGAAGACGGTAAAAATTCTAAACGGAGAAGGATTCTGCTATTTGTATTTTCCGAAATTGGAAAGGAAAAGAGAAAATTCAAAAATTAATTTCCATATTAATTGGGAAAACATTTCCCAAGACGGATTATCAAACGTCTAATTGTAATCATTACAAAATACGGCGCTCCTTCATCTCTGGCCGTTCACCGCCGACGTCCAGAATTGTGTCACGTCATCTTGGGTCCACTAAACCTCAGAACGAGTAGCGACCTGCGAGTAACAGCAATTTCCATCGAGATTTCCTTAACTTCCTAGTCGACAAAGTCAACTCGAAAGTTGGGGGCCACTGAACATACCAAAAGTGTCGAGCTGGACCAAGCAAGTAAAGCCCAAACACAGACAACCTTGGCATTCACATTCCTAATGAGGCTAGCCCATTCACCATAAGGCCCAAGGCCCAATAACAGTATCCGTCGATCTAAGCTCATTGTCCGACCTCCAAGGTCTCGACCTAGCTTGATCCGACTCAATGATCCATACTATAATTCGGGTACGATCCATGCTCTACCCGACAGTCAGGTCGACCTAACCCCATTGGGCGACCTCGACCTCAAGCGTCGACCTAAGCGATGTGGGCGCACGTGAGTCAAATCTTTCCATAACTGCATTCCTACAAATCTGGGACCGTTATAGGCACGTTCCCATTACTAATAAATGCCGCTAAAATCTCGGAGTTCATGTAGCACCACCAAAAATACAACGGTCATTACCTATAAATACTTCATCACTACCAACGGGGCAAAGGTAACTGCAACTTTGTTATCTGAATATTCATTAATTCAATACATTTTGCTCTCCCATTACCAAATACTTACTCTCACGCCCGAGGGTCTAAGCCGGAGACACATCCGGCTAGTCGTGGGTTCTGATTTCAGGTCAAGGAGCCAGGTGATCAGTCCTGCCACGTGGAGGAAGATTGATAAGCACTTTTCTTGCGGCATCAGTGCCCAATATCACAGAGTTACATCTTTGAAGAACACAAATCATAGGTTATTACACCCACCAAAGACCAAACTAAGACCACATCTAATTGGCCTAATCTAACCAATTAAACTAAATCTTTTTTATTTCTATTAAAAAAGTGTATAGGTTATTACACTCATATTTTCTTGTTCCCAAACCTTTCATCTTCATCCCATTCATACTCTTTTCTCTCATTTCCTCACAAACCCTTCATTTCATCCTATTTTATCCATGACAACACATCCCTCCCCAGTGTTCATAATCGACCTTCCTCTCTAGCCCTTCACCATTATTTCCGGCCAACATATCTAAAGGAAAAACTGAACTGAAGAAAAAACAAAGGGACTAAAACAATTTTAAGATGCAGGACGCTACGTGAGATAAAATGAGATGCAAGGAAATCGTTTGTAGGTATTTCTAATCTAAAAAATCATGGTTTGGGTCAAAAAGATACGTGAGATAAAATAAGATGCAAGGAAATCGTTTGTAGGTATTTCTAACCCAATAAAACATGGCTTGGGTGAAAAATACATGCGTGTCAGATGCATAGTTTGGTCCAAATATATTTTTATTTTGTCATGTTTTATTTGAAGAACAGATTTTGGGTGTTTGACTGATATGGAGAAAAGCCTGTTGAGCTCTTCCTCCAACCCCTTGTACATTTTATGACTTGCATAGTAGTTCTTTGAGAAATCAATGCCATTAACCCATCTTCCCTACTCTACATTCCACCAACCAAAATTCTTCCTTCATTACAGCTCTTTGGTGCTTGAAACTTTAAGCCCACTGAGTGTGACTGCCCCTTCTATTGATTCTTTGATTTTTGTTTTGCCGCAAATGATGGTGGCCAAAATAGTGGTAAGCAGCCAGAGGGGAATGGCGGTTATGGACGTTGGAGAGGGGAAATGGGAGAGGGATGTGTTGCCGTGGAGAAAATGGGATGAAAATGAAGGATTTGGGAGGAATAGGAGAGATGGGTTTGAATGGGATGAAGATGAAGAGTGGTATTTTAGGGAAAAGAGTGGTAGTAATTTTATGGGTACAAATAACAATATTCATAATAAACATAATTTTATTTAAGAAAATGAACAGAAGCTCATATTAAACAAAATTTTATCTATGAAAATGAACAAAAGCATAGATCAATAAATGTATAATACATGTGGCTCTAAGCATTGGCATTAACTCACTTCTCAAATTTCATCCGGAGGGAGTTTTGGAGAATCGGGTGGCTGCTAAAGTGCCATTTTCTTGAGAACTTGAGCCACCCCATTGGTTCCCATCAGATGCCTCAACCACGTGTACAGAACAACGTTCATCCCAAGAGAAAACTGGTTTGAATCAGATGATGTGCTGCAATCACCACTGAATAGGAAGTGCTATTATTCCCGCTGCAAAATTGAAGACATTCTCAGATTTTAAATACTTCCTCCGTCCCACTCGAAAAGGCACAAATTTCCATTTTGGGTGTCCCATTTAAAAAGGCACACACCCAAAATAGAAAGTTTTAAATACTTTTTTATTTGTGGGACGCATTTGTCATACTCACAACAACTATTCACTCATTACTCTCTACCCCACTTTCTCTCTCCTACCTCACATTTTCTACTCACAACACATACACTATCACCCACTATCCTTAATTTGCGTGCAAGGAGGCAAAAATGCCTTTTCAGACGGGACGGAGGGAGTATAAGTTAAGACATTGTACCAAAACAGAATGTTTTATGAGTTGTGAAGTCAAACTTCAAAGCCAATGTAGAGAGAGAGAGAGAGAGGGGGGACGGGTCAAAGATTTCCTAGTCCTGGGAAACTTGAAAAACTCATTCAAGAACACAGGTAAACTATAATGGAATCATTCAAGATCATTATCTTGTCAGTTAGGCATTTTAACAAGAGACTTAATGACCCCACAATCTACATCAATAGGGAAATCCAGGAAGCTTGTTCACAAACAAGTGAACTGGCAGTGCATGTTGGAACAAAAATGATCCATCAAACCATGAACCGACTCATAACTAGATTAAGAAGAGAAGAAGAAGAAGACGAAGACGAAGACGAAGCGTATACCTTGAGATTCCATAATTGTTCTTGTTCTTGATGAAGATATGAAGATAGTCTATGATTTAGGAAGAGTAGATCTTCTAAATGATGAGTGCCTTTTTAGTCTCTTTGTTCTTCAAGTACTTAGGAAGAATTTTGACTGAATGAGAATGAAAAATAACTAGTGATTCATAGGCTTGATGGATAGGCCTTTATATAGGAATCCAAGGGGCACTTCATTTAGGGACTACACCTATTGATATATAAGATATAACCATTATGCCCATCATTTAATGGTATACTTATATTATGGAATTCTACATATTATTTAGAGTTTTATACTTTATACCATATATTATAATATTGATCATTATATTATTAAGTATTTATATGTTACATTAATCCATGTTCTTACAATCTCCCACTTGGATTATTATAACATATACCTTCACTTAATAAATTTCTTCAATCATATTTATAACACAAATGACAACCCTTATGTGCACTTTGTTGTCATTCGAAAACAATCCCGTCCATTAGTCATATAAGTATAAGGACTAAAGGGGCATTCGTTGTAATTGATTCGCAACTAAACCCACATTAATCACATATATATATCCAACTAAATGACATAGATAAAGTATAGATATGTAGCATGGAAAATTAATGAATATATATGAAGAATGCATATATATATTCTCCAACTAGTCCTACTTTAACCAAATGAGATCAATTTAAATGAAAACAACACAAGGAAATAGAAACATTTAAAACTCCCACTGATTTAGGCATTATCAAAAGTCATTACACCCATATGAGCAACATGCTCGTGAAATACTAAAGGAGATAATGCCTTAGTAAATGGATCCGCTAACATGGAGTTTGTACCAATAAGTTCTATTTCTATTTGTTCATTTTGTACTCTTTCTCTCACAACAAGAAACTTAATATCTATATGCTTAGATTTAGATGAACTCTTGTTGTTGTTGGAGTACAATACCGCGGCCCGATTGTTACAATATAACTTAAGTGGTCTTTCAACACCTTTGACAATTCGCAGTCCTTCAATGAATTTACGCAGCCATATAGCTTGATTGGATGCCTCATAGCAAGCAACAAATTCGGCTTCCATGGTGGAAGTAGTAACTAATGTTTGCTTGGCACTTCTCCAAGATATCGCTCCACCGGCCAAAGTGAAGACATAACCCGATGTCGATTTGCGACTATCTTGGCATCCAGAAAGTCGAATCGGAAAAACCAATGATCTCAAGATGATCCGACTTTGTATATGTAAGCATGTAGTTCTTCGTGTTTTGTAAGTATCTCATCACTCTTTTGGCTGCGACCCAATGTTCTCTTCCCGGATTGCTTTGATATCGCCCAAGCATGCCAACAATAAAGGCAAGATCTGGGCGAGTACAGACTTGAGCATACATTAGGCTTCCTACTGCCGATGCGTAAGGGATATTTTCCATATACTTGGATTCAAGATTATTTTTAGGACATTGATTTAGACTGAACTTATCTCCCTTAGAGACCGGGGTGTCATGTGGTTTACAATTTTCCATGCTAAACCTTTGTAATACCTTCTCTATATAGCTCTTTTGTGATAATCCTAACATACCTCGTGAGCGATCACGATGTATTTGGATTCCTAATACAAAAGAAGCTTCTCCAAGATCTTTCATCTCAAATTTGTTTGAGAGAAATTTCTTGGTTTCCTTAAGAAGGTCCTTATCATTACTAGCAAGTAAAATGTCATCCACATATAAGACCAAAAATATAAATCTACTCCCATTGAACTTATGGTACACACAATCTTCACCAAGATTCATTTCAAAACCGAATGAAAGAATAACTTGGTTAAATTTTAAGTACCATTGACGAGACGCTTGCTTAAGCCCATAAATGGATTTCTTGAGTTTACAAACTAGTTGACTAGTTTGATCCGAATCAGTCACCATTTCTGGTTTCTTCATATAGATAGTTTCCTCAATGTCACCATTGAGAAAAGCTGTCTTTACATCCATTTGATGAAGCTCGAGGTCAAAATGTGCCACTAAAGCCATAATGATTCTAAAGGCATTTTTAGAGGATACCGGTGAAAATGTTTCTTTGTAATCAATGCCTTCTTTTTGAGTAAATCCTTTAGCGACAAGACGCGCCTTATGTCTTTCCACATTACCTTTTGAATCCCTTTTGGTCTTAAAGATCCATTTACATCCGATGGGTTTCACATTCTTAGGTAATGAGACAAGATCCCAAACGTCATTATCATTCATGGATTTTAACTCTTCATTTATGGCATCAATCCATTTATGAGAATTTGGACCACTAATGGCTTCATGGAAGGTGATTGGCTCATCTCCCACTAAACCTAACGGTTCCTCATTCTCGGCAAGATACACATCATAATAATCCGGTATAGCACTCCTTCTTGCTCTATTAGATCTTCTTAAGGGCACCGGTTCTTCTTGATTTTGAGGGTGTTGAATTTCCTCATCAACATTTTCATGTTGTTCATTAATAGGAGAATTAACGTCATTTTGAATTATATGTTCTTGTCGAATTTCAGGCACAACTGCTTGATTTTCGATAGGAACTATAGGAAGAGGTATAGAAACGAATTCCTCTTCCATTTCTTCAAATTCAAAATTACTATTCAAATTTTCCCCTCTAAATTCAACATCCTCAAAGAACCTAGCATTTCCCGTCTCGAAAAAGGTTCTAGTTTTAGGGTCATAGAATTTATATCCCCTAGATCTTTGAGAATACCCTACAAAATAACTACTAACTGTCTTAGCGTCCAACTTTCCTTCGTTAGGTTTATAAGGCCTAGCTTCGGCTGGACAACCCCAAACATGAAGATGATTTAGGGACGGTTTCTTTCCGGTCCATAATTCATAAGGGGTTTTGTTAGTAGCTTTTGAAGGAGCTCTATTAAGTAGGTAGGTTGCGGTTTTCAAAGCATCACCCCATAATGAGTGAGGTAAAGAAGTACAAGAAACCATACTTCTTACCATATCCTTAAGGGTTCTATTACGTCTCTCGGCTACACCATTCATGCTAGGTGTCCCCGGCATGGTGTAGTGAGGGACAATCCCACACTCTTCCAAATAGCGAGCAAAAGGACCCGGACGTTGTTCTCCCGAACCGTCATTCCTACCGTAGTATTCACCACCACGATCGGATCTAACGTTCTTAATAGTCTTTTCAAGTTGATTTTCAACTTCGGCTTTAAAAGACTTGAAAACGTCCAATGATTGAGACTTTTCATGAAGTAAATAAATGTATCCATAATGAGAGAAGTCATCTATGAACGTAATAAAATATGTTTGTCCGTTCCATGAAGGGGTAGGAAACGGTCCACATATGTCCGTATGAATTAGTTCTAAGACTTTTGTAGCTCTCAAGGATTCATTTTTGTTTATACTATTCGTGAATTTTCCTTTAAGGCATTCAATACAAAAGTTATTTTCCGGAGTATCAAGCTTATGTAATATTCCCTCGGACACAAGCTTGTCAATTCTCCTTTTGGAGATATGACCCAAACGCCTATGCCACAAAGTATAAGAGTTTTTTCTTGAAAACTTTCGTTTTGTGCCTCGAGAGTTAGTTTCATTATTGTGGGACTCATTTAATGAATTGACTGTGTCAAGTAAATATAGATTATCAATGTAAGATAAAGAACTAGTACCAAAAAGCTTTGAATCAAAATATAAATTGCATTTATTATTACCGAAGATACAGGAATAACCTTCCCGATCTAATGTAGTGACGGAAATTAAATTCCGTCTAAAGGATGGAATAATAAATACATTATTCAAAACTAAATAATATCCGGTACTAAGACATAATCTAAAAGTCCCTATGCCCTCCACCTCTACCGGCTTTCCAGCTCCCATGTAGATGAATCTTTCACCTTTATTGGGCGTTCGGTAGTTCAGGCAACCCTGCATACATGAACTTATGTGAGTAGTTGCACCGGAGTCTAACCACCATGTATACGAAGGAATTGAAACTAAATTAGCTTCAGTACAAACAAAGCTAAATGACATACCTTTCTTAATTCGCCATTGGCGATACTTAGGGCAGTCGGGCTTCATGTGAGTGGGGTCCTTGCAAAAGAAACACTTTTTCACCTTTTGATCATTTGATGATCCCTTAGGCTTCTTTGATGCAACCGCAATCTCCTTACCTTTTCTCTTTATCCCACGAGAAGAGGTAGATGCATAATGAGCACTTTCGGGTTTAGATTGTTTCAATCTATCCTCTTCCTCTGTCACATGTGAAATCAATTCATTGATATTCCACTTGTCCTTTTGACAGTTATAGGTCGTTTCAAAATGACCAAATTGATGAGGAAGAGAAATTAAAGCCAAATGCACAAGCAAGTCTTCCGAAAGGTCTAACTTGAGTGCCTTTAATTTAGAAGATAGATGAAACATTTCCATTATATATTCCCTTATGCTTCCGGTGCCCTTATACCTCATGGAAACAAGCTTCCTTAAGGTAGCACTTGTTTCCGATTTATCGCTTTTTGCAAAGCGTTCCTCTAGGGCATCCAAAAAGCCTTTAGCTCCATTATCCTCGGAGACATTGTTCAAAAATGTCTCCGGGACTGCATTCTTTATAATGCTTAGGCTGACGCGATTAGAACGCTTCCACCTCTTGTTAGTACCCGGCCCGAAAAAAAGCATTTTTAATGTCTGGCCCGGTTTAATTAATGAGAAACCCTAATAATCCCTCAAACCCTTCATCCGTACCTGCGTCGTCATTGTTGGCGTGGAAGGTACGCCAGATCGAAGTGACCGATCGGCCCTTTACCCGTGGTATGGCCGATCGACCCTTTTTTATAGTGCCGATCGACCCTTTAACCCTAGTGCCGATCGACCCTTCAGTTGGCCCAGATACCGAAGCACTATAAATAAGTGTGCCCGGCTCCCCATATTGAACACACAAATTACTCGGGAGAAACGAGACTACTCTTGTTTTACCCACAGTTCTTTTTACTCTCTTCGAATCGCCCTAGATTCGACCCCAAAGTCTTGCTACAATTGGTAAGACTCTTTTTAATATTTTTGTTCCCTATTATTATTATTGTCTTATTATATTTGCATGCTTATTATATTTTAATTGTTCCTTTATGCTAGATTTAGGATTGTTTTAATATATTTAAATAGACAATAGCCGAGGATGATCTAAGGTTTCGCCCAAAGAAACCCAATGGATCTAGGAACTATTTCTTTCCTTCCACCTTAGTTATAATTATCCCATGATCAACAATCCCCCAAGGATGAACGTTGATTAGTGCACCTTCCGAGGGCCTAACTCAAAGGTTCTAGAGTGTGATCATCAATTAATTCTTTCTCTCCCCTCCTCCTTATGCATGATCCCATTTCTTCTATCTATTCCTGTAAACACCGCACACAACCAACACCCCACATGCTAGAAAGACCGATCCGTCGGGCAATAGGAGTGATAGCGTTTCTTCTTCTGTTGTAACTTGACCCCCGAACCCAATTAAATGTTTAGCCTTTTTTCAAAGCTTTGGGCTATATCAAAGTGGCGTGGCGACTCTCAAAATTAAACTAATATTTTAATATGGTTTAAAGCGAGTGTCACTAAATGAATATCACATTTCGATTCGACATTATATGATTAATTATTTTAAACCTCCGAATGCGCGTTGCATCGGGACGGGGTATTCACAGCGGCGACTCTGCTGGGGACTGTTTTGAAATTTTTTCAAACTAAGTGGGTCAGACTTTCGTTTTCTTGTATGGTGTTGTATTTTACTTCCTCTTTCTTTATTCTTAACTGTTGCATTGCATGCATGCATCTCATGTAAATAAAAAAAAATATTTCTCTTTTTTTTCTTTAAAAAGAATTAGACCTTTTACCTCACACTACCACTAGAGTCCGTGTCACACTGCACAGACACCCCTTAACCCTTCGGAGAAGCCAAAGTGCGGGAAGTGTGGTGATCATGTTGCCTCCCTTCCGAGTCTCACTTGGCCATCCACTCATCAGTGCGCTTCGGCTGCACGGTGGGAGCCTGAAATCTAACCCTTGTGTTACCCACTTTGCTAAGAATACACTCCTTGTGACCGGTTGGTTTGACTAGCTTTTTTATGTAGACAATTAATAAGGTCTTTATGTTAAGTCACTACGAATCAATGATAAGTCAAGATTTATCGAGAAATTAAAAGCACTAAAAAATTGATTTCCTTTTAAAAGGATGTGCTATGTAAGGTTGAGTGATATATTGTTAAAGGATCTTGTCCTATCATAGGTTTGTAAGACTTCCCATAAGTATCATATTAAGTGTCTATACGAGAAGGTTAGTCGTTAGGATCCACCACTTTAGGATATTTAGTTAGTTGCGAAAAAGGGGTATCCCTTCCAACCCTAGTAGGACTAAAATGTACAAAGCTTTTGCAAATAAAAAAGGTAAAGCTAGTACACTGCATTGAGTCAACCCTTGTCCTAAATCCGAGTCTTTTCTGATACTTCCGCAGAGCTAAGGTCGGGCCGTGTTCTTCACTCAACAATGACAACCTTGCCTCCATCAACTACTCCAAGCACACCTGCTGCCTCTGCAACTAGCTCTACACCAGTCACTTCAATGGAAGCTCCAGTCAACCCCAACTTCAGTGACATTCCGCCTGCTCTGCATGCCTACTTTGCCGGTTTGACCATGAGGGTTGAGAAACTTGAAGAGCAGAATCGCACTTTAAAGAATCACAATCAAGAACTGAAGGATCATTTTGTAGAGGAGCTCAACAAAAGGGGACATAAGGTGATTCTAATGGGGAATGAAGTGGTTGATGTTGAAGACGAGACTGTCAGTGTTCCTAATCCTGCCAACTCCAAAGCACCTACCTTCCCTCTACCCAACTATGTTCCAACCGGCTACAATAATGTTCCACCACCTGTCATGTATGGGAGCTCAAGCAACTCTAAAAGACCCTATCAACCTTCCGCCAACACACCCAAAGACCACTTTGCTAACCTACCTCCTCCCACTTTACCCTTCAATTATTCTGGCCACCATATTCCTACCTACTCCACCTCCCCTACCACTACTCAACCCCCAACCATGCAAAACCCCAACGTTGCTACAGACCCGACTGTGTTAGCATTGATTGAGCAAGTAAAAGCATTGACCGAGCAAATGGGAAAGCAAGGCGTATCCCCCATCAAGATGCTTAATCCAAGCAAGGTTGCACCCCTACCCCAAGACTTCAAGATGCCCAAGATGGCTATGTTTGGAGGAGTTACTTGTCCAAAGACGCATCTAGACAGCTATACGTTGGCGATGAGGGCCAAAGACTGTACACCCGAGCAGATGGCGAGAATGTTCCATAGCACATTGGAAGGGGCTGCTCTCCGTTGGTTTCTGAAGTTGAACGAGGAGGAAAGGGACACATGGGACAAGGTTAGTAGGGTGTTCTCTGAAAAGTATCAAGCAAACATGGATTGGCAAGTGAATCGAGCTGATTTGGAGCACACGCTTCAAAAGAATGGAGAGTCGATTTATGACTTCTACAAACGTTGGAATGATAAGTTGAGCGAAATTCAGTATCCGCCCAAGGAGAATGAACAGAAACAGATATTTTACAAGTGTTTGTTACCCGGACACAAGTTGGCAGTTGGTAATGGTTATTTTCCCAATCTTAGGGAAATGGTGGATTCGGGCGTACGTTACGAGAGTGGCATCACCGGAATCACTCCACCAAAGGACACTGGGGCTGCTAATAATTCATTCCGCTATAGAGCTCCCGCCAATACCGCAGCAAAGAAAGAGCCCGTGGGGCAAGTAAATTATGTGCAAGGGGAAGCTGCTTTGGATGTTCAAGCCGTAATGAGGGGGAATAACAGTATTCACCGCGAGAGGGAAGTGTTTGATGATTTTGGAATGCCAATGGGCAAGGTTTTCGAAGTGCTAGTAAAGAAGGGCTTGGTCAAGCCGCTTGAGAATTATGAACCGTTAAACCCGAAGGAAGGCTTAGATGCTTCTAAGTATTGCCACTACCACAAGTACAAGGGTCACACTACTGATTACTGCCTTCAGTTCAAACGTTTAGTACAAGACTTGATTCGGCAAGGTAAGGTGGAGAAGCCAAAATCTCCTAATGTTGTGGGGAATCCCCTCCCTAACAATAGGATCCACATGGTGGAGGGTAATTTTATCAGTTTGGTAGAGATGGAAGATGCTTTTGAGAAACTGAGGCTGTCAACAGAGGAAGTGTTCTCAGCCATTGTCAGAAAGGGATTGCTTGTGCCAGATTTGTCCGAGTATGTTGGTTTTGCTTTGAAAAGGGCTGTGCAGAAGCTCATCATTGAAGGGAAGATAGAGAATCCTAGTAAGATAGTTGGTAGTGATATTGCTATGGTAGAGAAAGACCTCACTGATCCAGTCGAGTCTGTTGTGACGGACGGTGAGGCAGTTGTGTCAGTTTGTACTTTGAGTTCAATTAATAAAGAATTTTCTTGTTATATGCTGTCTTTTGAGGAACTGTCTAGAGAAGTGGCCTCGTTAAGTGATGTTTGTGAGGAAGAAAATCCTAAACCTCTCTCGTTGGCTGAAATTCACGCAGAAGTATCTGACATGGAAAAGAATGGGGTTAATCTACTCACGAGGTCCGGAAAGATGTATCAAGCAGAAGATAAGGGAGCGAAGAAAGTCTTTGGCCCGAAAACGGAGGTGATAAATCCCGAGAAAGAGGATCCTATTCTCACGCAGCTGAAACAAACCCAAGCCAATGTATCTTTATGGTCCTTGCTCACTTCCTCGTACGCTCACAGGATGATGTTGGAAAAGAATCTCGCTGCAACTTTGGTGCCGTCTGACACAAAGCCGGAAGATGTAACGCATATGATCGGCAATATACACTTTGGGAATATCATCACATTTTCAGAATTGGACATGCCGGAGTTTGGTTCGGATCATAATGAACCTCTGCACATTACCATTGAGGTCAACGGGAAAAGGTTGCCACGTATTTTCATTGATAACGGTTCTGCGGTGAACATACTGCCTTCCAGGATGATGGACGTCCTTGATTTGAGTCCCACAGATTTGAGACCTTCAGTTCATTCCGTCCGGGGATACGACTCTACTAGCCGGTCAGTGTTGGGAATACTCAGTTTGCCACTTACTTGCGGGATTACCACTATGATCGCCGAGTTCCAAGTTATAGACATACCTTCCACCTTCACCATGCTGCTGGGTAGGCCATGGTTGCATCAGATGAATGGAGTCCCTTCCTCATTGCATCAGTGTGTGAAATTTCAGTCGGGCGACCAAGTGACAGTCATCTACAGCGATTTGGTTACGTCTCAAGGGTCAAACACTGGGGGAAAGCCGGTTCTGCAGATTCAGCATGAAGAGGGCAGTTCAATGTTCAGTGGTTTTCAGTTAGTGGCACAAGCACAGATTTGCGCAGTAGACCTCACGAAAACATCAGACAGAGTACGACCAGCTGTTAGAATGATGAGGAACATGGGATTTGTACCTGGACTGGGGCTTGGTAGACACCTCCAAGGACCTACTAACGCAGTAGAAGCTATTGATCAACGCAGCAAGCAAGGTTTAGGCTATGTTATTACACCAGAGGATCGGGCTGAAGAGAAAAGAATTGAGTTTCTCAGGAGAGCGAAGCTGCCCTACGAAAAGCCAGAGATGAGACCTTATCGCCTGTCCCTCAACAGTTATTTTGTCAAGGAAGGCGAGGAGTTTTCTTGCATGGAGTTTAATGAACCATGGTTTGATCACACAGGCAAGCTGCAGAAGGGTTTCGAAATCTTCAGGGATACAGAGATTGACAGATCGGAGTTGAAGCCAGTTCTCATGGACCCGCGTCAGAAGAGAGGCAAGGTTGTCACGGTGCAGAGTCGGTACACTATCAGGACTGAAGATGAGTTGGCCGATCAGCTAGGGCAGGTATCTTTGGAAGAGCCGTTGGTGGAAAACATTGCAGTTTCAGAGGATGCAGAAGAATGGGATGGTCAGACCCTGCTACAGCATTTGGGGAATCTGAATATAGAAGATGATATGGTTGCAGTCATTGGAGCAGAGCAGGCAGACGATGTTGACCCAAGGACGTTGGTAACACCCATGGTTGGAAAGCTGAAGAATTGGTGCGTATTTGGCGGACCCGTAGCCACGAAGGAATACATGGTTGAAGAGCTGGGACTGATGACTCCTCCTGTTGAGTCTCCCGTTGGTTCCCCCAAGTCTTCTGTTTCTTCGGAGTCATCTGTTTTGTTTGAGTCTGATGTGTTTTCTTTTGAGTTTGAGTCTTCCTCTAAGTCTGATGACCTCACGTCAGAGGACTATGACTTAGTTGCAAATGTTGTTTTCCCTTTCGCTATGAATGAAAAGCTAGATCTTTCTGAGTATCCCCTTATAGCCAATCTTTTAAATGAAAAATTAACTAAAAATAATGCTCAACTTAATCAAATTAACTTAGTTAATAATGATTCATTAGAAGAAGCGGACACACTAAACAATGAATACATTAAAGAAATTTCTAAGCAAGTTATCAATCAAAAGGAAGGTCGAGCCCAAGCTGCCGATGAGGTGTTATCATGTATTAATTTGGGAACGGAAGAGGAGCCGAGAGAGACGCAGATTGGAAGCTTCTTTGAAGGGACTGAGAGGGAAGCGTTGATCGAGTTGCTTAAAGAATATTCAGATGTGTTCGCATGGTCATACAAAGACATGCCAGGGCTGGATAACTCGATAGTGGAGCATAGAATACCGCTAGCGCCAGACGCCAAGCCTGTCAAACAAAAGTTGCGCCGCATTAAGCCAGAATGGTCTCTGCAAGTTAAAGAAGAGATAGAGAAGCTCCTCCGAGTGGGTTTTATCAGAGTTATTGAGTATCCAACGTGGTTATCTAATATTGTGACAGTCAGTAAATCGAATGGCAAGGTTAGAGTTTGCGTTGACTTCCGAGATCTTAACAAGGCTAGCCCAAAGGATGACTTTCCTTTGCCCAACATCGATATGTTAGTAGATGCCACTGCTAACTACGAGGTCAAGTCTTTCGTAGATGGTTTTGCAGGATATAACCAAATCAAGATGGCCGAAGCAGACCAGGAGAAGACGGCCTTCACTACGCCATGGGGGACATACTGTTACACTGTAATGCCATTCGGGTTAAAGAATGCCGGGGCTACATACCAGAGAGCAGTCACAGCATTATTCCATGACATGATCCATAAGGAGATCGAGGTGTACGTCGATGATATGATCATTCATTCCAAGGGGTCAGACGGTCAGCATTTCATTGATTTGAGGAAATTCTTCGACAGACTGCGAGAGCACGCAATGCGTTTGAATCCTGCCAAGTGTACATTTGGAGTTATTCGAGGAAAAGTCCTGGGTTACATGGTCACCGAACGAGGAATTGAGGCAGATCCAAGGAAGATTCAAGCTATCATGGAGATGAGGCCACCACGTACAGAAAAGGAAGTCAAGGGATTCATGGGACGGTTACAGTACATCAGCCGCTTCATTAATCAATTAACTACTATGTGTGAGCCGATTTTTAGATTGATGAAGAAGACCGCAAGTGTAGATTGGGACTGGAAGTGTCAAGAGGCCTTTGAGGAAATCAAGAGATACTTGGTCAATCCCCCTATCCTTCGCCCCCCACATTCGGAGAAACCGTTGCTCTTGTACCTAACGGTAACTGATACAGCCGTTGGGGCTATGCTGGCACAGGAAGCCAAAGATTCTCGAGTGGAGAATGCCGTTTATTTCGTTAGCCGGAAGTTGCAAGGGAGTGAGCTAAACTATTCAGCGTTGGAAAAGACTTGCACCGGGCTAGTTTGGGTGGTTAATAAGCTCAAACATTATTTGTCAGCGCATCCGATCCTACTAGTATCAAAGATGGATCCCATTAAGTATCTGTTCGACAAGCCTTCTCTGTCCATGAGATTAGCCAAGTGGTCAGTATTTCTGGGAGAGTTCGACATCACCTATGTGCCAAGAAAAGCAGTCAAAGGGAGAGCCATGGCAGATCATCTAGCAGAGTTTCCTAGCACAGAAGAACAGGGGCTTGAACCGGAGTTTCCAGACGAGGGAATTTTCATCCTTGAAACAGAAGAGAGATGGCAACTATTCTTTGATGGGGCCGCAAACAAAAGAGGCAACGGAGTGGGAATCCTTTTGGTTGATCCCAAAGATGAGCACACCCCCATCGCCATCAAGCTGAATTTTACAACCACCAACAACGCAGCTGAATATGAGGCATGCATAGCTGGTTTGGAAGCAGCCTTAGAGCGTAATGTGAAGGAGTTGGAAGTATATGGAGACTCAGCTTTAATTATCAATCAGACATCTAAGAAGTGGAAGACTGTTGACCCCTACCTGCAGCAATATCAGACTCACATGGAAGAGCTAGTCAAGCAATTTAGAGAAGTGACGTTCCATTATCTACCCAGAGACAGAAATAGATTCGCTGACGCTTTAGCTACACTAGCTTCATTGGTTGAAATCCCTCACGGGATGTCTGTAAAACCATTCAGAGTTGGTCGGAGAGAGAACCCCGCTTACTGCTACGAAGCATACTGCTGCGAAATTCAAGCTGACACCGAGGAAAAAAAGGATCCGTGGTACGCACAGATTTATGAGTATCTCAAGAAGGGTGATGTGTCTTTTCTAGGTGACGTGAAAGCCAAAAGTTTGCAGGCATTGAAGCGATTGGCCGGACAGTTTGTTCTACTGGATGATACGTTGTACAAAAGGCATTATGATGGTCTCCTACTACTCTGTGTAGATGCGAAACAGGCAGAAATGATCATGAAAGAAGTACACGATGGCTTATGCGGTCCGCACATGAACGCCAGGATGTTGAGACAGAAAATCACACGGTTGGGTTATTATTGGGTCACTATAGAAGCCGACTGCATCCAGTTTGTGCGGAAATGTCCCAAATGCCAAATGTGTTCCAATCTGAACCATATACCCCCTCACGAGTTGTATAGCATGGTAACCCCTTGGCCATTTGCGACATGGGGGATTGATGTGATTGGCAAGATTACACCGCCGGGAAGCAATGGGCATTGTTTTGTATTAGTAGCTGTCGATTACTTCACCAAGTGGATCGAGGCAAAGTCTTACAAGGTGTTGACTTCCAAGAAAGTGGCACAGTTCATTAAGGAAGACATCATGTGCAGATATGGGGTACCGAATGAGATCATCTCAGACAATGGGTCCCACTTCGGCGGAGATTGTGACGGTGCGCGAGTTCAAGATTACCCGGCACAAGTCTTCCCCTTATAGGCCTCAGACCAACGGAGCAGTCGAAGCAGCTAACAAGACGATTGAGCAGATAATCAGAAAGACAGCAATTCGAGGTAGGGACTGGCCCGAGAGATTACCATTGGCACTTTGGGGATATAGAACTTCCGTCCGCACAGCTACAGGTGAAACTCCGTTTGCTCTGACATATGGGATGGAGGCAGTACTCCCTGTTGAATTGGAAGTCCCGTCTTTGAGGATCTTATTAGAAAATCAAGTAGCAGAAGTTGAATGGCTCCGCAGTCGATATGATCAGTTGGCCACACTTGATGAGCGTAGGCTCAAAGCCATGGAACACATCCGAGCCTATCAGAGACGGACAGCAAGGGCTTTCAACAAGAAAGTGCAGCCCTTAAACATTAAGGAGGGAGATTTGGTTTTGAAACAGCAACTTCCCAATAAGTTCAATCCTCTTGGGAAGTGGGCCCCTACATGGACCGGCCCGTATGTGATCAAGAAGATATTTTCGGGTGGAGCAGTTAAAATGGCAGATTTGGATGGCAACGAATTCAAGGAGCCCACCAACCTCAGCAAGCTCAGACGCTACTATGATTAAGCTCTTCCTCCCCTCTAATAAAAAAAAAAAAAAAACGCAAAAAGAAGCCCGCTAGATTGAAAACCCGCAAAGGGCGGTCTAGCAATAAAAGAAAGGGTGCGTTCAAAAGCTCGCTAGATTGAAAACCCGTAAAGGGCGGTCTAGGCAAAAGTTAGAGCAAACAAATAAAATAAAAACATTGTCCCGCTTCTATCTCCCCTTTCTAAAAATAGTAGCTTGATGAAAATGAACTACGACGACCTGAGCCCCTTGGTTCTCATTGTAAAAGGGGAACGTAGGCAGCCTTAATCGGCGCGGTCCAAAAAAAAAAAAAAAAAAATAAAAATCCAGTCTGTTTTACTAAAGCAATAAACTTTTTCATTCCCACAATCAATGCATGATTACACTTATTTGATGAGTCTAAGCTCGACTATACTAACGACTACATAACTTACAAAAGAAACTAAAAAATTAAAAGACAAAATAAATAACTAATGTGTCTGCATATGACTGTGGGTGGATACTCGGACATATAAGGTCTACTCCTTGGCACTAGGCCCCTCATCTCCGTCCTTCTTCTTCTTGGCAGCTCGTCGAGTCGGTTTCTTCTTATTCTCTCTCTTAAAATAAGGCGAATACTTCTTCTTCAATGGGGGAACCTCCTCGATCGCCTTACCCTTCAACTTCCGATCAATCTTCTTGGGAGGATGCTCCTCCACTGTGTCTAAAGAAATCCCCAAAGCTTCCTTGTCTCTGAGAAAACGGCTCGAAGATATGTTAGGGATCAGTCTCCGTCTCAAGTCATGTAAAATCTCCCTCACCGGTCCCAAGTTTTCTTCATACCATGTCAAATAAGCATGCGACAGATGAGTGCTAAGGGTCCGCTGCGCAAGATAAACTCGTGGCATCCCATGAGAACCCCATAAGCTCACCATCAAAACTGAAACACCAACGTCCATTGGAAGGACTTTGGCAGAATCATCAAACTCAGAAGTTCCCCAAGTTTGAGGACGGACCTGCTCCATGCCATATTGCCGAAGTACCCGCTCTGCATAGTAAAAGGTGGTGGTCTCAAAAGCTGGTACACGAATCAGGCATTGCCCAAGCTGAAGGCTCCGAATGAAGGAGAGGCCCCAATGCTGTACTCGCCACTGAATCCTATCAGTATCCACCTCCGCCAAATACATCTTCCACTCCCTCTCTGATAAGCTGGAAAGCGGACCAACCTTCCTCCTGCAACCGTGAAACCAAGGCTTGACACTCGAAGGGGGAATCTCTAGAACAAAAAGCCGATCCTCAAGCCATGTGGTCAGTAGTTTGGCGCTACCCCTAGTCATGAGTGGAGCACCCCTAGCTATCTGGGATATACCATGAAGAGTCTCGCCCAAGAGAACCGGAACAATACTCCTCCCAGAACGGGCCTCCCAGAACGGGCCTGATCAACCATATCCAGACACCCACTGGTAGCTACCCCCACATAAGGAGAAAACAGAACCTTGGAAAATAAGCAGAGGGCCAGGCAATCCAAAGCAAAATCCGAGTCGAAGTCATCATCATAAGCAAACCTCCCCGGCAAATCACAGATATCTATGTCCACACCTTCAACCAAACCTCTAGCCACAGCCGTAGGGAGGTGCAGAAATTTGGTCACCCTTGTCACCAACGGAACTCGATCCTGCGGAACCGCTATCAAACTGACATCATCCCCTCCACACAAAGCAAGAAAATCCTCATAGGTGGGTGTAATCTCGTTGTAAGAAAAGTTGAAGACGTGATTAGATTCATCCCAAAAAGCAGCTGCAGCATGTAGGAGATTCCAGTTGGGATGCATGGGCAAAAGGGACCAAATACACTTCACCCCAAAGCGTTTGTCAAAAACATGACGAACAAAGCGAGGTACCTTGGATACCCAAACAGCCAAATCACTCTCAAAATTGGCTTGCTTCTCCATCAAAACAGAAGGGTGGGAATTCATTATTATGTTGATGTCCACGGCAAGAAGAGAGCAGAACAGTACGAAGAAGAGAGAAAAGAAATTGTGTTTTGTACCCGTCGGCTGGCAAGGTTATTTATAAGTTTGGTATAGGACTTCGTGCAGGAAAAGGATTGAG
The DNA here is from genome assembly GCA_022495995.1 of Adenophora triphylla var. japonica. NCBI lineage: Eukaryota > Viridiplantae > Streptophyta > Magnoliopsida > Asterales > Campanulaceae > Adenophora > Adenophora triphylla. The sequence continues at coordinate 144,016 of JAFEMH010000323.1, forward strand.
GCAATCCGTGCAGGAAAAGGACACCTTAGGGCCGATCGGCCCCTTCCAGGAAGAACAACCGCCGCCTTTATGCATAAGGCCGATCGGACCTTTAATTTTGGGCCGATCGGACCTTTAAAAGTGGGCCGATCGACCCTCTGGCTTCATCAAGACGGCACAGCTTCGCAAGTTCAAGGATTCAAAAGCTTTACCTATTTTATTTTGTTTTGTCCTTAGTGGTTCGATGCAGTGTACAAAAATAGACAAATGTCCAAAAATAGAAATTGTTCATAAATAGAAAATGCTAACTTTTATATTAAATTCATAGACCAGTACATAAATCGGTTGCATACATCAGTGAGTCAGCATAAAATATTAGAGTCTGCATGCTCCTACTGTTTCCCTACAGGTACAACGAAGTAAAAAAAAAAAAAGTCCTAATGACCTCTACGGGAGGTCGAGGCACGACCGCGAGAAAATCCGGATGTCGAGCTACCATCACCCTGGGAGCGCTGTCTCCACTGCGCCGGATCCACATCTACTGATCTCCGGGATTGGCAAGAAAGTGCCGACACTGCACTCCTCAGCAGACGGGTCAATACATTGCTATGCCTCACGGACCGCACATAAGACTCCCGAGTAACCTGCAAAAATCAAGTGCGAGAGTTACATCACAGCTAAAGCATAAATACCAGTACATGAAGAAGAAAGGTAAGAGGCATACTCCGCCAGCACCGCCGGGAGGAAGCTGGGCACCCTCCACCTCATCGGCTTCTGTAGGAGCCAAGTCTACCCGCACCTCCCCGTCGGCCATATGCACATAGAAATGATCAGGAAATGGAGGCATATCCACTATCTCGGGAGGTGCAGCACCCATCGGCTCGGGAATAACCGGACCCTGCTCCCCCATACCAGCAGCCTCGGCATCCGCAGCAGCCCGCCGCACCACCTGCGGTGATCTCAGAAAAAGAGCCACAAAATCTGTATAAGGCATGTCAAGGCGGAACTGATAAGCGGGGACCCCATACAGATACTCCATCCTCCTCGGCAATCGGTCCGGGTACCACATATTCTTGGGAGGGTGCTGAGGCGCATAAAGAGGAGCCCACGCATAGTGCTGTCTCGACACCCGCTCGCCCAGATACATCTCATCGGCAAGCAATCCAACCAGCAGTCTGCGGGAAGCAGTAACATCCCGAACGGCACCAACAGTCTCAGAAGCCTCAGGAGTCCAAGGATAGAGTAAAAACTCGGGTCTACTGGGACCATCAAGCACGGCCCTCAAATCGGATTCACGAACCGTCTTCGGATACCCCTCAATCCGATTTTCCTTCCTCCAGTACCGCAAGACGGGCACATCCCGAGTCTGGTCCCGTAAGGTGAACGGCGCAACGCCGAAGATCTCATAAACCCAGGCCTGCAAAAGACAGAAAAGCAGGTATTTACAAAGACAGAAAAAACAAGTGACAAGTAAGAGGCAATGAAAATGACAAGAGTTAGCATACCTCCAGGACAAAGTGAAAAGCATCAAAAGAAGAGGTATTGGACCTCGAGACAATGTCAAGGGCCCGGTACAGCTCGGCCAAGCCGGCCCCTCCCCAAGAGATATCCCGCACTAAGCCCAAGTCAGACAAAGCACCCAATAAGGAGAATCGGCACACCGGGCCCGAGTTGGGAAAGAGGGCCACTGATAAGCCGTACCAAAGGAATCCCCGGACAAGCGCGTCCATCCCATACTGACCGACTCTGTACCGATCAATGGCAGTCTCAACAAGCTTATACAGCTTTCCTGCGTCAACACCGAAATTTCTGCTCGGGCCAACGCTAGCGCCGAACAGCTGAATCTGACGAGCCTTATCAGAATGTAGAGTCTCATCAAAGGGCAAAGCTATGTCTGTAAATCTCAACCCGGTGAGGACGGCGAAGTCTGTAGGAGTGATCGTAGTCTCACCCCAACTCAGATGGAAAGTATGTGTCGTGTCCCACCAAAACTCACGACACACCTTCACCACAGCATTACACTTCCGGGTCTGACCCATCAGTGAAACCATGTCAAAGAAGGGGCCCAACCCCAAGCTCCACACCATCTCACGAGGACCACCCTCACCGGCCGGCAAAAGTGCCCACAACTCACCAACCGCCTTAAGGGAACTACGTCCCTTCATCTTCTTCATCTGCAGGTAAACACAGCACAGGTATGTGTCATTACTCGCATTTTAATAAAACACTTGGCACATGTATTAATTATTATGTTGTTAAATAAAATTTTACCTTCATCCCGACGCGGGAGCGAAGACCAGTGGATCCGTGAAAAGCCAGGCCCGCGTAAAAATCCGACTGGTTGTGCAACAGAAAGAACAGTCTCGAAGGTCGGTAATTGCGCGAAACTCGCCGCCTCCTAGCCTCAACGCCCCCACCAACATCGCTCCTATCACTCTCCCCGGCGTTAGGATCCCCCTCCTCATCATCATCACCACTACCACCATCATTTCCACCATTCCCGCCATGGCCGCCATCGTTGCCGCCATACCCACCGCCATCACCGCCATGGCTGCCGCCGCCAGCACCACCAAAGCCGCCGCCAAAACCATCACCATGGCTGCCCTCTTGGCCACCTCCATAACCCCCATAACCTCCATAGTAACCACCATCAAAACCTCCACCCATTTGGCCATAACCGCCTCTAACATCACCAAAACCGCGGCTGCCACCGTCACCGTGTCCACTAGCTCCAACCCCTCCGACGTAGCCGTGAAAACCACCCGTACCTCCGGTGTATGAGCCTAATGGTGAGTAATCCGGTTGATTGAGCAAGAGTTCCAAGGCAGCAACGTCGGGATCCATGGCAATAACAAATCTCGGCAGAAATCAAGGGAGCAAAAGGCTTCTCCGGCGAAAATTTTCAGAGAGAATCGGAGAAGAAGAAGAAGGTGGGTTGGAGAAGGAGACTGCACAGCTCTTAAGGCCGATCGGCCGACTTTTAGGCCAATAGGAGTTAAGGGCCGATCGGCCCTTTCATTTTTGTGTTTCTTCAGCTGATCGAACGGCCAGAATTCCATCCTGGCGACCCCGATCCTCGTCCAACCGTCCTCAGCCAATCAGAGCGAAGTGCCGATCGGCGCTTCCCCTCTCCGTGTGACGCGTGTCCTTCTCGGGCAGTGCATTTGACCGGCCACTTATTAATTCCTCCCCTTTTCAAAAAAAAAAAATCTCCCCCTTTCCAAAAAAAAAAATCCCCTTTTCAAAAATCTCCCCCTTTCCAAAAAAAATACCCCCGTTTTCAAAAAAAAAAAAAAAAAACCTTTTTTAAATAAACTCCTTTTATTTTTAAAAATTAAATCCTTTATCATTCATAATTTTAGGGGTGACTCCCACAAAAGTCAAATATTTGGCTCCCACACAGTTTTTTCCCACATTGCCCCATACACTTTCTCTCAGTACGCGAATCAAGACTAAACTTGGTTTATTTGCACAACACACGGAGAAATCAAGACTACACTTGATTTGTTCCATCACACACAATTTTCAAGGGGAAAATCAAGACTATACTTGAATTTCCTTTCCACACATTATCTCACAACATATCTTCACACGGAGAAATCAAGACTACACTTGATTTGTTCCATCACACACAATTTTCAAGGGGAAAATCAAGACTATACTTGAATTTCCTTTCCACACACAACATATTTTCCCACGGAGAAGGCAAGACTATACTTGATTCTCCTTTCCGTACATCTCTCAATATTATTCGAATCGCCCTTAGATTCGATTCCCAAAGCCTTGCCACAAATCGCATCTTTGGCTTGAGACGCTGCACGTCCGCCACTCTCGGGTACTAAACGCCCACGTTTTCGAACTACGACTTGGCTTGATTCCTCTTGGGATACGTAGGTAGCCCGACGTGGGTCCAGCCACTTGACCTACCTGGTCATCCTTTTACGACTCAGCTCAAGTCCAAAAACCTCACATCCACAAGGTCACTTTCCTTACCTCCTGAAATCCCTTTTTTCAGGACGGATCCTATTCTTTTATCGTCGACCCCACTTGTCTTACAAGAAGCGTTGCCGAGGGGCTACTGTTAGTACCCGGCCCGAAAAAAAGCATTTTTAATGTCTGGCCCGGTTTAATTAATGAGAAACCCTAATAATCCCTCAAACCCTTCATCCGTACCTGCGCCGTCATTGTTGGCGTGGAAGGTACGCCAGATCGAAGTGACCGATCGGCCCTTTACCCGTGGTATGGCCGATCGACCCTTTTTTATAGTGCCGATCGACCCTTTAACCCTAGTGCCGATCGACCCTTCAGTTGGCCCAGCCCAGATACCGAAGCACTATAAATAAGTGTGCCCGGCTCCCCATATTGAACACACAAATTACTCGGGAGAAACGAGACTACTCTTGTTTTACCCACAGTTCTTTTTACTCTCTTCGAATCGCCCTAGATTCGACCCCAAAGTCTTGCTACAATTGGTAAGACTCTTTTTAATATTTTTGTTCCCTATTATTATTATTGTCTTATTATATTTGCATGCTTATTATATTTTAATTGTTCCTTTATGCTAGATTTAGGACTGTTTTAATATATTTAAATAGGCAATAGCCGAGGATGATCTAAGGTTTCGCCCAAAGAAACCCAATGGATCTAGGAACTATTTCTTTCCTTCCACCTTAGTTATAATTATCCCATGATCAACAATCCCCCAAGGATGAACGTTGATTAGTGCACCTTCCGAGGGCCTAACTCAAAGGTTCTAGGGTGTGATCATCAATTAATTCTTTCTCTCCCCTCCTCCTTATGCATGATCCCGTTTCTTCTATCTATTCCTGTAAACACCGCACACAACCAACACCCCACATGCTAGAAAGACCGATCCGTCGGGCAATAGGAGTGATAGCGTTTCTTCTTCTGTTGTAACTTGACCCCCGAACCCAATTAAATGTTTAGCCTTTTTTCAAAGCTTTGGGCTATATCAAAGTGGCGTGGCGACTCTCAAAATTAAACTAATATTTTAATATGGTTTAAAGCGAGTGTCACTAAATGAATATCCCATTTCGATTCGACATTATATGATTAATTATTTTAAACCTCCGAATGCGCGTTGCATCGGGACGGGGTATTCACACCTCTCTGAACTCAAGCGGTCTTCCGCAGTGCTTTTATCAGTTAGAGGGGCAGGAGCTTGTTCTCTTAATGCGAGGTCAAGGTCCAAACAGCCTAAGACCATAATAATCTTATTTTTCCAAGTTTTAAAGTTTGTCCCAGTTAGCAAAGGTATTGAGTTTAGGGCAGTAGTAACAGATGAAGCACTGATCAAATCTGAATGAAGAGAACAAAAGAATGAAACAAAACATATATAAGAAACTACACAATGATTAATTATATCAAAATGAATTCCATCATAATAAAAGATAATCAACATGACATCAAGACTAATCTTTGGATTGCGAATTGACTCATAATTTGATTTATCTTAGGGTAAACAAATAGCTCAAACAATACACTTTAAATACTTGCCTTCCTTTGGGCCGGATCAAGTATAAAAAATGTCCTAAAATTTAAGGTATTTGTTCCCCGGCAATAAAGAATATAAACAATTCACTTTAAACACCCGCCTGCCTTTGGGATGGTTCACAGCATTTAAAATGACCAAAAGTTTAGTTCAATTATTACCCCATGAATGTAAATACTTAGTCAACAACAAGGTCTCCTTTGGGAAACAAGCATGTTATCACATATCAATATTTACATTCATTTTTTAACAAGTTTGAATTTAATCAACAAGGTCTCCTTTGGGAAACAAGCATGTTAATTATATCCAAAAATGTTAAGGATATAATTAATCGGAAATAAAAGGCCTAAAGGTTATTTCTGAAAATTTAAAGGGTAAATAAATAAGTGAAATTTATCATTAAAAGATAGTATCCTTTTGTTCTACCCGTCCATTCTTAATGTTCGATAACTCTAAGAACCGCCGAAGCGCGACTGGTGTCCAGATACTATAATTTACTAACAAATTATCACAAAAGACCAAAAGGGTATGAATGACCAAAAAATTGCAGTTCTATAAACATTGAAGCTTCTGCACACATGAGCGGCCGCGCAGGTCAAGGTGGGCGACCGCCCAAGCTTCAATTCCACAAATTTTGAAGTCGCTGTACACATGGGCGACCGCCCAGGTCAAGATGGGCGACCGCCCAAGCTGCATTTCACAGGCATTGAAGTTGCTTTGTACACATGGGCGACCGCCCAGATCAAGATGGGCGACCGCCCATGTGCCCAGTGCCCAGATTTGACGAAAAGTCACCATTTTTAACACCCTTTTATGAACAGTTTTGAACCCTTTTATGAAAAGTTTTGAACCAAATAAAGAGAGTCATACCATACCCTTTAGACTATCAATTCTTAACTTAATGGTGAATAATTATTCAACCAAAGCAAGTAGATCCTTATACTCACATCACATTTTTAAATGTGTGGCTATACATTTGAACAAACTCACAACGCATCAAATGATGGTAGCTATGTCCAAAATAGGATAATCTTACATTAAGAATTGAAAGCCTTGAGTAAACCAAAATCAGAAATAGAATGAAGTTTATGAATATAATACTCTTAGACAAGATGAGTATCATGAACAAGAATAAAAACTAAATGAAATCATACAAGAATTAAAGCATAAGGCTTTATAAGAATTTCAAACTCAATCTAGTATATGAGTAGGCTCTGATACCAATTGTTGGAACAAAAATGATCCATCAAACCATGAACCGACTCATAACTAGATTAAGAAGAGAAGAAGAAGAAGACGAAGACGAAGACGGAAGCGTATACCTTGAGATTCCATAATTGTTCTTGTTCTTGATGAAGATATGAAGATAGTCTATGATTTAGGAAGAGTAGATCTTCTAAATGATGAGTGCCTTTTTTAGTCTCTTTGTTCTTCAAGTACTTAGGAAGAATTTTGACTGAATGAGAATGAAAAATAACTAGTGATTCATAGGCTTGATGGATAGGCCTTTATATAGGAATCCAAGGGGCACTTCATTTAGGGACTACACCTATTGATATATAAGATATTACCATTATGCCCATCATTTAATGGTATACTTATATTATGGAATTCTACATATTATTTAGAGTTCTATACTTTATACCATATATTATAATATTGATCATTATATTATTAAGTATTTATATGTTACATTAATCCATGTTCTTACAGTGCATTGAACAGAACAACCAAGGAAGGTCTAAAAATAGTGATGTCAACCTCTTGCAGGAAACGAATATGGAAAAAAAATCAGACTATCTTTCTGAAGACATGGCCACCTCTTGCATGCGAAGTCAACCAATGATTCAAAAGATGAAGACTTCTCAATTCTATAAACTATAAACTATTAACAACATCTCAATAACAAATAAAAAACGACAACAATAATGATCAGAAACTAACCTCAAATTCACTGAAGAATGAATGTCAATCGATTAAAACCAATGAAGGTTGTAGGCAAAGGGATCAATTTGAACAAATTACTGAAATACAAGCTCTGATTTGAGATTTTAAACAGGATTGAATGTTCTCAATGATGATCATTTCAAAATTACTTAAAAATGAGATTCAAACGATTAAAATCGATGAAGGTTACAGGTAAAGTGATAGATTTCAACAAATTGTTGAAATTGAAGCTGATTTGAAATTTTGAAACGGATCGAAAGTTCAAGGAGTGATCGCATTCATCGCTATCTCTCCAAAACCCTAGAACGAAGGTGAAGATAAGAATGATACTGTAGATTCCGGAAATTATGTGTGTTGCCACAGAATTTCACACAATCAAGAATTTTATGTGTGTTGGGTATGATGTTGAATGATGATGCCACAAAGAATCTTAAACTTCACACAATCAAGAATTTATGTGTGTTGGGTATGATGTTGAATGATGATGCGGTGAGGCGGGATTTCCAAGAAGTTGGTCGGGATTTCAACCAGCCGTCGCCTTCTACTTCTACTTCTACCTCCTCCATCTTCCAATCTCTCCCCTCCCATGTGGTTTGTGATGATGCAGGAAACCGTCCGGATCAGCTTATTGAAGTCCAGCAAGATATGGGCTGACTTTGGAGACCTACACACCACAAGAAAGAAACCCTGAACTGCGCCGGGGCTTGTCCGGCAAGGCCCTCCGGCGTGAGAATAAGTGTTTGGATGAATCGCAAATCTTGATTTATGGCCTTCCTCTAAAACTTGTCTTCTAATCTCTGGTGAAGACGGTACGCAAATTCTGCCTTGGAAAGTCAAAATCCCATCTTTATTCAATACAAACTCTCTGGCCTTTCCATCTTGAAACTGTTCTAAAATCTTCTTCAATTCTGAATCATTTTATTGAGCTTCCTTATTGTCTCCATGCAAGGTAGGTATCGCTCGAACATTCGCAAACAACATCTCACTTCGCGACTCTCGGGACTTCAATGTCGACAAGTTAGCCTTTCGGCTAATTGCATCCGCAACCACATTAGCTTTCCCCGGATGATAAGATATAACGCAATCATAGTCCTTCAACAATTCCATCCATCGCCTCTGTGTGTTGTTCAATTCTTTCTGGGTGAACAAATACTTCAAACTCTTATGATCGGTAAAAATCTCAAATTTAGCTCCATATAGATAATGTTTCCACTTACGTAACGCAAATATAATCGCAGCCAACTCCATGTCGTGAGTAGGATAATTCTGTTCCGCCGATGTTAATTTCCTTGAGGCATAAGCTATCACTTTCCCATTTTGCATAAGAACACAATCCAAACCTTCCTTTGAAGCATCACTGAAGATCACAAAGTTCTCACATCCCTCGGGTAAGGTAAGGATCGGAGCTATCGTCAATTTCTTTTTCAACTCGGCAAAACTAGCTTCACACTTAGCATCCCACACAAATGATATATATTTCCGAGTCAACTTTCTCCTCGGTGTTGCAATCTTCGAAAACCCTTCTATAAACCTTCGGTAATACCCCGCCAACCCCAGAAAACTACGGACTTCGGTCACTGTTGAAGGTTGCTTCCAGTTGACCACGGCCTCAATCTTCGAAAGATCAACGGCTATTCCCGAACTTGAAACCACATGACCCAAGAAAGAAATCTGTTCGAGCCAAAACTCACACTTACTGAACTTCGCGAACAACTGCTTCTCACGAAGAATAGACAACACAATCCGCAAATGATTCTCATGATCTTCTCGGGACTTAGAATAAACAAGGATGTCATCAAAAAATACTACCACAAAGCTGTCAAGATAAGGCTTGAAAATTCTATTCATCATATCCATAAATACCACCGGTGCATTAGTCAACCCAAAAGGCATAACAACAAATTCATAATGGCCATACCTAGTTCTGAAAGCTGTCTTGGAAATATCATCCGGTTGAACCTTCAACTGATGGTATTCGCTTCGCAAGTCAAGCTTGGAATAGATCACGGTGTTGGGTTTTATGGGTCCATGCGCAGCGGAATTAAGCATAAAATTAACACAAAACCCAAGCCCTAAGATCCGTTCTATACGATTAAATTGAATTTGCTATGAGATAGAATTTACCAACCTAAATTGCTTTCCGGTCTTGAGCTATCGAACGGATAATTATGTGATTCATAATCACAAACTTTTGATCTTCAAATCTTCGAATCTTCAACTCCTTTGGATCTTCAGATTTGAACTCTAGGTCTTTGATTTGTTTGAACAAAACTAAGACCCTCTTTTGGTAATCCACACAAATATGAATGTCGAGAACAATTCTCGGGTTGGGAATTGCTAGATTCCTAAAACTTATGGAAGAATATTGAGAGGACTTTTGATTGTGAATTTCTTATTGAAAAATTCGGCTAGGGAATTAGGTCTGACAGACCTCACATATTTATACTACAATAGTATGAATATGTCTCCTAATCGTATTAGGAGAACAGGCTGTCAAACCGCGTAGGGCTTGATATGTCGCGCGGTATATTAAGCCATTGGCTTAATATGTCGCGCGGCATATATAGCCAGATACAGAGACTCTCAACCATTCTTCCTCCGGTTTAACCAATTCATTCTATTTGTGTGTGACCCAATAGGATTGTATTATGTTGGCAATGAGTCCGATCATATCGGCCCTCATGAGACATAAGCGGACTCTAGCAAGCCATTATGTCTACCCAAATAACACAACGTAAGAGTTCACGTTTCCAATGGTACACTTTCATTTATCCCTTTGTCTCACGATGTTATATTGAACACAAGTCATGGTCCACGTCAACTTGTATTTGTTCAATGCTTTCTCGATCTTGAGTATAATGATAGTCCAATCATATTGGGGTGTGGCCACACGCTTTCATCATTATCACTCATTGAGGGGCCCAAGCAAAACATCTCTCTTTCGAGGGACAAATTCCATCTTGACTTATCATCCTTCCCATCATGAATCCGATCATGCCAAAGATAGCCTTTATAGATATCGTGTTAAGATACCGTTTGACTAAAATCAAACATAACTTTCATTATGTGTAAAGTCATGATAATCTCAGGTCTAGGGACTAAATGAAGTGACCATATGAGATTTAATTATGACATTTGACCATGACATAAATCTCATACGGGTCAAGTCCAATTACTTGTTCTCGACAAGTACCCATAATTTCAATGTGCATCTCTATGCATATAATCATCATATGATTATCCATTGACAATTATACTAATTATTCTCTTAATAATCATGGACGGAGATTATTACAATAAATATGCAAACTATATAATAATCAAATAATAAACATAAACGATAAAGATGATACATAACGGTTTTCAGTTAAACATAACTAAAGCCTAGGGCATTACACCAACAGTCTCCCACTTGCACTAGGCTCCATTTATGTATCGAATACTCATGGATCCAACATGACCATCATGCTTCGCCCGTGCGAGGGTCTTTGTAAGTGAATCCCTTATGTCATCATCGGTTGATACTTTGTATATTTTAACGTCTTCTCATTCTTTATGAATTCCTTGAAGAACGTCTAAGTGAGTGTTTGGATCGCTGTTGTGACCTTGGTTCCATTGTTTGCACAAGTGGCACCACTATAGTTATAACAAAAGTTTCATCGATTAGTGATACTTGGAACATTTCCAAAACACTAAGCGAACTTTTGATCCAAACCGCCTACTTTTAGCTACATCATATGTTGCTAACAATTGGCCTTAGTAGTAGAATTGGCTACAATTTCTGCTTGGAACCTTTCCAATCAAACTGCACCTCTTATAAGCATAAACACAAATCCTAATTGCGATTCTAAAATAACTTTGTCAGTTTGGAAGCTAGCACATATGTAACCCTTACAACAAGATTAAACTTCCAATCTTTCAAATCCCAAGAACGTGTCCTTAGTTCTTCTTAAGTACTTAAGGATCATCTTGACTGCCATCCAATGGTTCTCATCACAGGATCAGATTGGTATCGACTCATTATGCTTAAAGCATATGAGACGTCGGGTCTAGTACAAATCATGGCATACATGACAGATCCAAATGCCGAAGCATATGGAACTTCATTCATTTTCCTTTTGCTCATTAGTTGTCATAAGACAATGAGTATTGCTAAGAGAATTACCATGATCCATTGACAAGCTACTCTTCTTAGACTCTTCTAAGAACCTTGTCAATGTGAACATTTTGACTCAAACCAATTTATCCTTCTAGATCTATCTCTATAGATCTTGATGCCAAGGATGTAAGCGGCTTCACCCATATCTTTCATTGAGAAACCTTTCCTTGACCAAGACTTAACAGTCTTAAGTGTCGGAACTTGTTTTTCCAATGAGTAAGATATCATTGTAATAAAACAATAGAAATAATATTACGCTCCCACTGAATTTCATGCATACACAAGATTCATCTTTGTTCTTTGATGAAGTCAAACTCTTTAACCAATTCATCAAAACGAAGATTCCAATTCCTTGAAGCTTGCTTCAATCCATCTTATGGATCTTTGCAACATGCATACTTTATTAGAGTTTCTTGGATCGACAAACTATTCGGGTTGTGTACTCTACACATCCTTAATAATCTTTCCATTTAAAGAAAGTCGTTTGACATCCATTTGTCATATCACATAGTCACAATATGTGATAATGGCAATTGAAAATCTAACAGACTTCGACATTGTAACTAGCGAACAAGGTTTCAACATAGTCAATACTATGAATTTGCCTAAATTCCTTTGTTACAATTCTTAGTCATGAAAGTACACACCTTCCCATCCATGTCGGTCTTGAAGACCTTCTTGCATCCCATTAGTTTTTTACACCTTCAGGTAGCCCAATCAAGTTCCAAACTTGATTGTCAAACATGGATTGTAATTTGGATTCCATGGTTCATAACCATCTATCCAAATTAGGAGGGGACATCGCTTCTTGATAGCAAGTAGGATCGTCATTCTTAATGACTTCCACTTTATCACTTTCCGCAACGAGAAATCATTATTCCTTGAGTTCGGATCGTGACCCATCCAATCTACGATGGACTTGTGCATCTTGAACCGGTTTCACAACTCCTTTGTGAACTTGGTTCTGTCTCTACTCTTGGTTCCATATTATTTTCGGGTTCTTGAACTTCTTTCAAGATTAATTTTACTCCCACTAGATTCTTTATTGAGAAACTATTTCTCAAGAAACAAATCGTGTAGAGCAACAAACATTTTGTTCTCTTTGTGATTGTAAAATCAATATCCGAAAATAACCTTGTTAGATTTGGTGCTAACTTATAAGAGACAAATCTCTTTACATAAGATTCGCAACCCCAAATCTTCATGAAAGACAAACTAAGTTTTCTTCCATGCCACATCTCATGTGGGGCCTTAGGAACCGATTTAGTAAGGACTCAATTCAGTGTAACCGCATCATTTCTAATGCATATCCTCAAAAGGAAATAGGAAATAGGAAAGTCTAATTAACACATCATCGAACGAACCATGTCCTACAAGGTTCAATTCCTCCTTTCAGACATACCATACAATGTGGTGTTCCGGGTGGAGTCAACTTTGAAACGATTTCATAGTTTTGAGATGATTGTCAAACTTTTGGCTCAAATATTCATTACCTCGATCCAATCGAAGTACTTAATAGTTTTGCCAAGTTGTTTTGCACTTCATCTTGAAATGTTCGAAACATCTCAAACGATTCACCTTTGGACTTCATCAGATAGACATAATCATATCTAGATAAGTCTTTAGTGAAGTATGATGAAATACCGAAATCCTCCCCTAGCAATGCTGCTTAATAGTTCACATACATCTTATGTATAATGACCAATAAGTCACTAGCCCTCCCACTACATTAGTGTAGGGTGGTTTGGTCGATAATCCCAATAAATAAGATCAACATTCCTCAAATGATTGATAGTCATATGAGTCTAAAAGTCCATGTTAATGGAGTTTAGATATATGTTTCTTATTTATCTGACCAAACCGGCAATGCCATATGAACGCGTTGTTCATATTATTCGGTTTAGATTTCCATTTATATTATAGATATCTTCAACATTATTTTGTTTCTCATCTTCAAGGATATGAAGACTATTTAATGACATATGCATTACAATAAGGCATATTATTAAATAAATATAAAACTTCTTATTGAAAATAAGAAAATTATATCCTTCATCATCCATTTAAGAAACATAAATAATACTCCTACTCAAATCTGGAACGTAGTCATACTTGTTCAAAACAAGTACTTCTTCACAAGGTAAAGTGACTTCATAAGTCCCTTATGGCTAATGTTGCAATTCTTGCTCCATTCCCATGCATAGGTTTAATTTACCTTATTTGAGTAGCTTTCTATTCTTTGTTCCTTGCTCATTTAAACAAATGTGGGATTCAATCCTGTATCATATACCCAAGAACAAGAAGTCGAAAGAAAAATATCTATCATATAGATACTTGAAGTAGTAGCAATCATATTGCCCTTCTTCACCTTTTAGGCCTTCCTAATAAGCCTTGCAACTTTGCTTCCAATGACAATCTTATTGCAATGATAGCAAAATGCATCCTTTTGAGACACTTTGGGTTTAGCCTCTTCGGCTATGACAACATTTGTCCTAGGTTTAGCAACTTTTGCTTTACCTTCTTTTCCTTCCTTTATGAACCCTTTTATTGTGTCAACCATTAACACAATTTGCGGATTGCTCCTTCTTTCATCATATGAATTAAGAGATTTCACCACGACATATATCTTTTGCCTAGTTCGCATTTGGAACATTTCCTTTGTGCGGTGTGCTAGAACAAAAGAATAGTTATCATGTGCTCAAGGTTCTTCATAAGAGCCTTTAAACACGGTGGCAAATACAAGGCAAGCAATATTGTCAGAATCATCAATATGTTTCTAATGTTGCTTCCTTATTTGCCCTTTGCAACATTTGCAGTGGGTTCAATAGGAACGGATTCGTCAAGAACGTATACATTTACCCAAGAACCATTCTTTAGGCTTCTGATCCAATCAGAATTATATGTATCGTTCCTTTCAAACTTTGTCCTTCATAAGGACGAATCGCAATTATCATTATGTAATGCTACTTCTACAACAAAATATACAAATTATATGAACACATATCAATATCAACACATTTATCATTTAAGAGCAAATAGTGTATTTTACAAATACTCCCACTAAATCATACACCTTCTAATGCAAATAAGCATAATATGCATTTAATGGGCTAAGATCCAACTTTAATTTAATCTCAAGTACGCTATGGCGCACCGCTCAAGATTAAACTAATTAGGTAGAAAAACATCAATCATATCGTATATGACTCTTAGGACTAAGATCCATCTTTAATTTAATCTCAAGTACGCTATGGCGCACCGCTCAAGATTAAACTAAATTAGGTAGAAAACATCAATCGTATCATATATGACTCTTAGGATCTTTTATGAGATTTATTTAAGACATCATATGTCTAAGCATATTTTAATCTCATCTTATGCCTTGGGTCCAAAACCATTTTGATAACCCAATTAAGTTCATTCATATTAAACGTATAGGAACCACCATTTCCTCATCTTGCTCGCAAACGGAATAGAATCAAAGTACCTTGCTATGGCAAGCCCACCCAAAACTATCCGAGTGGTCTCAAGTGTTTAATCATAAATTGGCATAAAGAACTTAAAAGTTAAATGAAGGTTCTTTAAGGTAGATTATAAGCATATCGGCAAAGATAGTCATAATCATGCACCGGGTAAGTTCCCGGGAAGATAGGTGAGCCACAAGGACTACTTAAGTACCAACTCTTCCTTAGACAGAACTCTCCTAGTCATGCACAATTAGAAATCAGCTACGATTTGGCAACATAATCACTACCTTTTATAAATAATCGTTTCCTTTTAAATTTCGCATAATTATGACTTGTTTCCATAAACAATCATAAAATCCAAAAGTTACACTGTCTAAATCTAAACATATTAGGAAACTATGAATCAATGTTTCAACTAAACATCTAGTAAAATTCTTACTTGTAAAAGCGACTTGTTTCATAAACAATCGTACACTAACTTGTTTCTCATAAACAATTAGTGAACTATAATTCAATGTTCAAAAACATTCTAGAATTACAACGCTTCTTAATGCAACGCAATAATTAATAAAATTACTTTTTAAACAATTAAGCAAGCATAAGAACACTCAATAATTATGCAACGCAACAATTAAATAAACACCTTTTAATTAATTAAGCAAGCATAAACAATGAATTAATCTAGCATAGCCCTATAAACTCAATTTCCAGAAATTTATAGCATCCAGATTAAGACATAAAACATCTCAGATTGTAAACACAATCACGTAATAGCGAAAAATTAAACAAACCGATTCGCCCTGCATTTGGCTTATTATGTCGCGTGACAACATCAGCCAGAGGCTTGATATGTCGCGCGACCTAACAGGCCAGATAACCTGAATTCCTCATGGCTCATCATGTCGCGCGACTAAAGTAGCCAAGTAACAGGATTTCCAGATTTCAATCAATTCAGATTACATGCAATTAAATCATATAAAACAACCCTTTTACAGATTTAATTCAACATAATTCGAAAACGATTTTCACATTGTTTCACATAAACAATCAAAATTCTATCGCATACAAAAACATGCAACGAACATATAAACAATTTATATAATCATTCTAGCATATTAATTCAAACTTAACCATACGAACGGGGCTCGATACCACCGGTTGGGTTTTATGGGTCCATGCGCAGCGGAATTAAGCATAAAATTAACACAAAACCCAAGCCCTAAGATCCGTTCTATACGATTAAATTGAATTTGCTATGAGATAGAATTTACCAACCTAAATTGCTTTCCGGTCTTGAGCTATCGAACGGATAATTATGTGATTCATAATCACAAACTTTTGATCTTCAAATCTTCGAATCTTCAACTCCTTTGGATCTTCGTATTTGAACTCTAGGTCTTTGATTTGTTTGAACAAAACTAAGACCCTCTTTTGGTAATCCACACAAATATGAATGTCGAGAACAATTCTCGGGTTGGGAATTGCTAGATTCCTAAAACTTATGGAAGAATATTGAGAGGACTTTTGATTGTGAATTTCTTATTGAAAAATTCGGCTAGGGAATTAGGTCCATTGACCTCACATATTTATACTACAATAGTATGAATATGTCTCCTAATCGTATTAGGAGAACAGTACGTCAAACCGCGTAGGGCTTGATATGTCGCGCGGTATATTAAGCCATTGGCTTAATATGTCGCGCGGCATATATAGCCGATACGTAGACTCTCAACCATTCTTCCTCCGGTTTAACCAATTCATTCTATTTGTGTGTGACCCAATAGGATTGTATTATGTTGGCAATGAGTCCGATCATATCGGCCCTCATGAGACATAAGCGGACTCTAGCAAGCCATTATGTCTACCCAAATAACACAACGTAAGAGTTCACGTTTCCAATGGTACACTTTCATTTATCCCTTTGTCTCACGATGTTATATTGAACACAAGTCATGGTCCACGTCAACTTGTATTTGTTCAATGCTTTCTCGATCTTGAGTATAATGATAGTCCAATCATATTGGGGTGTGGCCACACGCTTTCATCATTATCACTCATTGAGGGGCCCAAGCAAAACATCTCTCTTTCGAGGGACAAATTCCATCTTGACTTATCATCCTTCCCATCATGAATCCGATCATGCCAAAGATAGCCTTTATAGATATCGTGTTAAGATACCGTTTGACTAAAATCAAACATAACTTTCATTATGTGTAAAGTCATGATAATCTCAGGTCTAGGGACTAAATGAAGTGACCATATGAGATTTAATTATGACATTTGACCATGACATAAATCTCATACGGGTCAAGTCCAGTTACTTGTTCTCTGACAAGTACCCATAATTTCAATGTGCATCTCTATGCATATAATCATCATATGATTATCCATTGACAATTATACTAATTATTCTCTTAATAATCAGGGACGGAGATTATTACAATAAATATGCAAACTATATAATAATCAAATAATAAACATAAACGATAAAGATGATACATAACGGTTTTCAGTTAAACATAACTAAAGCCTAGGGCATTACACCAACACACGGAACATTGAAGCTGATCGAACAAATCATCAATGTGCGGAAGAGGATACTTGTTCTTGATAGTAGCTTGATTCAACATTCGGTAATCAATACATAATCTCAAAGTGCCATCTTTCTTTCTTACAAACAAGACCGGTGCTGCCCACGGTGATACACTCGGACGAATGAAGCCTTTATCTAACAACTCTTGTAACTGAATTTTCAACTCTTTCAACTCGGCCGATGTCATTCTATAAGGTGCCTTTGATATCGGTGCAGTACCTGGTACTAAGTCAATACAAAATTCCATTTCCCTATCCGGAGGCATAGAATACTCCGTTGAAAACACATCTATAAACTCATTCACAACCGGTACATGCGATAACTCGGGAGACTTTTTACTTGAATCTAGAACATAAGCCAAGTACCCTTCACACCCCTTAGACAATAATTTTCGAGCCTTTAATGCAGATATGACACTAATACCAAATAAAGAATTATCCGCACCAAACACAACTATAGGCACATTAGGCATAGAAAAGGAGACTCGCTTCTTACGACAGTCTACCAATGCATGACAACTACTCAACCAATTCATACCAAGTATAACATCAAAATCACGAATTGGTAACTTTACCAAATCAACTGGCAATACATGCCCACATATAACCACATCACAACCATGGTAAACCAAAGAAGATTCAAGGCACTCTCCCATAGGAGTAGAAACCTCCAACACATAAGGCATTTTCTTAGGCAATTCATGCAAAGTAAAAGCAAAATGCGATGACACAAATGAATGAGACGACCCGGGATCTATAAGAATACGAGCCTTAACTCCTGAGACAGGTAATATATCATGACCCTAATCCTAGGCACCATTTTAGCACGTGTTGAGCACGTAAATATGGCGTGAGTAGCATCGCATTTCATACTTCGCATCTTGTTTGTGATTATTTGTGTTAGTTTAATATCTCATTAACTAAATTGGCATTTTTAACTATGTTAATAAATAAAAGGGGGGGGGGGAAAGAATGTGACACCCCAATTACTTGTTCCATATTGAGTATATATATTTGTGTTTTAAAAACAGCGTTATTATTTTAAAGATAATAATAATAATAATAATAATAATAATAATAATAATAATAATAATAATAATAAGTAGTGTTCGGTTTAGAAATAATAATAGTAAAAGTAAAGTAATAAATTTGGGTAAGTAGCATTTTATTATGAGACGGAGGGAGTAATAATAATAATAATAATAATAATAATAATAATAATAATAATAATAACAGAATTATGAGGCGAATTTAAATGTTGATTGGGTGGTTCACGTGGCTTGCATAAGGAGTAGGAGGTGTTAGTAGGCAATTAATCTCTTGGATGACTCATGTTTTTAATAAGCTTAGTTACTTCTTCCTCTTCTTAATTTGCCCTGGGAAAGAGAAAGCAAGAGTATCACTTATTTCTTCCTCAAAATTTCCATGGTAAAAGCTTAAGTTTTCTATTCTTCCAAAAATTCTACACTCTTCAATACTTTTCCGTTTTTAAATCCGTTCGCGTATTATTGCTCGTGGTGACGAAGGGAACGCGTAGAGCCGATCAAATAAATAATTCATTTCACACTATTTTGGTAAGTTATTATGATTTTATTTCCAATAATTGTGCATGGATTGTTTAAGCTTGATTATGATGTTTTATATAAGTAGTTTTGTATTTAAAAGTAAATTCTTGAAGTGAAGATTTTAGTATAATGACTTAAGTCATGATTTTGTGGTTAATGGGAGTAAAGGTTAGTAATTGGGTTGAAATGAGTCTAAATGGTGTAATAGCCTAATTGTATGACTATTGGAAAACATTTTAGTAAGTGTAAAATGTATTGGGAACCATTTTAATTCATTAGAACACTTCTAATTAGTAAATATGATTTTTGAAGAGTGGAATTGAAATGAATATGGTTTGGTGGTTGGAATAGCAAGAAATGGGTTAAGACTCATGTTATGAAGTTAATGACTTGATATAATTGGTTGCTTGGTAAATTGAAGTAAAGTAGGGTACTAAAATGAGGTGGGTTGATGTTGAATTAGTTTGGAAAGGGTAAGGAAATGGGTTCATACTTGTATTATGGAGTTAATGAATTGGTAGGAGTTATTGCATAGCAATTTGGTGCAAGTTTGATGTCAAAATGAGATTGATTGGTGTTGAAATAGTCTAGAAGGAGTATGAAATGGTTTGGGTATGGTATTGCTAAGTTTGGTACTGATTTAGTCACTTGTACAACAAAGTAAGTTGGGTTTGGGGTCAATTTGGTGTGATTATTGATGTTGTATCAAAGCTGTACTGATTTCTGCTCAAGGAGCACGAGTCGTGCTCAGGGGCACGACTTGGGCACGAGTCATCCCCTGAGATTTGCACTAAGTCGTGCCTTGTGGGGACGCCAGAATCTGTGTGGGTGTAAGAGGGGCACGAGTCGTGCCCTGGGGCACGAGTCGTGCCCTCCCCTGCAGAAACTGAAGTTGTTTCCAAGGCTTGGAAACCTATTCAAACAAGAATCAACTTGAACACTCTTTAACTTAGATTAAAGTAGAACACTTTAGCTTTACAATGGTGTCTTACTTGGTCAAAATGGATAAGAGAAAGGTGTTTAAATATTGTTCCAAAAAGGGTTGAGAGGCTTGATTTATAACTTAAACAAAGGTTGTTAAACTTGGTAAAATGATGTGGACCTTTTATAGAAGGTGTTCAATATTGCGTAATGAATTTGTAGGGCTTACGTGTGTTTCATGGTAGCCATATTTGATGTCATATTTGTGGTTGGTTGTGCACATAGTGTTTAATACATGTTGCACTATTACCACTGTTTGAACATGAGCATTATTATCATGTTATTAATTGATATTATTCAATAGTTTTTTTAATGTAAGTTACACTATTGTGATGGGTTGACATGAGTAGTATTACCATGTTATATTTTGATATTCCCAAGGTGTGGATTTAAATTCAAGTAACTATTATGTGCTTGAATATATGTTTAATCAGCTGATGTTTGGGGGTATAATGGAATACGATCACTTATGAGAAATTGTTCCATAAGGTGCTCGGATTACATTATATCTGTGACCTTTCCCCCTCTGTGGCCACGGACTGGGGTTCAACTTCTATGAATATGTGCAGTCAGTTCATATGAATGTTGAAGTCTTATATCTTCCCTGAAAAACGGGTCTTATAAGACGTGAATATGCAATCAGCAGTTCACTAGAGATGAGTTATTATAATAGCTATCTCCGTTACATGATTTGTTCTTCGTGAATATGCATAAGCAGTTCACAATAGAGGAATTATAATAATAGCTCTCTCAGTTATATGGTATTGATTCTGGTGATTATGCATTCACGGAATATTGGGAGTATTTACTTCCGCTTTGGTACGACTTATGATTCAGACGGGAAAGGTAAACAAAGGTAACGGAAGGTGTTTACTGTTTTACCAATGTGTGAGATGTACCTTGTTATGTGTCGCATCTTACTTGGCATATTGTTACATTCATAATAGCTTATTGAGATTTATTCTCACCCTTTTCCCTTTAATGTTTTAGATCGGTCTGAGACAGGAGGACCCGGCCAGTGAGGACGGTGCGGAGTTTCTATTTCTATTTTGGTTTGTCGGGTATGTATATGTCCTAGATGGGATTGTCGTAGTTATATTTTATTATCTCCATGGAGGAGTTTGTATATATAAACCTTTGGTTGAAAACTTAACTTTGGGAACTCTTGTAAAGGTTGTAACTAAGTGGTTTGAAGTTAGTTTATGTTTTATCCCCTTTTCCTCCAGGTGGAGATGTCCCAAGTTAACTTTTGGAATGTTATGTTTAGAGTTAGTTTAGTTTCTTGTCAAGTTAAGTTAAAAGTTTTCAAAAATTTCAGGTTGTCTTTCTTAGTTTGGATTCTCCGGGTTGGGGAGTCCACAGTTGGTATCAGAGCCTCGTCTAGAGGTCAAGGGTAGATGTCTAGTTTAAGGGGGAGTGTGTGATAACTGACGCCGAGTGGTTGATGCAGGTGTTAGTTATAATGACTGGAAATGAAGATGATCAACATAGAGCACAAAGGAACGTTGGTAATGAAGGGGGTAATGGTAATCAGAACGCCGAGATGATGGATATGTTTAGAGTTTTCTTACAAAATATGGCTAACCAAGGGAGAGCTCAACAACAGCCTGAAGGGAGGCAAGGGCACGGACTTGAGAAGTTTGTAAAGATGACACCTCCAAGTTTTAATGGGGATCCTGATCCGGTACAGGCGGAGAGATGGCTAGAATCAATGAACAAGATCTTTGCGGCGATGGAGAGCCCGAATGACGAAAAAGTTAGGTGTGCGGTCTTCAAGTTAGAAGGAGCGGCAGAGCATTGGTGGAATATCGTTCAAGACAGTTGGGATAGAGATCATACACCGAGAACTTGGGAGAATTTCACGCGTAAGTTTCGGGATCACTTTATTCCGATGGTGACAAGAGACAAAAAGGAGGTTGAGTTTTTGAGATTAGAGCAAGGAACAATGACCGTGGCGCAGTACGCAGCAAAGTTTACGGAGCTAGCTCGCTATTGTCCACATTTGGTGCCAGAAGAAGAGAGACGGGTATATCGATTTGTGAAGGGACTAAGGCTGGAATTCCGGAAGCAGTTATTGACACACGATTTTGCAGATTTCCAAGCAGCGGTGAATAGAGCCTATCGGATAGAAAATGATATTGAAGAGCACCGGGGTAGATCTGAGGGTGGAAGTGGAAGTAAACAGAGATTTCAAGGTCAAGGTTCTGGACAGAGCAGCGGGCAACAAAGGGGGTCAACACCGGAGATAGCAACCGGAGGAAATGTGGCGGCTCCGACAATTCGTCCGACTTCAAGTCAATTAGGGATTGTATGTGGGTATTGCAAGAGGATAGGTCATTCCGAAGACAAGTGTTGGAGCAAGCAAGGGAAATGCATGAATTGTGGAGAAATGGGGCACTACAAGAAAAATTGTCCAAAATTTCATCAGAGGCTAGCTTTGGGTACCGGTCAAAGGGGGCCAAGAAGTAGTACCAAGAGAGACAATGAAGGGAATCCAAAAGAGAATGTCTAAGGTTGAGTCTTTGTTTTGAATCTTGGTGGGATAGATTTCTCAGCAGTCTTTAGAGGTATAATACCTGTCTCAGTAGTAGGGGTCATACTTTTATAGATTATGGTGCATTCATGCATGTTTGGCATTGCATTTTGCTTCTATGTGGCATATATTACTTGAGATTTGTCTTATGTGTTAGAGGTTTCTGCTCTTATGAGAGAGTACCTATAATCTTCTTGGTTTACCACGAGTGTGATGTGGTTATAGATGGGCATGTATTGCCAGTCGATTTGGTATGATTACCAATTGTGATTTTGATGTATACTTGGCCTAGAATGGTCAAGTAGTGGTCGTGCATTGATAGACTGTCGTATGAAGCGAGTCTTCTTTTCTAGGCCTGATTTGCCTATATTTGTATTTGAAATAGAAAAGCCTTTATGTGGTATCCTCGTTATATATGCAGTAAAGGTTGAAAATTTTGGTTAAAAAGTATGAAGGTTATTTGGTATTTCATAGACTTGGTTAAGAAGTCATTCGGAATATTTTATGTGTTGTTTATGCCTAAATGGTAAATGTGCTTCATCGGAGTATTCCATGTGTCGATTATGAGTAAATTGTAGATGTGCTTTAGTCAGAGTGGCGCAGCGGAAGCGTGGTGGATTTGACGAATAGAATTTATAAATCTTATATTGATAGCTTTGATGGATGACATCCTTGTTTATTTGAAATTTGAGAAAATCATGAAACCTATTTGTGAATTGTGCATCTATCCTTCAAGAGAAGAATTTATGTGTGAAGTTTAGCAAATGTGAGTTGGCTTGGGAAGATTTCAATTATGAGTCCGTAGTTTCAGGGTTGAAAGGTTGCTACCGAAGGGTTATCAGTGGATTCTTGAAAATTTTAATATCGTTGACTTATTTAACTCGGAAGGATGTAACAAGGGTAGAGATAAAGAATATATTGACTGTAGATCTGATCCTTATCTACCTAGAGGATGTGAGAGCTTTGCGATTTTTAATTACGTATCAAAAGAAGGTTAGATTGTGCTATTATGTAAAATGGGAAAGTGATAACTTATGTTTAGAGGAAATGAAATCAGGCGGAGCAAAATTTTCTTATTTTCAACTTGAAAGTGATTGAGATTATTTTGCGTTTTACATGTGGAAATTTTAATTATGTGAAACTAAATTTGAGATGTGTTACCAATCATAAAAGTTTAAAGTGTTGGTTTGCTCGGAAGAAATTGAACAATAGGCAGAGTCGATGATTGGAATTATTAAAAGATTTTAATTCTGTTATTTCTTACCATCCGGGAAAGTTAATGTGATTGCATGTGTCGAGCTATACCTATCAATTATGGAGACCTTGAAGAAATTCAAGCCGACATGTCTTATGTAGAAGAGCCTTTGAAGATTTTAGAATTTCAAGTGAAAGAATTGAGAACTAAAAGTATTCCGGTAGTAAAGGTCTTGTGGAGAAACCATACTATTGAAGAGGCTACATGGGAATTAGAGTTGGAAGTGAGGGAGAAGTATCCTTCTTTGTTTGAGAATGCAAGTAAGTCTATCTAAAATTCGGGGCGAATTTTCTTTAAGGGGGAGTGAGTGTCACGACCCTAATCCTAGGCACCATTTTTGCACGTGTTGAGCACGTAAATATGGCGTGAGTAGCATCGCATTTCATACTTCGCATCTTGTTTGTGATTATTTGTGTTAGTTTAATATCTCAATAACTAAATTGGCATTTTTAAATATGTTAATAAATAAAAGGGGGGGGGGGAAAGATTGTGACACCCCAATTACTTGTTCCATATTGAGTATATATATTTGTGTTTTAAAAACAGCGTTATTATTTTAAAGATAATAATAATAATAATAAGTAGTGTTCGGTTTAGAAATAATAATAGTAAAAGTAAAGTAATAAATTTGGGTAAGTAGCATTTTATTATGAGACGGAGGGAGTAATAATAATAATAATAATAATAATAATAACAGAATTATGAGGCGAATTTAAATGTTGATTGGGTGGTTCACGTGGCTTGCATAAGGAGTAGGAGGTGTTAGTAGGCAATTAATCTCTTGGATGACTCATGTTTTTAATAAGCTTAGTTACTTCTTCCTCTTCTTAATTTGCCCTGGGAAAGAGAAAGCAAGAGTATCACTTATTTCTTCCTCAAAATTTCCATGGTAAAAGCTTAAGTTTTCTATTCTTCCAAAAATTCTACACTCTTCAATACTTTTCCGTTTTTAAATCCGTTCGCGTATTATTGCTCGTGGTGATGAAGGGAACGCGTAGAGCCGATCAAATAAATAATTCATTTCACACTATTTTGGTAAGTTATTATGATTTTATTTCCAATAATTGTGCATGGATTGTTTAAGCTTGATTATGATGTTTTATATAAGTAGTTTTGTATTTAAAAGTAAATTCTTGAAGTGAAGATTTTAGTATAATGACTTAAGTCATGATTTTGTGGTTAATGGGAGTAAAGGTTAGTAATTGGGTTGAAATGAGTCTAAATGGTGTAATAGCCTAATTGTATGACTATTGGAAAACATTTTAGTAAGTGTAAAATGTATTGGGAACCATTTTAATTCATTAGAACACTTCTAATTAGTAAATATGATTTTTGAAGAGTGGAATTGAAATGAATATGGTTTGGTGGTTGGAATAGCAAGAAATGGGTTAAGACTCATGTTATGAAGTTAATGACTTGATATAATTGGTTGCTTGGTAAATTGAAGTAAAGTAGGGTACTAAGATGAGGTGGGTTGATGTTGAATTAGTTTGGAAAGGGTAAGGAAATGGGTTCATACTTGTATTATGGGATTAATGAATTGGTAGGAGTTATTGCATAGCAATTTGGTGCAAGTTTGATGTCAAAATGAGATTAATTGGTGTTGAAATAGTCTAGAAGGAGTATGAAATGGTTTGGGTATGGTATTGTTAAGTTTGGTACTGATTTAGTCACTTGTACAACAGAGTAAGTTGGGTTTGGGGTCAATTTGGTGTGATTATTGATGTTGTATCAAAGCTGTACTGATTTCTGCTCAAGGAGCACGAGTCGTGCTCAGGGGCACGACTTGGGCACGAGTCGTCCCCTGAGATTTGCACTAAGTCGTGCCTTGTGGGGACGCCAGAATCTGTGTGGGTGTAAGAGGGGCACGAGTTGTGCCCTGGGGCACGAGTCGTGCCCTCCCCTGCAGAAACTGAAGTTGTTTCCAAGGCTTGGAAACCTATTCAAACAAGAATCAACTTGAACACTCTTTAACTTAGATTAAAGTAGAACACTTTAGCTTTACAATGGTGTCTTACTTGGTCAAAATGGATAAGAGGAAGGTGTTTAAATATTGTTCCAAAAAGGGTTCAGAGGCTTGATTTATAACTTAAACCAAGGTTGTTAAACTTGGTAAAATGATGTGGACCTTTTATAGAAGGTGTTCAATATTACGTAATGAATTTGTAGGGCATACGTGTGTTTCATGGTAGCCATATTTGATGTCATATTTGTGGTTGGTTGTGCACATAGTGTTTAATACATGTTGCACTATTACCTCTGTTTGAACATGAGCATTATTATCATGTTATTAATTGATATTATTCAATAGTGTTTTTAATGTAAGTTACACTATTGTGATGGGTTGACATGAGTAGTATTACCATGTTATATTTTGATATTCCCAAGGTGTGGATTTAAATTCAAGTAACTATTATGTGCTTGAATATATGTTTAATCAGCTGATGTTTGGGGGTATAATGGAATACGATCACTTATGAGAAATTGTTCCATAAGGTGCTCGGATTACATTATATCTGTGACCTTTCCCCCTCTGTGGCCACGGACTGGGGTTCAACTTCTATGAATATGTGCAGTCAGTTCATATGAATGTTGAAGTCTTATATCTTCCCTGAAAAACGGGTCTTGTAAGACGTGAATATGCAATCAGCAGTTCACTAGAGATGAGTTATTATAATAGCTATCTCCGTTACATGATTTGTTCTTCGTGAATATGCATAAGCAGTTCACAATAGAGGAATTATAATAATAGCTCTCTCAGTTATATGGTATTGATTCTGGTGATTATGCATTCACGGAATATTGGGAGTATTTACTTCCGCTTTGGTACGACTTATGATTCAGACGGGAAAGGTAAACAAAGGTAATGGAAGGTGTTTACTGTTTTACCAATGTGTGAGATGTACCTTGTTATGTGTCGCATCTTACTTGGCATATTGTTACATTCATAATAGCTTATTGAGATTTATTCTCACCCTTTTCCCTTTAATGTTTTAGATCGGTCTGAGACACAGGAGGACCCGGCCAGTGAGGACGGTGCGGAGTTTGTATTTGTATTTTGGTTTGTCGGGTATGGATATGTCCTATATGGGATTGTCGTAGTTATATTTTATTATCTCCATGGAGGAGTTTGTATATATAAACCTTTGGTTGAAAACTTAACTTTGGGAACTCTTGTAAAGGTTGTAACTAAGTGGTTTGAAGTTAGTTTATGTTTTATCCCCTTTTCCTCCAGGTGGAGATGTCCCAAGTTAACTTTTGGAATGTTAAGTTTAGAGTTAGTTTAGTTTCTTGTCAAGTTAAGTTAAGAGTTTTCAAAAATTTCAGGTTGTCTTTCTTAGTTTGGATTCTCCGGGTTGGGGAGCCCACATAATATACCTCTAATGACGGCTGTGGGATCCACTTCTCCACGACCGAGAGCAAAGACTCGACCTTGGACTTTTGGTTTCCCCTCATTATCTCTCTTCATACCACCTTGCTGACCACTAGCCGAAGCTTATCCCCGTTGCAACCTTGGACAATTCTTCCTATAGTGACCCAATGGCCCACATTTGATACACTTTCCTTGCTTACTCCAACACCTGTCTTCGGTGTGTCCCGACCTCTTACAAAAATTACAAACCGTCCCAAACTGACCTGATGTTGGATGCATCACTGGAGCTGTCACATTTCCTCCTCAAACATTTCCCGGAGCTGAAAACCTTGGCTGCCCTCTACCATGACCGGAGCCTTGTCCTTGATACCTTCGTCTGTTTCCACTACCAACTTCGGACTTACCACGGTGCTCCTCAATATAATTCTCAATTTTGTATGCCTTGTTTACTGCCGCCTGGTAGTCGGTGAAGTCCTGAGTCAACAACTGCTTCCTAAACTCAACCCTCAAGCCTTTCACAAACCGGTGAATTCTTCTTTCTTCATCGGGTACCAAATGAGTGCAATAACGAGCCAACTCTGTATACTTAGCTGAATACTGAGCCACTGTCATAGTTCCCTGCTCTAACCGTAAGAATTCCACCTCCTTCTTGTCTCGGATAACCATCAGGATAAAATGTTCTGTGAACTTCCGAGTGAAATTCTCCCAAGTCTGAGGCGTATGATCACGCTCCCAACTCTCCTTCAATACCTGCCACCAATGCTCAGCTATACCTTCAAGCTTGAAAACTGCACATCTAACCTTTTCTTCATCTGAACTTTCCATTGCCGCAAAGATCTTGTTCATTGCTTCCAACCATCTTTCTGCCTTTAGAGGATCCAGATCTCCATTGAAACTCAATGGAGTCATCTTCACAAACCTTTCTAACCCATGACCTTGACGTCCCTCAGGTTGCTGTCGGCCTTGCCCCTGAGTTGCCATATTCTGCAAGAATGTCCTAAACAAGTTCATCATCTCATCATTCTGTCCACCTGCCGGAGCTCTGTTAGGTTCAATACCACCTCCAGCCATTTTCACAAATAACCCTGCATCAAACACTCACGTCAGTTATCACACACTCCCTCTTAATCTAAACATCTACCCTTGACCTTTAAACTTAAGCTCTGATACCAACTGTGGGGACCCCGACCCGAAACCCTACCTCGTGTCCCGAGCGGGAGGAACCCCTTACTAGAAAATTCTCCTAAACTTAAAACAACTTTTAATATTTTGAAATATAAAAAAACAAACTTTCATGAGTTATGATAAACAACGTCACATCTCCACTTGGAGAAGGTTTACAAAACAACATAGAGAGAAAACAATGACCTGTTTTAATTACATCATGTACACATGCGGAAACGTTTTCCAAAAGATCACTAATTACAAATTTCCCAAAAGAGTACTATCCAAAAGGTACTCCCTACCAACTACTACATACTTACCCTGACAAACCCAAAATAAAGCTTCCCAAACTCCTTTCCGACCACACAGGTTCGGTCCTCCTGTCTCAGCTTGATCTAAAAAGTAAAGGGAGAAGGGGTGAGAATAAATCTCAATAAGCTATTATGATGCAGCAAGATGTCATACAAAATGCAACACGTAACATGGTTACACATAACACATTGATAAAGCGGTAAACACCTTCCGTTACCTTGTCTTACCATTCCTGTCTGAACAATATGTCGTACAACGTGGGAGTAAAAATTCTCTTCAATTTGTGAATTGCTTAAGCAATATTCACATCTTCTAAGACTCATGTTTCAGAGAACCATATAAGATACGGCTAACTGTAAAGGCTTTTGGCTCAATACAGAAGCATTAACCCAGTCTGTGGCCACAGATGGGGACAGTCACAGATATAATGTAACTCGATCACCTTATAGAACAATTTCTATAACTGATCGTATTCCATTATACTCCTAAATCAGCTAATGAACACATGCAAGCACATAAACAGTTACTTGCAATTAAATCCACAAATGGGAATACCAATACAACAACATGGTATAATAACTCATGTTCAGATCATCACAATAGTGTAAATAATCATTTCATACACTAATGAACATAAACCAAGCGTAAGTAATTCAATATGGGTACCACATAACCCAAACAAGCTCTTACATATTCACATACAACATCGAATACCTTTCACAACAGATTCAACTATATTCTAAGTGATTAGACTAAATTTGCTTTAAAACTGATTCAACATTACTGGCCTAAGGTGTCGCACGACTGGGCAAGAAGTGTCGCACGACACAGGACGACTCGTGACCAAGATTTAACTAACTCTTCCCCAAAGGGGGACGAGTGTATCAGCGGACAAAATAAAAGGGATGACTCGTTCTCTACGGGATGACTCGTGTCATAGGGCACAAGTTGTCGCACGACTAGGCCTAAGGTGTCGCACGACTAACTAAAGCACTTCTGGTGTTTCAACATCAGATTAACGTATACTTACTTCCTTATACAAAAACCAACCATTAACCACATACTCAACATTTTAACCCAAACCTACTATCACTTCATTCTAAAATCCCATAAATGTCTAAACTTAACAAACAACATTTATATATCATCAAGATTAACACTAAACCTCAAATGATCAACATTAGAAAGAAAGACATAATAACTTACGGTAATTTTATCGGAAATGAGAATTTCTTTAATCGGTTAGATCTGATCCTCTCGGCTTTCGTAGTGTTTAGAAACGAACGAAACGGAAATCGATCAAGAATTGGATTTATAGGAATTTTGGGAAGGTTGGGCTAGTAGAAGAGTTTTCTCAGGAAAAGAAAGATGAGGTGAAGAAAGTGAGATGAATATTCATCTACTTACTCTATATATACTCCCCATATTTACACTCTAGCCCTTCAAGGTTGAATTATTACAATTAGATCCCCTAAGATTCAACATTGACACTTAAGCCCCTCAAAACAATTTATATAATCTTACTTAAATTTCAACAATTAAAATATCAACTACCCCACTCTTAATTATTCCATTTAGGCCTTAAATAATTAAAATTAATTCATTAACATAACTAATATATCACATAAGTCATTAAAAGTCAAAATTAACATATCAATAGCATAAATATTATGAGATGACTAAAATGAAATGCAATGTACCCCACTCCCACGTGCCCAACATGTGCTTAAAATAGTGCCTAGGATTAGGGTCGTGACAGTAGGCCTTGTCACTGGATGGGCTTGGCCGCTCTATGACGACGACCGCCATCCATTGTTCGACGGGCTATGACCCTGCTTTGGCACAGATTCTTGGGCTTGATCTCTTAAGGGGCTTAGTAGGGCCCATTTATCAATAAGAATGGTTTGGGCTTGGCCCATCACAAATTATTCCGTTCAGTGGCCCCCAACTCTTGGGTCGTCTTGACGGGCTAGGAGTTATGTTTTTAGGGTAAGGAAATGAGTGATGTACCTTGAGCGGCCGTCACTTAACCCTTGTGAGATCTGAGGCAATTTGACTAGGTGACGTGGGTGGCCACGATTTAATGCGCCGGATTTGCTATTCTTCATTTAATGATCCGCGTCCCGTGATGGGACATTCTCCTTGAGAATCCCAATTTGAATTTAATGTACCCATTATTGCGCCGGTTCCTTGTAAGCATTCCCAAAACAAACTCTTCCCCTTCTAAGATCAGTGCGTATAAATAGTCTCCTCCCTCCTCCATTCCACTCTTTTACGGTTCTAAAGCATTTGAGAGCACAGAGCAAGAAGCAATTCCAAATATTCAAACCCAGATTCTGGCAAACTGTTCTGGCTTCTCCACCGTTAAGCAAACCGAGGGCTTGGATTAGAGACTTCTTCAATTTATCTTCGGATTCCCCATCTTCTTCCTTACCAGGTAACTTTCTTTCTCTATTCTTCAATTCTCTAGGTTTTAAGGGTTTGAAACTCCATTAATGACCCCCAGATTCATAAGTTTTGAGCGATGGGTACGGTTTGGTTTTGGGCCCAACAATAGAGTTTATAAGAGTATTAGGGGTCCCTGGAAAGAGGTCTCCTTGAGTGAATGTGCTTCAATTTTGGCAAAGTTTGGTTTTGAAAATGAGAGTTTGGAGTTTCCCACTGATATTGTTCTTGGAGAATTTGAGGAGGATGACCCAGGGGTTATTTCCTTCAGATCTATGAACGACCTTTCGAAACATGTCCAACTTCATTACCTCTTGGGCCGTCGTGATTCACTTAGGAATTTTGCTCCAGGGGAATCTAGGTCGCCCTTAGGTAGGTCATCATCCAAAGATGCTAGGACTGATTCCCTTGTTTTTTCTAACTGTTTTGTAGATATGGTTCACGACGGTCGTTCACAACAACCCACTCAAGAGACTGGTAACACTGGTACAGGGGGTGCTAGCACAAGTTAGGTTGCAAAACCTTGGGTCGTCACTCCATTCTATACGGGCGTCAGGGCTGGTCACAACGAGGAACGCTTCAGAGGTGGAGAGGATGGTCAATGGGCCTTGCCCAAAATTAACTATAAGAGAAAGGATGTTAAAGCCCAAATGATCAACAACCTTCGGGAATCATTCAGAGTTCCAGCCTCGTCGTACAGGTTGGAGCATCTTCATGTTAGCCAATATGAGCCTCGCCGTGAGGCCATCCTCCGAAGCAAGAGGAAAGTTGTTTTTTTCTACAAACAGTTTGAGCTGGGTTTGAGGCTACCCCTTGGCCCGTTTATGAATGAGTTTTGAAGTGGTTGTGAAATATGGGCCGAGTTTAAGCAGGTCAAAGGGTTCAATGGGCATAGAGGGCCAATAAACTTAGAATGGGCCATGGAAATCAAATAAGGTAAAAAGTAATAACGATAAGTAATATTCCGCCTTAAATATGGCGAGATAGCATAGCACGTGGCATAGATGCAATATGTGGCGGGAATAAAAGTGTAGGCCGGAAGTACATATGGCGAGAAGATTACATAGCACCCCCCACCCTTTTTCATATGATTTTCGGGTAGTCAAGGCGTAATTAAGAATGAGAAGCCAAATATGTCTTGTCGCCTTAGAGAGTTTGTCGCCAGGCGACAAACCTTATTCGTACACAACGAGTAATTTGGATGGTGACACGTGGTATCCCCACCCCCATAATGTACAACAGTGCAACATGATGGGATTGGTAGTACTTCTTACTAACTCTGAGGGTAGTTGACTGACAAAGCATGGGTGATTGACACGTGTCCTTGCAAGTATGGCCTATGATTATGAAGTGATATAAATATGTGAAATTCAGCATTATTATGTAAGTCCTATTCTCTCTCTAAAATACTTTCTCTCCTCTCCATTATTCTCTCTCTCTACAATATTTACTTGATCTGAGAACCTTACTGATTCTCACGCCGGAGGGGTTTCACCGGAGTCACCCCCGGTTTAGTTCACTGTGACTTGCGTGTGTGTAGGTTTCCAGGTGAGTCATCCCAAGAAGATCAGCCAGAGTATCCATTGGAATAGCTGAAGATTCAGCTCCTGATCAACCCCATTTTCTATGGCAGCATCAGTTGGTTCCGTTGCCGGGACAGAGCGTTCTTCTTTGGGTGGCTAGGTGAAGTTTGGGAGGTTGTTGGTGGCTGCCGGAGGTGAGAGAGAAGGTGGAGTACTGTTGTTGTTCTGTCGGTGGAGCCCAGAAGATTCTAACTGTCAGTTTGATCAAAGGAGTAAAAGCTAGTTAACTAGAGAACCAAGGAGGATTCTCAGATGGTACTTGTCAGAGGTTGTTTTTTGGATTGTTGTATTTATTTCAGGAAGTCATAAAGTTGTCCTTGGCAATAAAGGTTGTAAGTTCATTAATACATGTATTAAAGGCGTTTTGTTTTCAGAAAGTGACTTGTAAAGTTGTCAGAACAGTTGGTTTATTGTGAAAAGGTGTGATTTGGCTTGAAGTGTTTGTAAAAGTATACAGTTAGTTGGAAGCAAGTTATGGTGGTTGGACAAGAAAAAGCTACCCCCTCTAGGGCGGCTCAGAACTTAACATTGGCAACTCCAAATGCTAAGGATGCTCGTGCGGGAGCTGGAGCAGGATCTGAAAGAGGGTTGGAGGTCCATACGTCTGAGACCAACACCAGCGTTAGGCGGGCTAGGGTGGAGGAGGAAAGGGTGAGAGTGGAAAGAGCCAAGGCAGTAGATGAAGGTCAAGTTCCCGTGAAGTCAAAGAATGCAGAAGTAAGAGAAAGGATTGAAAAGTTAAGGGCGGACAATGAGGCGTGGATGCATGTTCTCGCCAATAACCAACAATTGAAGGAGTTACATGTGGAGCCTTCCCACGTTCCTGAGGAGTTACTGAATGTGCAAGCGGGAAGGTCCCATGTCGGCGGGCAAAATCGAGAGGTTAGTGCTAGCGTGGCTAATAGACCAAGACAGGATGTAGATACGCTGCTGCCCAGGAGATTAGCAGAAAATCGAAGGCGAGATGATGGCTTGGAAGCGAGAAAGAAGAGGAGAAAGAAAATATACCATAAGCCAGGCAACTCCAAAGAAGAATCTTATTACTTTGAATATGACAGTAATGAATCTAGCGGCTCCACGCACGACGAAGGACGTGGCAAGGAAAGGACCCAGATATCGCGACATCATGATGCTAGGCGACATCGTGAGAGGTCACCACGGGATAGGGAGCGACGGCGACAAGAGAGGAAAGATAAAGAGTATGATAAGGAAAGGGAGCGGAGAGCTGCAGAGGCGGCAAGGGCGGCAGAAGCCGAGAAGCTCGCAGAAGCCATAAAAGCCGCAGAATTGGCCAAGGCTAGTGAGGCAGAGAAGGCTAAGAAGGAAGAGGAACAAAAGTTGAGAAATGAGATGGCTGAGATGGCGAAGAAAATTAAGGATTTAGAGGCGGGAATAAAGAAAGTGGAAGGAAAAAAGCCTTTTTTGGCTCCTTTCACCCAAAGTATCAAAGGTGTTGCCCCAGACCCAAGCTTTCGCATGCCAACTTTATCAAGTTATTCAGGAAAATCTAGAGCAGTAACTCATGTGGGAGGATTTGAAGCAACCATGTCGCTGTTGACTGAGAATGAAGCAGTTTTGTGTCGAGCTTTGGTGAGCACTCTGGCAGATCACGCATTGGATTGGTTCTTAGCTCAGCCTGAGGATTCTATAACGGGGTATCAAGATTTCAGGGAGAAATTCTTGGCGAGATTTAGTGCGTCAGGATCACAACCGGTTCAAAAGACGGAGTTGTGCAGTCTTAAACAAAAGGATGGGGAAGGGATTGCGACTTTCACAGACAGGTTCATGGGAGTGGCAAATCAAGTCCCTGACATAGCTCAGGGCGAGATAATCATGTTGTATAACACCAGTTTGCAGCCAGGTCACTTCAAGCAGGAGCTAGGAATGAGATTGCCAAAGACTACAGGGGAGTTATATGAAAGAGTACGGGGATTTTGTAGTGGAGCTAGAGTTAAGACCAAGGGAACTCCAGTAGCAAATCAGACCAAGAAAGTGGTGGGTGAAAGGGTGGAGGTAGTGCGAGATGATCGGAGAGGATTTGGCGGCAGCAGAGGAGCAAGTCAAGCGGGGGGGGAGGAGGCCGTGGAGAAGGGCGCCTAGGGGGTCAAAGAGAGTTCAAGCCAAAGACAGACATCAAGTATAGTCGGTTGAACACTCCCATCAGCGAGATCATGAAGAAAATAAATTTGCCTGAACCTTTTCCCATTGCTCCAGGAACTGGTCCGGCTAGAGATCAGAATAGTTATTGTGAGTTTCACAAGGATAAAGGACACAAGACTGATGATTGTTATAATTTAAGGAGATTGATTGAGGGGAAGATTGACAGAGGTTTCTTGCAGGAGTATTTGGAGGAGAATGTTGGGCGGGATGATCAACGTAGGCCTGAGAGAAATTTGGTAGATGTCATTCACGACCCATTACTCAGTGTATCTCAGTTGAATACCCAAATCATGACTTTGACGCATACGTTTGACGTTCCTCAGTTTCCCGCCAGTCAAGATAGGGTGATCAGTTTTTCCAGGCGAGAATTGGCTGTTACCAAGAGCCATGGGAGTCAGCCAATTATCATCACTATGTATCCAGGCAATAATATTGTGCAGCGAGTCATGGTAGACTCTGGGGCGAGTAGGAATGTGCTCTATTATGATGCTTTTAAAAGGATGAATTATACAGAGGCAAATTTGGTGCCTCATAAAGGATATCTTGAGGGTTTCACTAATCACTCTGTTAAGGTTAAAGGCACGATTATGTTGGATGTTGAAATTGGGGAAGGAAAGTTGGCGAGATGCGAGAGTATCGAATTCATGGTAGTTGACATTGTGTCTCCTTATAATGCTATAGTGGGGATCCCATTCATGTTGAGCTTTGAAATGGTTCTGTCAATTCCCCACCAGAGGGTGAAGTATCCCACCACCAATGGGATAGGTTGTTTGAAGAGTGAGGCGGTCACTGTGGTAAGAAAGCAAAAGGAGATGCTGAAAGCTAAGGCGGAGAGTACAATTTCGATGACTTCCAAAGTAGAATCTAGTCAGTTGAAGATAAATATGGTTAAGATTGTAGAAGTGGAGAATGGTGAACCAGATTGGGTCATAACGGAGAGTATGAGAAATGGAACTGCTATGGTGGCCGAAGCGACAAACCAAGTTTCAGGGCAGGAGGTAAGGGTGTTCAGAGGAAGGCGGGAAGTTTGTATGGTGGACGAACAAGATTCTGATTCTGAGGTTAGGCGAAAAAGAATGAAGGAGGTTGCAGTTTGGCGAGATGTAAAATCCGGCATGGTAGAGCAAAGCGATGATGATGAAGAGGATTGTTCGGCAATGGAAATGGTGAAGGCCACGCCCAGTTTAAGTTATATCAGGGTTGTAAGGCTAGTTAGTATGGAGGAGCCAAGGATTGAAGAGGTGGTTGATGGAAATGTTAAAGTACTCATAGATGAATCTGATGATGATTATGAAACCATTGAAGTAGAGGACGCTCAGGGGCGGCCTACTGGTAATGTAATTGCTGATCCTAAAAGGCCAGTTCCCGTTGGTGTGAGAAAGAGGAAAAGAATAGAGGTGGAGACGTTGCAGGTGCGGGATGAGCCAGATATCAAGGCAGGAGAAGAATTGGAGGAGGTAGAAATCAATTGTTATTTTCCCGAGCAGAAGGTTAAGATTGGCAAGCAATTGTCGCGGGATGAGCGTGAAGCTTTGGTTGACTTCTTGAAGGAAAATTTGGATGTCTTTGCTTGGAGACCGAAAGACATGAAAGGTATTGACGAGAGTGTTGCTCTGCATTGTTTGAATGCTGATCCTAATGTGGAGCCATTTAAGCAAAGGGTAAGGCATTTGTCGCCAGAGAAAGAGGTGGCAGTATTGGAGGAAGTGGAAAAGTTGTTGAAGGCGGGAATAATTGAGAAAATTCAATATCCGGTTTGGTTGGCTTGTCCCGTAATGGTTTTGAAGTCAAACAAGAAGTGGAGAATGTGTATTGATTCTACTGATTTGAATACAGCATGTCCCAAGGATTGCTATCCTTTACCCAAGATTGATAAGTTGGTGGATTCCATTTCAGGTCACAGAGTGTTCAGTTTTATTGATGCTTATTCAGGATATCACCAGATTAAGATGGCGGAGGAAGACAAGGCGAAAACAGCGTTTAGGACTCCAAAGGGAAATTTTTGTTACAAAATGATGCCTTTCGGTTTGAAGAATGCGGGGGCGACATACCAAAGGATGGTGAATGAGGTATTCAAGTCTCAAATTGGGCGGAATATAGAAGCATACATTGATGACATGGTGATCAAGACCAGGGAAAGCAATCACTTGTTGGATCTCGCCGAAACTTTCGAGAACTTGAGAAGGAATTCGATGAAGTTGAATCCTAGTAAGTGCACATTTGGCGTTACGGCGGGAAAGTTTCTGGGATTTTTGGTAAACAGGCGCGGGATCGAGGCCAACCCAGAAAAAATTCAGGCGTTATTAGATATGTCGCCACCAAAGTCTATCCGCGAGATTCAACGGCTTAATGGGAGGATCATTGCCTTGGGGAGGTTTATTTCGAAGTCGGCGGAGAGATGTTTGCCTTTCTTCAAGGTCTTGAAGGGCGGGAAGAAATTTGAATGGAGCAAAGAATGCGGAGCAGCTTTTGAAGAAATGAAATTTTATTTGGGGAAGCCACCCTTATTGAGTAGCCCCACGGAGGGGGAAGAATTGTTTGTTTATTTGGCAGCCTCTGATTACGCAGTAGCCGCAGTATTGGTAAGGGAAGATGGGGGAATCCAAAGGCCTGTATATTATGTGTCTAAGGCATTGAGCGAGGTTGAGTCGAGATACTTTAATGCAGAAAAATTGGCGTATGCACTGGTGGTGGCGGCGAGAAAGCTAAGGGCATATTTTGTCGCTCATACGATTGTTGTTTTGACTGACGCTCCTTTAAGGAAGATTCTCACGCTGTGCATTCTGCGGGAAGACTTTTGAAGTGGTCGATTGAGTTGACAGAATTCGACATCAAATATGAATCTCGCCGAGCTATTAAGGCGCAAGCGTTGGCAGACTTTATAGTTGAAACTTCGTTTACCAAATCTCAGGAAGAAGTGATTGAGGAGCGCGAGAAGAAGAAGGCGGCAAAGCAGGCTGAGCCAATTTCGATTGAAGAAAAGAAGAGGCTGGAGGATTGTTGGGTCTTACATGTAGATGGTTCATCAGCAAAAGACAGAGGAGGGGCGGGAATGGTTTTGATATCACCAGATGCGGAATGTGAGTATAAGAAGGCATTTAGGTTCAAGTTCCCAGTGTCTAATAATCAGGCGGAATATGAGGCATTGGTGTCGGGAATTGAATTTGCGCGGGATACTGGAGTAAAGAGGATTGTGATTCATTCTGACTCTCAGTTGATTGTTAAGCAAGTGAAAGGCGAATATGGCACGGTGAATTCTTTTTTGATAAGATATTGTAATTTGGTGAGAAGCATCTTGAGTCATTTTGAGTTTTGGGAGTTGGTACAAATTGGGCGAGAAGAGAATTCCAAGGCGGATGCCCTGAGTAGGTCTGCGGGTAGCGAAGACAATGAAGCAGCTATTGATCCCCTGGTGGAATATGTCGACATGCCGGCAATTGATAGGCCCATGGTCATGGAGATCGGGGAAGCGGAAGCGAGCTGGGTTACTGACATGAAAGATTTTTTAGAAAAGGGTGAATTGCCGCTTGATGAAGAAAGGGCTAAGTTAGTAAAGGTGACTTCTCCGCGATTTACTGTGCAGGATGGAATTCTATATAGAAGATCTTTTTCAAAGCCATTGATGAGGTGCATAGAGCCAGGAATGGTGGCTAAGGTTTTGTTTGAAATCCATGAAGGTGTTTGTGGGGGTCATCCTGGGGCGAGATCCCTGGCGGAAAAGGTGTTATTCCATGGCTATTATTGGCCAAGTTTGAGGAAGGATGCTGAAGAATACGTGCGTAAATGTGAGAAATGCCAAAGGTTTGGGAATATACCTCGGCAACCCGCCACTGAGCAGACGCCTATTGTCGCGACGTGGCCATTTGATATGTGGGGCATTGATTTAATAGGGCCATTCCCAAAGGCCAAGGGAGGATGCCAGCATGTGGTAGTTGCCGTTGATTATTTTACTAAATGGACGGAAGCAAAGGCTCTGGCGACAATAAGCGAAGACAATGTGATCAGGTTTGTTCAAGAAAACATTTGGTGCAGATATGGGTTACCCAGGGCCATTGTCTCTGATCATGGAACGCAATTTGGTAAGAAATTTGCAGCGGAGTTCCAGAGGATGAATGTTAAGCATTGGATGTCGGCGGTATACAGACCACAGTGCAATGGTCAGGCGGAGGCGGCAAATAAACAAATTATTGCCGCTTTACGTAAAAATTTAGAGGGAAGAGGCGGCGCTTGGTTAGAAGAGTTGTCGGCCGCACTATGGTATGTGAGGACCACAATAAAGGGCTCAACTGGTGAAACAGCGTTCGCTTTGACTTACGGATCTGAAGCCATGGCACCAGCCGAGATGGCCTTGCCGACATACCGGGTGACTTATTATGATGAGGCGAGAAATGGCCAGCGACGATGTAATGATCTTGATTTGATTGATGAAAGGAGGTTGCAAGCGAGAATGAGGATGGTAAATTACAAGCAGAAGATGAAGGCCCAGCATGATAGGCGGGTTAACAAGAGGTCTTTCAATGTAGGTGATTGGGTACTAAGGAGTGCAGAAGCCACGGGACCCAAACCAGGCTTCACCAAGTTGAATGAAAAGTGGGAAGGGCCATTTCAGGTGTCTCAAGTTATTCGAGAAGGGACTTATCGGCTGAGAAAGCAGGATGGTGAAGAATTGAAGAATACCTGGAGTGTTGATCATTTGAAGCGTTTTTATCAATGAAGTTGTAGCAATCTTTTGTAGTTGCATCTTTTGATTTTTGCTATAGATAGCAAAAGCTACGTAACTTTCTTCTGGGGTCATGTGTTTTTGTTTACGTCACACTGACGAGAAAGTTGTGTAGAATTTGCCAATCTAGCATGATGTAACTTATGAACATGATGGAAGGAGGCAGGAATTATTCAGCTACATACTGTTTTGAGAATATCATTTTTATTGAAACTTGACAAGTTTTCTGTTTTATGAAACAGTTATTGGAACGGTGAGATTAGAAAGGCGAAGGTAGTCAAGGAAACCACTGTCATAAGAGATAAAGAAATTTGACGAAGCAGGGCGACAACGGAGGCACCACGAGAATGGCGAGAAGCAATCGTCGCCAACTCCTGATAAAATGGATGCGGCGTCTTGGTTAGAGACCAAGTCGCCCAAAAGGGATGTGGTGTCTTGGTTAGAGACCAAGGCACCAAATGGATGTGTCGTCTTGGTTAGAGACCAAGTCGCCCAAAAGGGATGTGGTGTCTTGGTTAGAGACCAAGGCACCTAATGGATGCGGCGTCTTGGTTAGGGACCAAGTCGCCCAAAAGGGATGCGGTGTCTTGGTTAGAGACCAAGGCACCTAATGGATGCGGCGTCTTGGTTAGAGACCAAGTCGCCCAAAAGGGATGTGGTGTCTTGGTTAGAGACCAAGGCACCAAATGGATGCGGCGTCTTGGTTAGAGACCAAGTCGCCCAAAAGGGATGTGGTGACTTGGTTAGAGACCAAGGCACCTAATGGATGCGGCATCTTGGTTAGGGACCAAGTCGCCCAAAAGGGATGCGGTGTCTTGGTTAGAGACCAAGGCCCCTAATGGATGTGGCGTCTTGGTTAGAGACCAAGTCGCCCAAAAATGGAAAAATGGATGTGGCATCTTGGTTAGAGACTAAGTCGCCCAAATTAAGGCGGTGCATTGGTTAGAAACCAAGATACCAAATGGATACGCCGAAAATTGTCGCATCAAATAGTTGGCGAGAATCTACACTTGGGAGTGAGGTTGCCTAAAGACAAGCCTCACTTTTTTGAAGGGAGTAGTATGGGTATAGGGATAAGATGGAGAGATGCAATCTTCGATGAACTATCGAAGCAAAATTAGAATTACCAAAGCAAAGTCATGCGACATGAGACATATAAAGAAAAGGCAAGTCATAAGGAACAAAGCATAAGATAAAAGGCCGCAAAAGTACGGCAATTAGGTAATTACAAATTGTTGAGGCACGAAGGCCAACCATCATGATTCAAAAAAGAAACAAAAGACAGAAGTTAAAGCGAACAGTGTTTGTTACAAACCAAGAACAAGTTAAAGTTGGGCGACAACCATAAATTACGAGAATAAAATCACTGAGCATTGTAGGCAGCGTTGAGGGCGTCTTTCTTTTTCTGGGATAGCTCAGACCAGGCGGGAACCATATTGTCGGCACGAATTTCGGGAACGGGCCATTTCGGTTTGCCAAGCACCGCATCCTCCAATGCCAGTTGAGCTAGCTCTTCATCACTGTAAGGCACAAGGGGATGTCCCGTGTGACTTAAATCACTAAAGATGGTCTCTGAGCCCCACTGTGCTAGTCTGGCAGGGGTAATGGCGGGATCACCTTCGGCGGCAATGGTCCTGAGAGTATGAAGGATCGCATTATCAAATGCGTCCATTTCATCAGTTTCAGCTTTGGACTTAGCCTGCTTGAGATCTTCCCGGAGCTTGGTAACTTGGTTGGCCTTGACAAAGTCTTCATCTCGAAGATGCTTATTTTCGGCTTCAAGCTCAGCAAGCTTGGCAGCATCAACCTTATTCTTCTCATTCTCCGCAATAAGGCGAGCAAGTTTGTCCTCCGCATCTTTATTTTTCTTTTCAAGCTCCTCCAATAGTGTTTTTCCCGCAGCCATGTCATTATTGGCCTTGGTTTGTAAGTCCTGGAGCTCTTTGATTGTAGTTTCCCGCCTGGTCACCCTCCGCCTGTAGAGATTCCGCTCACGTTCAGCCTCAGTGAGCTGTCCCTCTAGCTTGATGCATTTGTTGCTCAGGCCCAAAAGAGTACTGCTAGCCTGAGAGGTTCATGACGACAAATAAATGTTTAAGGTTTCAAAAGCTAACTAGGAAAATTTTAAGGAAAGGAAGAGCGAGTAAAATATCTTACGAGGGAAAGCTGGATTCCTGCGTGATAAGCAGAATGGGCGGGATGCTCTCCCTCGACATATGCAACTTGATCGGCATCACTTGCTCGCTTAAGAGCGGTGGAACCTAGCAAGCAGGGAACTGTGTCCAGTCGCTCCGTGATCAACCCCTTAAGTTTGGGGATCTCATCAAGCGGCAAAGAGCCACCATCCCTTCCTCGTCCGCAGGAATTTGGAATCCTTCTTCCAACCAGCTTGGTCGGCGGCGGGGATGTTGGCGAGAAGAGGAAGGACGTTGTGGAGAGGCGGGTTGATCGGCAGTTGGTTCATTTTCATTGACAGGAGGGGGGAGCGGGATATCATTCGCCGCAGGGCTTTCTACCCGAACCTCTTCAGCATTAGCTCCTTGATCTTCATGAGGAGCATCTATCACAACCTCTCCTTGAGGCTCTTCTTCTTCTTCTTGGTTTTCTTCTTCTTCTTCATCCTCCAAGTTCAGAGGTTCAGAAGGGTTTGCTTGAGCTTGAGTGGAGGCGGAGATTCGTTGTCGCTTAGGTTGTCGGGGATTGGTAGGAGGAGCCCTCCTGCGAGGATTTTCGGGAATAACCCGCTCATCTACTCCCGACGTCG
Source organism: Adenophora triphylla var. japonica (assembly GCA_022495995.1). Lineage (NCBI taxonomy): Eukaryota > Viridiplantae > Streptophyta > Magnoliopsida > Asterales > Campanulaceae > Adenophora > Adenophora triphylla. Next base: position 186,527 of record JAFEMH010000323.1, read on the forward strand.
CAATAGGAATGAATAGGTTGGAAGGTTGGGCTTTGAGACTAGCATTTCTGGCCGCGGCCAAACGCTTTGCCTGCTGTTCTGAAGTGCCTTGAGCCAACCTTTTCTGATTCATGCTCATACTGTGATGAACTGAGAAGAAAAATATGTTAAGAAATCAGTGACATTAAAGAAAATTATAAACAAAGAAAATAATAAGTGGAAAGGACCATACGTAGAACTTCTCGCATCGCGCGGCAAACATTCTGGCCGTTCCCGCATACGGTACATTCGGAGCTAAATTTAGCTCATGAGTGAAGTTCCCATCCCGGCCAGGGCAATGTATGCTCAACGACCACTCTAGGAGGCAAGGGCGGGAAATTATAAGAAAGCCCCACTTGGCTCAGCAGGGAGTCATCAGCTAAAATTTTCTGCCATGAGAAGCGAGGGGTTGAAGGATCGGCGGGATTGTTGTCAGTAAGAAGCTTAACCATCAATCTTTGCAATTTTTTCTCATCCTCATCTAAGGACCAGTTCTTATCAACTTTGGGGTGAATACCCTCAAGATCAGTAGGGAGCGTCCAGCCAACGCGGGATATTATGAACAGCGGATTGTTCTGCCAGTTGTGAACTTTGGAAGGAAGAGGGGTTAGGATTTTGGGTTTCTTAAATTTTAGCGACATCCGTAGTTTGTTTGTCTGCTTGTCTTTATGTGCATAACCCGTAAACATATCCATTAAGAGGTGAAGGGTGGGTTCCCGCCTGAGTGCGCGACAAATTACTATGAAGCAAGTCAGAACCCTTATGGCATTGGGGTGGAGCTCAGCTATTGCCGCATGAGCTTTGAAGAGAACAAGGGAGATAAAAGGGTCCACAGGAATCCTAAGTCCTGCCTCTAGTTGTGACGGGAAAACCACTATACCGTCTTATCGCTGACGAATGGAACGCAGCGACATATCACCATCATAGTTAGCTATGTGGTAGTTTACGTGATCTATATGATATTGGGTATGAAAAGGGGTGATATGGGGATTTGTTGAGTCACTTCCCGCCACATTAGAAATAGAAGGGTTATTGGTTGGGTTTGATTGTCTGCCAGCAGAAGTTGAGGCGCCAGGAGCTCCGGAGTTAGACATCTCGCCTGAATCAGAAGAAGAGACAATTTGTTTATAACGAGATCTATTAGCTAAAGATCTCGAAGCGAGAAAATCAGTGTCCGAACTATCAGAATGGGTAGGAGGACCGTAGAAGCGACAAAGGTGTTCGCAAAGTTCACGAGGAGTGAAAAATGTTTTGGACATGGGGGCTGAGAAGTGAAGGAAACATTTACCCCTTATTTCTATGGCATCAATTATGGCGGGATCTACTCTATTGACTCTTAGACAGTTTATTAAATCATCTCGTGGGATCCTCGCCCAGATGCCCCTAGTCAAATAGTAAATGCCCCCAGTCTTTTGACATTAGCCATACCTAATTTTTCTTAGACAGTTCTTAAACCTAGCCATGATAACAAGTAAAAACTTGAGAAAAACAAAGGAAACCAAAAAGCAAAGAAATTACCTGGAAAATATGAAGGATCGTTGATGAAATCAAAGACGGACTGTAAGTTCGCCGGAATGATCAAGGTCCGGCCAAAGAAGTGATTTTCCAGGATGATTCAGTGGATGAATCGAGGCAAGGAATGAGCGTTTATGGAGGAATTTCAAAGGGGAACAAGGATTTAGTCACTAGAAATAAGGAAAGGTCAAGGAAGAAAGGTAGTAAGTTCGCCGGAAAGCGTATCGAGTTCACCGGAAATTGCCTAGGAAGTTTTTCAGACGAGGAGACGAAAAAAGATAAAGGTAAGGGGGGGAAGTTATTTATATGAAGGGAATGTGAACAGGGTCGTCGGGGATAGTGCAAATTAAATGACCCCAAAATTTTGAAATTCCCCCCATTTAATGATTTCAAATCCCAAAAAGTCTTTTCAGTTGTCTTGTCCCAGCCGTCTGTCAGAGGAGTCGTATCAGTAGCTGACACGTGGTCTGTACGTGTCAGTTCCTCCGTGCATCTCGCGAGTAGGGTTGTATCTGAGTAGGAATCAGCTATAAACCTAAATTTCTCGCCTGGAACATAAATGATCCAAGTCTCGAAATTGGGGGCTACTGAAGTGGTTGTGAAATATGGGCCGAGTTTAAGCAGGTCAAAGGGTTCAATGGGCATAGAGGGCCAATAAACTTAGAATGGGCCATGGAAATCAAATAAGGTAAAAAGTAATAACGATAAGTAATATTCCGCCTTAAATATGGCGAGATAGCATAGCACGTGGCATAGATGCAATATGTGGCGGGAATAAAAGTGTAGGCGGGAAGTACATATGGCAAGAAGATTACATAGCACCCCCCCCCACCCTTTTTCATATGATTTTCGGGTAGTCAAGGCATAATTAAGAATGAGAAGCCAAATATGTCTTGTCGCCTTAGAGAGTTTGTCGCCAGGCGACAAACCTTATTCGTACACAACGAGTAATTTGGATGGTGACACGTGGTATCCCCACCCCCATAATGTACAACAGTGCAACATGATGGGATTGGTAGTACTTCTTACTAACTCTGAGGGTAGTTGACTGACAAAGCATGGGTGATTGACACGTGTCCTTGCAGGTATGGCCTATGATTATGAAGTGATATAAATATGTGAAATTCAGCATTATTATGTAAGTCATATTCTCTCTCTAAAATACTTTCTCTCCTCTCCATTATTCTCTCTCTCTACAATATTTACTTGATCTGAGAACCTTACTGATTCTCACGCCGGAGGGGTTTCACCGGAGTCACCCCCGGTTTAGTTCACTGTGACTTGCGTGTGTGTAGGTTTCCAGGTGAGTCATCCCAAGAAGATCAGCCGGAGTATCCATTGGAATAGCTGAAGATTCAGCTCCTGATCAACCCCATTTTCTATGGCAGCATCAAGTTTCTGGAGGATGCAGCTTGTGTTCCCATGGAGCTCAGTGCCAATGCAGTGAGGATTATTTCATCGTTCATCATAGTATGCAGATTCTTGGGTCATGAGCCCTGTAATAAAGTGTTTAGGGAGTATTTTAAACCGGTTTGTTTCTAGGTGTCCAAAACAAAGTTTATGGATGGGAGAACCACATGATACGGGTCGAGAGCAAGGTCGGGTAGCAGTTCCCTTATCCGGAGAGTGATGCGATGGTTTCCAAAGATCAAATTTGGCCAGCCCCATGGGCCGACGAGCTCATAAGGAAAATAGACGCTTTGATTAAAGTAGGCTGGGTGAGCTATGATAACATTGAAGCTTCCCATTGGAGTCATATCAGAATGGGGATGATGTCAAGCTCGTCGATTGGTCCTCCACCCCTCGTTCCCATCAATCTTGATTATCACTATCCCGTATGGATTGTTCAGGACGATCTAACCTGGGAGGAAAAATGTGTGAACTGTCTAGGTGCCCGCAATGACCGTGAGCGTTGTTCACATTTAGAGATGACGGGGGGTTGACATGCTCTATACTTTTGTTTACCATATTTTCATCTCGTAGGACAGTACTTAATCACTTTTCCCTTGTTTCTCTTGCAATTATCTCTCAACAGGATCTAGATAGCATAGAGAGAAAAATCATGAGGAAGAAAATTAGAGCTCAAGATCGTAGCCTTGGTAGGAAAAACCGGGCCACCTCCAATGCCATTGTCCATCGTCAAGATAACATGACGACGAGGAATGATGCTCTTCCAAAGGATGGTTCTGGGGCCATTCCTGTCATTGAAAAAGAGAATGTTGAGGAGACCGGTGCTGGAGCCCGCCAGGGACTAAGAGATGAGCCCGAAACTGTCGAGACAAGGGGGAGACCCCTAGGATTGAGAATGTTGTGAATGCCGGATCCCATTCCGAAGGTCATCGGGTCAGTCGGGGAGACGTCGATGCACAGAGAGGTGATGTTGATAGGGTAAATGTTGAGAATGTTGGGAGCTCCGATTGCAGTCGTGGCGATGGGAGTGCCACTTCTAGAAAGAGGAAAGATCGTCCATTTGGCTCTGGGGGAGACAGAGAGAGAACAAAGAAAGCAACCTTCGACCTTCCCACTTCTTCTAGTCCTACGGCCGAAGGAGCTCAAAACCCTGCCTCGTCTTCAGAAGTTTTGACCAAGGAGATGGCAAAAACTTTAGCTGGCCAGTATATCTCAGCACCTCCGATGTCGGGCGTCCCATACTTGAAAAGGTCTGGCCCTCCACTCCTAATAGGGGCTTCTATCGTCCGTCGGATCGCTGATGTTGAGTTCGTGCAGAGAATGAGGACGGCCAAGGTTTTACCAGAGACTTATCACGCCCGTCTTGACCTTATTCAAACAGAGGTACTTGAATCTCATTTTTATTCAAGTTTATGATCATCCATATACTTGTGCTAACCTCGTGCTTTCACAGGTGTCATCGATGATGGAGGCCATGAGCACTGACTACAGGGATAGCCTTGACTCGGAGCGTCAAGCTCAGGAGCAGCTCATTCAGGCGACGGTTGCCAAGGAGGGTGCTGAAAGGGCTCAAGCTGACGCCGAGGGTAATCTTGTATCATTGACCGGTGCCTAAGACACTCTTATGCAACAAAAGAACGAGGCCATGACTCAGATCGAGCATCTTGAGATTGATAATTCTAAGCTTCAGGCTGAAAAGCAAAAGCTGGAAGGGGAATACACTATCGTTTCCAATGGCCTCAGAGCTAGCAATGCCCAGATTGAGAAGCTGAAAGAAGATCATAAAGCAGCCATTGAACGAGCTGTAGCACAGGCCAGGAAGGAGGCTATTGATGAGTTCAAAGCGGGTGATGAGTGCCTTGAGATGATCACCGATAAAGCCAAGGGTTTTGTAAAGGTCGTAGCTAAGCATCTGACTCGACGGTTGCCAAGGAGGGTGCTGAAAGGGCTCAAGCTGACGCCGAGGGTAATCTTGTATCGTTGACCGGTGCCTACGACACTCTTATGCAATAAAAGAACGAGGCCATGACTCGGATCGAGCATCTTGAGATTGATAATTCTAAGCTTCAGGCTGAAAAGCAAAAGCTGGAAGGGGAATACACTGTCGTTTTCAATGGCCTCAGAGCTAGCAATGCCCAGATTGAGAAGCTGAAAGAAGATCAAAAAGGAGCCATTGAACGAGTCGTAGCACAGGCCAGGAAGGAGGCTATTGATAAGTTCAAAGCGAGTGATGAGTGCCTTGAGATGATCACCGATAAAGCCAAGGGTTTTGCAAAGGTCGGAGCCAAGCATCTGACTCGACGAGCTCTTGTGGATCCAGCAACGAAGGACCTGATTTCTGTTGAAAAGTTTGCGGACTTATTTGCTGAAGATATGTATGATATGAATGCTCGATCGGTTCACCACCTCGTTCCCTATGATGACAATGGCCTATCAATCATCAAGGAGGATGATGAGAACGATGGTGCGGAGGTGTGGCCCGTCCCGGCCGTTGATCCCAAAAATTTTGATGCTTATCTAGACTTTTTCAATGAGAAGGGCCCCAACCCCAACAAGCCACAATAGCCCACTAACGAAGAGCCACAAGGGTCTCAGCATAATGACCAAGGATCCCGTAACGACGGTCAGCAGGAGTAGTTTGTGATTCTGTTTTGTGAACAATGTTGGTCTGTTGTAATGATTTGAAATCCCCTTACTAGCCCAGTTGTTTATTGGTAGTGACTGAACAATTTTTATTTTTTGTTTGTTTGTACCACACCGGCCCAGTCATTTATGGGAGGTGTTTAAACAATTTGTGATTTGTAAGTTGACCTAGGCCCCGTTGTTTTAGGGGAGATCGTACATTGCTTGTTTTCAAGTTATTTTATGTCTTTGTTTATCTAATTATCGTTAATCTGTATGTTAGCTTTAGATGGCGTGTGATAACTAGTGAAATGCAAAGATATGAAGTGGCAAGTATGTAGTCGTCATGATTTACGATGAGGGTTATGGCCGTCAAGCGTATGACCGAGCTTAACCCTCACTTGCGCTTTCATTTCTTTTTTAGATTGCTCGTAGGAATGATACAAAGGTTAAAAGTTCGTCGCTCGTTTGGCAAGACTGATTTGACGAGTTGTTTATTCCGTTATAGCTATCGACGAAGTCTGGCTTCGTCTAACCTTTATACTTGGCTAAAGTGAGTGTAGGTCGAAGTCTGGCTTCGACTGATCTTTATACTTGATCAAAGTGGATGTAGGTATTTGTAGAGTAGAATTGACAACAAAACAAAGAAATTCCATTGATAATTACTACCAACCACTTACAAACTTTTCTTTTTCCTGGGATTTATAAATATCCCTTACAATACTTTCAAAAACTAGGGAAAAATTGAAAGAGAACCACAAGATAGGTGCCCTGAGGGCGCTGATGACAAGCGACGGGGCTCAGTAGTAATACAGAAAGGTAACTTGTCAATGGGTCATGGTGTTACTCTTAGCAATACTCATTGTCTTATGATAACTGGTGAGAAAAAGGGAAGAATGAAGTTCCATATACTCCGGCATTTGGATCTGTCATGTATGCCATGATTTGTACTAGACCCAACGTCTCGTATGCTCTAATCATGATGAGTCGATACCAATCTGATCCTGTTGAGAACCATTGGATGGCAGTCAAGATGACCTTTAAGTACTTAAGAAGAACTAAGGATACGTTCTTGGTATTTGAAAGGTTGGAAGTTAATCTTGTTGTAAGGGTTACACAGATGCTAGACTCCGAACTAACAAAGTTAATTTAAAATCGCAATTAGGATTTGTGTTTATGCTTATTGGAGGTACGATTTTGTTGGAAGAGTTCCAAGCAGAAAATCGTAGCCGATTCTACAACTAAGGCCGAATTTTAGCAACATTAGATGTAGCTAAAAGAGGCAGTTTGGATCAAAAGTTCATTTAGTATTTTGGAAATGTTCCAAGTATCACTAATACGGTAGAACTTTGTTGTGACAATTGTGGTGTCATTTGTGCAAACAATGGAACCAAGGTCACATCAGCGATCCAAACACATACTTAGACATTTTTCGAGAATTCATTAGAATGAGAAGACGTTGAGATATGCAAAGTATCAACCGATGATGACATCGGGAATTCACTTACAAAACCCCTCGCACAAGCAGAAGCATGGTGGTCATGTGAGGTCCATGGGTATATGATACCTAGGAGATGGAGCCTAGTGGAAGTGGGAGATTGTTGGTGTAATGCCCTAGGCTATAGTTATGTTTAACTTGAATAGTAATGTATCATCCTTATCATTTATTATAGAGCATGTTTATTTGGTTCATTATATGTTTTGCATGTTTATTATATTGAACTGCGTCCCTAGTTGTTGTGAACAACTAGTATAAGTAGGTAATGGATAATCATGGAGATGATTATATGCATGGAGATGCACATTACACTTATGGGTACTTGCTAGAGAACAAGTACTGGATTTGACCTACTTATGAGATTTATGACATGGTCTGTTGTCATGATTAAATCTCATGATAGTCGTGTCGTTGGAATCCTTAGTACCTGAGATTATCATCATCTTCCACATGATGAATGTTGCGTTTAATATAGTCTAACACTATCTTTAATCGGATAGAAATAAGGGCTATGTTAGCACGATTGGATTCATGTAGGGAAGAATGATAAGTCAAGATGGGATTTGTCCCTGAATGAACGCTCACAGAAAAAATAATGTAAAAGATAATATATGATTTATCTTGGGAGTCGCCACGCCATTTTTAAGGAAAACATTGAAAAACCCTTTTTAAAGAGAATTTGGGTCCGGGGGTCAGGTTACGTGTTGGGAAGAACTTGAGAGTTCACCCAACACGCCTCGTCCGTAGACGAGTCTTTCTATGTTCAACATTCAAAACATTCCAAAGTGTGTGCAATTGTGTGAGACAATATATGTAATAAAATGCCCTTTAATGCTTTGCTTTTATTGATCAAAGTGAGAGATTACAACTTGTGAACCTTTTACTGTGGGAGGCCACATCCCACTTACAATTAATGAAATTGAATTACAAGGCAATGGGTTGAGACAGTCTGTCCAGAGCCACGGATGTCATATGACACATGACTGCTCAGGGCCTTGGGTGTCGTATGACACAGGATTACCCAGGAGCGTGGATGTCGTATGACACAGGATGTCCTGATCAGACTGTCTCTACAAAGGGGGTGGTCATGCCACAAATACCATTCTAAAGCTAATAAGCTAACTAGAACAACGAAGAGACTGAGATAAAGAGTATTATGGGAAGGTCATGGGGTTTCGGTGACCCAATGTGAATGACCACATTTCTTGGGTCACAATTAAAGAACCCTCACTTCCTAACTCAAACAACGACAGTAACAAATGAGTATTGTAGGAGGATCATATGACGTTGATGGCCAAATATGAATGATGGGCCATCACCTCCTAACTCAGACAAGCATGATCAAGATTCAAGCATATGGATCAGAACCCACGGGGGAAGGAATCAACACTCAGATGAGTGTGAATATAAATGATCCACACTCACCTGCGTGTCTAAAGCTCAAATAATATGAACTGAGCAATTTGTGTAAACAAAACACCATATTCAGAGCAACATGAATATCACAAGAATGGATACAACATTCAGAGATCAGAACAAAACATCTTCCAACAGATCCGAAATCAAGCAGCAAGTCCCAGCATAGCAATCGAAATAAATAATGAAGACATAGGGAGAAGAAGGTTAAGATTCGTTACCCTCGTAGATCCACGCCTCTCTATACCCCGTCAGTATAGAGAGTCTTCCAATTGGCTCCGAAAATCAGATCTCAGACTAAGTATACTTGCAATGGCAAATACGTGTGAGTCTGTCTTGCTGGAAATAGAGGAGCCTCTGTAATGGATTTGACGACGACGCTAAGGACTGAAAAGGAACCGGAGCTGGCAACGGTGGTGACCGGAATCTGTTAGAGCGATGGAAATGGACGCCGTTTGGGGAGAGCTCAACCAATTGATTTTGGGTGGAGCTGAGAACGGTGATTTAGGCCGAACTAGGTGAGGGCCGATTGAGGAGATTGTTGGTGATGAGATGGCAGTCAACAGACTTGGGTTTTGGAACGGAGAAGAGGGGTTCGTTTTGGGTAAGCAAAGAAATGGAGAACGGCGTTGACGGTGTTGGTGGTGCGACAATGGTGGACGGTTTTGGAAGAGCTCAAACGGTGAAATCAACTAACCTGTTGAATGGGTTTGGAGAGAAGGGGAGCGGTAATGGTGATGGCTGCTTCGGCCGATTTAGAGGGCGAGGGAGACGGTGTTGACGCAGTTGTTGTTGGTGTTGTTGGAGGCGGCGTCGATTGAGGTAGATAGGGAGATGAGGAAGGTCGCCGGCGATGTAGGAGAAAGGGAACGGTGAAGGTGAGGGAGTTGCTTGGTGGTTGCCGGTGAATGGTGATCGGAGGAGGAAGAGAAGACGATTGGGGAGGGGGGCTCCCTCTGTTATTTGCCGCTAGTGAGAGAGAGAAATCAGAGAGAGAGAGAAAGTGAATTCCTTAGGGAGAAAGAAATGAAATCCTCTCCTTTTTGTTCGTGTCCCCCCTTTCAAAATGGGATAAAACCCTTTATTTAATACTGATTTGGAATCAATTTGGGGGTGTCGTATGACACCGGTTTGACTATGGGCAGAATGGGCCAAAGTCTAGGCCCAAAAGCTGATGAATATAAATAATAAAAATGGGCCCAAATTTAAATAAATGGGCAGACCCAAAAACACGAGTTCGGGTCTGGGTACTCACAGAGCCCCTCGACGACGTCACTTCCACGGGAAGTGGGGTCGTCGACAAAAATGAGAATCCCGAGCTGGACATGAACGGCGGGGAAAAAGATGACCAAGATGGTCGAGTGGCTGGACCTTTTGTGGAAAGGATTCCTACGTATCCCGTGGGGGAATCAAGCCGAATCGTAGTTCGTCAAAGATGGACGTTTGCGTCCCGGGGAAATTGACCATGATGGTCATGCGGCTGGACCTTTTATGAAAAGGATTCCTACGTATCCCGTGGGGGAATCAAGCCGAATCGTAGTTTGTCAAAGAGGTGGCGCCAATGAAAGGCCACGGGCTTTGTACCCGAAAGTGACTATTCCAAGGGGAGTCACCCCGGAGATTGACTGTTCCAAAGGGGAGTCACCCCGAAGATGGGTGTTTGTACCCGAGATTGACTGTTCCAAGGGGAGTCACCCCGCAGATGGGTGTTTGCACCCGAGGTTGACTGTTCCAAGGGGAGTCACCCCGAAGATTGACTGTTTCAAGGGGAGTCACCCCGAAGATGGGTGTTTGCAACCGAGATTGACTGTTTCAAGGGGAGTCGCCCCGGAGATTGACTTTTTCTTTGGGAGTCACCCGCGGATTTGACTTTTTCTTTGGGAGTCACCCGCGAATTTGACAGTTTCGATGGGGAGTCACCCCGAAGATGGGTGTTTGCACCCGGGATTGACTGTGTCCCATGGGAGTCACCCCGAAGGTGGGTGTTTGCACCCGGGATTGACTGTGTCTGAGGGGAGTCACCCCGAAGGTGGGTGTTTGCACCCGAGATTGACTGTGCCTGAGGGGAGTCACCCCGAAGATGGGTGTTTGCACCCGAGATTGACTGTTCCAAGGGGAGTCACCCCGAAGATGGGTGTTTGCACCCGAGATTGACTGTTCCAAGGGAAGTCACCCCGAAGATGGGCATTTGTACCCAAGGTTGACTGTTGAATGGGGAGTCACCTCGCGAATTTGACTATTTTTCTTTGGGAAGTCACCCCGCGAATTTGACTGTTTTTCTTTGGGAAGTCACCCGCGAATTTTGACTTTTTTCTTTGGGAGTCACCCGCGAATTTGACTGTTTTTGGGAGTCACCCACGAATTTGACTGTTTTTGGGAGTCACCCACGAATTTGACTGTTTTTCTTTGGGAAGTCACCCCGCGAATTTGACTGTTTTTGGGAGTCACCCACGAATTTGACTGTTTTTCTTTGGGAGTCACCCGCGAATTTGACTTTTCCTTTGGGAGTCACCCGCGAATTTTGACTTTTTCTTTGGGAGTCACCCGCGAATTTGACTTTTTTCTTTGGGAGTCACCTGCGAATTTGACTTTTTTCTTTGGGAGTCACCCGCGATTTGACTTTTTTCTTTGGGAGTCACCAGCGAATTTTAACTTTTTTTCTTTGGGAGTCACCCGCGATTTGACTTTTTTCTTTGGGAGTCACCCGCGAATTAGACTTTTTCTTTGGGAGTCACCCGCTATTTTGACTTTTTCTTTGGGAAGTCACCCGCGAATTTGACTGTTTTTGGGAGTCACCCACGAATTTGACTGTTTTTCTTTGGGAAATCACCCCGCGAATTTGACTGTTTTCTTTGGGAGTCACCCGCGAATTTGACTATTTTGATGGGGAGTCACCCCGAAGATTTGACTATTTTGATGGGGAGTCACCCCGATTTTTACTGTGTGAGAAATCTGTACGGTCTTCCGGACCGGGTAGTTTATAGCCATTCCGGGCTAAAGAATAATGATTTTGCCCTTGAGAATGGGCTCTTTGAAGGTCTGCCTATTTGAAGGTCTGCCTATGAGAATGGATTCTGAATGAAGATCTTCCCATGAGAACGGGCTCTTGATAATGATCTGCCTGTGGGAATGGGCTCTTGAGATGATTTGCCTATGAGAACGGGCTTTTTGTGAAGATATGCCCATGAGAACGGGCTCTTGATGATGACGCTCCCTTGAGAATGGGCTCTTGGAGATGGTTTGCCCTTGAGAATGGGCTTTTGGAGATGGTTTGCCCTTGAGAATGGGCTTTCGAAGATGGTTTGCCCTTGAGAATGGGCTCTTGATGGTGAAGCGCCCTTGAGAATGGGCTCTTGGAGATGGTTTGCCCTTGAGAATGGGCTTTTGATGATGACTTGCCCCTGAGAACGGGCTTTTTTGAGATGATAAGCCCCATGAGAACGGGCTTTTGAAGATGAGGCTTAAGAGCTCTAATGCTTGGAGATTGAAGCAGCTGAAACTCTTTTCGACGAGCCATTGCTTGGAGACTGGGGTAGCTAAGGCTCTTCCAGATGGTGCTGATAAGTCTTGAGAAGAGACTGATGAAGATGATGAAGGCAGAATATGCCACCTGCAAGATTTGAACTCTTTGTCCAGATTGTGATTTGAGGAGCAATCCCCATGATCAGATTATGATTACCTGATTATTGTACCCTGTGGGGGAAAACACAACACTCTAGACACTTTGCATTTTATTCGATTATGGAAATTTTGCTTATGCATTATTAATCTTTTGTTGCACAAGTCCATCTCAGCTAGGGATGAAAGGGAAGTGAGGTTTTTTGCAATGCTTGAGAAGCGGATATGTATATAGCAATTATGCTATGATGGATTTATGATGGGATGATTGTGTATATGATGATGTGTGGGTTGGACCCTCTCCCATGAGGTGGGGAAATGTATGAGTGATGGTGATATGGCGCATCTAGGCAAGTCGGGGTGTACTCTGAGAGTGCAGATGGCAGCAGGTTGATTGTTGCTGGTAAGGACAAGGTGTGTCGCGCGCCTGAGGCAGCAAGCAGCAGAGCATGTGCAGAGAATGATCCCGGCTTTGAGGGGATGACTAGGCGAAGCCCCAGATCTTGATGAGGTGACCATGGAGAAGCCCCAGTTGATGATGCAAAGCAAACCTGAAGGGAATCTGGTCCTGAGAGAACAGCATAGCAAAGCCCCATCTTGAAGAGATTCAATGCATCTTCATTGCAGACAGAGTCATCTTGTGGCAGAGGAGGCGACTCCTCATTTCATACCGCAGTCAATCAGTCGGTGGACAAGACTCGGAAATGTATATGTGCAGGGGCACATTTTCGAAGGTGGGAATGGATCCCGAATTCGTGTATGACACTCTCGCTTTTGGGTTTGACTCTTTTGGGAGAGTATAAGCATCACAAGGTGTGGAAAAGTGTATGGAAGCCCCTGCTGACCGAAACAGTGTTTGGCTCTATCTTCCTATGATGTAGAAAGAGAAGACTTGTCGAAACACTTGAAAACTTGTCTTATTCGTGATGATCGCAAGGCTGCTTAAAACCCTTTATTGATGTTCGGGTTATTCAAACACTAATCCTGATATGGATAAATATTTTGATTAATCACAAGGAGAAAACCAACTGATATCGAGAATCAAGCTCGGAAGGATGGAAAGTGTATAGGGACGGCCCTTACGGAGACCGGATTTTCTGAGATTTGTTTGTGATTTCGACCGGACCAATTATGGTTGCCTACGTTCCCCTCCATGATGAGGAGCTCAGGTCGCCGTAGTTCGGGCGAGTCCCGATTGAAAAGAGAACGAAACTTTGAGATTTTGAGGACCTTTGAGGATTTTTCGAGGATTGGAGGATTGGAAAGCATGTCCTCCTGGAGTGTCGATGAAAGACACGGATGCGAAGCCCCAGTGGGACATCCACGGCAAGTGTTTGCGGAGGAGAAATGAAATATGCTCATATGAAGTGTCGAAGGGAAGGATTGAATTTGCACAATCTTTGATTGATGATCTTTTGAGCCGAGATGGATTTGGCTCTGATTTAAGCAAGCAATGAAGCATTAATGTGATTTAGATCTCGAGGACATTTGAATGAAATTACTATCCGGTAGGGACTGTAGCTGGGTTTCCAGGCTTCGATCGGCCATCGGGTGATTTTGGAAGTGGATGACCTCTTAAGATGAGAGGTCGGCTGGGCCTTTTACTGACTGAACCTCTAAAGATGAGAGGTTGGTTTGTAGGGATGTGTTTGGGATTTCTAAGGTAAGGTAAGGGAATTGATTTGCCTCTAAGAATGAGAGGTCCAAATTGGTTTTGCCAAGGGCAAGGGTAATGGTAAGGGAATATCCTCTAAAATCGAGAGGATGGCTCGGGATTGATTAAGGAAATGGTGATATCCTCTAAAATCGAGAGGACGGCTTGGGATTGATTTCAGGTAATGATGAGAGGAAGTCTAAGCTATCGAGAACTTTTATGAACCTTCGAGGGTTTGGGCTCTTTTATGATCATTGGGGAGCCTCTCGAGAAGTCGGGAATTTTTGCTGAATGGTGAGGATTTAAAATCCTTCTTTTGATAATTTGGGATGGCCTCTTTGAGGAGATGAGGATTATATCTGAAATTGTGAGGATTTAAAATCCTTCTTTTGACAACTCGGAAGGCCTCTTTGAGGAGATGAGGATTATCTTTGTCCTTCCTACATGGCTCGAGTATTTTATGTGTCGCTGACTCTCGAAGCTAACTTCTTGGCATTGCTTGAACTTCTCTCAGCAACGAGCAAAGGTGATGGCTAAACAGGGTTTCAAAACATGACGATCTTGAAATGAAGGGATATTATTTGGTGAGGGTAAGGTAATGGCTTTCCTATGGGTGAAAGGCTTCAACCGCAATCCCTACCGGATGACCTAAACGAGATTAAGGCTTCATTGCTTGCTTAAGCTTAATTGAGGAAGATTCATGCAAATTTGTTGAGCAACGAGATGATGAGGATGATGAAAGAGATGTGAGCATATGAGATGCAAGATGGGGAGTTGGTAAGCCCCAATTTGAGAAAGATATCAGTCGATTTTCTCACTCTGATCAATTTAATATTAATCATTTCAATGCATTAGTGGTTGAGCAGCACAAGTGATCATTTGGAATAAGACCATTTCAATTGAGCGTAATGTAGGTGTGCTAGTGATGTCTCGAGTCTAGCAAGAAGAGAAACAAAGATTTTTATTACTGTAAAGCAAAAACTGGTCCAACTTGGACTTTAACAGACTCGTGTCCAACAGCGGACATTCTAGATCCTACGAGGACTGATTGACTGCATCAACTTCGGATGAGAGGAAGAGCACTGTTGACAGCGATGGGGCGAGGACCCTTCTCAATCTTTCTGTCCTTCACAAGTCGTCTCTCCTTAGCTTTCGTAATCTGAACAAGCAATCGGGCCTCCTGCTCGCGAGGAAAAACGGCTTCAAGGGTAGCTCGCCTCTTTTCGATGGACACACCCTTCGCACTTTGCTGACCCATGGGATATGAACTTCCAGGCTAGTGGGCCATAAGCTTCTCTGCACCGAGCATTTTGGATTCCGAATCAGATGAACGATCACTCGAGCACTTGAACTGCTTCCACCTCGGGAATATGGACCAATGAGCACCGGGAACGAGAGCGCACACCCAACTTTTCGTAGCTGTAGAGGCGAAGGGGTGATTGGTAAGATGGCGGAGGATAGAGAACTTTGAGATGGTATGGGAGAGGGAGGACGGAAGGAGATGGACTCATGCGACATCTTTTTGTTTTTTTTTATTAATCCTAGGAATGGTTGGAAAAGGGGGACACCTTTTTCGCATTCTTCACTATTCCTGGACTAGTAGGTTCCGCCGGTATTGCACTCCCGGGACGGACATTCCCGGCAGAGGTCATATAGGGCACGTGGAACCCGCCAATCAAAAAGCAGAACGGAACTAAGGGCATACAAGTCAAAACAAGTCAAACTCAAGATTTTCAAAACCAAGTCCAAGTCAAAAATGTCTAGACTCGGGAGGAGAGAGGGTCGAAAGTACGTTTGAATGTACGAGACCGCAATTTGCAGGTAAAATCCTGAAAAAAATTTGGCATGACCTCTCCTCGCTTCGAGTCGAAAATCTGGCATGTCCTCTCGTCGCTTCGTGGTGAAATTTTGGCATGACTTCTCGTTAGTATGTGTCAAAAATTCGACATGGTCTCGCGTTAGCACATGTCGAAAACGCGTCATGACCTCTTGTGAAGCCAAATCGAGAAATCGGCATGTACCTACGTCGAGACGTGTCAAGATTTTGACATGTACTCACGTTGAGTTATGTCGTAATTTCGACATGAAAAGGGAGAGTATGCCAAGATTTTGGAGACAAAGTATGACTCGAACTTTGTGAGAAAATTTTGAAAACCGAGTTTGGAAAATGTTTTGAAAAGTATTTTGCCAAAAACCAACCGGTCACGGTAGAAAGTGTGTGTCACGGACAAGTGTTGGCTGACTCTATAGGATAGGAGGACTTTAGGCGCTCAAGCGTAAGCGAAACACGTCACCGTCCGCGATTCTGTCCGTACACTCCCGGGTTCTAACTCTATGTGCAGGTAGCGTGCGAGTAGTGTGAAGGCATCTTCTAGGAAAATATTTTATTTTTTTTTTTGCTTTTTTTTTTTTTTGTAAAAAAGATTGTTGTTGGTTTTTTTTTCGAAAAGGGGATGAAATGGAAAATAACACACACACACCCCACAGAGCACAATAATCAAGGATCAATAATTTGATCATGGGGGACTGCCCCACAATCACAACCTGCACCAGGAAAACAAATCCTGCAAAATTGACCACTTATGTCGCGTGACACAAGACTGATGAGGTCAATTGTGTCGCGTGACATAAGGAGTCACATCATAATCTGAACAATAAATTGGGACCAGCCCCAGCCTCCAAGCACAATGCAATAGCTCAGCCCCAAGCACCAACACAATCTCAACAAGAAGCAAGGAAGGGGAGGAAATAAAGCAAAGCACTACATGCATTTATACACATATAATGTCGCACAACAAAGCACACACAAATGAATGGAATGAATGTTGAACAATCACGAAAGTTTGACCCACTTTTGAAAACAGGCTTCAAGTCCCCAGCGGAGTCGCCACTGAATGAATGCTCGCCGAAAAAATAATGTAAAAGATAATATATGATTTATCTAGGGAGTCGCCACGTCGTTTTTAAGGAAAACATTGAAAAACCCTTTTTAAAGAGAATTTGGGTCCGGGGGTCAGGTTACGTGTTGGGAAGAACTTGAGAGTTCACCCAACACGCCTCGTCCGTATACGAGTCTTTCTATGTTCAACATTCAAAACATTCCAAAGTGTGTGCAATTGTGTGAGACAATATATGTAATAAAATGCCCTTTAATGCTTTGCTTTTATTGATCAAAGTGAGAGATTACAACTTGTGAACCTTTTACTGTGGGAGGCCACATCCCACTTACAATTAATGAAATTGAATTACAAGGCAATGGGTTGAGATAGTCTGTCCAGGGCCACGGATGTCATACGACACATGACTGCTCAGGGCCTTGGGTGTCGTATGACACAGGATTACCCAGGAGCGTGGATGTCGTATGACACAGGATGTCCTGATCAGACTGTCTCTACAAAGGGGGTGGTCATGCCACAAATACCATTCTAAAGCTAAGAAACTAACTAGAACAACGAAGAGACTGAGATAAAGAGTATTATGGGAAGGTCATGGGGTTTCGGTGACCCAATGTGAATGACCACATTTCTTGGGTCACAATTAAAGAACCCTCACTTCCTAACTCAAACAACGACAGTAACAAATGAGTATTGTGGGAGGATCATATGACGTTGATGGCCAAATATGAATGATGGGCCATCACCTCCTAACTCAGACAAGCATGATCAAGATTCAAGCATATGGATCAGAACCCACGGGGGAAGGAATCAACACTCAGATGAGTGTGAATATAGATGATCCACAATCACATGCGTGTCTAAAGCTCAAATAATATGAACTGAGCAATTTGTGTAAACAAAACACCATATTCAGAGCAACATGAATATCACAAGAATGGATACAACATTCAGAGATCAGAACAAAACATCTTCCAACAGATCCGAAATCAAGCAGCAAGTCCCAGCATAGCAATCGAAATAAATAATGAAGACAGAGGGAGAAGAAGGTTAAGATTCGTTACCCTCGTAGATCCACGCCTCTCTATACCCCGTCGATATAGAGAGTCTTCCAATCAGCTCCGGAAATCAGATCTCAGACTAAGTATACTTGCAATGGTAAATACGTGTGAGTCTGTCTTGCTGGAAACAGAGGAGCCTCTGTAACAGATTTGACGACGATGCTAAGGACTGAAAAGGAACCGGAGCTGGCAACGGTGGTGACAGGAATCTGTTAGAGCGATGGAAATGGACGCCGTTTGGGGAGAGCTCAGCCGATTGATTTTGGGTGGAGCTGAGAATGGTGATTTAGGCCGAACTAGGTGAGGGCCAATTGAGGAGATTGTTGGTGACGAGATGGCAGTCAACAAACTTCGGTTTTGGAACGGAGAAGAGGGGTTCATTTTGGGTAAGCAAAGAAATGGAGAACGGCGTTGACGGTGTTGGTGGTGCGACAATGGTGGACGGTTTT
The DNA here is from genome assembly GCA_022495995.1 of Adenophora triphylla var. japonica. Taxonomy (NCBI): domain Eukaryota; kingdom Viridiplantae; phylum Streptophyta; class Magnoliopsida; order Asterales; family Campanulaceae; genus Adenophora; species Adenophora triphylla. The sequence continues at coordinate 204,682 of JAFEMH010000323.1, forward strand.
GGAAGAGCTCAAATGGTGAAATCAACTAACCCGTTGAATGGGTTTGGAGAGAAGGGGAGCGGTAATGGTGATGGCTGCTCCGACCGATTTAGAGGGCGAGGGAGACGGTGTTGACGCAGTTGTTGTTGGTGTTGTTGGAGGCGGCGTCGATTGAGGTAGATAGGGAGATGAGGAAGGTCGCCGGCGATGTAGGAGAAAGGGAACGGTGAAGGTGAGGGAGTTGCTTGGTGGTTGCCGGTGAATTGTGATCGGAGGAGGAAGAGAAGATGATTGGGGAGGGGGGCTCCCTCTGTTATTTGCCGCTAGTGAGAGAGAGAAATCAGAGAGAGAGAGAGAAAGTGAATTCCTTAGGGAGAAAGAAATGAAATCCTCTCCTTTTTGTCTGTGTCCCCCCCCTTTCAAAATGGGATAAAACCCTTTATTTAATACTGATTTGGAATCAATTTGGGGGTGTCTTATGACATCGGTTTGACTATGGGCAGAATGGGCCAAAGTCTAGGCCCAAAAGCTGATGAATATAAATAATAAAAATGGGCCCAAATTTAAATAAATGGGCAGACCCAAAAACACGAGTTCGGGTCCGGGTACTCACAGTCCCTTTTATGAAGAGAGATTTTTACTTGGGCCCCTCGATGAATGATGTTGATGAAATGTGTGGCCACACTCAAGTGATTTGATAGAGATCAAAGGCATTTGGATTATCAACATAATCGGGATCGAGAAAGCATTGAACGGAATGAGTTGACATAGACCATGACTCATGTTCAATTGGACATCATGGACAAAGGGATTGTGACATTTGATTATCAAGGAATCAAGCTTTGATGTTATATTTAATTGGGTGGACATAATGATTTGCTAGAAGTCACTTATGTCTTGTGAGGTTGATGTTTCAACTCACTACCAACATAAAATATAATTTCTAAAGGATCACACACAAAAGAACGGATTAAAAATGGCTAAAAAGGTGAATTTAGGGCTTTAGGGACGACTCTGGCACGACTAGTGCTTGAGGGGACGAGTTGTGCCCTATTGGCCCAAGTCGTGCCTTGTGAAGGGTCGACAGAATCAGTGAGCAGTCATTTAGGGACAAGTCATCCCCTACGGGACGAGTCGTGCTCACGACTCGTGCCCTTTGGCACGACTCGTGCCCTTTGATCTGAGGAACTGGTGAACTGGCTAGTTATGTCGTCCGACACAACTGGCCATTGGATCGATGTCGTGCTACATACTTGGCCATAAGGCACGAGTCGCGCCCTTGGGGACGAGTCGTGCCAGCGGCCAAAATCTGTTTGTACTACTTTTCCTTGGCTGGTTAGGTTTTGGTTTTTGACAAGGATTATTTCCCTAATAGTTAGGGATTTATATTTGATATAAATAGAACCCTTTGGTCAGCCAAAAACACAAGTAATTTTGGGGTTTATGAAACACAAAATTGAGATCTAGATTTAGAATCAAAGATCAAACACCTTTTAGCTATTGATTATTGAAAAACGATTTCAATAATCGGGATCATCTAGCAATCAATCAAGAAGCGTTCTTGGTCTGTTCGAGTGTGGATTACCGATAGAGGGTGATAAGTTAATCACCAAAAGCTTGAAGCCTTAAATCATCGATTCTTCACAAGGTAAAGAACAAGGAGAAGATCAAAACCTTTGTTAACGGTTTTGAGATTCGATTTTCAGATTCGAATTCAAGCTTAGACAAATCGCATTCAAGGTATGTAAATTCTATTTCATATATATTTCTAATCTCTTCATGCTAGACAGATTCTTAGGGCTAGGGTTTTGTTGTTGTATAAATTATTTTCCGCTATGTTTGTAATCCCAAAACCCAACAGCCAAAACTTAGGAAAAGGCTTTTTTGAACAGAGATTGTTAGGTTCGGATGTCACGTTACGTTTTGGGAAGAGTATATTGAGATCACCCGAAACGCCTCGTATGACGAGTCTTTCTACCTTTCTCGAAAAGTGTGCGTGTGTGTGTGTTCATGTTGCTTTTGAAAATGAGCTTGAATGACAAGCTTTAATCTTTATTTGAATCACAAACGCTGATTTTGGTAAAAGAGCGTTTGAATGACAAACGTCGGTTTTGAGTTTGAAAGGAGGTTGAATGACAAACGTTGATTTTGGTAAAAGAGCCTTTGAATGACAAACGTCGGTTTTGAGTTTGAAAAGGAGTTTGAATGACGAACTGGAATCTTTAGTTTGAATGACAAACGTTGATTTTGGTTAAAGAGCGTTTGAATGACAAACGTCGGTTTTGAGTTTGAAAAGGAGTTCGAATGACGAACTGGAATCTTTAGTTTGAATGACAAATGTTGATTTGGGTAAAAGAGCGTTTGAATGACAAACGTCGATTTTGAGTTTGAAAAGGAGTTCGAATGACGAACGTCAATTTTGAGTCGGAAATGAACGTTTGAATGACAAACGTCAATTTTGAGTTGGAAATGAGCGATTGAATGACAAACGTCGGTTTTGAGTCGGAAATGAGCGTTTGAATGACAAACGTCGATTTTGAGGGAGTTTGAAAAGGAATTCGAATGACGAACTTCGGTTTTGAACCGGGCATTACGATGTTACCAATTTTTATGAAAATGGTGGTAAATGAGATGTGATCAACGAGTCGTTTTGTGACTCGGACATTTGTAAGTAAATACTATCAACAAACCAAACAGCTTGGGCTTGTAAATGACAGTATTGAAATGCGATATCAACGGATCGAATGATTCGGACGGTAAAAATGCGATCGACGAGCCAAACGACTCGGAATTGTAAAGATGCGTAAAGTAAATAGCAATATCAATGGATCAAAGGATCCGTACTTGTAAATGAAAATCATGAACCAAACAGTTCGAACGGTAAAAGTGAGAATCAACGGATCGAACGATCCGGACAGTAAATGAAAGAAAAGTAAAAAAGGGGACTTGAACGCCGTTTTAACCCGAAATTACTTCTCTTATGGGAGAGAAGATGATTAGGGACTAAAACGTATCAAGTCCCGTAGACGGCGTTACGTCTACATTTTGAGAACTTCAGCCGGATCGAAAGTAGCGTATGACGTGTAAATCGAGACAAAACGGAGTTTAGAGAGTGAGAGTGTTTCCAATGGCTAGGTGACGTAGCGGAAGACTTGATAAAGATTAATCACAGAATTTCGCTCGAGAGTGTTTCCAATGACGGCGAAACACTTGGTCGGATGAATCCCCAATCAAGTAACTCCTGCAATTGAGCCTTCAACTCTTTCAATTCAGCTGGGGTCATTCTATAAGGTGCCTTAGATATTGGAGTTGTACCCAGAAGCAAATCAATTCCGAATTCAATCTCCCTATCCGGAGGCATCACATACTCGGAAGAAAATACATCCGCAAACTCCTTGACTATAGGAACGTCCCCCATTTCCGGCAACACCCTGGTAGTATCGAAAACACAAGCTAAATATCTCGCACACCCCCGAAGCAATAACTTTTTGGCTTTAATATAAGAAATGACACGAATAGTCCCCACAGAAGGAATAGCCTCAAATATAAACTTAGGCATATTCGGGACCGAAAAAGTAACAACTTTCTTATAACAATCAACTAAGGCATGGTATTTGCTCAGCCAATCCATCCCCAAGATGACATCAAAATCATGCATAGGCAATACTACCAAGTCAGCAGGTAACACACGATCACATATATGCACATCACAAACACGTAACATCTCATCAGTCACCAAACACTCTCCTATCGGAGTTGACACTTCTAGCACATAAGGCATAGATTCCACAGAAACAGGCAAATGCGATGCAAAATGCATGGACACATAGGAATGATATGAGCCAGGGTCTATTAGTGCACACGCTCTCCTATTCGCTATAAAAATAGTACCTCCTATAACATTGGAGGAATCCGCTGCCTGCTGTTGATTTATTGCGAAGACCCGACCTTGAATCTTAGGCTTTCCCGATGAATCTCTCTTTTGACCTTGAGAAGTCCCAACACCACCCGAGACTGCTGGCTTCAATGGCTTAGGGCAATCTTTTTTAAAGTGCCCCGGCTGTTCGCAATTCAAACATTTTCCCAATCTCTTCCAACAAAACACCGCTACATGCCCTTCCTTCTGACAGTAAGTACAACTTTTCTTTGGTGCGTTCCCTTGATTAACACCCGGCTTTCGAACCCTAAATTGACCTTGCGGCTGGCCCTTAAACTGAAATGTTGATCCTTGCCCACTTCAGTTATCTCGACCCTGATGTTGCGATCTACCTTGTCCTCCTTGCCTTCCCGTACTAACCCCTTCAGTTTTCCTCTTATGCTCTTCAATATCGTGCTCCACATGATATGCTCTATCTACGGCATCTTGGAAACTTTGAAATTTATGAGCCACCAATGACGTTCGAATGACCGTCTTCAAACCTCGAACAAACCTCGTAGCTTTCCTCTCTTCCGTTGCCACCAAGTGAGTACAATACCTTGACAATTCCATGAAATTTGCCACATATTGTGCCACAATCATCGCGTTCTGCTCCAAGTGAAGAAATTCTATTTCTTTTCTGTCTTGATCCACAGTTGGAATAAAGTGTTCCTTGAATTTTCTTACAAAGTTATCCCAGGTATAAGGAACGTGTGCCTCGTCCCAACTTATCTTGAGAGCCCTCCACCAATGCTCAGATGCACCTGAGAACTTATATGTTTCAAATCGGACTTGCCCCTCCTCCGTACACCTCAGCACCTCAAAAATCTTTTCCATCGACTCAATCCACCTTTCTGTCTTTGCTACATCCGGCTCCCTATCATAACCGATAGGCTTCAATTTTAAAAACTGCTCTAATCCCACTCTTGGTACTGCTTATTCTCCCTGGTGGCGTTGATCATTCATGGACTTCATAGCCTCCTCCAATATCCCTTGGAACATATCTCGGGTCTCCTCTCGAACATGTCCCCGGCCTAAAGGTTCGGTCGGATCTCCCCCTACTATTTCCATGGAAATATAGTACCTGCATAAATATTTAACGTTACTCACTCTGTCCATTCTACCCACCTAGGTCATGTAGTCACTCTAGACTATCTAACCTAAGGCTCTGATACCAACTGACGCGCCCCGACCCATAGACCTACTTGGCCACGTGCCGAGTCACGTACTGAAGATGCCCTTTTTAGAAAAAATTTCGAAATGTACTTTCAAATTGTTTTACTTTGAAAACCTGTTTGACATTTAAAACTTTACTAACTTACCAAACCAAATTAACTTCAACCTACTCACTCCAAATTTACACCATTTACAACCACACACTTATTTACAAACCAAGGAACCTAGTTCCCCAAATGAAAAATATTTACAAACCATTTTGAACTTGCAAAATAAGGATACATTAAGACTATGAATACTACCCCAAGGTTATACATTTATATAATGTATCCTTACCAAACTTTCCTCCAAAACCAACTTGGCGCCCTCTCGATACTCAAAGCGTTGTAGCCCCTGACCCAGCTCGATCTAGGAAAACAATGAAATGAAGGTGTGAGAAAATCTCAATAAGGTATTATATGAGAAACTAAATGAGATGCAACCCATGAGAGACCTTTAAACAACAATTCATACATTTCACCTACGTATCACTCTAAGGAAGATATATGAATCCACATAGCAATGAAGTGCAATAGTATAACACTTAAAAGGATACTGGGCCAAGGTTTCATCCTCAGAAGGATTTCCTGATCCAAGCTGCAACATTTGTTGAAGAAACGGTTCCGGAACCAAACACTGAAACAATAAGAGGACTATGACACAAAGTCATATCCAATAGTGCAATTGGACTTCCCTTGAGCCAATTCACTATCCCCAAACCATGGCCAATGGCAGGGTAAAATGGGAACCAGTGTATAGATTATAATGAACTCGGCTCATTGGCCATTATAATCTCATATCACTGCCCACAAACAAGTACCAGCTGGTTTTCACATATAAGCACAGTAATTAACTACTTGCTTAACAAATCAATGTATGATTCCAAAGTAGGGAACCATACAATTAAAGCATATCAAATGATAGCAACCAGATAACAATCATCCATCAATAGTAGCACTAAGGCTAATTCATTCTTGAATCAATTCAATGAACTTAGGATTCCAAAGTAGGGAACCCTAAGCAAGCACTTCACAAAGATATTACCATGTATAAGGTGTAACACATAATTACTATACACTTATTAAAATCATTCAAGGATGTATCAATAGTATTACAATGATAATATTCAAGTTAGATTCAATAGATCCACCTTACTTTCATTAATCGTTTACTCACCTTCAAATGATCACAATTGAAATGTAAATACTTCCTTTGATTATTCATACCTTGTACTTTGATTGTAGTATTCCATTGGTTGGGATATAAGTGGAAAAATTGAACCTACATGGATTTGAAATACATATTCCAAAACTGGTCAGGGCACGACTCGTGCCCTAGGGCATGACTCGTGCCCCTTTGACACCCCTTCAGAATCAGTCGTCCAAGGAATGGCACGACCTGTCATGACTGATGGGCACGACTCGTGCCCTCTGCAGATTTGCAGAAACAGGGCTGAACCTCAACAATTGCCCCAAAACCAACTTGCATCTTTTTGTGCCAACTTAACCAAACCAATAACCAAAATTCAGTACCATGCAACACCAAAGAAGTTTAAAAGAGTTTCCACATGACTCTAAGCCATTCATTTACCTTTTCCAACACCCTTAAACAATTCAACTTTCACAAAATCCCATTGTTGACCATTTTCATACCAAGATACTACCCAAATCAACCAAAACCATATTTTCCATTTTCTAAACTCAGAAAATAACTTTTAAACTCTCAAACAACCTTGAAAAACATAATGGCATGAATTATAACCCAAAATAAACATACTTTCTAGAAATTATAATAACTTACCTAGAATTAAATATGAAATTTTCTAAACTTTAACCGGATGAAAAGGTGCTCCTCCTCCTCCCGAACACCACGAAATGAACGGATCGCCAATCGGATTTTTATAGGATTTTAGGGCTATTAAAATGTGAAATGGGTTAGGGTTTGCTTCAACACCATGGATGAGCTGAAAATTACTAAGGATTTTTATTAAAAATGAATTCATTCCTTCTAAATTTCCATGGATAGTCCACCTTATAACACTTCACCTCCTTCATTTATCAATTACCCCCAACTACTAAACCTTTACAAAAACTAATTAAAATCAAGCACCTTGAACATGAAGATGATTTACTACTTATTTTAAAAATTTACATTTTAACTACTTACTCCTAATCTTTTCATTAAATCATTATATAATGATTTTTATTTTATTCCTATGGTTAAAGTAACATATAACTCCTAAAATACCCACTTACACAAGATTTCTAAATCTACAATGCAACACATAATATTATGAAATGCACTTATTTATAATATTAACATAATTCAAAATAGAACCGAGAATTATGGTCGTGGAAATAGCCGCTTGGGCTTCGCGGAGAATAAGAGAGATGAAGGGGTCTACGGGAATCCTAAGGCCAGCATCAAGCTGAGAAGGGAATACGACAACTCCGTCTTGCCTATGCCTAATGGTGGAAAGTGACATGTCGCCAGTCCGCTATATGATAATCTAAGTGGTCTATGTTGTATCTAGTATGATAAGGGGTTATGTGAGAATTTTGGGAAGAGCTGGTTCCCGCAGCATCAGAGTTAGGATTATTATTTAAGTTTGAGTTCCCGCCAATTTGAGTTGAAGTGCTGGGGGCTCCTGATTTTGACATCTCGCCTGAATCATCAGAAAAAGAAATTTGTTTATAATGAGTCCTACTAGCTACGTATCTCGCAACGGGAAAATCAGTGTCAGAGCTGTCAGAATCTATTGGGGAACCATAAAAGCGACAAATGTTGTCACAAAGTTCTTGAGAGTTAAAAAACTTTTTGGACATGGGGACTGAAGAATGAAGAAAACATCTACCCCTAACTTCAACGGCGGCAATAATGGCGGGATCTACCTTATGGACAGTTAAGCAATTTACTAAGTTAGTTAGTGGGATTCTCGCCCAAATGCCTCTAGCTAAGTAATAGAAACCCCCAGATCTTTTGCATTGAACGTATAACTTGACTAAGACAAGTTTTATACCTATACATAGGCGACAAACAGAAATTGGAAGGAAAGTAAATAAATCAAAGATCTAAGTTGTTACCTGGGAAATACGAAGGATCTTGGAGGAAGTTGAGAAGAGGTTGAAGGCCGGTCGGAATATTCAACGGACCGGAAAAATGGTTAGGTTCCAGATTGAGGAAAACAGTTAAACAAGTGAGGATTTGTGGTCGGATTGGAGTGGAGATCAAAGATGTGGAAGTAATTTGAAAGGAAACTGACTAGAAAGGCAGATAGTAAGGTCACCGGAGATACTTACAGGTCATCGGAAATTGCAAGAGGTTTAAGGGAGCAAGGAAGACAGAAAAGTGGGAAATGAGGAGAGGGGAGGTATTTATATGAAAGGAATATCAAAGGGTTTTTAGTACAATCAGCCCCCAAAATTAATTTTCCCCCCATTTAATGATTTCAAATTTCAAAATGTCCCTTCATTGTCCTGTCACAGCCGTCAAAGGGATCCACCAGGAGTGTGACACGTGTCCATTAGGTGTCAGTTGGAACCAGTTTGGCGCCTGTTGATAGGTGAGGGCGGGAATTTTGAGCGACAACTGGAATTTCTCGCCTAGACCATGAATAGTCCAGGTTTCGAACTTGGGAGCTACTGATGCGATTATGAAAAATGGATCTGGGCCTGAATAGTAAATTAGGCCCAGCTAGGCGAAATGGGCCAAATGGGCCAAATATGTTTAGCCCGTGTGTCAAAGTGGGTTCAAAATAATAGGCAACATTCGTAAGGGGGCGGCATATGTATGCCGGCGCGTGAGAGTAAGACATTGCGAGAAGTGTACCATGGTTATTATTGCTTTAAGATGATAGTGACCTCAGGTAAGAAAGCTGCCTGAGGGAATGATAGGATGGGCGACAATATGGGGATTGCCGCCTACTCTTGGATTGCCGCCTGGGCGACTTAGGTGACTGGTGATGTGGAATGAATATTGAACTGCAACGTGTATCCCATTATAACCGTCATTTTTAAATAAGTTGACAGAGTGAACAGTGCATAACCGCCAATTTGGAGTGATGTGATAGGGTGAACAGTGAATCTCCACTAACTTGGGGGTGGTTGGCACCTTTAGTGGATGATTGACAAGTGTCCCCCATGTGCAAGGCACATGGTGGATGGGAGTATATAAGCCTCTTGGAAAATATTGTTGGTAAGTCTCTCATACTCTCCCTAAGCTCTCTCTCTCTCTCTCTCTAGAAACTCCAATGTTAACTACTTATTTGTGAACGGTCACTTACTCTCACGCCCAAGGGGTTACGCCGGAGACACCCCCGGCCTAGTTGACGTTTGTGCATGTGTGTAGGAGATCATTCGAAGAAGCAGCCGGAGTATCCACATTTTCTGTCCAAATCAGTTTCTGTGCAACCCGTTTGGCTTGGTAGCATCAGATATTAACTTACATTATAAATTTCTTGAATCATGTTACTTATAACAATTTTTATGCAGCAATGTCTATTATTAACTATTACCTACAATTTATGTAGTATTTAATAAAAAACTGTAAAGTAGGGATGGACTATTTCCACTAAAATAATTTCTAATCCATTACATTCATCAAATTTTCTAATAAATTGATAATTTTGACATAATAGTCCTTAGAAATACACTATTTATAGTACATTATTTAATAATCTACTGCATCTAATCCACTCGATATTCAATTAGTTATTATTATATATATATATATATATATATATATATATATATATATATATATATATATATATATATATATATATATATATATATATTCTCGATCTCTACTGTTTCACCCCAAAAATTTCACTCATCATGTTCTACGTCTTGATCATCCACCTTGAGGTAACGTCTTAAATTACGTCTTGGAATAACTGAAAGTGCGCTCGCCGAAAAAAATAAAAAAGGAGTCGCCACGCGTTTTTAAGGAAACATTGAAAACCTTTTTTTTTTACAGAGAAAATGGGTTCGGGGGTCAAGTTACGTGTTGGGAAGAACCGAGAGTTCACCCAACACGCCTCGTCCGTAGACGAGTCTTTCTATTGTTCAACATCAAAATCATTCATATGTGTGTGCGAAGTGTGTATGACAAGATATGTATAAAAATGCATTTTAATGCTTTATTGATAAACTGCGAGGGATACAACTTGTGAGCCACTTATTTTGGGGGGCCACATCCCGATTACAACGAGGCAAACGAATTACAAATGAAAACAGACCATCTGCAGTGTGACTTAGTATGTCGCGTGACACAGGACACACTTGGCCCGATGTGTCGCGGGACATACTATGCCCTATGCAGAGGTTTACAACTAATTTGATTACAGGATCAAGCCAATATCAACAACAAGGTTAACAAAAGAAGGAACAAACCAATAACAACGACGAGGTTAACAAGAATGGAATTAATGGCAATAACAAGATTGCAAGAGATGTAAAATTATAATTGCAACGAGGCAATATTATCACCTAGATGTGAATAAACACATATGAGAGGATGAATATGATTGATTCACCCTCTATTTGATGTTTAGACAAACTAAAATCAAACAAATCCCAAGTATACAGATCAAAGCATGTTAGAGACATTATGGAATTATACCAATACCAAATACATCAGGTTCTAACCTGAACAGAAACCAAGTACAGGCAAAACCCAATCACAGTGTCTAGGAAACAAATTGACATTATAACAATGTTCATTCAAATCAGTTCTAGCATATGAACAACAATACCAACACGACAAAATCCATGAATCAACGAGGAGGGAGAGAGAAAGGGATTTAGAAATTACCCTCGGAGTATACACGATCTCTACACCCAGTTAGGTGTAGAGAGCTTCAAATCGGCTCCGGAACGAGAGAGAGAGATCGAGCTCAGCTTCAAGGCTTGGAACGAATTTGGCAACGTAACACCACGGGGAATGAACAGGGGTCCGAGCTAATGGGTGTGAACGGCCGGAAATTGGTGGTGTAACAGCGGTGGGTAACGGGATTAGGCTCTGGAAACGGGAAAAATGGCGATTGGTTTAGGGGGCGTGATGGAAGTGGTGACGGAGGTTGTTTAGGTGTTGAGAAATAGGGGACGGTGATGAAGGTCGATTGGGAGTTGGGTCACCGGCGAATGGGTTGAAGGAGAGAGGGTGGTTGTTGTTGCGGTTGAAGGGTGATTGAGGTGAGGAAAGGATTCAAGGGGAAGTGGCCGAAGAGGGTTTGGAGGGTGAGGATTGGTGGAGGAAGGTCGGAGAAGATAGTTGAGCGAGCAACCGTGGTGAGCCTCCTCTGTTATTGCGTAAAGAGAGAGAGAGAGTAGTGAGAGAACGAGCTCTGCCTTGTGAGAGAGAGAATACAGTGTGAAGGCCCCCCTTACAAATGAAAAGAATTGGTTTATTTAATATAATTTGGGAATGAATTAAAGTGTCGCACGACCCATCAAAAATAACTGCCTTTCTTCTAGAAGCACTGCCGAGTGGCGAAATCTGGACCCTTCCTTGGTAATTCCCAACAGGTCCAATCTGCATAATTCTTTTTAGGTCCTTCCTTAGCGGAAAACTTATAAAAGCTCCCGAAAATCTCGGAATGAACCGAAAATTTACCAAACTCTCCCAAGCGCACTTTTATTAAGTAAAAGACACTTTTTATTGGGTCGCGAGTCGGATTGGGGTACTCACGAGCCCTCGACAACGTCACTTATGGAAGAAGTGAGGTTGTCGATAAGAAGGATCCCAAGCCTAACGAGCGGCTGATGACATCGGATGGCTGGACCTTTTGAGAAAGGATTCCTACGTATCCCTAAAAGGGAATCAAGCCAAATCGTAGTTCGAAAATATTGGAACGAGCCTGAGGAGGTATAGGAACAAGCATAATGAGATATAGGAACAAGCCAAAAGAGGTATAAGAACAAGCCTAAAAAGACATAGGAACAAGCCTTAAGAGGTATAGAAACAAGCCAAAAGAGGTATAGGAACAAGCCTAAAAAGACATAGGAACAAGCCTTAAGAGGTATAGGAACAAGCCAAAAAAGGTATAGGAACAAGCCTAAAGGGTATAGGAACAAGCCTAAAAATATAGGAACAAGCCTAAAGAGGTATATAGGAACAAGCCTAAAAAATATAGGAACAAGCCTAAGAGGGGATCGAGATTAACTCAAAAGTATCACGAGATGAACTTCAAGACTTGAAATGACTTTTACGAGAAAGCAAACATAAGGCAAGATAATTTGCAAATTTGAAATGAGATATACTTTCATACATCTTTGTGCTTACCTGCAAGGGTCGTGCACACGAAGATCACTTGAAGTGATTGGCCGGCTTTGGAAGCACTTGTCAGGTAGAACACGAACTTTGATGTTGACAATTTACCGTTACAAGACGGACCCTTGATCTTTGATTTACCGTTGCAAGCCGGACCCTGCTGATGATTTGAGGTTACGAGACTGACATTGTTGACAATTTACCGTTGCAAGACGGACTTTGCTGATTTTCCATTGCAAGACGGACTTTGATTATGATTTCCCATTGCAAGACGGACTTTGATAAGGGCTTGTCGTTGCAAGACGGACCTTCGATGAACATTTGCCATTGCAAGATGGACCTTTGACGAACATTTGCCATTGCTAGACGGACCTTCGATGAACATTTGCCATTACAAGACGGACCTTTGATGATGCTTTGACGACGAGGCTGATGAGCTTGACGAGCATTGCTTGGAGACTGAGGCAGCTAGGGCTCTTTTAGACGATGTTGATGAATCAGAAGATGACGAGACCTATGAAGATGATAAAGGCAGAATATGCCACCTGCAGGATTTGAAATCTTTGTCCAGGTTGTGATTTGAGGAGCAATCCCCATGATCAGATTATGATCACTTGATTATTGTACCTTGGGGGGGGGGAAACACAACACTACTAGGCACTTTGCATTTTATTGAAATTAGTTATTACTAGCTCTAAGCATCGTTAAATTCATTGCACGAGTCCATCTCGGTTGGGGATGAAATGGAGATGAGGATTTTGTAGGGCTTTGAAGCGGATATGTATGTAGCCATTATGCTATGATAGATTTATGATGGAACGAAAGTGTATATATGATGTACGGGTTGAACCCTCTCCCATGAATGATGGATGATATGGCGCAGCAAGGCAAGTCGGGGTGTACCCTCAGAGTACAGATGGCAGCAGGTTGATTGTTGCTGATAAGAACAAAGTGTGTCGCGTGCCTGAGGCACCAAGCAGCAGAGAAAGTGCAGAGAATGAACCCGGCTTCGAAGAGATGACTAGGCAAAGCCCCAGTTGATAATGCAAAGCAAATCTGGAGGGAATCTGGTAAAGAGAGCTCGAGAGGACAGCATAGCAAAGCCCCAGCTCGAAGAGATCCAATGCAGTCCCATTACAGGCAGAATCATTATACGGCCAAGGAGGCACCCATCTTTTCAGACCTTAGTCAATCAGTCATAGACTCGGAAATATATATACGTGCAGGGGCACATCTTTCGAAAAGTGGGAAATGAATCCCGATTTTGTGTATGACACACTCGCTTTAGGTTCGACTCTTTTGAGAGAGTATAAGCACGACAAGGTGTGGAAAAGTGTATGGAAGCCCCTGCTGACCGAAAACAGTGTTTAGCTCTATATTCCTAGAATGTAGAAAAGAAGACTTGTCGAGACACTCGAAAACTTGTCTTATTCGTGACGATCACAAAGCTGCTTAAAACCCTTTATTGATGTTCGGGTTATTCAACCACCAAAGCTGATATGAATAAATATTTTGATCAATCCTGAGGAAAAAACCAACTGATATCGAGATCAAAAAGGATGTGTGTATATGGACGGCCCTTGATGAGACCGGAGTTTTTGAGATGTGTTTGTGACTTCGACCGGACCAATTATGGTTGCCTACGTTCCCCTCCATAGGAGGAGCTCAAGTGGCTGTAGTTCGGGCTTATCCCGAATGAAGAGAGAAGGAATGTGAAATTTCGAGATTTTGAGGACCTTTAAGGATTTTCTGAGGATCAAAGCATTGAGGAACAAGTCTCCTTGGAGTGCCAATGAGGGACACGGCTGTGAAGCCCTAGTGGGACATTCGCGGAAGGTGTTTGCGGAAGAGAAATGAAATATGCTCACATGAAGTGCCAAATGAATGGATTGAATTTGCACAATCTTAGATTGACGATTTTGAACCAAGATGGATTAGATTCCAATTTAAGCAAGCAATGAAGCATTAATCTGATTTAGATCTCGAAGATATTGGAATGAAACTGCTATCCGGTAGGAACTGTAGCTGAGCTTCAAGGCTTCGATCGGCCATTGGGTAATTTGGAAAATTGAATGTGCGCTCGCCGAAAAAAATAAAAAAGGAGTCGCCACGCCGTTTTTAAGGAAACATTGAAAACCTTTTTTTTTTACAGAGAAAATGGGTTCGGGGGTCAAGTTACGTGTTGGGAAGAACCGAGAGTTCACCCAACCCGCCTCGTCCGTAGACGAGTCTTTCTATTGTTCAACATCAAAATCATTCATATGTGTGTGCGAAGTGTGTATGACAAGATATGTATAAAAATGCATTTTAATGCTTTATTGATAAACTGCGAGGGATACAACTTGTGAGCCACTTATTTTGGGGGGCCACATCCCGATTACAACGAGGCAAACGAATTACAAATGAAAACAGACCATCTGCAGTGTGACTTAGTATGTCGCGTGACACAGGACACACTTGGCCCGATGTGTCGCGGGACATACTATGCCCTATGCAGAGGTTTATAACTAATTTGATTACAGGATCAAGCCAATATCAACAACAAGGTTAACAAAAGAAGGAACAAACCAATAACAACGACGAGGTTAACAAGAATGGAATTAATGGCAATAACAAGATTGCAAGAGATGTAAAATTATAATTGCAACGAGGCAATATTATCACCTAGATGTGAATAAACACATATGAGAGGATGAATATGATTGATTCACCCTCTATTTGATGTTTAGACAAACTAAAATCAAACAAATCCCAAGTATACAGATCAAAGCATGTTGGACACAAAATGGAATTATACCAATACCAAATACATCAGGTTCTAGCCTGAACAGAAACCAAGTACAGGCAAAACCCAATCACAGTGTCTGGGAAACAAATTGACATTATAACAATGTTCATTCAAATCAGTTCTAGCATATGAACAACAATACCAACACGACAAAATCCATGAATCAACGAGGAGGGAGAGAGAAAGGGATTTAGAAATTACCCTCGGAGTATCCACGATCTCTACACCCAGTTAGGTGTAGAGAGCTTCAAATCGGCTCCGGAACAAGAGAGAGAGATCGAGCTCAGCTTAAAGGCTTGGAACGAATTTGGCAACGTAACACCACGGGCAATGAACAGGGGTCCGAGCTAATGGGTGTGAACGGCCGGAAATTGGTGGTGTAACAGCGGTGGGTAACGGGATTAGGCTCTGGAAACGGGAAAAATGGCGATTGGTTTAGGGGGCGTGATGGAGGTGGTGACGGAGGTTGTTTAGGTGTTGAGAAATAGGGGACGGTGATAAAGGTCGATTGGGAGTTGGGTCACCGGCGAATGGGTTGAAGGAGAGAGGGTGGTTGTTGTTGCGGTTGAAGGGTGATTGAGGTGAGGAAAGGATTCAAGGGGAAGTGGCCGAAGAGGGTTTGGAGGGTGAGGATTGGTGGAGGAAGGTCGGAGAAGATAGTTGAGCGAGCAACCGTGGTGAGCCTCCTCTGTTATTGCGTAAAGAGAGAGAGAGAGTAGTGAGAGAACGAGCTCTGCCTTGTGAGAGAGAGAATACAGTGTGAAGGCCCCCCTTACAAATGAAAAGAATTGGTTTATTTAATATAATTTGGGAATGAATTAAAGTGTCGCACGACCCATCAAAAATAACTGCCTTTCTTCTAGAAGCACTGCCGAGTGGCGAAATCTGGACCCTTCCTTGGTAATTCCCAACAGGTCCAATCTGCATAATTCTTTTTAGGTCCTTCCTTAGCGGAAAACTTATAAAAGCTCCCGAAAATCTCGGAATGAACCAAAAATTTACCAAACTCTCCCAAGCGCACTTTTATTAAGTAAAAGACACTTTTTATTGGGTCGCGAGTCGGATTGGGGTACTCACAGAGCCCCTCGACAACGTCACTTATGGAAGAAGTGAGGTTGTCGATAAGAAGGATCCCAAGCCTAACGAGCGGCTGATGACATCGGATGGCTGGACCTTTTGAGAAAGGATTCCTACGTATCCCTAAAAGGGAATCAAGCCAAATCGTAGTTCGAAAATATTGGAACGAGCCTGAGGAGGTATAGGAACAAGCATAATGAGATATAGGAACAAGCCAAAAGAGGTATAAGAACAAGCCTAAAAAGACATAGGAACAAGCCTTAAGAGGTATAGAAACAAGCCAAAAGAGGTATAGGAACAAGCCTAAAAAGACATAGGAACAAGCCTTAAGAGGTATAGGAACAAGCCAAAAAAGGTATAGGAACAAGCCTAAAGGGTATAGGAACAAGCCTAAAAATATAGGAACAAGCCTAAAGAGGTATATAGGAACAAGCCTAAAAAATATAGGAACAAGCCTAAGAGGGGATCGAGATTAACTCAAAAGTATCACGAGATGAACTTCAAGACTTGAAATGACTTTTACGAGAAAGCAAACATAAGGCAAGATAATTTGCAGCTGAAATGAGATATACTTTCATACCTGTGCTGTGCTTACCTGCAAGGGTCGTGCACACGAAGATCACTTGAAGTGATTGGCCGGCTTTGGAAGCACTTGTCGGGTAGAACACGAACTTTGATGTTGACAATTTACCGTTACAAGACGGACCCTTGATCTTTGATTTACCGTTGCAAGCCGGACCCTGCTGATGATTTGAGGTTGCGAGACTGACATTGTTGACAATTTACCGTTGCAAGACGGACTTTGCTGATTTTCCATTGCAAGACGGACTTTGATTATGATTTCCCATTGCAAGACGGACTTTGATGAGGGCTTGTCGTTGCAAGACGGACCTTCGATGAACATTTGCCATTGCAAGATGGACCTTTGACAAACATTTGCCATTGCTAGACGGACCTTCGATGAACATTTGCCATTACAAGACGGACCTTTGATGATGCTTTGACGACGAGGCTGATGAGCTTGACGAGCATTACTTGGAGACTGAGGCAGCTAGGGCTCTTTTAGACGATGTTGATGAATCAGAAGATGACGAGACCTATGAAGATGATAAAGGCAGAATATGCCACCTGCAGGATTTGAAATCTTTGTCCAGGTTGTGATTTGAGGAGCAATCCCCATGATCAGATTATGATCACTTGATTATTGTACCTTGGGGGGGGGAAACACAACACTACTAGGCACTTTGCATTTTATTGAAATTAGTTATTACTAGCTCTAAGCATCGTTAAATTCATTGCACGAGTCCATCTCGGCTGGGGATGAAATGGAGATGAGGATTTTGTAGGGCTTTGAAGCGGATATGTATGTAGCCATTATGCTATGATAGATTTATGATGGAACGAAAGTGTATATATGATGTACGGGTTGAACCCTCTCCCATGAATGATGGATGATATGGCGCAGCAAGGCAAGTCAGGGTGTACCCTCAGAGTACAGATGGCAGCAGGTTCAT
Organism: Adenophora triphylla var. japonica; assembly: GCA_022495995.1. Classification (NCBI taxonomy): domain Eukaryota; kingdom Viridiplantae; phylum Streptophyta; class Magnoliopsida; order Asterales; family Campanulaceae; genus Adenophora; species Adenophora triphylla. The sequence goes on from JAFEMH010000323.1 coordinate 222,443, forward strand.
TGTTGCTGATAAGAACAAAGTGTGTCGCGTGCCTGAGGCAGCAAGCAGCAGAGAAAGTGCAGAGAATGAATTAGGCTTCGAAGAGATGACTAGGCAAAGCCCCAGTTGATAATGCAAAGCAAATCTGGAGGGAATCTGGTAAAGAGAGCTCGAGAGGACAGCATAGCAAAGCCCCAGCTCGAAGAGATCCAATGCAGTCCCATTACAGGCAGAATCATTATACGGCCAAGGAGGCACCCATCTTTTCAGACCTTAGTCAATCAGTCATAGACTCGGAAATATATATACGTGCAGGGGCACATCTTTCGAAAAGTGGGAAATGAATCCCGATTTTGTGTATGACACACTCGCTTTAGGTTCGACTCTTTTGAGAGAGTATAAGCACGACAAGGTGTGGAAAAGTGTATGGAAGCCCCTGCTGACCGAAAACAGTGTTTAGCTCTATATTCCTAGAATGTAGAAAAGAAGACTTGTCGAGACACTCGAAAACTTGTCTTATTCGTGATGATCACAAAGCTGCTTAAAACCCTTTATTGATGTTCGGGTTATTCAACCACCAAAGCTGATATGAACAAATATTTTGATCAATCCTGAGGAAAAAATCAACTGATATCGAGATCAAAAAGGATGTGTGTATATGGACGGCCCTTGATGAGACCGGATTTTCTGAGATGTGTTTGTGACTTCGACCGGACCAATTATGGTTGCCTACGTTCCCCTCCATAGGAGGAGCTCAAGTGGCTGTAGTTCGGGCTTATCCCGAATGAAGAGAGAAGGAATGTGAAATTTCGAGATTTTGAGGACCTTTAAGGATTTTCTGAGGATCAAAGCATTGAGGAACAATTCTCCTTGGAGTGCCAATGAGGGACACGGCTGCGAAGCCCCAGTGGTACATTCGCGGAAGGTGTTTGCGGAAGAGAAATGAAATATGCTCACATGAAGTGCCAAATGAATGGATTGAATTTGCACAATCTTAGATTGATGATTTTGAACCAATATGGATTAGATTCCAATTTAAGCAAGCAATGAAGCATTAATCTAATTTAGATCTCGAATATATTGGAATGAAACTGCTATCCGGTAGGAACTATAGCTGGGCTTCAAGGCTTCGATCGGCCATTGGGTAATTTGGAAAATTGATTGCATCATGACCTCTTAAAATGAGGGTTGGTTGGGCTTTTTACTGACTTAACCTCTAAAGATGAGAGGTTGGCTAGCAGGGATGTGTTTGGGAAATCTACGGCGAGGAAGATTGATTGCCTCTAAGAATGAGAGGTCAAATTTTGACTTTGGCCAAAGGCAAGGGTAATGGTAATGGGAATATCCTCTAAAAGCGAGAGGATGGCTTGGGGTTGGTTGGTGGATTGCTGACGAGAGAAGATCCAAGCTATCGAGAACTTTTGCGAACTTTCGAGAATTCGGGCTCCTTTTAAACATTGAAGAGCTTCTTGAGAAGTCGGAGACTTTTGAAGAATTGTGAGGATTTAAAATCCTTCTTTTGATAATTTGGAAGGCTTCCTGAGGAGCTGAGGATTATATCTGAAATTTTGAGGATTTAAGATCCTTCTTTTGAGAATTTGGAAGGCTTCCTGAGGAGCTGAGGATTATCTTTGTCCTTCCTTCATGACTTGGGTATTTTACGCACCGCCGTCTCTCGAAGCTAACTTCTTGGCATGGCTTGGACTTCTCTCAGCAAGGAGCAAAGATGATGGCTAAACAGGGTTTCAAAACATGCCGATCTTGAAATGAAGGGATATTGTTTGGTGAGGGTGAGGTAATGGCTTCCCTAGGGTGAAAGGCTTCAACCGCAATTCCTACCGGATGACCCAAACGAGATTAAGTCTTCATTGCTTGCTTAAGCTTAACCGAGGAAGACTCATGCAAATTCATTGAGCGACGAAATGACGAGGATGATGAAAGAGGTGTGAGCATATGAGATGCAAGATGGGGAGTTGGCAAGCCCCAATTTGAGAAGAATATCAATTGATTTTCTCACTCCGATTAATTTAAATATCAATCATTTCAACGCCTTAGTGATTGAGCAGCACAAGCGATCATCTAGGATAAGACCATTTCAATAATTGTAACGTGGGTGTGCAAGAAATGTCTCGAGTCTAGCAAGAAAAGAATCAAAGATTTTTATTATTGCAAAGCAAAAACTGGTCCAACTTGGACTCAACAGACTCATGTCCGAAAGGGAACATTCTAGATCCTATGAGGACTGATCAACTTCTTCAACCTTGTATGGGAGAGCCCCTGGGATTGTTGACAGTGTTGGCCATTTGAGCAAGCATCTGGGCCTCACGCTCACTAGCAAGAGCGGCTTCAAGGGTAACCCGCAACTCTTCAATAGACAAATCATTCGACCCGGCTGACCCGTAGCAACTGAACCTCCGGACTGGCTATCCCACACATTCTCTGCACCAGGCATCCAGGAGTCTGAATCAGATAAACAACCGCTTGGACACTTGAGCTGCTTCCGCCTAGGGGAATATGGACCAACTTGCCATGACTGCATAGGTGATAGGGGTCGGTAAGGTGGTAGAGGAAAGGACCTTGAGATGGTACGGGAGAGGGAAGAGCGGGAAAGGAGACGGACTCGCGCAACGTCTTATTAATGTTCAAGTAAAAGTCGGTGGCTTTTAAGTCCTAGGAACAGTTGGGAAAGGATAAGCCTTTATTCACGCAATCTAGAACCTCGGGGGAACCTATGGACACATCATCCAAAAATACACCAAATGTATTGATTCAAAATTAATAATAGGCAATAATACCTAATCAAAATCGAAGCATTTATGGGACGGACGAGCAATCCCAATTTCTGAGGAAATTTGGGCAGCATAACAGGTATTCCCGAAGAATTTCAAGGAAAAATCCGGCATGACCTCTCGTCGGTGCACGTTGACAAGGCGACATGATCTCTCGTTAGAACATGCCGTGGGAGCGACATGTCCTTTCGTGAAACCATGTTGCGTTGGTAACATGCCCACACGTGCTAGGTTTTGGGATAGGTACGAAAGCCTATTATAAATTTTTGAAACAAGTCATTTTAGTACATTTTGAAAATGGCGTGTCAAAACCAACCGTTTGGGTAAGGTTTAAATGTGTGGTGCCACCTATGATGCGCTAGGGGGATAGGTTTGACATTAGGCGCTCAAGCGTAGGCGAATATTATCACCGTTCGCGATGCCGTCAATCGCATCCGAGGGTTCTAGATCTACGTGAAGTAGTGTGCGGGTGACTATGTTCCTTTATTTATGAAAATGATTTTTTTTTTGAAAAGGGGGGAGAAAAAGGAAAAACAACGCACACACACTAAACCCCACAGAGCACAATAATCAAAATGATCATAATTTGATCATGGGGGACTGCCCCACAATCACAACCTGGGCTGGAAACCAAAACCTGCAGAGTAGCTAATGTTGTCGCGTGACACAGAACTGAGAGGGCATGTTCTGTCGCGTGACAACATCAGCCAGATTTCCAGAATCTCACGCAACAAGCATCAGCCCCAGCCTCCAAGCAAGTCACCCAAACCAAGCCTCACAGAGAGCAACATAAGCAAACAATGGAGTACCAAGACAACAAAGCACATAAAATGCATTTAAGCACATAAAATGTCACACAACAAGGCACACACGAATGAATGAAATAGACGTTGAACAAGCACGAAAATTTGACCCACTTTTGAAAAACAAGTTTCAAGTCCCCAGCAGAGTCGCCACTGAATGTGCGCTCGCCGAAAAAAATAAAAAAGGAGTCGCCACGCCATTTTTAAGGAAACATTGAAAACCTTTTTTTTTTTTTACAGAGAAAATGGGTTCGGGGGTCAAGTTACGTGTTGGGAAGAACCGAGAGTTCACCCAACCCGCCTCGTCCGTAGACGAGTCTTTCTATTGTTCAACATCAAAATCACTCATATGTGTGTGCGAAGTGTGTATGACAAGATATGTATAAAAATGCATTTTAATGCTTTATTGATAAACTGCGAGGGATACAACTTGTGAGCCACTTATTTTGGGGGGCCACATCCCGATTACAATGAGGCAAACGAATTACAAATGAAAACAGACCATCTGCAGTGTGACTTAGTATGTCGCGTGACACAGGACACACTTAGCCTGATGTGTCACGGGACATACTATGCCCTATGCAGAGGTTTACAATTAATTTGATTACAGGATCAAGCCAATATCAACAACAAGGTTAACAAAAGAAGGAACAAACCAATAACAACGATGAGGTTAACAAGAATGGAATTAATGGCAATAACAAGATTGCAAGAGATGTAAAATTATAATTGCAACGAGGCAATATTATCACCTAGATGTGAATAAACACATATGAGAGGATGAATATGATTGATTCACCCTCTATTTGATGTTTAGACAAACTAAAATCAAACAAATCCCAAGTATACAGATCAAAGCATGTTGGACACAAAATGGAATTATACCAATACCAAATACATCAGGTTCTAGCCTGAACAGAAACCAAGTACAGGCAAAACCCAATCACAGTGTCTGGGAAACAAATTAACATTATAACAATGTTCATTCAAATCAGTTCTAGCATATGAACAACAATACCAACACGACAAAATCCATGAATCAACGAGGAGGGAGAGAGAAAGGGATTTAGAAATTACCCTCGGAGTATCCACGATCTCTACACCCAGTTAGGTGTAGAGAGCTTCAAATCGGCTTCGGAACGAGAGAGAGAGAGATCGAGCTCAGCTTCAAGGCTTGGAACGAATTTGGCAACGTAACACCACGGGCAATGAACAGGGGTCCGAGCTAATGGGTGTGAACGGCCGGAAATTGGTGGTGTAACAGCGGTGGGTAACGGGATTAGGCTCTAGAAACGGGAAAAATGGCGATTGGTTTAGGGGGCGTGATGGAGGTGGTGACGGAGGTTGTTTAGGTGTTGAGAAATAGGGGACGGTGATGAAGGTCGATTGGGAGTTGGGTCACCGGTGAATGGGTTGAAGGAGAGAGGGTGGTTGTTGTTACGGTTGAAGGGTGATTGAGGTGAGGAAAGGATTCAAGGGGAAGTGGCCGGAGAGGGTTTGGAGGGTGAGGATAGGTGGAGGAAGGTCGGAGAAGATAGTTGAGCGAGCAACCGTGGTGAGCCTCCTCTGTTATTGCGTAAAGAGAGAGAGAGAATGTAGTGAGAGAACGAGTTCTGCCTTGTGAGAGAGAGAATACAGTGTGAAGGCCCCCCTTACAAATGAAAAGAATTGGTTTATTTAATATAATTTGGGAATGAATTAAAGTGTCGCACGACCCATCAAAAATAACTGCCTTTCTTCTAGAAGCACTGCCAAGTGGCGAAATCTGGACCCTTCCTTGGTAATTCCCAACAGGTCCAATCTGCATAATTCTTTTTAGGTCCTTCCTTAGCGGAAAACTTATAAAAGCTCCCAAAAATCTCGAAATGAACCGAAAATTTACCAAACGCTCCCAAGCGCACTTTTATTAAGTAAAAGGCACTTTTTATTGGGTCGCGAGTCGGATTGGGGTACTCACACTAACGCCTTGAGTTATTTGTTGTATACTTTCTATTTTTCAGGAACGAAGTTATGGATAAACGATCTACCCTCATGACCGTTCAAAGACTCAGTCAAAGGATGCCATAACAACTATATCATCAACCTAGGAGTAACGATTGCAAAACCATCAATAGAAGGCGTGATCATGGGCGGAAGAATCGGGATTACATTTATGTTGTTATTTCTGTTATCCTTTCAAGAATATAAGTCATCTAGAATGCACATGTACACACGTTACACACTCTACTTTACGCTCATACTGCACTTTGTACTCAAAATCACTAAATTCAATAATACATTTTTGGTTAAGGTAGGCTTTTCCTAAAGCCTCCCGAGGTTTTTTTCGGCGAACGATTGTCGTTACATCCTCGCGTCTATCTTGGTTTGAGAATTATATTCCATTTGTACCCAAAGTTCCTCAATACAAATTCACCTTGTTGAAAATTGTCCAAAACAATTTGGCGCCGTCTGTGGGAACTTTTGGTTTTTTAGATTCCAATCAAGATGAGCAATCCTACTTCTGCCATGTCTACACCCATTATCACGACTGGGGCAAGGACCAACACGTCAAGCTTGCCTGTGACGTCTAATGTCCATACACCTATCGGATCCAGCGCTGTTACGTCTCAAAACCAACGGCTCAACTTGGGCGATTCTTCTTCCATGTCGCTACCTGGAATATAAATGGGAATTATAACCAATATGACCACCATGATGCAGCAGTTGAAGAATCAGATGGAAGTGCAACGGTACACCAACGAAATGATATTCAATTCGATAGGTCGTTTGCAAAATGAGATGTCAGCTTCAAGACGCAATGATGCTGTGGTCAGCATGCCTGAGGTTTCACCTCTGCAGCCTAGAACTCTCTTTCCAGGTGCTGGACCAAGCACTATAAATGAGCAAGGCAATGTCACAATGTCCAGCGCTGGTCAGACTGAAAGCACCACTGTCACCACCGGACCAATTCCAATATCAATCTTCTTTACCTTTGAAACCCCACCTCCTATGGGGCAAACGGGGAGTTTTAATATGTTTAGTACTCCTTTAAATCCATTTGTTGCCACTAACCTTGTTGTAGATATCACCCTCGCGAGGGAAGTGCAGCAGATCAAGGATATTCTCATGAAGGTTCCAGGAGTCACCTTACCCTTCAACCAAGCATCTCCAACCAGCCATCATGATTCACATTTTGTTCCTGCCATAGCTGGGGTGGAGATTCCTAAAAGATTTCAAGTACCTCCCATAAAATAATATGATGGCACAACGGACCCTGCGGAGCACATAGCCCTGTACCAAGAGAAGATGGACATCATTAGCATTCCCCCGCATCTTAAGGAAGTTTGCTTGTGCAGAGGCATTGGGTCCACCTTATCCGGTCTCGCCTTGATGTGGCTGACTAATCAGCCTATGAATTCTATCTCTTCTTACTCTCAATTACTAAACATGTTTCTTAATCAATTCTCTTGTAATCGTGTGTTTGAAAAGATGACGAGTGACCTTTACAGGGTGGTACAGCAGACTGATTAAACTCTAAAAGATTACGTGTTCAGGTTCAACATGGAAGCCGTGAGCATCCCTCATATTGATGTGTCAACGGCAACAGAAGTTTTCAGAATGGGCCTGAGAAGAGATCCACCATTCTACCAAGATTTAGTCATGTACCCGTCTAGGAGCTTGGAAGAAATTAGAACGAGATCCATTCATTTCATCAGGTTGGAAGAGAACGAGATGGTTCATGGTAAGGCGTCAAAGAAGACACTACATATGAAAACCCTGACAGAAAGGCGGATTCCTCTCATCATCGATCCAATAGGGGGAACTCTATTCTAAAGTTGACTCTTCTAAAATTAATATTGTAGAAGAAGATGATGATGAAGATGATACGACTTATCCAAAGATTAGTGACTATTGCTTTTGTGTTGATGTTTCAGGACTCCTATACGCAATGGACAACTTAGGTAGCAAGGCAAGATGGCCAAAAGCAGCTGATAGACCTTCATCTTGGAAAGACAAATCTAAGTGGTGCGCTTACCATGAAGATTTTGGTCACACTACTGATAATTGGATCGGCTTGAGGAAAGATAACGGCCACCTACTTTCAAAAGGGCTTTTTAAGGATCTGCTTGGAAAAAGAAAGGGACGTAATGAGACGAAAGAAGACATAGCTGAAACTCCACCTTCACCTCCTCCTGCAACCAAAGTGATCAACTTCATCACAGGCGGGTCAGACATCTGTGGCACTACGTATTCTGCAGCAAAGCGTCATGCCAAAGATTCCAAGGATGATAAGTCAGGACTACCAACACGACGTCCAGATACATCCCCGGGCCAGCTGATTGTTTTTGATCAAGGTGATAAAGAAAACATCCAGGATCCTCATCATGACGGGTTGGTTATTAGCTTGCAGATTGCAAACTGCAAAGTAAAGCGTATCTTGATCGACAACGGTAGCTCAGTCAACTTGATCATGAAAGGTACCTTAGAAGAAATGTCAGTCCCACTAATGGAAGTCATGAAAATCTCATCCGTTTTAGTAGGATTCAGTAGGGAAACAAAGCAAACGATTGGTGAAATCAGACTGCCAGTTAATGTCGAAGGACTAAACTCTATGGAAAAGTTTTGTGTAATCGATTGTACGTCAGCATATAACGTCATCTTGGGGAGACCTTGGATCCATACCATGAAGTCAGTTCCATCAACATACCATCAGTGCGTCAAAATGCCGATGCCTAAGGGTGTGATCAGAGTAAGAGGCGATCAGCAAGCTGCTAAAGAATGTTACAAGACGGATATGAAAGCGTGTTCTACTTCCCGGACAGCATAGCAATTAAAGAAGGGCATTAGGGATGTCTTGGAGGCTGCCGAATATGACGTAAGAAAGATACCTGTAGACGCCTCTAACCCTGAAGCTAACATCTTAGTCGGAGCTGATTTACCTCTTGAAATTGAGAAAGAGTTAATCAACTTTTTGAAGAGTAGGAGGCTATGTTTCGCTTGGAAACATGAGGATATGACTGGAATAGACAAGAGCATCATAACTCACAAGTTGAATATCGACCCTACTGTCAAGTCGGTCCATCAGAAGAGGAGAAAATTTGCTCATGAGCGGATTCAAATCATCAAAGATGATTCGAGAGGTATAATACCCTAGGTGGCTCGCTAATGTGGTGGTTGTAGAGAAGAAAAACAGAAAATGGCGTGTATGCATAGATTTCATTGACTTGAATAGAGCATGCCCCAAAGATCCATTCCCATTGCCTCACATTGATTCTCTAGTAGATAAAACAGCTGGCCATGACGTATTGACCTTCATGGATGCTTCTTCAGGCTATCAGTAAATCCAAATGGAGCCCTCGAACCAAGAAGATACTGCCTTCATAACCCCCGAAGGTATATATTGTTATATTGACATGCCCTTTGGACTAAAAAATGCAGGTGCAACTTATCAAAGGCTGGTAAACAAGATGTTAAAAGACCATCTCAGCAAGACAACGGAGGTATACATAGATGATATGGTAGTGAAGTCCAAAAATATGGAAGACCATGTGCAACACCTTGCGAAAGCATTTGACATCCTGGAAGCATTCAACATGAAGCTGAACCCTTCAAAGTGTAACTTTGGAGTCAGAGCCGGGAAGTTTCTAGGTTACGTGGTGACTAAGAGAGGAATTGAAGCCAGCCCGAAGCAAATCAATGTTATCCTCAACCTGCAGTCCCCTAAAACAATCAAAGACGTACATAGATTGATAGGACGGGTAGCATCTTTGAATCGGTTCATTTCCAAATCCTCAGAAATATGTAAGTTGTTTTATGACGTCTTGAGGAAAAATAAGTTGTTTCAATGGACCGAGCAGCATGAAGAAGCTTTCCTAGACCTCAAGAAATATCTCACGTCCGCACCTCTTCTAGCTAAACCGGAACCTGGTGAACCTCTATACCTATATCTAGCTGTATCAGAAAGCGCTGTAAGTGCCATCTTGTTTAAAGAGAATCAAGGTGATCAATATCCCGTATATTATGTAAGTAAATATCTTTTAGATGCGGAAACCAGGTACTCCCATCTAGAAAAACTTATTCTTGCTTTAATTACTGCATCCACCAAGTTACGTCATTACTTTGAAATGCATCATAATATTGTGAAAACTAACTATCCTATCAGGACCATCATGAGAACCCCCGAGATGTCAGGAAGGATGGCAAAATGGTCGGTCAAGCTAAGCACGTATGAAATCTCCTACGAACCAAGAAGCGCAATCAAGTCACAAGCGCTTACAGACTTTGTAGCTGATTTCAGTGCTACGTTGCAACCTGAAGTGGAACAAGAGGTATAGCACCTTGAAGGTAAAAATCCTCCTAGGTATTGGACTTTCTTCACAGATGGGGCATCCAACTCAAGAGGAGCAGGGTTGGGCATTATGCTAAAATCGCCTCAAGGCAAATTAATCCCTCAGGCCGTTTCATGCGAGTTCAAGGCGACAAACAATTAAGGCGAATACGAAGCTCTCATCATGGGTTTATCTATCGTTCTTAGCATAAATATCACTCATATTAACGTCTTTACTGATTCCTTATTATTAGTTAATCATTTTAATGGGTCTTATGCGACTAAGAATGCCAGAATGACACTCTATCTCCAACATGTTAAAGCTTTGGCAGCGCGTTTTGTTAGTATCTCTTTAGAACAGGTACCTCGCAAAGAAAACACTGAAGCTGACGCTTTGGCCAACCTGGGATCAGCGTGTGGAGCTATGATGAACACAAACATTCCGATCATCTACGTAAGGTATCCTGCCATTGAACAAACCGAAGAATGTGCGGCCTTAAATCAATTAAATATCTCTCCTCCAAGCCAAGATGCAGAACTAACCTGGATCCAGCCGATCATAAAATACTTGCAAGACGGAACCATCCCTCCGAACATCAAGAACCAAAGATCATTCAGGATGAAGGTATCCATATTCGTTTTAATCGATAACATCTTATTCAAAAAATATGCAACAGGTTTATACATGGGGTGTTTAGAGCTAAATGAAGCCAATGAGGTTTTAAGAGATCTGCATGCTGGCAAATGTGGGAACCATTCTGGGGGCAAATCATTATCCCCCAAAGCACTCAAGATAGGTTATTATTGTCCAACGATGAGGCAAGACGCACTGGACTACGCCTTGAAATGTGATGCATGCCAGAGACATAGTAACATCCTACATCAACCCGCGGAACCCCTGCATCCTGTACTTTCATCTTGGCCGTTCATGCAGTGGGGCATGGATATAGTTGGAAAATTGCCAAAAGCTTCAGGAGGAAGAGTATTCATGTTGGCCATGACGGACTACTTATCTAAATGGATTGAGGCAGAAGCATACGTACAAGTAAGGGACAATGAGGTCATTTCATTCCTGAAGAAAAACATCTTGAGCAGATTTGGCGTCCCTTCAGAGATCATTTGTGACAACGGTTCTCAATTTATCAGCAAAAAGACTAGAGACTTATGTTCAAGGTGGGAAATCAAATTGATAACCTCAACGCATGTACATCCTCAAGCTAATGGTCAAGCTGAGTCAAGTAATAAGTTAATCTTCAACAATCTGAAGAAACGTCTAGATCAAAAAAGAGGAAGATGGGCTGATGAGTTACCACTCGTGTTATGGGCTGACAGAACAACATCTAAGAATGTTACGGGACAAATGCCTTACTCGTTGGTATTTGGCACTGAAGTTATACTCCCCATAGAGGTAACAATCCCGACTGCAAGATACGGACTGTTTACTTCGGACGACAACAATCACCTCTTGGCCCAGGATTTGGATATTGTAGACGAACTTAGAGACATTGCCAAAATTAGGATGGCAGCCTATCAACAAAGGATAGCCAGATCGTACAACAGAAATGTGAGGATAAGACGTTTCCAAGCGGGAGACATGGTATTGAGGAAGGTGTTCCAAAATACTAGAGAATTGAATGCAGGAAAATTGGCTCCAAAATGGGAAGGTCCTTACCTCGTTGACGCTGAAGCCGGAAAAGGAGCATATTGGTTATCTACCCCAGATGGCGTCCGAATACCTAGGAGCTGGAACTCCATACATCTTAAACATTACTACACGTAAGTTAAAGTTTATTAAAATTTTAATGCCAAGGTACGTGTCTCTTCTTAAATCTTGTTTCAATTTTTTATTTTCTCTTATTCAACTCAAACCCGTACTGACTTAAGCATCATAGGGGTGTTAGATAAACTAACACCCAACCCTAACATGTTTCTGTGTTGCAAGATGGAGAGCCCTCAGCCTTGGATAAACAACATCAGAAGCAATATGTTAAAAGCCTGGAAGTGTTAAGCTTTTCTTGATGGCATAAGGTACATAATCTATTCGAACGCAAAAGTCATATACAGCATACATGTAAAAACTACGATTGCATTATCGTCTGGGCACACGATTTGCACACCTGATTTAAAAGGGGAAGACCTCATTCATCTTGCTATATGAATCACGTCTTCCATATTTATATCAAGTTGTGCAACTAAGGTTTGTGACATTATACATGTCACCAAAAGATCAAGTGGTTATAACATCATTGCATGTTATCTTTACTTACTGGTTACAACATCGTAGCATGTTGTCTTTTCCAAACTAGTTATAACATTAACATGTTATCCAAAAGGTCATGTGGTTGTAACATTTACATGTTACCAACGAACAAAAAGAAGAGCTCGTTATAAAGAAAAGATAATCCAATCATCACCAGATTTGAAAATACCAAAGAAAAAGGCAAAAATGCCTCACGAATCCGAGATGTTGAACCAATCCAACATCTCCAAAACCAATGTACTGACTCTTACGAGTCTATTACAAGCCAAAAATCTTTTTATGAGGACACAACCTCATCAAATTAATTGTTTTTTAAAGGAAAGCATATCCCATCTGGAGATTCTCATTCTGTGTTACTGTCTTAAACATCTCCCCCCTGCTCAATTTTTCTCTCGAGCCTTGGAAGTTACCTCACCCGTCTTTTCGTCAATAATCATTTTTAAAGCGGCGTTTTCTTCTTCTAGATTCCAATTTCTGTGTTCCCCAGCCTGGTACTCCTTAATCATTTCCATCCTTGCCTCAAAAATTGATTTCGCAGCTTCATTCATCATGTTATCATGAAGTATATCCATCTCCTTCGCATGCCTCCTACCAGCATTTGCAAAGCCTGACTGCCCATCTTGAAATTTCCTCATCCTTAGCCTTAGCTTCTTCTCTCTTCTCTTTCAGTAGCTTGAAAGCATCCTTTAGATCTGCTTCGTATTCAGCCCTATCCATGTCTAAAGTGTCAGCCTTTACTTTCCACATCCTGATTTCCTTGGACATCATCTTAGCAATTGTCACAGCCTATCATAAAAAATAACCGTATTGATCAAAGCATGGAAGGATATTCAAATAAAAATCAAAATAACCCATTACCTGACTCTCTAAAACTTCTTCACTCGGTGTTTCCTTCTCTACGTCCCTATCTTGATCACTCCTCTTTCTTTTCAATATAGCCTTGTTACCCATCTCAGGCATTAGAGGCAGACTCCCTTCTTCTTATCCTTATACCTGGCCATGATATCATTCACTGTGAAGCCGGATCGAGTCACTGCAAAGATGAATTTCAAATATGTTAACACAAAAGCAGAAGATAAAGGAGTTCTCCGGAGAAAATTAACGAGAAATACTTACTGAAGAAGTTTTCGGAAGGAGAATACGGATGAATTTGCGCTCTGGATTAGGGTAAAGATTGAAGAAAACCACGCATTCTAGGGATAATCTTGATATGAAAAGGAAAGACTTACCGTAATATAGGAGAACGCCCAGCTTGGAAAGGATTGGAAGAGATTTGTTGCTACTATTAAGCCATCCAAGAAGAGCGGTTATAGACTTCTACGTTTACTATAACTCCACAACTTCCTTTCAACCGTCACCTCCTTAGAAGATACGAAGACGCACTTGGCAAAACATTAAGCCTTTCCGTATTCAGCTCGGAAAGCCTCAATATTTTGGGGGCAATTGTTTCACCCCAAAATTTCACTCAGCATGTTCTACGTCTTGATCATCCACCTTGAGGTAACGTCTTAAATTACGTCTTGGATTAACGCCTTGAGTTATTTGTTGTATACTTCCTATTTTTCAGGAACGAAGTTATGGATAAACGATCTACCCTCATGACCGTTCAAAGACTCAGTCAAAGGACACCATATCAACTATATCATCAACCTAGGAGTAACGGTTGCAAAACCATCAACAGAAGGCGTGATCATGGGCAGATGAATCAGGATTACATTTATGTTGTTATTTCCGTTATCCTTTCAAGTATATAAGTCATCTAGAATGCACATGTACACACGTTACACACTCTACTTTACGCTCATACTGCACTTTGTACTCAAAATCACTAAATTCAATAATACATTTTTGTTTAAGGTAGGCTTTTCCTAAAGCCTCCCGAGGTTTTTTCCGGCGAACGATTATTCAAAGGTTTTCCTCGTTACATCCTCACGTTCATCTTGGTTTGAGAATTATATTTCATTTATATCCAAAGTTCCTCAATACAAATTCACCTTGTTGAAAATTGTCCAAAACATCTACAATAATTCATTCTCGACATATTATGATAAATAAATTATTTATATAGCAAAAAAAAAAAACAATTGCAAAGGATAAAACTTGAACGTAATAATTGTTAAAGTTCATGGTTATATTGTTGTAGTAGAGAGAGAGAGAGAGAGATTAAGGGTACATTATAACACCGTATGCAATTTGTACCAAAACCAACAAAAAAAAAAAATACTCCCTCCGTCCCCAACCTAACCTAAGTGCACACTTTGACTATTTTATGACATTTGATCATACAACTACGAGAAATTGATATATTATAATTAAATTTTAAAACTTTTAATTGTTAGTGTTGTTAGTAATAAATCAATAACAACTTTTAAAATTTCATCAAAATGTTCTAATTTCTCGTTATTGTATGGTCAAATTTCATAAAAAAAATCAAACTGTGCATTTAGGTTGGGGACGGAGGGAGTACATCGCAAGCAATGTAACATTTTTATTGTATTCATCCATGTCTAAAGTGTCAGCTTTTACTTTCCACATCCTGATTTCCTTAGACATCATCTTAGCAATTGTCACAGTCTAGCATAAAAAATAACCGTATTGATCAAAGCATGGAATGATATTCAAATAAAAATCAAAATAACCCATTACCTGACTCTCTAAAACTTCTTCACTCGGTGTTTCCTTCTCTACGTCCCTATCTTGATCATTCCTCTTTCTTTTCAATATAGCCTTGTTACCCGTCTCAGGCATTAGAGGCAGACTCCCTTCTACCTTCTTCTTATCCTTATACCTGGCCACGATATCATTCACTGTGAAGCCGGATCGAGTCACTGCAAAGATGAATGTCAAATATGTTAACACAAAAGCAGAAGATAAAGGAGTTCTTCGGAGAAAATTAACGAGAAATACTTACTGAAGAAGTTTTCGGAAGGAGAATACGGATGAACTTGCACTCTGGATTAGGGTAAAGATTGAAGAAAATCGCGCCTTCCGGGGATAATCATGATATGAAAAGGAAAAGACTTACCGTAATATAGGAGAACGCCCAGCTTGGAAAGGATTCGAAGAGATTTGTTGTTATTATCAAGCCATCCGAGAAGAGCGGTTATAGACTTCTACGCTTACTATAACCCCACAACTGCCTTTCAACCGTCACCTCCTTAGAAGATACGAAGACGTACTTGGCAAAACATTAAGCCTTTCCTATTCAGCTCGGAAAGCCTCAATATTTTGAGGGAAATTGTTTCACCCCAAAAATTTCACTCAGCATGTTCTACGTCTTGATCATCCACCTTAAGGTAACGTCTTAAATTATGCCTTGGACTAACGCCTTGAGTTATTTGTTGTATACTTCCGCTATTTTTCAGGAACGAAGTTATGGATAAACAATCTACGCTCATGATCGTTCAAGGACTTAGTCAAAGGACACCATATCAACTATATCATCAACCTAGGAGTAACGGTTGCAAAACCATCAACAGAAGGCCTGATCATGGGCGGAAGAATCGGGATTACATTTATGTTGTTATTTCCGTTATTCTTTCAAGTATATAAGTCATCTAGAATGCACATGTACACACGTTACACACTCTACTTTACGCTCATACTGCACTTTGTACTCAAAATCACTAAATTAAATAATACATTTTTTGTTAAGGTATGCTTTTTCTAAAGTCTCCCGAGATTTTTTCCGGCAAACGATTGTTCAAAGTTTTTCCTCGTTACATCCTCGCGTCCATCTTAGTTTGAGAATTATATTCCATTTGTACTCAAAGTTCCTCAATACAAATTCACCTTGTTGAAAATTGTCCAAAACATCTACAATAATTCATTCTCGACATATTATGATAAATAAATTATTTATATAGCAAAAAAAAACAATTGCAAAGGATAAAACTTGAACGTAATAATTGTTAAAGTTCATGGTTATATTATTGTAGTAGAGAGAGAGAGAGAGAGAGAGAGAGAGAGAGATTAGGGGTACATTATAACACCGTATGCAATTTGTACCAAAACCAAAAAAAAAATTAAAAAAATACATCACAAGCAATGTAACATTTTTATTGTACCACAAAAGAAAAATGAAAAAGAAAAAGAGGAACACGCAGGTAAAGACTACTAAAATTAAAATTAGGCGGGGGCGTAAGAAGGGGGCTTAGGAAGGCCCTTGACGATGCCACAAATCTGGGTGTTTTCCGGGATGTTGTATTCATCCCTGAGGGAGCGTTCCGGGGAGAGAACGCTCAAGTAGAGTTGTTGTCCTAGGTAAAACCTTTCCCACATCTCGGACCTCAAGCTCCACATTCCGGCGTTGTCCAAGGTTGTCATCACTGCGGACCATGATCCCGGGTAAACCTGGATGTTGTGCCTGCTCACTGCATCAACTAGGTTGTAGTTCTTCCTCTTCTCTGGGCTCCAATTCCCTGGCTCCACTGCTACTGCAAAGAATGAATAACCGTCCAAGTGCCATGTCTGGATTGTCTTCTCGTGATTCTCAAACACAATCTCCACAAAGTTTCGGAAGGTGGCATTGACTACATTGGGGGCCAAAACCACATTCTTACTGCTATCTGGCGTTGGCTCGTCCTTGATGATGTCGTATTTGAACTCCTTGTCAGCTACCCCAAAGTACTCTGAGAGCTTCAATGGGGTCGGGGTGTCTACGTGGGAGACTCCGTTGATGCCAAACCGGAGCTTTCCACCAACAACATTCCTACTGTTGACGAGCTTGATGGTGCGGGTGATGTTGATCTTTCCATAGTGGTAGGATCCCTGTGGATTGGGGCGGGCAGCACTGGCCGTAAGGTTCCAGCGAAAAGATCTGAACTGGTTCATGGACCAAGCAATGCCCTGTGAGTTCTCGGGCGGGGGTGGTGGGATCTCTGTGATGGCTGAGTCAGGTTTGCCATTACTGTACCTGATGACAGCAACGGTGGAGATTGGCTGCTTGGTGAACCTGCTAGAGGCCACCAAGTAATATTCCTTGGGTTCTTGGTCAGCAGTTACGAGCACGGAGAGACACTGGCCAACATGGAGATCAAGGGAATCATAGACGTTCTGGACGGTGTGGGAACCTTCAATTTCCACGAGCTTCAAGGTGTGGCCTTGGAGCTTGAAGTTGAGGGATGTCCTCATTCCAACATTGCAAACTCTGTATCTGTAAGTCTTGCCAGGCTCCATGATGAAGAGAGGCTCGGCGGCTGCTTGGCCAAGCTTCAAGGACATGCCGTTGATATGGATGCCATCAGGCCTGCCAATGGAGTGGCCACTATCAAGGAGCTTCTTGAGGGCCTTGTGGCCTTTGTTGTACCAATCACCCATGAGAACGTTGTACTCGTCAGCTGGTCTGTCAAAGGGAACGGGGATGAGGTCACGGCTATGGACCTGAAGGGGACCCATTCCACCAGCTGCCCTGTGCAAAGCAGTGGTTGGGAAGTAATAGTAGGTGCCAATCTGATCCTTCACCTGGAAGCGATAGGTGAAGTTAGTGCCAGGTTGAATGGGGCACATGGTGCCGGGGGTACCATCCATCCAAGAGTTCTTTCTATGTTGAACACCATTCCAGGTGAGGAGGAAAGGCTCGTCAAGGTTGTTAAACACATTGACTACGATGTTATTATTGGAGGTGCAGTTTATCTTTGGGCCTGGGAATTGGCCGTTGATGAGGATCACCTGTTGTGGGACACCCAAAGGGGAAAAAGTTCCATAGGTGACGTTCCACTCGAAAAAGAGGTATGGGTCCTCTGCCTTCACTGCCACAAAGACCGAGAGACAGAGCAGCCATACCACCAACCTCGTGTTTGATCCCGCCATCTTGCTGCCTGGACTCTATTTCTTTTTTTCTTTTCTTTTCTTTTTTCCTATATGGGGTGTGGGGGTGGGGGGGAGAAGTTGACAATGTGCTTATATTTTATTTTTTTTATTTTTTGGGTTTTGTTTATGGAAAGAAGAAGATTTGATCAGGGAGAGAAATCTTCTCTTTTCCAGGGATCGATGCCTGGATCGTTATGCCCTCTCATAATCTTCATTTATAGTTATGCACTTCTATCATTTCCGATCTCTTTGGTTGGTAACCACAACAACGTTTTCACTCTGTGGCTCCCCGCTCCCTTCACTTCCTATTCTTTTGTTAAACTTTCTAGATCGCATTTTTCGTGGTCATTCTAAATTTAGAAACATCATTTTGTTCACCTTGCTACAATACAGGTTGCTTTTAATTGGTCTTTTCCTATTTTCTCTTTTTCCCTTAACAGACAAACTGACTTTCTAATTTCAGAAATAAGAGAAACAGAAGATAAGGATAGTGGTAATACAGAAGAATAAATTGTGGATAATAACACCCATTGATGAGCCCGGACCTATTGGACCGGGCCCGCGCTCGGTCTGGTCCAAGGAACCAGTGACGTGGCAGTTCCTAGACCGCTGGGGGGGAAGACCGCGGACAGATAAGCCCTTGAGGTCAAGACCGCGTCCCTCCCCGCATTAATCCTATCAAAGACCGGAAGGATCCTGACCGCTATATTCGTGCCCGCACGACCTGTGACCGTTGGGTCCGTGCCCGCAGATTGTATGTCCGCAGGGACCCATGCCCGCAGGAGGCATGACGTGACCGCTCCATCTGTGCCCGCGTCAAATACCTTTGATCACGGCCACGATGTTGACCGCGGGCACATGTCTGCTTCACGGTTAATATCAAGCCTTACTGAGCAAGTTAGCTTACTGGCTCTGACATGCAAGTTGCCGGCTCCCCCATCACGCATTTAATGCGGCTCAGTCAGGCGCCTACTATTTCATTTAATGCGCCAAGCCATCTACACGGCTCATGTCCCTTTTAGCCATGCCCCCTCTGACAGTCAATGTTCCCTCCCTGACAGGGCCAATTAGCTGCGGACACATGTAGCTGGTCAAATATCAAAGTGCCCCCTAGGGCTGATCTCATTGCTTAACTCAACAAGCACCACTACATTGCCTATAAATAGAAGACCTTTGTCCCCTTGGGCAAGGTAAGTTCCAAATATATCGAGTAAGCCATATTACTCTTAAACCCTAAACACACACACACTCCAAGGTATTCAAAGCCTTATTACTCAGTATTCTTACTCTCACACCCGAGGGCCTGAGTTGGAGTAACATCCAACTTTGACCTTAACGGTGCTTATTTGTGTTGTGATCTAGGTACAAGCAAACCACAAAATATATCCTAGCCAGATATCCTTGAACCGCTCCTGACCCTGAAAAGCTTGGCGTCATCAGTGGTTCCATTGCCGGGAATCTGACTTTCATTAGTTTCTCCCGTTTAAAATCTTTGTTTTCAGAAACACCTTATATTCTAAACAACTGACTGTCAAAAGCTTTTCTTTTCAGTCACTTCCCTTCTCTTCCAAACATGTCAAAGAATATGCAAAATGTTGGTCAGTTGACCATTGAGGACCCTAACCAGGCCTCACCTTCCAATGCCAACAAGGGAAAGGCTACTACCTCTGTCTTTGATAGAATGGGGGCCCGTTCCCAGTCTGCTCACACTCTTTCCCCAGGCCAGAGAGCTATACATAAACTAACAGACCAGGCCCGAGCTGAAAAAGCCCAAGCCCTCCTAAATGATAGCCCCAAAACCCCCCAAGCTCCTCTGAAAAATATCGCCTTAAACACTCCACTCTCCCCGGATCAAATCCTGAGAAGGACAGAAATCCTGGCCTCCAAGGAGAAGCTGGTCGCAGGGCAAAAGCAGAGGCCGTGGGTCAGACAAACTCCGAAAGGCAGTGGATAGTACACCTTTTACCGAGCTCACCGAGCCAAGAGTGGTAATAATGAGAGCCTCAGATTTTCCTCCTCCTCCCCCAATGCTCAGAAAACCAAATGAGAGGAGTAGGGCTAAGTTCTGTGAGTATCACAACGACCACGGGCACGGTACTGAAGATTGCTTCCGACTGAAGAGAATAATCCAGCAGAAAATCAATAACGGGGAACTGACCCAGTGGGTTAAAGGGAACAACAACAATGCCCCCAACAATAATAACCAGCAGCGGGCACAAAATACACGTGGCCCCGAAAGGAATGAGAGAGATAACTATGATGAGGATTTGGAGGATTATGACATTCATTTCATTGGCGAGGAGCCTCCCTCCAATAAACAACTCTCCCTTCAAATCCGCACTTTGGAGAAAGTTTTTCTCATTCCCCCAATGACTCTGGAAGAAGAGCAGGAAATAGGGTTCAAAAAGAGTGAACTTGCCTCCTCCCTATTTCACTCTACTCAGCCCATTACCATCCCAATGAAAATAAACCGGGCCAATATACACCGAGTCCTAATTGATACGGGCGCGGCCAGAGACATCCTCTACTACCACACGTTGGTTAGCATGAGGATGACCGAGGCTAACCTAACTCCTTATGCGGGCATGTTGGAAGGCTTCACAAATCACGCAGTTGGGGTAAAGGAGACGATTGTGTTTGAAGTAACTATTGGGGAAAAACCCATGCAGAAGACGGCCAAAATCACTTTCATGGTGGTCGATCTTCCTTCCCAATATAATGCTATTCTAGGCCTAACTGCTCAGGCCGAATTGGGAATAGTTGCTTCCGTTCCCCACCAAAGGGTGAAATTTAACACCCAGGGCGGGGTTGCTACCATCAAGAACCAGCCCGGGAGATTCCTCCGAGCACTCGAGGAGAAGAGAAAGGCAAATAAAGGCCAGACATCCTGCCCGCAGATAGAGGGCGAGGACAAAACGAAGAAAGGGAAGGCCCTAGCACTTGTGCCGCCACCCATTCCTATTGGCATGCTTTCTTTCCATTTCACTAAGGTGGAGCTCAAGACGAGCAGAAAATCCAAACAGTTGGCCCCTATTGAGGGAGGATACATTGATCGAGGAATTGAGGGAGAGATTGACCGCGATGTCATATACTCTATGGCAACACTGACCGGAGCTCAGGTCAACCCCCCAACTATTATCATTGACTCCTTGCACAATCGTGAAATCAGCGACCTTCAACCTAACGACGAGCTCGAGGAGGTGGTCATCAACCCCCACTTCCCCGAGCAAACTGTTAAGGTTGGGCTGGAAATTCAATGCGAGGAGAGAAGGATACTCATCGAGTTCCTTAGAGCGAATTGTGATGTGTTCGCTTGGAGGGTGGAGGATATGCAAGGAATCAGCAAGGACGTGATCCTCCATAAAATCAATGATGACCCATCCTTCAAAAACATCCATCAAAAATCAAGGTACTTCTCTCCGGAGAAAGAAATGGCGATCAAGGAAGAGGTGGAAAAATTACTCAAAGCGGGGATAATAAAGGAGATTACCTACCCAAAATGGCTTGCCAATGTGGTTATGGTCAAAAAATCCAACGGCAAGTGGAGGATGTGTGTTGATTTCACGGATCTCAACAAGGCATGCCCCAAAGACTGCTTCCCTCTTCCTCGCATAGACAGATTGGTGGATTCTATAGCCGGCCACAGAGTATTGAGTTTCATTGATGCATACTCCGGCTACCATCAGATCCAAATGGCTCCTGAAGATGTCCGCTCCGTTGCTTTCATCGCTGCGGGCAAGACTTATTGCTACAAAATGATGCCCTTCGGGCTAAAAAATGCAGGAGCCACATATCAGCGAATGGTCAATCTGGTCTTCAAAAACCAACTGGGCAGAAATCTTGAGGCCTACATTGACGATATGGTTATAAAGACTAAGGAAAACTCCCACGAGCTCGACGTGGAGGAAACCTTCAAAAACTTGCGCCGTAATAACATGAAGCTAAATCCCCTTAAGTGTGCTTTTGGGGTCAAGGCGGGCAAGTTCCTCGGATTCATGGTCAATCAAAGAGGGATAGAGGCTAATCCTGAAAAAATCCAAGCCCTATTGGACATGAAACCTCCTGCTTGCGTGAAGGATGTACAAAAACTCAATGGTCGCATCACCGCACTTGGCCGCTTCATCTCGCGGTCAGCAGAGAGATGCCTCCCCTTCTTCAAAACTCTAAAAGGGGGGAAGAAGCCTGATAAATTTGCATGGAATCAAGAATGCCATCAAGCTTTTGAAGAAGTCAAGACATACCTCGGGCAGCCACCTCTACTCAGCAGCCCGGTGCCCGGGGAAGAGCTTTTTCTATTTTTAGCAGTTACTGATCTGGCAGTAGCTGTTGTTCTTGTAAGGGAGGATAATAACTCCCAAAAACCAGTTTATTATGTATCTAAGGCGTTGTCCACCGTAGAAGGGCGTTACCTTAATATAGAAAAGTTAGCTTACGCCTTGCTTGTATCTGCTCGAAAATTAAGAGCTTACTTTTCTACACACCCTATAACTGTACTAACTGAGGCCCCGCTTAGAAAGGTTTTACACAAACCAGAGTCCTCGAGGAGAATGCTAGCTTGGCCTATCGAGCTCACTGAGTTCCAGATCACCTACTCCCCGAGAAAGACAATCAAAGCGCAGGCCTTAGTAGATTTTGTGGTAGAATCATCATTCAGAATGGCGGACAGCGACCTGGGAAAAAGAAAGCGGGCAGAATCTGAAGAAGTCCCAAATAGCCCGAGCACAGAAATTATACAGCCAAGGGAGCGTCCAGAGGAGGTATGGATTCTATACGTGGACGGCTCTGCGAGCAAGCTAATTAGTGGCGCGGGCATACTTCTGATCGCACCCTGCGGGGAGAAATTTAAGAGGGCCTTAAGGTTCAAGTTCGAGGCATCTAACAATCAGGCTGAGTATGAAGCGATTATAGCAGGCATGGAATTGGCAAGATACTTGAGAGTTCAGAATATAGAGATCAATAGTGACTCTCAGCTCATAGTTAATCAAATTAGGGGGGAGTATGATACTATCAACCCAGTGTTAACTCAGTACTGCGGCCTTGCAAAAACCCTCATCAAAAATTTCACCTACTATGAGCTGAACCAAGTCATGAGAGAGGATAATGTGGAAGCTGACCTCCTCTCCAGAATAACCGATCAAGAAATTGAGGAATTAGAAACAGATTGCCAGATTGAGTTCTCAGAAAGACCTGCTATAGATCAAATTCAGATAAACAATCTCGAGGATCAAGTAAGGGACTGGGTAGATGAGATCAAGGATTACATTGAAAAACAAACCCTCCCCAAGGATCCAGTAAAGGCTAGAGACATCAGAACGGTGTCCGCGAAATACCTCGTCCTCGAGGGGGTACTTTTTCGACGATCATTCACCAAGCCTTTGCTGAGATGTGTCAAAACTCACATGGTCACCAACTTACTCTATGAGGTCCATGAAGGAGTTTGTGGCGGACATCCAGGTGCTCGCACTCTCTCAGACAAAATCAAATTCCAAGGTTTCTTTTGGCCCACGATGAGGAGGGATGCACAAGAGTACGTCAGAAAGTGTGATAAGTGCCAGAGATTTTCGGACATTCCTAGACTCCCATCAACAGAGCAGACATTGGTAGTACCATCGTGGCCGTTTGATACGTGGGGGATAGATCTTATTGGACCATTTCCAACTGCTAGAGGAAACATTAAGTATGTTGTTGTGGCCGTGGATTATTTTACTAAATGGACAGAAGCCAAGGGCTTAGCTACCATCTCCGAGGAGAACACTATCAATTTCGTCCACGACCACATCTATTGCCGATTTGGAGTTCCCCGAGCAATAATTTCAGACAATGGCACTCAGTTCTCCGCAAAGTTCACCGCGGAGTGTGAGAGAATGAAAGTACAACACCGCAAATCTGCAGTGGCCTATCCTCAAGGAAACGGCCAGGCTGAGGCCGAAAATAAGCTAGTCCTGATCGCCCTAAAGAAAAATTTGGAGGGGCGAGGAGGACAATGGTTGGACAAGCTCCAGACCGCATTATGGGTTGTCCGCACAACTATAAGAAATTCTACAGGAGAAACTCCTTTCTCGCTCACGTATGGGTCAGAGGCAATGGCTCCAGTTGAGGTTGCCCTACCCTCGTACAGAGTCACATACTTCGACGAGTCTCAAAATGAGGCAAACAGAAGGTGTGACCTGGACGATCTCGAAGGAAGGAGAATGCGGGCATATGAAAAAATGGTGAACTACAAGCAGAAAGCGAAGAAGCACCACGATAAAAGGGTGAATAAGAGGAGTTTTTCAGTTGGAGATTGGGTACTTAAAAGCGTAGAGGTCCAAGGGGCCCAACCTGGTTTCAATAAACTGTCCCCGAAATGGGAGGGACCATATGAGGTTACCAAAATAGTCAAGGAGGGTACCTACATATTGCGACCAAAGGAAGGAGCAGAGCTTAAGCACGCTTGGAATAGCGACCACCTTAAAAGATACTTATTTTGAAATCTTTGTAATTTTTGGAAGGAGTATAAACCCCTATATATATATAAAGGAGAAGTTATCATCATATTTTGATGCAAAAACCTATTCCCACCAGCCTCAAAAGCTAAAGTGGATGCCCGCAAGCGGATGCCAGTAGGTTAAAGAGCAAACATATGAGCTCCTACCTACTGATGCGCAAAGATCCTTTAAGATCCGCAAGCCTATATATGTACAAAGGGCCATTACGTCCGTACTAGATCGCGGGGAGGATACTCCGTCCTGCCCGTGTGACACCACCAAAATAAGTGGATATAGATGCCAGCGGGGACAAAGACCGAAAGTCCGCCCCGCTCAGTGCGTGAAGGTCCTCGTTAGGACCGTTACTCGTATGCCTGTATGTGACAAAGGCCTACATATAAGCCCGTTCACCTGATCGCCAGGAGACCCTCACAAAAAACCTCAAGGGGTTTTGAATAAAGGGTCAAAAAGCGTGAACCTCCAATATGGGGATACGATTCTTAGGTAGGTTAAAGGGCCTCTATGCTAAATATGCTCCTACCTACTGATGCGTAGACAATAGCCTCACGGCCACCTTCTATATGCCCTATGAAAGTAGCTTGCCTTGGTTACTTTTGACTTACATCACGGCTCGCAAGGCTGGGAATAAGTGTAAATGGATGGGAGTGATCAAAAGAGTTTAACAAAGCCAAATAGACAAACTGGGGTCAAGACCCCTAAATTTGCCACAAGGCTAAACAAACGCGGTCACAGAGAAATAGGGCTGACTCTCACTAAAAACCTCAAGGGGTTTTGAATAAAGAGTTAGAAAAACTCAAAAAATGTGGGCAAAGGGCCTATTAAGCTTTTGACCGCAGAAGGAGAGTATAAAATTTAATTGTTAGTCAAAAAACGCTGGAAAAAGTAAGAAGCAAGAAAGCAAGTACTAAGGTGCTCGAAAATTGCTAAATACTCAAAATAGCCTACAAGACGAGCAATTAAGATAAACAAATACGGGAAGGGAAGAAAAATTCTTGTATTGAGGAAAAATAAGTATTTACATGGGTCCTACCATCTATTACAAAAAGAAAAAACAAAAAAGACCTATACTAAGGGAGCTTGATCCTTGGGGGCCTCCGTGGACTCTGTGGCCGCTGCTGCTGCTTCTGTGCCCGCCTCTGAAGCCGGAGTTGGAGAAGGAAGTCTGTTCACCAACAGATCCGTTATGGGGTCACAGATAGGCTCAGCAGAGGCCGGAGCAGGGGCTGCCCGCTGAGGAAAGAGATCACCAATAGCAGGCCCGTTTGGAAGGACGCGAGATATGGCTTCCCCAGGGGTATAGGGTTTTCCCCAAACCTCAGCTCATCTAGCTCGGCGATGAGGCTAAGGGCAGTCACCTCGGCCACAGGAGGCAAGGAGGCCGCTGCGGACAGATCTAGACCCTTAACCTCATCCTCGGACAGAGGAACTAACGCATGCCCGGGCAGGCATTCATCATTTGTAGCAACAAGCGAGCCAATCACGGTCAACTCTTGCACAGAAAACTTGCCCGTGGCCGCGAAGTTCCGAATCTGTGTCCGGACCCCGGCCTCATACTGAGCCAGATTCTCAACAATGAGCCAGTTTTTGAACTCCTCAGAGTTCTTATATTCTTCCACCGCCTCCTTGCGGACATCATCAAGAGCGGACTTCCCCTCCGCCTCCAACCTTTTGTAGGGGAGCAGCTGCTCGGACAGCTCATCCACCTTTTTCTCCAAGGTGTCCACGGTCACCTTCGTGGCCTCCAGCTTGGCCACAAGCTCTTTGTTCCTGGGCTCCCACTCAGCCCTCTTCCCCCGGAGTTCATCCCTCTCCCCCTTAGCTTTTTTTAAGCTCTCCTCCACCTCCGTCAGCCTCTCCTGAAAACCCTTCAGGTCAGCCTCTTTGGTGGAGATGGTCTTCTCCTTGGCATCAAGAAGGGAGTTCAAGGTCCCAACCCTTTCTTGAGCCGCATCCAGCTCGCGGACACCTCCCAATTCATGCTGCCTCTTCAGAGCAGCTTCCTTGTTGGCCTTCATATTTTTGGCCTTCATCTGAGCAGCACTTAGGGGGACCATCAGAAATTGTACTCTTCGGGATCTACTCTGGAGAAAAAGAAAAATGGTTAGAAGACAGTTCAAAAAATCAAAGGCAAAAAAAAAGGTTAACAACAATTTTATAAAAGGAATCAGAGACCGATGAGTTCGGGAGGATCGCACTCAGCGCCCAGCATGCAGGTCTTACAATCAGCCTCAAACTGGTAATGCTCGTGCACCCTCCAATCAGGGTCACGAGGCATAGGCTCTATTTCTACTCTGGGGGCATGTGGGGTGCCCTCCCTGCGAGGAGCCACCCCCGAGTAGATCAAGAGGGGCTCGTCTTCAACAATAGAGCCCACATCATAAACGGGCTCCTCCCCGCGGTCAAGATACGTGGCCAAATGTCTCTCTAAGGCACAGCGCATGGCATCGGCAGAGGGCGGGTCCGGATAACTACTAGCGGCCACCTTCATCGGAACTGGGCTTGAGGGTTTAGAGAAGGGCCAGCCAAATCTAGACTCAATGACCAAAATGTCCCTCTGGTTCCATTGGTCAAATTTGTTCGACGGGGGAGAGAAGGTCCTGGTAGAGTAGTTCCTAGCCTTCAAGCTCAGGATGCCCCGGCTGATTTGGTTCTGATAATAGGCGTAAAGCCCGGCCAGGGTAGGTTCATAACCTAAAAATCTGCAAACAGCTATGAAGGAGACAATGGCCCTGATGGCGTTAGGAGTCAGGTGCATGGGCAGGCAATAGTTGAACTCAAGGAAGAAGTAAAAGAAGGGGTCCAAAGGCAGCCTCAAGCCATTCTCAAACTGGGCCCCATAGAAGACGCAGGCTCTGTTGTCCTCGCGGACATCTGCTATGGTTTCTGGCCGCAGCTTATCCTTATCCTTCAAGTGGACATGCCCAAGGGTGCGGACACGGAAGGCGTTGCGGTCAACGTTGTAGACCTCATAGATATCCTCCTCCCAGTCCATAGTAGCCACCTCCTTGGCTTTCTTATTACCGCGGCCACGGCCAGTGTTCACCTCAGCAGCTGGCCTCTTGCCTTTATTCCGGGCAGGGGCCACCACTATCTCCTCCTCCTCGGAGTCAGGGTCTGAAAAAGCATCGACTATGTTCGTAGTCTCATTAGCCCTCTTGGAGGTCCCCGCGGCCCTCCTATCCTCAACCTCGCGGTCATCCTCCTCGGTCTCCGAGCTCGACGAGCCAAAGAGACCGGTGGCATCACCACGGGCAGAGGTTACTTCAGCTTCATTCTCTCCGCCTCCAGTGGTCTCAAAGTTCAGAGGCTCCAGCTCCTCGCTGCTACTCAGGTCAATTGGGTTATTAGGGGCCGTGGGCACATTGGGAAATATGGTCCTCTGGGGCAGAACATCCAAAGGGTCATTCAGGTCCGTGCTCGGTGCCCGCGAAGTATTGGTTTGTTCGGGATCCATCAGTTCACACTTTTCCCAGTCACAAATTACTTCGGGGACGCGAATCGCTCTCCTCACTAATTCAACGGTGTTCAAAGCCTGATCTCTCTCGCGGGGAAACCTGCACAAAACCCCCATCACAAAATTTCTTAGCCTACGGTGATCCCCCAACACCAGTACATCACGGTTATAAATGTACTTCCTCTTGGCCTCCCACAACCGGGGTGGGACGAACGGCCCCCAATCATCTTTCTCAAAGAAATACAAAAAGCTATGCAAGGATAGCCTTATCCACCCTAGCCCTACCTTCCTAAAGATTCCCCCCGTCCGTTTACAAACGGCAAAGGTATCAGGGGTGGATCCATCTCCTAATTCTATGGGACGGTGGGGTCCAAACTCACGAGTGGTCATTTTACAAAACCCAGAAAAGAAAAACAGAAAGAGATGAAGAAGAAACACAGAAGGAACACCCCAAAATTACTTACGAAGAAAGACTTGAAGGTTGGATTCGAAGAACGCTAGCACAGAATTCGCAGCAAGAAATCTCTCTCTCAAAGGCTCTTTGAAGGTTTGGAAACGATAAAAAGGGTTTGAGGTTTAAGGGTTTGGTATTTATAAGGCCTACCTATACGGGTTAACCCATTAACCCGTATTAATTAGCCCAAAACCACGCCTCGGACCCTGAACCGTCTCCAAACGTTTGAAAATTCGAAAATTCCGCCGGTTGAGCATTTATTACCCCCCCTTGGATGACTGACACGTACCCCTGTACGTACCACGCTCCATCTTTTCATCTGCCCAGGGGCCCACTTGATTAACCAGGAGGCACAGCATGTAAGGGGTCACGTGTCTCTCACTGGTGCCTCCCAAACGTTCCCATAGGCCCATGGGGCCAAGCAACAACCAACAAAAACGCTAACACTGGTGCTCGCCAAAGCGGCGATCTAATCCTACCGAGCTTCTAGTACCTCCTCGCTCAGACCATAAATAATCACACTCGGAGCTAGGGGCCATTGATGAGCCCGGATCTACTGGACCGGGCCCGCGCTCGGTCTGGTCCAAGGAACCAGTGACGTGGCAGTTCCTAGACCGCTGGGGGGGAAGACCGCGGACAGATAAGCCCTTGAGGTCAAGACCGCGTCCCTCCCCGCATTAATCCTATCAAAGACCGGAAGGATCCTGACCGCTATATTTGTGCCCGCACGACCTGTGACCGTTGGGTCCGTGCCCGCAGATTGTATGTCCGCAGGCACCCATGCCCGCAGGAGGCATGACCGCTCCATCTGTGCCCGCGTCAAATACCTTTGACCGCGGCCATGATGTTGACCGCGGGCACATGTCTGCTTCCCGGTTAATATCAAGCCTTACTGAGCAAGTTAGCTTACTGGCTCTGACATGCAAGTTGCCGGCTCCCCCATCACGCATTTAATGCGGCTCAGTCAGGCGCCTACTATTTCATTTAATGCACCAAGCCATCTACACGGCTCATGTCCCTTTCAGCCATGCCCCCTCTGACAGTCAATGTTCCCTCCCTGACAGGGCCAATTAGCTGCGGACACGTGTAGCTGGTCAAATACCAAAGTGCCACCTAGGGCTGATCTCATTGCTTACCTCAACAAGCACCACTACATTGCCTATAAATAGAAGACATTTGTCCCCTTGGGCAAGGTAAGTTCTAAATATATCGAGTAAGCCATATTACTCTTAAACCCTAAACACACACACACTCCAAGGTATTCAAAGCCTTATTACTCAGTATTCTTACTCTCACACCCGAGGGCCTGAGTTGGAGTAACATCCAACTTTGACCTTAACGGTGCTTATTTGTGTTGTGATCTAGGTACAAGCAAACCACAAAATATATCCTAGCCAGATATCCTTGAACCGCTCCTGACCCTGAAAAGCTTGGCGTCATCACCCATATTGCAGTTTAGTAACAAAATTTTGGAGTCCAATCTATAATATAATTGTTGAGACTGAAAAAATCAACATCCTGTCAGGATACCTTGGTCTATCAACTTGACAGAACAACCTGACCGTAACCACGAGATTATAGGGCCGTTATAAGACCTATTACTCAGGAGGAGAATCCAGCCGTTTCAAGCTACACTCAAGATCAGTTACAACCGAAAAATAAACGCCCCACCAATGCATCCGAATTAGGGGGAGATATCTTGATGTTTTTTCATATATATACACAACACATGTAACTACACACACCACATCTAGGGTCATATATGCTTCATGTATACAGATAAGAACAGATCACCTCCATCATATTAATAATATTCCATTGTTTCGAGGTTTTATGCCGGGGAACAAGTTGTTCAAGGGCTTTCCTCTTTAAATCTCTCATGTTTACATCTTGAATCTACATTATCATATTCCATTGTGCCCAATCCTTCTCTTGGACTTGGAATTGCCTAAATTTGGCCAAAACAATTTGGCGCCCACCGAGGGGCCAATGGTCTTTTGATGATTAGAAAGATTCAAGATGCCTACCGGAATTGCCACCAGGTTGACAATCATGACGACAGAATTAGGGCTACTGATGTGAATCGGCATTTACGATGAACGTACAATGTCACCATACTCACACCTCGCCCCGGAAAACGTCTACATGAAGGCCCCAAAGTGGATGCTGGAATTAAGCGTATTGGGCCAATCGAATTCAGGACTGCGCCAACATGATGATCCCACGGACCGACCTGAAGGCAACACAACCCCAACTCATAGGGTAGAATCCCAAGTCGTTCAGAATAGGGCAGCCGTACCAAGGTCAAAGAGCCCGCGCTGGCCGTAACATCTTCGTGCAAAGATAAAGTAACAAGTTGCGACCTGAAGAAACATCTTGACCGGAAGGAAAGATAATAGGCGGATTCCTTCTGATTGGGGCAAAGGCTGAAAAGGGGGCATGCAGCTTGAATAGAATAAGAATGTCTAAAAACGGGGTGGAAGCCTTATTAAAAGCGTATTTCAAGTAAGTGATGACTTGGCCACCCATCGCCAAGAGCCAGGTATGATTTGCTATATTCCATTTCCACTAAGTTATTCCAATTTAATTCGTATCTTTCTAACTCTTGTCAACTTAAGCATCGGGAGAGTATTAACCAATTTAACTTTCACCCCTTACATGTTTTCCATTTTGTAAAATATCCGTTAAGACCAGATTCACCGGCATGTCCGATTTAGGTTGTAAAGCACTCAGGTTGTGAATTAAAACAAATTAACATGGTGATATTTCGAGTGATAGCAGTATTAAAATTGTTGATCTGTCACGCTTACCGTCGAAACAAAAAGGTACTTACCTTTCCAATGGCACAAAGATTTTGCATCTTTCTTAAAATTGATTAAGGTTATCAACATCTTCGCTCGGGCGCACGTTTTTCATGCTTTAGTTAAGTTGTAGGTGGGCCAATGTGTCAAGTACATATTGATTACCTTCTTGCACTTGATTAAAATTATGAGCCCAAGTTGAAACAACAGGTTGTGACATCAGCATGCATTACACCAAGAAATCCAACTGTTTCTTACAACCCAAAATACCAAATAGTTTGATCATATTCACCAAACATCCAAAAGTGCCCACCATGTCATCACAAGACATGGAGCAATATCAAAAGCATATTCAAGTAGACATGCATAAAACCTTACAATCTAGAAAATCCATCATATAAAGCGAGGACAAAACCCTCGGCAAAATATCAAAGTTAAACAAGCCATAAATTGTTTTTAAGGACACCCCCTCAATTAAAAGTAATTAAACAGAAATCAAACATTGTTTTTTTTTAAAAAAAAAAAAAGAGAAATTAAGGTCATTCCTCACCTGTACCTTCATCCACCTTCTCCTCTTGCGTCTCACCAACTTGTTCCGCTTTTCCTGCATCCTGCACCTTGGAATTGACTTTGTCGACTTCTTCCCCTACAATCTTCCTTAAAGTTGCATACTCCTCTTCTAAATCCCATTCAGTATGTTTCTCAGCCTGGTATTCCTTGATCATTTCGATTCTGGCTTCAAAAACAGGTTTCGCAGCTTCTGCAATTAATTCATTCCGGAGGGACTCCATCTCCTTGTTGTGCCTTCTGCCTGACTCAGCCATCCTAATTACCCACTCATTGTCCTTTGCTTTGATTAGGGATGGCAATTTGTCCGAACCCGATCCGTATCCGGGACGATCCGCACCGTAGCGGGGCGGGTTTGGTAGCATTTTTTGAAAACCCGGCGGGTCACGGGGCGGGTTCGGTTTCACCCCTCAACCCGCGGGGCCCCGCCCCGCCCCGCCCCGCATACTATTATATATATGTAATTACTATAATACCCCTCACCCATTTTAATTATTACCCTTATTCTATTTCTATTTTCTATGCGGCATAAATAACCTAAACCTATTCGATCCAGACCAGAAGACGCGGCTTCACTCTCTCTCTATCATCTCAAATCGATTTCTAGGGTTAGAGGATGCGGCGCTAGATACCCAACCCACGCCGGCTTCTCTCTCAGGCGACTTCCACTCTGCCGGCCGCCGCTTCCTCGACCTCCTCCGGCCGCCGCTTCCTCGACCTCCTCCGGCCGCCGCTTCTACGTCTTCCTCCGCCGCTTCTATGTCTTCCAGGTAAGTGTGATTCCCCAACTTTTGGTTCCAACCGAAATATCTGCAGAACACATAAAAGTTAGAAACTTAGAAAGAACTGGTACAACTGAACAAAATCAAAGGATTTGTTTTTTATTCCATTTTTCTCAGTTTGAATCATGGTCCATGTGTTTCGATTATTGCTAGAGATTGATAGTTTTGTTTGACTTTTGATTTTTTGTTGTTAGAAACATCTTTTCGAGAGTAAGAATTTCTGTTTTTTTTTTGTTTTCATGCTAAAACTGTTTTTTATGGAGTTGTTCTTATGAACTTGTGGACTGCTTACTTGTTTACCCCTTTTCTGTTTAGAAATGTTTGGATCTGTTTAAAAATATTTGGGTAAATTGCTTTTCTTGTTTATGTATGGTGATATGCATATGTACCTTGTCCCTATCCTCCAGTAATGTATATTTGATTTATTGAGCAGTTATGATGTGTGCACTACAAGAAAAACGACAGTTACCGACGGAAAAATTCGTCACTAAATGCCAAAAATCCGTCACTAAATCAATTTAGTGACGGATTTTAGACGTAAAAAATCCGATGTTAAAACGTGCGTCGCTAAATTTTTCGACGGATTACTGACGGTTCTCAATCAGATTTAGCGACGGAAATTTCCGTCGCTAACGTTTTAAAATCCGTCGATAATTTGGTAAAATAAACGACCAATTTAAAGCATTATGCCGACGGATTAGCGACAGAAAATTTCGTCGCTATTTAAGCGTTCGTTTTATTTTTTGGACCATTTTCGTGACGGATTATCGACGTATTATTCCGTCGTTATTTAAATGGTCATTTTATTTTTTTGGACCATTTTAGTGATGAATTATCGACGGATCATTCCGTCGCTATTTAAATTGTCGTTTTATTTTTTGGATCAATTTAGTGACGGATTATCGACGGATCATTCCGTCGCTAAAATTTATTCCAAATTTTTCCAATTTTATTAATTTTTTTAAATTTTCTTTTTTCAATATTTTTTATTTTTGATATATCAAATTACCGACGGATATTTCCGTCGCTAATTTGATATTTTTTATTAAAAAAGAATATTATATATATTAATATATTTTAAAAATATATATATTTATTTATTCTCAAATCAATCCCTCAACTTTTTTTATTCTCAAATTAGTCCCTTAACGTTTTTTATTCTCAAAACAGTCACTAAACTTTTTTTATATTCAAATCAATCCTTGCATTTTTCAAAAGTTCACTTTGCTCCACCACCATCCACCACCATCCACAACCAACACAAATCAAACAAAAATTTGTACAAATCAAAATAAAACACAAAATACGTTAAAATGAACAAATAAAAATCGAAATCAAAATATGAATAAATCGAGAGAGAGATGTAGAGGGAGTAATATGAACAAATCAAAAGAAATTTCTACAAATCGAAATCAATTTTTTTCCCTTAAATGCTGAACTTCAAATTTCAATGTAAAAAGGTTTGTTCACCAAAGTATTCTCATATAACTTCTGCAACTAGCTCACAAAAATGCAATTGAAAGTAAACAATGCTAGGAGTTCAAAATCTAGATAAAGATTAACTTTGACAGTAGTCTCCCATTGGTTGAAGCCTAAACCTTAATAGCATACTTCCTCAGTGGGAAGTACTTCTCTTTCTTCTTCTCCCGCTCCGTCTTCAAGGATGCCTGGTGCTTGGTGAGCCTTACGCGGATGGCTCTGGTCTTCTTGGGACGCAAATCAAGAGGCAAATACTTCTTGTTCTTGTATGCTTCTCTGAGAGCTGCCTTTTGTTTCTGAGAAATTACGGTTAAAACCTGCGCGATAGAAGTCCTCACCACTTTAATCTTGGAGAGCTTGGTAGGGGCGCCGCCGGTGACCTTGGCAACTCGGAGAAGGGCGAGCTCAGCCTTAAAATCCTTCAACTGGGTAAGCAAATCTCCCTTAGGTTTGCTCCTCAGCTCATGAACCTTCACTCTCGCCATGGCGCCTGTGTTGTCGGAGTCGGAGGAGGCTGGTCTTCGGAACCCTAGAAGAAAATGTGGTAGAGAGAGAAAAGGGAGGGAGACGAAAAGGGAGAGATGGAGTAGAGAGAGAAAGTGTGTGTGTGTGTGTGTGAGAGAGAGTGTGTGTGTGTGACCGGGAAGAGAAAGTGAGTGTGTGTGAGGAGTATATAATATTAAAAGAAATATATATATATATAATGATGAATTAGGACCATTGGATTTGAGTGAGATTAATGGTATAGATTGATTTATTGATAATTCATGTGAATATTAAAGGGCCAATCAAATGAAAGTGTGTTTTTGTTTTGATGTGATGAATTTGGACCATTGGATGTAATGCATTTAATGGTGAAGATGTTGCTTGGATAATGATCCATGTGAATATTGTATTTCTTCATGATTATAATAATTAATAAAAATAATTAATAATAATAATAATTTAAACTATAAAATAATATTATGCCTAATATCAATAATAATAACATTTATTATCAATAATATTTATTAATGAATTATTAATTATATAATTAATTAATTAATTAATATTAATATTAATTATATAAACAGTAATAATATTAATAATAGTACTAATAATAATTAGTAATTTTTATTATTTTTTATTGACTAGGAAAAAATATTTTAGACTTTTTTTATTACTGAAATTTACAAAAAGTTATCTAAAATATTTACATGCTTTTATTTGATTTACCCAAAATTTTAATTAAAGTGGTATGTCTAATATCAATTTTTTTAAATAATTTTCTTAAAATAATTTTTTTGAAAAAAACTTTCTTACTAAAAAAAGTCTAAAACATTTATCTCTATTCAAAAAAAAAAAAAATTTAAAAATACTCATAGTGAATGATATTGTCTGTCCCTCATTTATTTAGTTCATTTCTAACTTATTTTTTATAATTTTTTTAAAAAACTTCCTTACCAAAAAAAGTCTAAAATATTTATCTCAGTTCAAAAATAAATTTAAAAAAAAATAATTATACTTTTAAAATATTAATAATTTTTATTAATATACCCTATACCCTATATCCTATAGGGTATACCCTATACCCGATACTCTATACCCTATACCCTATATCCTATAGGGTATACGGGTATAGGGTATACCCTATAGGATATAGAGTATAGGGTATAGAGTATAGGGTATAGGGTATACCCTATAGGATATAGGGTATAGGGTATAACCTATACCCTATAGGGTATACCATATACTCTATACCATATACCTTATACCATATATCCTATACCATATACCCTATACCGTATACCCTATACCCTATATGGTATAGGGTATACCCTATATCCGATACTCTATACCCTATATCCTATAGGGTATACCCTATACCCTATACTCTATACCCTATACCCTATACCCTATAGGGTATACCCTATACCATATACTCTATACCATATATCTTATACCATATATCCTATACCATATACCATATACCCTATACCGTATACCCTATACCCTATATGGTATAGGGTATACCCTATATCCGATACTCTATACCATATACCCTATATCCTATAGGGTATACCATATACCTATACCCTATAGGGTATACCCTATACCCTATACTCTATATCCTATACCCTATATCCTATAGGGTATACCCTATAGGATATAGGATATAGGGTATAGGGTATACCATATAGGATATAGGGTATAGGGTATAGAGTATCGGATATAGGGTATACCCTATACCATATAGGGTATAGGGTATACGGTATAGGGTATATGGTATATGGTATAGGATATATGGTATAAGATATATGGTATACCCTATAGGATATAGGATATAGGGTATATGGTATACCCTATAGGGTATAGGGCATAGGGTATACCCTATACCCTATATGGTATACCCTATACCCTATATCCTATATCATATACCCTATACCCTATATGGTATACCCTATACCCTATACTCTATACCCTATACCTTATACCCTATATCCTATACCATATACCATATACCCTATATCCTATACCATATACCCTATACCTTATACTCTATACCCTATACCTTATACCCTAGTATATCATATACCTTATACCCTATACTCTATACCCTATACCTTATACCCTATATCCTATATAATATACCCTATACCCTATACCCTATACCCTATATTCTATATCATATACCCTATACCCTATACCTTATACCCTATACTCTATACCCTATACCATAAACCCTATACCATATACCCTATACTCTATACCCTATACCCTATACCTTATACCCTATATCCTATATCATATACCCTATACCCTATACCCTATACTCTATACCCTATACCTTATACCCTATATCCTATATCATATACCCTATACCCTATACCCTATACTCTATACCCTATACCTTATACCCTATATCTTATATCATATACGCTATACCCTATACCCAATATGGTATACCCTATACCATATACTCTATACCCTATACCTTATACCCTATATCCTATACCATATACCATATACCCTATATGGTATACCCTATACCCTATACCCTATACTCTATATCCTATACCTTATACCCTATATCCTATATCATATACCCTATACCCTATACCCTATACCCTATACCCTATATGGTATACCCTATACCCTATACTCTATATCCTATACCTTATACCCTATATCCTATACCATATACCCTATACCATATACCCTATATCCTATACCCTATACAATATACCCTATACCCTATACCCTATACTCTATACCCTATACCTTATACCCTATACCCTATACCCTATACCCTATACCCTATACACTATACACTATATCATATACCCTATACACTATATACTATACCATATACACTATATACTATACCCTATACCCTAAGGGGTCGTTTGTTTTTTTGTTTTCAGCCTTAAATGCCTCTTAACTCTTATTCATTAAGAGGATTAGAAAAATAAGTGTGTTTGTTTTTTTTTTTGAAATAAGACTTAAAGGCTCTTAAAAGCCTCTTAATTTTAAGAGGTTAAAATGTTGCTGAATTGCCTCTGAAAGCCTCTGAAAGCCACTGTTTCATATTTGGTTTTGGGTAAAAAAATTTTTAAACTGTTTACTGTTTCATAATGCATTTACGGTTTTTTTGTTTATTTTTTTTAATTTTTTTTTATTTTTTTTAACTGTTTCAGATAATGAATTCAGATACAAAATCAAACAACTTATCCAATTCAGAATTCAGTTTTCAGTTGCTGCCTCTTAATCATTCAGCCATTTTCAGAACTGAAATCAGAATTCAGCACTTATCACTTAAAAAAAACAAAAACCCCCTAAATGTATAGTTTTTTTATTTTTTATGAATATAAATAAATATTTTGAACGTTTTTTAGTATTGAAGTTTTTTTCAAAAAGTTATATAAAAAAAGTTAGAAAAAAAATAAACAAATGAAAGTATAATAAAGAAATCAGGGACGGGTAAATTTTTTTAATTTTTATTTATGAATGTATATATTTTTTTTATTTTTTATGAATATAAATAAATATTTTGGACATTTTTTAGTATTGAAGTTTTTTTCAAAAAGTTATGTAAAAAAAGTTAGATAAAAAAATAAACAAATGAAAGTATAATAAAGAAATCAGGGACGGGTAAAATTTTTTAATTTTTTATTTATAAATGTATAGTTTTTTTATTTGTAAAAAAATCCACTACAAACCAACATCTCAAATAATTTTATTTATCAAAAAAAAATATAAAAAATTAAAAAAGTTTATATGTTATTGTCCGTCCCTCTTCTATTATATACTTTTATTTCTTTAAAAATTCTTAACTTTTTTTATATAAAAAATCCGTCACTAATCCATCGCTAACCTAAAATTTAAATTTAATAATTATATTGAATAATTTAGCAACGACTGAAATCCGTCGGTAATAATATGTAATTAATTTACCGACGGATTATAATCTGTCGGTAATTAAATTCGTCACTAATCCGTCGCTAACCTAAAATATAAATTTAATAATTATTTTAAATAATTTAGCAACGACTCAAATCCGTCAGTAATAATATGTAATTGATTTACCGACGGATTTTAATCCGTCGGTAATCTAATCCGTCACTAATCCGTCGCTAACCTAAAATATAAATTTAATAATTATTTTAAATAATTTACCGACGGATTTTAATCCGTCGGTAATTAATTCCGTCACTAATCCGTCACTAACCTAAAATATAAATTTAATGTTTATTTTAAATAATTTAGCAACGACTCAAATCCGTCGGTAATAATATGTAATTAATTTACCGACGGATTAAAATCCGTCGGTAATTAAATCCGTCACTAATCCGTCGCTAACCTAAAATATAAATTTAATATTTGTTTTAAATAATTTAGCAACGACTCAAATTCGTCAGTAAAAATATCCGTCGCCATTCCGTCACAAATTCGTCGGTAAAAAAGTGCGCAAATTTTTGGCGCCAAAATGGTGACGGATTAGAGACGAAATGGAATCCGTCGACATATCCGTCACTAATTCCATCGGTAATCTCGTCCTAATTTCATTTTTTGTTTTTCACCCCAGTTCGTTGCTATTTCGTCGCTAATCCGTCGATATTTGTGACGGATTTATTTCCGTCACTAATTTCCGTCGGTATCTGTCAGTTTTCTTGTAGTGGTGGTATGCTTATGAACTCTAAGGTTGTATAGTATGTGTGTTCTTCTAGTTATTGATGTTGTTGTGCATTGATTTTCTACATTTGTTATTGATTTTCTGCATTATTGTTCATAGATGTCTAAAGAAGTTGGTCAAGGACATGAAAGTGCTAATAAAGATGATGATTTGCACATGTATGAGAAGGGGGATGAACCTATGATTGATAGGGGGGTTGATGCTTAAAGTCTTGGCAGTGGGACCCCCGTTGACTCTAGTCAATCTTTGAATGAAACTAATTCTTCTTCAAAAAACACTAAAAACAGTAAGGGTTTCACATCTGATGTGTGGAAATACATGACTAGAACAACAATAAATGGGGTTGTTATCGCAGTTTGTAATCATTGCAAGTTACATTTGAAAGGTGGTAGCAGTTCAGGTACCTCTCATTTGCGCAATCACATATCAAGGTGTAAAAAGAAGAATAATGTCGACATTAGGCAATGTTTTTTGCATGGTGGTGAGAAAAAAAAAGATGGGAAGGTTGAATATCGCACCTTTGCTTTTGATGAAGATAGGTCGAGAACAGATCTTGCGAACATGATCGTTTTGCATGAATATCCTTTGAGCATTGTTAATCATCATGGATTTCGTGTTTACTCACATAACCTCCAACCGTTGTTCAAAGTGCGTTCTAGAAATACGATCAAGAGCGACCTCTTGAAGATATATCATTCCAAGAGAGAGAAGTTGGTTGAGGATTTGGAGAGGTTGGACTCTAGAGTTTCCATTACTACGGATATGTGGAGCGCAAAACCAACATAAAAAGGATACATGGCTATTACCGCACATTATATTGATTCTTCGTGGGTTTTGCAAAATCGACTTGTGAGGTAATTCCTACTTTTTTTTTGCATGAATATCCTCTGAGTATTGTTCTCTACTTATTTTTTTTTAAAAAAAATGAAAGTGATAATTATTGGTAAAAAATTTAATGTTACATTATTTTCTATATCTTAGGTTTATTTATGTTCCACCTCCACATAATAGTGATGTCCTTACCGAAGATCTTGTTGAAGCACTTATGGAGTTAAATCTTGATAGGAAGTTGTCAACTGTCACAGTCGATAATGCAAGTTCTAATGATGCTATGTTGGGGAAGGTTGTTGATAGATTAGATCCTAGCACACTAATGATGAGGGGGAAAGTTCGTCACATGTGTTGTTGCGCACACATATTAAACTTGATTGTGAAGGATGGTTTAGAGGTTATCAAAAAGGAGGTTGAAAATGTAAGAAATAGTGTTGTGTATTGGATAGGGTCTCGTAGTAGAATTCAAAAATTTGAGGATACGGCCCGTCAACTATCCATTCAAAACATTAAGAGTTTGATTCTTGATTGCCCCACTAGGTGAATTCAACTTATCTCATGCTTGAAAGGGCTTTAGAATATAAAGTTGTATTTCCACGATTAAAACAAAAGGAAAGATCTTATACTTGTTTACCTGATGAGGAAGATTGGAGAAGAGTTGAAATAATCACCGAGAAATTGAAATTATTTTATAATGCGACATTGATGTTTTCGGGAACTCTTTATCCTACCGCTAATGAGTTTTTCTTGAAAATTTGTGAAATTAAGTTGGCTTTGAACTCTTGGGTTGTTGATTGTGAATTTTTTATCTCGGATATGGCAAAAGTAATGATGGAGAAGTATGATAAGTATTGGAGTGAATGTCATGAAGTCTTAGGAATTGCATGTGTTTTGGATCCTAGGTATAAGATGAAGCTTATTGAGTATTTTATGCCACTTATACACGGTGAGTTAGCTTCATTTGAGATTGAAAAAATTCGGAATAGTTGTTATGATTTGTTGAATGAGTACCAAAGTAAAGAGCGTGCGAATGAAAAGGTTGTGTGTGGAACATCTTCCCCTCTCTCTTCGGGTGCTAAGGATGCAAATGACACTCTTTT
This sequence comes from Adenophora triphylla var. japonica, assembly GCA_022495995.1. Taxonomy (NCBI): domain Eukaryota; kingdom Viridiplantae; phylum Streptophyta; class Magnoliopsida; order Asterales; family Campanulaceae; genus Adenophora; species Adenophora triphylla. Next base: position 263,521 of record JAFEMH010000323.1, read on the forward strand.
GGGTTTTTACATGTTTGTAAATAATACTTCAAGGCATAAGGATGTCAAATCGTAATTAGATCATTATTTGGATGAGTTAGTGTTGCCAAGAACTTTACACTTTGATGTTTTGGGATGGTGGAAGACTAATGGAGTAAAATTTCCAACACTACAAAAAATTGCTAGAGATATTCTTGCTATTCCGGTTACAAGTGTTGCATTCGAGGCGGCTTTTAGCACAAGTGGTAGATTGGTTAGTCCACATCGGAGTAGATTGGCTCCTAATACCTTGGAAGCATTGATGTGCACCCAAAATTGGCTACGGAATGAAAAACGTGGTAATTATTATATATTTTTTGTCTCTTTTTTTTCCCAAATATCTTAATTTTATTTCTATATATCTAATATTGATTTTCTATGTAGAACTTTCTTTGGAAGTGGGTAGTGAAGAAAACATTGCAACTTGTGATGATGTATGGATGTTAATGAGTGATAAGTAAGATTATTTTACTTTAATAGTTCATTCATCTTGCTTAGTTTTTCCTTTTTCTCATTTAAATTATTATCTTATCTAACCCTTTATTTTAATTTATGTAGGTTTGAAATGTTGGCTTTGGGAATGAAGTATCTTTGAAGACTTTTATAAAGTTTGGATAATTTGTCACTTTTAGAATTTATTATCTATGGTTTGTAATATTTGAATTTATGTCCTTTTGGTTTGTAATAGCTAGCTTAAGTTTTTCTATGGTTTGTAATATTTGAATTTATGTCCTTTTGGTTTGAATTTTGAATTCCAGCTTTACATAGTTGTGAAAACTATTATTGTTGGTTTTGAATTCCAGCTTTACATAGTTTTTCTTAAGTTTTTCTATGGTTTTGAATTCCAGCTTTACATAGTTCGTTTAACAATGTTGAATGGCTGGGCTAAAGCCCAAAAAAATGATTTTGGACCATGTAGTACGGAGCGGGGCGGGGCGGATGCGGGTTCTTCAGTTGGCGGGGCGGGGCGGGTTCGGTACTAGGGGGGTTCTTTGAGGGGAGGGTACGGTTTTGGTCAAACCCGCCCCGTATCCGCCCCGTTGCCATCCCTAGCTTCGATCTCCTCGTTCTTCTTCTTCAACATGTCCATAGCAACCTTGAGGTTTTCTTCTGCTTCCATCTTGGCTTTAAACGAAGATTCAGCCTTTTCCTTCCACAGCTTAACCTCACTCGCCATCAAGCCTGTGGCAGCTACAATCTGTACCCAAGGAAACAGTCAATGACAAAAGGTAAAACACAAAATGGTTCTCAAAAGACAAGGCGTTACCTTCTTCTCAAGCTCATCTTCGCTCGGCACCGTGATTTCCACGTCAACCACTTCTTGCGTTCTTCTCCTCTTGACCATCACCTTGTCTCCAACCTCCAGTTTAGGTGCTGGGGGCAGGTTGCTTCCTTCCCTCTTTTCCTTGCCTTTGAACTTGGCTACCAACTCATTTGCCGCAAATCCAGATTGAGAACGAGTTACTGCAGAAACACAAAGTAGAGATATCAGTACAACCTGAGTTATGAAGTATAAAGTTAAAATCAACAGGAAAAAGAGAGCCTACCAGAAGACATTCTATGGATATAAAAAAATGTGTGTACACTTGCTCACCGATTTTTTAAGAGATGGAGAAGATATAAAAATTTATGAATGGACAATCAAGATACATCAAGGAAGCACGACTCAGGACCTTATGAAACATTTCAGATAATACTCAAGTTGTGATTATTATAAATCTGAATTATGTATACCCATAGTTCATAAATGTGTCAAAATCATACCAACATTTCAAGTTTTAACCACTTGAAAAACAAAATATTAACTGCTCCCTTGAATATAGTTATCAAAGCTTTAGCCATCAAGCAAAATGTTATAATTTCTCTTGTGGGTCATTTTCTGATTAGAAAAGATTATGAAAATAAATAAGTCATGGCATCCATATGCAACACTGGAATGAAAACAAATAAAATTGATAGTTTTATTCAGATTATTAATCATAGACCTCAAAGTACCAAATGAAATAACAAAATACCAAAGAAAATATTTGTTAACCATCCCCCTCACTCTACCCACGATAATGTCACCTTGGGAAAATGAATTATAAATAAAAAATTTAAAAAGAAAAAATGTGCATTTGAATAAAATATTAATCGATCCAGTTTTGAAGAGTTACATTTCCTTATTTACTAATTGCTTTCCCGTTTTCTGAAAATTCAAAATTTGATTTCAAAATTCAAATGTTGATTGAGCTTAAATCGGGATAGTTTACTGTATAAATATTTACCTTATAAACATTAACCTTTTATTAAATGAAAAATCAATTTATTAAATGAAAAATCTTTGAAACTAAGACCAATGAGAGAATTACATAATGCCATGTCATAATAGTGACATGGCTTAATGTGAGGGCTCTAAATGTTTGTCTTTTAATATATTATATTTTTGGAAAATGCCCCTAGACATGGAATTTTTCTACCAAAATTTTTATGTTGTCTACCCGTAACATCAATTGAGCCAAGCTACAGTAAATTTCAACAAAGGGGCATCGCAAGGTCAAAAGCCCCAAATCGGGCACCAAGAACCCTAACTCATCTCTAGTCAAAATTCCTAAAATTCAAGAATGCAAATTCTAAAAGTTAACGGAATTTAGAGGATGCTAACCTTCCTCGCAATCCCCTCCTTGGATTTGTGGCAATCCCGAGCCGGATAAAACTCGGGTGGATCCAAAGGAAGATCGGTAGTTCGCACCGTCCTCCTTAGCCTCGCTCTCTCGTTGTCGGTCCTCCTGTGCCGACCCCTTCGTCCTAATCCAGCTTCCATAATGATAATCTCTCAAAGATTTGAACAAAACTCGCAAAAAAGGGGAGAAATTTCACTCTTTTCTCTCTTCTATCTCGCCAGAAATGGGTTTTTTTGGTCTGATTGGCATCGGCCCTTGTGCTGATTTAAAAAGGTCCATGGTGAAGATGAGTCCGGCCGGCCCGTTTTACACCATAAAGTTCCTTTGTCACTTTGGCCCCTCAGCTTTCTAGAATTCCGAATTTAACCCTTTTGGCCCTCAAAAGTTAAAAAATTCCCCAGTTAGACATTTCTAACGCCCCTCCCCCGAGGATAAATCTCAGTTAGACATTTCTAACGCCCCGTCTCCAGACGTTAAAATTCTCAGTTAGACATTTCTAACATTCTATCTTCGGACGTTAAATCTCAAACTGTCTTAGGACGTTAAATCTCATTTCTGTCTCCATGCGTTAAATTTCTCATTAGTCCTCACTAACACTCTGTCTTCGGACGTTAAATCTCAGTACCATCTTTAGAAGGTAAATCGGCCGCCATAGTAAGCCCGAGTATCTTTTCGCTCCAGCAAGCGAACCTTCACTTCCCCGGCCGTCAATCGTAAGCCCGACCACCCCATTTCAGCGGCAATCACTATAAGCCCGCACAACAATCCCTCTTCGGCCGCCATAGTAAGCCTGAGTATCTTTTTCGCTCCAGCAAGCGAACCTTCACTTCCCCGGCCGTCAATCGTAAGCCCGACCACCCCATTTCAGCGGCAATCACTATAAGCCCGCACAACAATCCCTCTTCGGCCATCATCGTAAGCCCGAACACCATATCCCCAGCAGACAAAAGACAAGCGGCAATCACTATAAGCCCGCACAACCATCCTTCTTCGATCGTCATTTCCGTCGAATTCCCAGCATAAGATCCCGCAGGGATGGACATTTCTCATATCCTTTCAGAATATGCCATCAGGGACGGACATTTCTCGCATCCTTTCAAAATACGCCGTCAGGGACGGACATTTCTCGCATCCTTTCAGAATACGCCGTCGGGGACGGACATTTCTCGCATCCTTTCAGAATACGCCGTCGGGGACGGACATTTCTCGCATCCTTTCAGAATACGCCGTCAGGGACGGACATTTCTGGCATCCTTTCAGAATACACCGTCGGGGACGGACATTTCTCACATCCTTTCAGAATACGCCGTCAGGGACGGACATTTCACGCATCCTTTCATAATACGCTATCAGGGACGGACATTTCTCGCATCCTTTCAGAATACGCCGTCGGGGACTGACATTTCTCGCATCCTTTCAGAATACGCCGTCAGGGACGGACATTTCTCACATCCTTTCAGAATACGCCGTCGGGGACGGACATTTCTCACATTATTTCATTTAGATTTCTTATTTACATGATTGGTTAGGAAAATATTTTTCAATGAAAGATATGGGTGAAGCGGCCTATATCCTTGGTATCAAGATTTATAGAGATAGATAAAAAAGGATGATTGGTTTTGTTGGGTCTTATGGGTCCATGCGCAGCGGAATTAAGCATCAAATTAACACAAAACCCAAAGCCCTAAGATCTGTTCTATACGATTAAATTGAATTCCTATGAGATAGAATTTACCAACCTTTATTGCTTTCCGGTCTTGAGCTATCGAACAATTTATCGGTGTGATTTTGAATCACCATCTTCGATCTTCAAAACCTTTGAACCTTCAGATTGCTTTGGACAATTTGAACTCTAGGCCTTGATCGTCGTACGAGCGAAGACCCTCTAGTAGTATCCACACGTTAGAATGAAACAAGAACGATTCTTGAGGATTGCTAGATCCTTAAACCCTTGGAAGAATATTGAGAGAACTTTTGTTATGATTTCCTTGGAGAATTTCGGCTAGACTGCTTAGGGTTTTTACAGAGTTTTTATTTATAATACTTTAGTATAGGTATATGTTTCCTAATCGTATTAGGAAATTGTCTATCAAAACCGCATTGGCCTTGTTATGTCGCACGACTCAATAAGTCCATTGGACAAGTTCTATCGCGCGGCTACACAAGCCATATCAGGAACTCTCAATCATTCTTTCTTTGGTTTAACCAATTCATTCTAGTTGTGTGTGACCCAATAGGATTATATTATGTTGGCAATGAGCTCGATCATATCGACCCTCATAAGACATAAGCGGACTCTAGCAAGCCATTATGTCTACCCAAATAATATAACGTAAGAGTTCACGTTTCCAATGGTACACTTCCATTTCTCCCTTTGTCTCACGATGTTATATTGAACACAAGTCATGATCATCGTCAACTTGTATATGTTCAATGCTTTCTCGATCTTGAGTATAATGATAGTCCAATCATATTGGGGTGTGGCCACACGCTTTCATCATTATCACTCATCGAGGGACCCAAGCAAAACATCTCTCTTCCGAGGGACAAATTCCATCTTGACTTATCATCCTTCCCATCATGAATCCGATCATGCCAAAGATAGCCTTTATAAATATCGTGTTAAGATATCGTTTGACTAAAATCAAACATGATTTTCATCATATATAAGGTCATGATAATCTCAGGTCTAGGGACTAAATGAAGTGACCATATGAGATTTAATTATGACATTTGACCATGACAAAAATCTCATACGGGTCAAGTCCAGTCACTTGTTCTCTAGCAAGTACCCATAATTTTAATGTGCATCTCTATGCATATAATCATCATATGATTATCCATTGACAATTATACTAATTATTCTCTTAATAATTAGGGACGGAGATTATTACAATAAATATGCAAAATATATAATAATCAAATAATAAATTTAAACGATAAAGATGATACATAACGGTTTTCAGTTAAACATAACTAAAGCCTAGGGCATTACACCAATAGACTCCCACTTGCACTAGGCTCCATCTATGTATCGAATACTCATGGATCTAACATGACCATCATACTTCTGACTGTGCGAGGGTCTTTGTTAGTGAATACCTTATGTCATCATCGGTTGATACTTTGTATATCTTAACGTCTTCTCATTCTTTATGAATTCCTCGAAGAACGTCTAAGTGAGTGTTTGGATCGCTGTTGTGACCTTGGTTCCATTGTTTGCATAAGTGGCACCACTATTGTCATAACAAAAGTTTCACCAATTAGTGATACTTGGAACATTTCCAAAATACTAATGAACTTTTGATCCAAACTGACTCTTTTAGCCACATCATATGTTGCTAAAATTCGGCCTTAGTAGTAGAATTTGCTACAAATTCTGCTTGGAACTCTTCCAATCAAAGTTGCACCTCTAATAAGCATAAACACAAATCCTAATTGCGATTTTAAATTAACTTTGTCAGTTTGGAAGCTAGCATCTATGTAACCCTTACAATAAGATTAACTTTCAATCTTTCAAATCCCAAGAACGTATCCTTAGTTCTTCTTGAGTACTTAAGGATCATCTTGACTGTCATCCAATGGTTCTCATCACAGGATCAGATTGGTATCGACTCATCATGCTCAAAGCATATGAGACGTCATGTCTAGTATAAATCATGGCATACATGACAGATCCAAATGTGGGCACCCCAACCCGAGACCTAATGCGTGTCCCGAGCTTGAGAAGCCCAAACTAAGAAATCCCATCTTAGATTTTCAAAAACTTTTATTTCACATTTAAAAGAAAACCACTACTCAACTTCCAATTTAAAATCAACTGATAATATCTCCACTTGGAGCAATTTCCACAATGACTTCGGTAAACCATACTCTAATAAATTACATTGAAACCCCAAAATAACTTTATTTACAAAAGAGTTTATGTACAACTTTTTAAAAGAGTAATACTTAATTAATACTCCCAAACAACCAACTCCTATACTTAACCTGACAAGTCCCAAAAGCAACAGTCCACAATTTTATCCCCGGCCTCACTGGTTCAGGTCACCTGTCTCAGCACAATCTAAAGCAGTAAAAGGGAAGGGGTGAGAATAAATCTCAATAAGCTATTATGAATGCAGCAAGATGCCAACCAATATGCAACACATAGCATGGTAACACATAACACATTATGAAAGCGGTAAACACCTTACGTTACCTCATTTTACCTTTCCCGTCTGAACAATAAGTCGTACAACGTGGGAGTAAAACTCCTCTCTTTGGTGACTGCCTCCAGCACATTCACCGCTTATAGGACTCATACTCCAGAGATCCATATAAGAAAATCGGATACTAAATCGAGTATCCAACAATAATACCGCTATACGTAAAGCTTTTGGCTTAATACAGAAGCATTCCCCCTAATCACCAAATCGCAGCGGTCTGTAAGGCTTTTGGCTCAATACAGTCGCTAGCACACCCACTCTGTGGCCACAGAGGGGAAAGTTCACAGGTATGATGAACCTTCAATCACTTATAGAACAAATCAATAATTGATTGAATTCCATTATACCCCCTGATCACATGTAATATCCAAGCACATAATAGTTACTTGAATTAAATCCACAAAAGGGATAGTAATATAACAACATGGTAAAATATACTCATGTTAGATCAATACTATAGTGCAACATCCATACACTATACATAATACCATTAACGAATATAAATTCACGTAAGGTATCCATATAACCACATAATCCACATCGGGATACAATATAATCAACATGCCAGATAATCCACAACTGGGATACAATACAAGCAACATGCCAGATAATCCACAACTGGGATACAATACAATCAACATGTCAGATAATCCACAACTGGAATACAATACAACCATATACCAAATAATCCACAACTGGAATACAATATATTGATGTAACACATATACATTCCTAACCAACACAATAGTGTGATTATAGTCTCTACATTGTTCAACTAATCACTAAGGTATGGGAGCAAGTAAGGCCACCCTAAACCATAAACCGTTCTTACGAAGTCATTACTCAACCTTGAATAATATTCATAAAAGTTCAAGACCTACTTCCCAAGTTGAACCACTTTGGTGAAGTCACAAATCAAGCTTATCCACTATTTGCTAATTAATATTTAACTATTCCCAATATTCCATTTTGACCAAATAAGACATCATGGCCTAGTCAAGGTATTCTACTTTAACCCAAGTTAAAGGAAATTAATTCATATCTTAGGTAGATTAGGTTACTACATTGAAAGGGTTAGGAACCATACTTAGTGGTTGTGGTTAAAATTCAGCAAGAAAGGAAACTAGTGAAATTCTGGTGACATGGGCGACCGCCCAAGTCACCATGGGCGACCGCCCAAGAGGGTTTCAAAAGGGTTATAATTTATGTGGTGATGGGCGACCGCCCTAGGAACCATGGGCGACCGCCCAAGAGGGTTTTTACTCAGATTCGCAGCTGGACCAAAATTCAACCAAGCTTACTCAAATTTTTGGAAATCATAAGAAGATTTCACTAACTTTCCTAACATCATTACCAACCATTGAAACCCAAAGTAGTACCAATTTAATACTCAAAATCCATATAAACATTCCAAACAATTAAGACAAACCTCCCCTTTCACTTACTTAGTTAATTCTCCCATTTCACTATCCCATTTCACATATAACCTTCTTATTTCTAATTAAACCACAACCCTTTCTCTTTATCAATTTTCATAGACAATATTATCACATTTAGGTCTTTAACCAATCTTCAACTCTAAGGAAGTACTCTAAATTTACAAACAACAATGATAGCAACATCCTAACACAATTAACATTTCATGATCTAGATTGAAAGGAGATCATAATAACTCACATTATTAAAAGCATATTAAATCCTTCTCTACCTCTTCCAACCCATGTGAGATATACTCCTTACATCTCCAAAATCAAGGTAAGATGAACATAACCACATACAAGAATTCCATTAAAGTCATTAACCTTTTACATTCCTTATACCCTTATTCTTCCAACTTAAACCCCCATTTCATACTAAAATCAATTCATCCTTAATTAACCCATTTTACTCAAATAACCTTATTTAAAAATACAACATCCTTTTTCTTTTCACAAAACATTCATTAACACATAAAATGTGCAATATTTAGAAAGAAGTCATAATAACTTACCTTAGCAAATATAATATGAAATGAGGATTTTCTTTGCTTGATCAACTCTCCTAGTTGCCCCAAACACAAAAGTACACTTGGATTGGAAAATGGAGTAGAATTGAGTTTTCTAGGATTTTGGGAAGTAAAGCTTCAAGAAGGCTTCCATGGAGAATTTTAGGGAGGTAGTAAGAAGAATTGATGAAAGAATGAGGAGGATGAGGAGGATGATGTAAAAAGGGTATGGGGAGAGTATGGGAGGAGTATGGGAAAAAGTAAGACATTTGACTAAGAAGAGGGAGGGGAGGAAAATAGGGAATATGGCCCCCCTTCCCTTCCTTTCCTAATAAAATCTTTCCCATTTATACTTCCCCTACACAAAGAAGTCTAACTACCCACATTTTATTTATTTTATCCATTTCTATTATTATACTTCTCCCAAGATGCTTTATTTAATTTCCCAATCATCTCAACCTAATATAAGAAATTAATGATATAAAATGAACACTTAATATTAACAATAATATTAAAAGCACATAAAGTCAACAATTAATATAAAAGGTATATAATATGATACTAAAATAGGTGCCTAGAGTTAGGGTCGTTACATTCACTCCCCCTTAAAGAAAATTCGTCCCGAATTTTAAAAAGACTTACCTTAAGGATCAAATAGCAAAGGTTACCTCTTACGCATTTCAATTTACAACTTCCAAATAGTTTCCTTAACGGCATGATTCTTCTATTCATTTTCACAACCCGAATACCCTAGGATTTCAATTCCCTAAACTATAATTCTAATGACTCTCAACGGTTCTCCGGCATAAGTCCAATTCGTCTAATCATCATTAGTGGGAGAACTCCGTACAAACGAGGGATCATGCAAATGATTTTTCCATACCAAGCTTCACACAGTACCACTTCAATGCTAAACTAAAACTGCTATTATCCACAATTCGCTAAGGTTAATTAAAATTCCCGAGTTTGAGAGGAGATCCATCACACACACAACCTATTCTTCAAGAATCTGAATAGTATTCTAATCTCTCCCTTTCGACTAACTAAATCCTCCAACTCTTAGGATCGGTAACAATCCCAAAAGGAAGCTTCAAAAGATAAGGTTCCCCCTTAACTAACGAAGAACAATTGTAACCACTCTCGGGTAGGGGTGTAAGAAAATTCCGCTTTATCTAAGTCAACTTCCTCGAAGCATACGCTATTACTTTCCCAATTCTCATAATATCACAACCTAATTCTCCTTTAATACGCACTTAGAATTCACAAAGTCCTCGCATCCATCAGGTGAGGTGAGGATCAGATCTATAGCCAATCTATTCTCCATCTCTATCAATTTGAATTATCTTTATTACATTCTACACCAATTATACATCCATTAGAGTTAACTAAAGCAACGATTGTTCAATTCTCAAGAACTCCTTAAAATTCCTTCGATAGTACTTGCCAACCCAAAGATCACGGACTCAATCCTTGTAAGATCCATGGTAACCTTCAAACTCAAGACTATATAACCCAAAATATAAAATCCTTGCGAGCCAACTCACATTTGCTAAACTTCTCAAACGATGAATTTCCACTAAAGGTAAATAACACAACTCACAAATTATCTCCATGATCCTCTCGTAACTTTAAATAAACAAAGAGGTCATCAATCATAATTGTCATAAAGCCAACAAAATAAGGATTTAAAATTCTGATTATCATACTTAGAATCAACACATGAAATACCTTGATGGGAACACAATTACCATCTACTCACAAATAGCACGTAAAATTTCCGAAAAGACTTCTTATGCAAGTCTAACACATACCAAATACTCTTCACACTTTTAACCAAAACTTTCTGCCTTTAATGCTTATATAACAAGATTACCACCTAAGGTTTATCTGTATCAAATACCAATATAATCAAATTAGGTATAGAAAAGGAGACTCACTTCTTATGATAGTCTACCAATGCACAACAACTACTTAACCCTCCAGGTCAAGTATATCTCATAATTACAAATCGGTAATCATACCAAATCAACTGGCAATACATGCCCAGCTATAACCACATCACCACCGTGGTAAACCAAAGGAGATTCGAGGTACTCTCTCATAAGAGCAGAATCCTCTAACAATAAAACAAATATCAAGCAATGTATGCCACATAGAAGCAAAATGTGATGCCAAACATAAATGATATGAAACAGGATCTATAAAATATGACCCCTAACTTCTGAGACGGGTAATATACCTCTAATGACCTCTGAGGGAGCTATCTCTCCTATATCCGAAACACATACTCGACCTTTAGACCTTCACTTTACAACACCATTTTACCCTAGTCAATATTGCTATTACTAAATCTTTCTTCACATCCTTTCATGATCATTCTAACTTAACTAAAATGGATACAGAATTCTCAATCACTTTGAATATCAACCTTACCACATTCATTCCAAAACCACCATTTCCTGCTTATTTCCAAAGCCCTATTAATTGGCTAACCATTACAACCACTATGTATATCACCTAATACATCATATACCATATATGACCATATTTCAACAACAACTATACCATTGAGTCAACTTTAATTATAAGGTTCTCAAATGATACCACATACCTTCTCCAAGCCATATAACCCTATTACTCTATCTTTCCACATTAACCCATATCTTATTATCACTATTCGCCATATTCATTCACCCACTACCTAAGCTATTTTCATTATTTTCACACATCACGAGCCACCCAACAATACTCTCTCCACCATATATTAACCTTTATAATACTCTTTTTAATTACTAACCTATATTTTATCAAACCATCACTCTACTCATTTCCAAACCCCTCTTTTATTATTTCAACAGCCAAACAAATTGTCAAACTTATTAATAATCATTTATACGATAATAATAGCATCGTACAACATATATAACAACAACTTTACAACTTAGCCAACTTCATTAAAAGGAACCCTAAACAATACCACATACTTAAATCATTTTTCTTAACATCAATACTATACCAAAACTTCACTATACCACATCTCAACTAATTTAACAATTTCAACCCAAGTAAAATGCACCAACCCACCTGCAACATTTCCCATATTCAACCCAAAACCATTTGAATTCATTACTAAAATACCATGACTGTGAGACTACAATTTAAACATCCTTCATTTTCTAGAACCTTTCGCTGGTCATCATTGTTTCCAGCCATTAGAACAAACTCCTGCACTAAACACTCGGCGTCAATTACCACACATTCCCCCTTAGTTTAGACATCTACCCTTGACCTCTAAACTAAGCTCTGATACCAACTTTGGGCACCCCAACCCGGGACCTAACGCGTGTCCCGAGCTTGAGAAGCCCAAACTAAGAAATCCCATCTTAGATTTTCAAAAACTTTTATTTCACATTTAAAAGAAAACCACTACTCAACTTCCAATTTAAAATCAACTGATAATATCTCCACTTGGAGCAATTTCCACAATGACTTCGGTAAACCATACTCTAATAAATTACATTGAAACCCCAAAATAACTTTGTTTACAAAAGAGTTTATGTACAACTTTTTAAAAGAGTAATACTTAATTAATACTCCCAAACAACCAACTCCTATACTTAACCTGACAAGTCCCAAAAGCAACAGTCCACAATTTTATCCCCGGCCTCACTGGTTCAGGTCACCTGTCTCAGCACAATCTAAAGCAGTAAAAGGGAAGGGGTGAGAATAAATCTCAATAAGCTATTATGAATGCAGCAAGATGCCAACCAATATGCAACACATAGCATGGTAACACATAACACATTATGAAAGCGGTAAACACCTTACGTTACCTCATTTTACCTTTCCCGTCTGAACAATAAGTCGTACAACGTGGGAGTAAAACTCCTCTCTTTGGTGAACTGCCTCCAGCACATTCACCGCTTATAGGACTCATACTCCAGAGATCCATATAAGAAAATCAGATACTAAATCAGAGTATCCAACAATAATACCGCTATCTGTAAAGCTTTTGGCTTAATACAGAAGCATTCCCCCTAATCACCAAATCGCAGCGGTCTGTAAGGCTTTTGGCTCAATACAGTCGCTAGCACACCCACTCTGTGGCCACAGAGGGGAAAGGTCACAGGTATGATGAACCTTCAATCACTTATAGAACAAATCAATAATTGATTGAATTCCATTATACCCCCTGATCACATGTAATATCCAAGCACATAATAGTTACTTGAATTAAATCCACAAAAGGGATAGTAATATAACAACATGGTAAAATATACTCATGTTAGATCAATACTATAGTGCAACATCCATACACTATACATAATACCATTAACGAATATAAATTCACGTAAGGTATCCATATAACCACATAATCCACATCGGGATACAATATAATCAACATGCCAGATAATCCACAACTGGGATACAATACAAGCAACATGCCAGATAATCCACAACTGGGATACAATACAATCAACATGTCAGATAATCCACAACTGGAATACAATACAACCATATACCAAATAATCCACAACTGGAATACAATATATTGATGTAACACATATACATTCCTAACCAACACAATAGTGTGATTATAGTCTCTACACTGTTCAACTAATCACTAAGGTATGGGAGCAAGTAAGGCCACCCTAAACCATAAACCGTTCTTACGAAGTCATTACTCAACCTTGAATAATATTCATAAAAGTTCAAGACCTACTTCCCAAGTTGAACCACTTTGGTGAAGTCACAAATCAAGCTTATCCACTATTTGCTAATTAATATTTAACTATTCCCAATATTCCATTTTGACCAAATAAGACATCATGGCCTAGTCAAGGTATTCTACTTTAACCCAAGTTAAAGGAAATTAATTCATATCTTAGGTAGATTAGGTTACTACATTGAAAGGGTTAGGAACCATACTTAGTGGTTGTGGTTAAAATTCAGCAAGAAAGGAAACTAGTGAAATTCTGGTGACATGGGCGACCGCCCAAGTCACCATGGGCGACCGCCCAAGAGGGTTTCAAAAGGGTTATAATTTATGTGGTGATGGGCGACCGCCCTAGGAACCATGGGCGACCGCCCAAGAGGGTTTTTACTCAGATTCGCACTGACCAAAATTCAACCAAGCTTACTCAAATTTTTGGAAATCATAAGAAGATTTCACTAACTTTCCTAACATCATTACCAACCATTGAAACCCAAAGTAGTACCAATTTAATACTCAAAATCCATATAAACATTCCAAACAATTAAGACAAACCTCCCCTTTCACTTACTTAGTTAATTCTCCCATTTCACTATCCCATTTCACATATAACCTTCTTATTTCTAATTAAACCACAACCCTTTCTCTTTATCAATTTTCATAGACAATATTATCACATTTAGGTCTTTAACCAATCTTCAACTCTAAGGAAGTACTCTAAATTTACAAACAACAATGATAGCAACATCCTAACACAATTAACATTTCATGATCTAGATTGAAAGGAGATCATAATAACTCACATTATTAAAAGCATATTAAATCCTTCTCTACCTCTTCCAACCCATGTGAGATATACTCCTTACATCTCCAAAATCAAGGTAAGATGAACATAACCACATACAAGAATTCCATTAAAGTCATTAACCTTTTACATTCCTTATACCCTTATTCTTCCAACTTAAACCCCCATTTCATACTAAAATCAATTCATCCTTAATTAACCCATTTTACTCAAATAACCTTATTTAAAAATACAACATCCTTTTTCTTTTCACAAAACATTCATTAACACATAAAATGTGCAATATTTAGAAAGAAGTCATAATAACTTACCTTAGCAAATATAATATGAAATGAGGATTTTCTTGGCTTGATCAACTCTCCTAGTTGCCCCAAACACAAAAGTACACTTGGATTGGAAAATGGAGTAGAATTGAGTTCTCTAGGATTTTGGGAAGTAAAGCTTCAAGAAGGCTTCCATGGAGAATTTTAGGGAGGTAGTAAGAAGAATTGATGAAAGAATGAGGAGGATGAGGAGGATGATGTAAAAAGGGGATGGGGAGAGTATGGGAGGAGTATGGGAAAAAGTAAGACATTTGACTAAGAAGAGGGAGGGGAGGAAAATAGGGAATATGGCTCCCCTTCCCTTCCTAATAAAATCTTTCCCATTTATACTTCCCCTACACAAAGAAGTCTAACTATCCACATTTTATTTATTTTATCCATTTCTATTATTATACTTCTCCCAAGATGCTTTATTTAATTTCCCAATCATCTCAACCTAATATAAGAAATTAATGATATAAAATGAACACATAATATTAACAATAATATTAAAAGCACATAAAGTCAACAATTAATATAAAAGGTATATAATATGATACTAAAATAGGTGCCTAGAGTTAGGGTCGTTACACCAAATGCCGAAGCATATGGAACTTCATCCATTTCTCTTTTGCTCATCAGTTGTCATAAGACAATGAATATTGCTAAGAGAAATACCATGACCCATTGACAAGCTACTTTTATTAGATTCTTCTAAGAACCTTGTCAATGTGAATACTTTGACTCAAACCAATTTATCCTTCTAGATCCATCTCTATAGATCTTGATGCCAAGGATGTAAGTGGCTTCACCCATATCGTTCATTGAGAAACCTTTCCTTGACCAAGACTTTTGACAGTCTTAAGTGTCGGAACTTGTTCTTCCAATGAGTAAGATATCATTGTAATAAAACAATAGAAATAATACTACGCTCCCACTGAATTTCATGCATACACAAGATTCATCTTTGTTCTTTGATGAAGTCAAACTCTTTGACCAATTCATCAAAACGAAGATTCCAATTCCTTGAAGCTTGCTTCAACCCATCTCATGGATCTTTGCAACATGCATACTTTATTAGAGTTTCTTGGATCGACAAACTATTCGGGTTGTGTACTATACACATCCTTAATAATCTTTCCAATTAAAGAAAGTCGTTTGACATCCGTTTGTCATATCACATAGTCATAATATGTGGTAATGGCAATTGAAACTCCAACAGACTTCGACATTGTAACTGGCGAAAAAGGTTTCAACATAGTCAATACTATGAACTTGTCTAAATCCCTTTGTTACAATCCTTAGTCATGAAAGTATGCACCTTCCCATCCATGTCGGTCTTTGAAGACCTACTTACACCCTTTAGTTTTTACACTTTCAGGTAGCCCAATCAAGTTCCAAACTTGATTGTCAAACATAGATTGTAATTCGGATTCCATGGTTCCTAACCATTTATCCAAATTAAGAGTGGACATCGCCTCAAGATAGGAAGTAGGATCGTCATTCTCAATGACTTCCACCTTATTACTTTCCGATACGAGAAATCAATATTTCTTGAGTTTGGATCGTAGCCTATCCGATCTACGATGGACTTGTGCATCTTAAACCGGTTCCACAATTCCTTTGTGAACTTGGTTCCGTCTCTACTCTTGGTTCCATGTCATTCTCAGGTTCTTGAACCTTTTCAAGATTAATTTTACTCCCACTAGATTCTTTATTGAGAAACTATTTCTCAAGAAACAAATCGTGTAGAGCAACAAACATTTTGTTCTCTTTGCGGCTGTAAGATTAATTTCTGAAAATAACTTTGTCAAATTTGGTGCTAACTTATAAGAGACAAGTCTCTTCACATAAGATTCGCAACCCCAAATCTTCATGAAAGACAAATTAAGTTTTCTTCCATGCCACATCTCATGTGGGGACTAAGGAAACGATTTAGTAGGGACTCGATTCAGTGTAACCGCATCATTTCTAATGCATATCCGGAAAAAGGAATTAGGAAATAGGAAAGTCCGATTGACACATCATCGAATGAACCATGTCCTACAAGGTTCAATTCCTCCTCTCAGACACACCATACAATGTGGTGTTCCGGGTGGAGTCAACTTTGAATCGATTTCATAGTTTTGAGATGATTGTCAAACCCTTGGATCAAATATTCACCACCTCGATCTAATTGAAGTACTTAATAGTTTTGCCAAGTTGTTTTGCACTTCATCTTGAAATGTTCGAAACATCTCAAATGATTCACCTTTGGACTTCATCAGATAGACATAGTCATATCTAGATAAGTCTTTAGTGAAATGTGATGAAATACCGAAGTCTTCCCCTAGCAATGCTACTTAATGGTCCACATACATCTCATGTATAATGATCAATAAGTTACTAGCCCTCCCACTACTCTTTAGTGTAGGGTGGTTTGGTCAATAATCCCAATAAATAAGATCCACATTCCTCAAATGATTCATGGTCATATGAGTCTAAAAGTCCATGTTAATGGAGTTTAGATATATGTTTCTTATTTATTTGATCAAGCCGGCAATGCCATATGAACGTGTTGTTCATATTGTTCGGTTCAGAATTCCCATTTATATTTTAGATATTTTCAATATTATTTTGTTTCTTAACATCAAGGATACGAAGATCATTCAATGACATATGCATTACAATAAGGCATATCATTAAATAAATGTAAAACTTCTTATTGAAAATAAGAAAATTATATCCTTCATCATCCATTTAAGAAACGGAAATAATACTCCTACTCAAATCCGGAACGTAGTCAAACTTGTTCAAAACAAGTATTACTTTGTTGGTTTCGAGGGTCCATGCGCAGCGGAATAATGCAATAACTCGAAAAACCCCAAGCCCTAGAATTCGTTCTAGATGATTAATTAAGAAAGATAAAATAGAAATACCAACCTTGAGTGCTTTTGCCTTTGATAAACTTGACCCAACTCCAGATTGAACAACCTTGTTAATCCTTGATGAACGAACGGCGAATCACGAACTAAAGATCTTGACGAGCGAAGATCCTCTATGTGTATCCACGCGAAGAACGAACCCTAGAACTCTTCTAGGAGGATTGCTAGATCCTTTGATTGAAACACCTTTCAATCAATGAAGAACAATGGAATTGGTAGTGTTTGATTCTCAATTCTCAATTGAAATCTCTCACTTTTGGTGTTTCTCTAAAGCCAAAATGTTCTAATGACGGCTAGGGCAACCAAGGGCAAGTATTTATACGTTACAAATAAAAGCCCTTTGCAAAAACCCTAAAATAAGGTCATTTACGTATCAGTCCAGGCCCGACAGGACAACTCGTCCCCCAGGGCACGAGTCGTCCCCTTTGCCCAACCCACTGATTCTGGCGTCCCTTCATAAGGCACGACTTGGCTTTGCTCATGGGACGAGTCATCCCTTTGGGCACGACTCGTGCCCTAGAGCACGAGTCGTCCCTCAGGACATCCCCTCTGAATCATCCTTCCCCTTTAAGGGGAATAGTTAGTTCAGACTGGGGACGAGTCGTCCCCTGAGCACAGAAAACCCATATTCTTCATTTTTGACAATTCGTTCGATGTGTGTGACCCCATAGGACCATACTATATTGACAATGAGTCCAATCACATCGATCCTCATAAGACATGAGCGGACTCTAGCAAGCCATCATGCCTACCCAAATAGTATAATATCAAGTTCGATTTTCCTACATAGAACATATCACAATCCCATTGTCACACGATGTTATATTGAACATGAGTCATGGTCCACGTCAACTCATATTGTTCAATGCTTTCTCGTTACCAAGTAAATTGATTAATCGAATGACATTAATCACATTAATTCATTCGGGCATGGCCATGCACTACATCAATCTTACTTACGAGTGGCCTAGCAAACATCTCTCTTTACGAGGGACAATTTTCCATCTTGACTTATCATTCTTCCCAACAAGAATCATACCATGCCAATGATAGCCCTTATTGTCATCCGGTTAAAGACAACGTTAAACTATATCAAACATGATATTCATCGAGCGGAAGACGATGATAATCTCAGGTCAAAGGATATCAATGATATGACTATATGAGATCTAATTATGACATTTGACCATGACATAAATCTCATAATGGGTCAAGTCCAGTACCTTGTTCTCTAACAAGTACCCATGAATCTAATGTGCATCTCCATGCATATAATCATCACATGATTATCCATTAGACTTCATACTAGTGCTTCATAAGTACTAGGGACACGATTATTATAATAAAACATGCAAACATATATAACAATCAAAGAAACAATCTCATATATAAATGTACAATGACATTACATAAAGGTCTATCTCTATAGGCCTAGAGCACTAACACCTACAGTCTCCCACTTGCACTAGGCCCAATCATTCATGTATCTTATACCCATGGACCTAACATGACCATCATGTTTAGCTTGTGGTAAAGGCTTGGTGAGAGGGTCCGAGATGTTGTCATCCGTTGGTACCTTGCATATCGTGACGTCCTCCCTTTCACAGATTTCTCGAATGAGGTGGAAACGTCTCAAAATGTGTTTGGATCGCTGATGTGACCTTGGTTCTTTTGCTTGAGCAATAGCACCATTATTATCACAGAAAAGCTCTATCGGGTTAGTGATACTCTGAATGACTTCTAAGTCACTAACGAACTTCTTGATCCAAACCGCCTCCTTAGCCGCATCCGATGATGCTATGTATTCGGCTTCTGTTGTAGAATCGCAATAGTACTTTGTTTGGAACTCTTCCAACAAACAGCACCTCCATTTAGCATAAACACAAAACCAGACTACGATCTATAGTCATCTTTGTCGGTTTGGAAGCTTGCATCTGTGTAACCCTTTACAACCAGATCATCTTCCATTCCTCCAAATACCAAGAATACATCCTTAGTCCTTCTCAAGTACTTAAGGATATTCTTGGACTATCCAATGGTTCTCACCAGATCGATCGGTATCTACTCGTTGCGCTTAGAGCATACGAGACATCGGGTCTAGTACATAACATGGCATACATGATAGATCCAATTGCCGAAGCATATGGTATATCATTCATCCTCTTTCGCTCATCATTTGTCTTAGGACAATGATTCTTGCTAAGAGTAATGCCATGTCCCATTGGCAAGTTCCCTCTCTTAGAATTTTCCATGCGGAATCTTCTAAGGACCTTGTCAATATATGTACTCTGACTCAAACCAATCATCCTTCTTGATCTATCTCTATAGATCTTGATACCAAGGATATAAGCCGCTTCACCCATATCTTTCATTGAGAAACATTTTCCTAACCAGGACTTTACAGTCTCAAGTGCAGGAACATTGTTTCCAATGAGTAAGATGTCATCGACATACAACACCAGAAATAGCACTATGCTCCCACTTATCTTCTTGTATACACAAGGTTCATCTTCGTTTTTGATGAAGCCAAACTCTTTGATCGATTCATCAAAACGTAGATTCCAAACTCCGGGAAGCTTGCTTCAATCCATAAATGGATCTCTGCAACTTACACACTTTGTTAGAATCCTTTGGATCGACAAACCCTTCAGGCTGTATCATGTATACATCCTCAAGTAGGTTTCCGTTAAGAAACGCTGTTTTGACGTCCATTTGCCATATCTCATAGTCGTAATATGCGGCTATGGCAATTAGGATTCTAATAGACTTAAGCATTGCTACGGCGAAAAGGTTTCATCATAGTCAACGCCATGAATCTGCCTATACCCCTTAGCAACTAGCCTAGCCTTATAAGTATGTACCTTCCCATCCATGTCGGTTTTCTTTTTGAAAACCCACTTGCACCCTATGGTTTTTACACCTTCGAGTGGATCAATCAAGTTCCAAACTTGATTATCGTACATGGATTTGATTTCGGATTCCATGGCTCCTAGCCACTTGTCCGAATCAGGAGTGGACATCGCCTCTTGATAGGAAGTAGGTTCATCATTCTCAATGATTTCTACTTCATTACTTTCCGTCATGAGAAATCCATATCTCTCAGGTTCGGATCGTATCCTATCCGATCTGCGAAGAACTTGTGTATCTTGAACCGGTTCCACAACAGCTTGTGAATTTGGTTCCGTCTCTACCATTGGCTCTATGTCATTTTCAGGTTCTTGAATTTCTTCAAGATCAATTGTACTCCCACTAGTTTCTTTAGAGAGAAACTCTTTCTCTAGAAAGACACTGTGTCGAGCAACAAACACTTTGTTCTCGAATTGGTTGTAAAATTGATATCCTTTCGTTTCCTTGGGATAACCAACGAAAATACATTTATCAGATCTAGGTGCAAGTTTATGTTCAGAAACCAATTTCTTTACATAAGCCTCACATCCCCAAATCTTCATGAAAGATAAGCTAGGCTTTCTTCCATGCCACATCTCATGTGGGGTTTTAGGAGCCGATTTAGTAGGGACCTTGTTAAGTGTGAAAGCAGCTGTTTCCAGTGCATGTCCCCAAAAGGAAATAGGAAAGTTAACTTGACTCATCATCGATCGAACCATATCTAATAGAGTTCAATTTCTCCTCTCGGACATACCATTCCATTGTGGTGTTCCGGGTGGAGTAAGTTCTGAAACAATTCCACAACTTTTCAGATGATCGTCAAATTCTTGGCTCAAATATTCACCACCTCGATCGGATCGAAGTGTTTTAATAGTTTTGCCAAGTTGATTTTGTACTTCACTTTGAAATATTCTAAATATCTCAAATGCTTCACTTTTGTACTTCATCAGATAGACATAGCCATATCTTGATAAGTCATCAGTGAACGTTATGAAGTACCGAAATCCTCCCCTAGCAATGCTATTCATTGGTCCACATACATCAGTATGTACGAGAGCCAACAAATCACTAGCCCTTTCACTACTCTTAGTAAAAGGTGCTTTAGTCATCTTGCCCAATAAACAAGACTCGCAAACATCATATGATTCATAATCATATGAGTCTAAATATCCATCTTTATGGAGTTTAGAGATGCGTTTCTCGTTTATGTGCCCAAGACGGCAATGCCATTTATATGTGTCATTCACATTATTTAGTTTGGATTTCTTACTAACATGATAGACATTATCAACATTATTCTCAACATCCAAGACATAAAGGCCATTAAAAGAATGAGCAACACAATAAAGCATGTCATTCAAATAAATTGAAAATTTCTTATTCGCAATAAGAAAATTGTAACCCTCATTGTCTAAACATGAAATAGAAATAATGTTTCTGCTCAAATCTGGAACATAATAACAGTTATTTAAAACTAAAATTAATTCGCTAGGTAAAGTGACTTCGTAAGTCCCTACGGCCAATGCAGCAACTCTTGCTCCATTTCCAACCCGTAGATCTACTTCACCCTCTTTGAGCAACCTTCTATTCTTTAGTCCCTACACATTTAGGCAAATGTGAGATCCACATCCGGTATCTAATACCCAAGAACTAGAGGTAGAAAGTAAAATATCTATCATATAGATACCTGAAGTCATGGCAATCTCATTGCCCTTCTTCTTCAGTCCTTCCTGATACAGCTTGCAGTTACGCCTCCAATGCCCAGTTTCCTTGCAATGGTAGCATACCGCATCCTTTTGGGATTTGGGTTTAGGCTTCTCAGCAACGGCAACCTTTGCCTCCGGTTTAGCAACTTTTGCTTTACCCTTGTTTTTGAACCCCTTTCCTTTATTCACCATCAACACTTGATTGGTTTTCTTGGTAATATTGTTCTCCGCATTCTTTAGCATCCCATGCAATTCAGACAGAGATTTATTCATCCCATTCAAGTTATAATTCAGAACAAACTGATTATAACTTTCAGGGAGTGAATGCAATATCATATCCGTAGCCAGCTCTAACTGGATAGGATATCCAAGCCTCTCAAGGTGTTCGAGGTGACCCTTCATTTTCAACACATGAGGCCCAACAGGTTGTCCTTCAATCATCTTGCATGAATGAAGAGCCTTCATAGTGTCAAACCTTTTCGTACGTGCTTGCAACTGGAACATTTCCTTCAAATGATTTCCCAAATCATAGGCTTCCATGTGTACAAGGTCCTTCTGAAGAGCCTTACACATGGTCGCAAGCATCAGGCAACCAACATCAATAGAATCATCCACATGCTTCTTATGTTGGTCCCTTTCCGCTTTAGTTGCATTAGCCGCAGGCTCGGGTGGAACGGGTCCATCAAGAATGTACAACTTCCTTTCCTGTTTGAGAATAATTCCCAAACTGCGGATCCAATCCACATAGTTGTTGCCATTCTCCTCTAACTTGTCCTTCTCAAGGACTGATCGCAGTGACATGTTTTGATTAGTGTTTACAGCCATTGATCTACAAAGATATGCAACAAGATATGAACACATATGAGTACCAATTTCATTTAAGAGATTAATTAACGTATTTCATAAATACTCCCACTAAATTATATAACCTTCTTATACAAACATGTATAATATAATTTAATAGGCTAAGACCCAACTTTAATTTAATTTCAAGTCGGCTATGGCACGATCAAGCCAAAATTAAACTAAAAAGGTAGATAACATTTATCAATCATATCTATATATGACTCTTAGATCATTATGAGATTATAGACATCATATGTCACATGTTTCAATCTCATCTTATGCCTTAGGCCCAAAACTGTTTTGATAGCCTAATTGAGTTCAACCATGTTAAACGTATAGCAATCACCGTTTGCTCATCTTGATCATACAAAGATAGAATCAATGTACCTCGCTGTGGCGTAGCCTACATGAAACTATCCGTGTACTCACAAGTGTTTAAACATGGGTGGCATAAAACAAACTCAAATTACAAAGAAGGTTCAATTTTTCATGCTTATCAATTACATGCCAAGGTTGATTCATGAAAACTATATGAGCATAATTATGAACATGGAATGATGCAACACAAAATATATTTGGTCAGTAATTACTAGTACGCGGCCACGTGCTCCAAATTTATCCCACACTTCCATCGAAGTGCCTGTGGGGAAGGTCTTGGTGTCCAGCCAATATACTAAGTAACACTTCACAAATATCCTAGATTAATCACATTAATCATATTAATGAAATTGACATCCCATAATCTAGATTAATCATATTAATCATATATTTCAATTTCATAATCATGGTATATCAATATATACAATTACTTCACAAGCAAAACTCATACAATTTCATATTCTAGATCATACACATCATGAAAATTAATATAATCACATTACACAATCATCATGATTATCTAACTAAACATCATGAACGGGGCTCTGATACCACTGTTGGGTTTCGAGGGTCCATGCGCAGCGGAATAATGCAATAACTCGAAAAACCCCAAGCCCTAGAATTCGTTCTAGATGATTAATTAAGAAAGATAAAATAGAAATACCAACCTTGAGTGCTTTTGCCTTTGATAAACTTGACCCAACTCCAGATTGAACAACCTTGTTAATCCTTGATGAACGAACGGCGAATCACGAACTAAAGATCTTGATGAGCGAAGATCCTCTATGTGTATCCACGCGAAGAACGAACCCTAGAACTCTTCTAGGAGGATTGCTAGATCCTTTGATTGAAACACCTTTCAATCAATGAAGAACAATGGAATTGGTAGTGTTTGATTCTCAATTCTCAATTGAAATCTCTCACTTTTGGTGTTTCTCTAAAGCCAAAACGTTCTAATGACGGCTAGGGCAACCAAGGGCAAGTATTTATACGTTACAAATAAAATCCCTTTGCGAAAACCCTAAAATTAGGTCATTTACGTATCAGTCTAGGCCCGACGGGACGACTCGTCCCCCAGGGCACGAGTCGTCCCCTTTGCCCAACCCACTGATTCTGGCGTCCCTTCATAAGGCACGACTTGGCTTTGCTCATGGGATGAGTCGTCCCTTTGGGCACGACTCGTGCCCTAGAGCATGAGTCGTCCCTCAGGACATCCCCTCTGAATCATCCTTCCCCTTTAAGGGGAATAGTTAGTTCAGACTGGGGACGAGTCGTCCCCTGAGCACAGAAAACCCATATTCTTCATTTTTGACAATTCGTTCGATGCGTGTGACCCCATAGGACTATATTATGTTGGCAATGAGTTCGATCACATCGATTCTCATAAGACATGAGCGGACTCTAGCAAGCCATCATGCCTACCCAAATAATATAATATCAAGTTCGATTTCCTACATAGAACATATCACAATCCCATTGTCACACGATGTTATATTGAACATGAGTCATGGTCCACGTCAACTCATATTGTTTAATGCTTTCTCATTACCAAGTAAATTGATTAATCGAATGACATTAATCACATTAATTCATTCGGGCATGGCCATGCACTACATCAATCTTACTTACGAGTGGCCTAGCAAACATCTCTCTTTACGAGGGATAATTTTCCATCTTGACTTATCATTCTTCCCAACAAGAATCATATCATGCCAATGATAGCCCTTATTGTCATCTGGTTAAAGACAACGTTAAACTATATCAAACATGATATTCATCGAGCGGAAGACGATGATAATCTCAGGTCAAAGGATATCAATGATATGACTATATGAGATCTAATTATGACATTTGACCATGACATAAATCTCATAATGGGTCAAGTCCAGTACCTTGTTCTCTAACAAGTACCCATGAATCTAATGTGCATCTCCATGCATATAATCATCACATGATTATCCATTAGACTTCATACTAGTGCTTCATAAGTACTAGGGACACGATTATTATAATAAAACATGCAAACATATATAACAATCAAAGAAACAATCTCATATATAAATGTACAATGACATTACATAAAGGTCTATCTCTATAGGCCTAGGGCACTAACACCTACATACTTCACAAGGTAAAGTGACTTCATAAGTCCCTATGGCTAATGTAGCAACCCTTGCTCCATTCTTATGCATAGGTTTAACTAACCTTCTTTGAGTAGCTTTCTATTCTTTGTTCCTTGCACATTTAAACAAATGTGGGATCCAATCCGGTATCATATACCCAAGAACAAGAAGTCGAAAAGACAATATCTATCATATAGATACTTGAAGTAGTAGCAATCATATTGCCCTTCTTCACCTTTTAGGCCTTCCTAATAAACCTTGCAACTTTGCTTCCAATGACCAATCTTATTGCAATGGTAGCAAACTGCATCCTTTTTGAGACATTTTTGGGTTTAGCCTCTTTGGCTTTTGCAACTTTTGCCTTAGGTTTAGCAACCTTTGCTTTACCTTATTTTCCCTTCCTTTGTGAACCCTTTCTTGTGTTAACCATTAACACAATTTGCGGATTGCTCCTTCTTTCATCATATGAATTAAGAGCTTTCACCACAACATATATCTTTTGCCTAGCTTGCACTTGGAACGTTTCCTTTTTGCATTATGCTAGAACAAAAGAATAGTTATCATGTGCTCAAGGTCCTTCATAAGAGCCTTTAAACATGGTGGCAAATACAAGGCAAGCAATATTATCAAAATCATCAATATGTTTCTAATGTTGCTTCCTTATTTGCCCTTTGCAACATTTGCAGTGGGTTCAGTAGGAATGGATTCGTCAAGAACGTACACATTATGTATTGTTCCTTTCGAACTTTGTCCTTCATAAGGACGAATCGCAATTATCATTATGTAATGCTACTTCTACAACAAAATATACAAATTATATGAACACATATCAATATCAACACATTTATCATTTAAGAGCAAATAATGTATTGTATAAATACTCCCACTAAATCATACACCTTCCAATGCAAATAAGCATAATATGCATTTAATGGGCTAAGATCCAACTTTAATTTAATCTCAAGTACGCTATGGCGCACCGCTCAAGATTAAACTAATTAGGTAGAAAACATCAATAATATCGTATATGACTCTTAGGGCTAAGATCCAACTTTAATTTAATCTCAAATACGCTATGGCGCACCGCTCAAGATTAAACTAATTAGGTAGAAAACATCAATCATATCGTATATGACTCTTAGATCTTTTATGAGATTAATTTAAGACATCATATGTCTAAGTATATTTTAATCTCATCTTATGCCTTGGGTCCAAAATCATTTTGATAACCCAATTAAGTTCATCCACTTTAAACGTATAGGAACCACCATTTCCTCATCTTGCTCGCAAACGGAATAGAATCAAAGCACTTTGCTATGGCAAGCCCACCCAAAACTATCCGAGTGGTCTCAAGTGTTTTAATCATGGATTGGCATAAAGAACTTAAAAGTTAAATGAAGGTTATTTAAAATAGATTATAAGCATATCAACAAAGATAATCATAACTGTGCACCAAGTAAGTTCCCAAGAAAATAGGTGAGCCACAAGGACTGCTTAAGTACCAAATTTTCCTTTGACAGAACTCTCCTAGTCATGCACAATTATATTACTAAATTTGAATGCAATATAATCAATACTTTGTATACTGATTTGTTTCTCTTAAACAGTCAGACTCATAAACCGATTTGTTTCTCATAAACAATCAGATTCCTTCAAATTTTGCGTAAACTGACTTGTTTCTCATAAAAAATCAGAAAACCAAAATTTAATGTTTCAACTAAACATTTTAGGAAATCACAATTCAATGTTTCAACTAAACATCTAATAAAATTCTTAACACTTAAGAACAAATAATTCATGCATCGCAACAATTAATAAAACACATTTAAATTAATTAAGCATGCATAAACAATGAATTAATCTAGCATAGCCCTATAAATTCAATTTCTAAAAATTTATAGCATCCAGATTAAGACAGTAACATATCTGATTATCAACATAATCACAGATTAGCAAGAAAAATCAACAAACTGATTTGGCCCAGAACAGGCAAGGTATGTCGCATGACATAGACTCTCAGAGGCCTTATATGTCGCACGACTTAACAGAGCCATCAGCCCTACTCTGTCGCGTGACACGAGATGACAGATTGAAGATTTCCAGATTCAATCGATTCTAATCATAAAGCAATTAAATCAAGTAAACAGCTTTTACATATTTAATTCAGCATAATCAGAAAACGATTTATATATTGTTTCACGTAAACAATCAAAATTCTACTGCATACAAAACATGCAATAAGCATATAAACAATTTATATCTTAATTCTAGCATGTTAATTCAAACTTAACCATACGAACGGGGCTCTGATACCACTGTTGGGTTTTATGGGTCCATGCGCAGCGGAATTAAGCATCAAATTAACACAAAACCCAAAGCCCTAAGATTTGTTCTATACGATTAAATTGAATTCCTATGAGATAGAATTTACCAACCTTTATTGCTTTCCGGTCTTGAGCTATCGAACAATTTATCGGTGTGATTTTGAATCACCATCTTCGATCTTCAAAACCTTTGAACCTTCAGATTGCTTTGGACAATTTGAACTCTAGGCCTTGATCGTCGTACGAGCGAAGACCCTCTAGTAGTATCCACACGTTAGAATGAACCAAGAACGATTCTTGAGGATTGCTAGATCCTTAAACCCTTGGAAGAATATTGAGAGAACTTTTGTTATGATTTCCTTGGAGAATTTCGGCTAGACTGCTTAGGGTTTTAACAAAGTTTTTATTTATACTACTTTAGTATAGGTATATGTTTCCTAATCGTATTAGGAAACTGTCTGTCAAAACCGCATTGGCCTTGTTATGTCGCACAACTAAATAAGTCCATTGGACAAGTTCTGTCACGCGGCTACACAAGCCATATCAGGAACTCTCAATCATTCTTTCTTTGGTTTAACCAATTCATTCTAGTTGTGTGTGACCCAATAGGATTATATTATGTTGGCAATGAGCTCGATCATATCGACCCTCATAAGACATAAGCGGACTCTAGCAAGCCATTATGTCTACCCAAATAATATAACGTAAGAGTTCACATTTCCAATGGTACACTTCCATTTCTCCCTTTGTCTCACGATGTTATATTGAACACAAGTCATGGTCCTCGTCAAATTGTATTTGTTCAATGCTTTCTCGATCTTGAGTATAATGATAGTCCAATCATATTGGGGTATGGCCACACGCTTTCATCATTATCACTCATCGAGGGGCCCAAGCAAAACTCTCTCTTCCGAGGGACAAATTCCATCTTGACTTATCATCCTTCCCATCATGAATCCGATCATGCCAAAGATAGCCTTTATAAATATCGTGTTAAGATATCGTTTGACTAAAATCAAACATGACTTTCATCATATGTAAGGTCATGATAATCTCAGGTCTAGGGACTAAATGAAGTGACCATATGAGATTTAATTATGACATTTGACCATAACAAAAATCTCATACGGGTCAAGTCCAGTCACTTGTTCTCTAGCAAGTACCCATAATTTCAATGTGCATCTCTATGCATATAATCATCATATGATTATCCGTTGACAATTATACTAATTATTCTCTTAATAATTAGGGATGGAGATTATTACAATAAATATGCAAAATATATAATAATCAAATAATAAATATGGAAAATTCTAAGAGAGGGAACTTGCCAATGGGACATGGCATTACTCTTAGCAAGACTCATTGTCCTAAGACAAATGATGAGCGAAAGAGGATGAGTGATATTCCATATGCTTCGGCAATTGGGTCTATCATGTATGCCATATTATGTACTAGACCTAATGTCTTGTATGCTCTGAGCATGACGAGTAGATACCAGTCTGATCCTTGTGAGAACCATTGGATAGCAGTCAAGAATATCCTTAAGTATTTGAGAAGAACTAAGGATGTATTCTTGGTATTTGGAGGAATGGAAGATGATCTGATTGTAAAGGGTTACACAGATGCAAGCTTCCAAACCGACAAATATGACTTTAGATCGCAGTCTGGGTTCGTGTTTATGCTAAATGGAGGTGACGTTTGTTGGAAGAGTTTCAAGCAAAGCACTGTTGCTGATTCTACAACTGAAGCCGAATATATAGCAGCATCGGATGCGGCTAAGGAGGCGGTTTGGATCAAGAAGTTCGTTAGTGACTTAGAAGTCGTTCCGAGTATCACTAACCCGATAGAGCTTTATTGTGACAATAATGGTGCTATTGCCCAAGCAAAAGAACCAAGGTCACATCAATGATCCAAACACATTTTGAGACGTTTCCACCTCATTCGAGAAATCTGTGAAAGGGAGGACGTCAAGATATGCAAGGTACCTATGGATGACAACATTGCGGACCCTCTCACCAAGCCTTTGCCACAAGCTAAACATGATGGTCATGTTAGGTCCATGGGTATAATATACATGAATGATTGGGCCTAGTGCAAGTGGGAGACTGTAGCTGTTAGTGCCCTAGGCCTATAGAGGTAGACTTATTTGTAATGTCATTATTCATTTATATAAGAGATTTTTATCATTTTGATTATTATATATGTTTGCATGTTTACTTTAATAATCGTGTCCCTAGTACTTATGAAGCACTATTATGAAGTTTAATGGATAATCATGTGATGATTATATGCATTGGGGTGCACATTAAATTCATGGGTACTTGTTGGAGAACAAGGTACTGGACTTGACCCATTATGAGATTTATGTCATGGTCAAATGTCATAATTAAATCTCATATAGTCATATCATTGATATCCTTTGACCTGAGATTATCATCGTCTTCCACTCGATAAATATTATGTTTGATATAGTTTAACGTTATCTTTAACCGGATAACAATAAGGGCTATTATTGGCATGATAGGATTCTTGTTGGGAAGTATGATAAGTCAAGATGGAAATTTATCCCTCGTAAAGAGAGATGTTTGCTAGGCCACTCGTAAGTAAGATTGATGATGTACATGGCCATGTCCGAATGAATTAATGTGATTAATATCATTCGATTGATCAATTTACTTAGTAACGAGAAAGCATTGAACAATATGAGTTGACGTGGACCATGACTCATGTTCAATATAACATCGTGTGACAATGGGATTGTGAACTAGATATTATATTATTTGGGTAGGCATGATGGCTTGCTAGAGTCCGCTCATGTCTTATGAGGATCGATGTGATCGAACTCATTGCCAACATAATATAGTCCTATGGGGTCACACGCATCGAACGAATTGTCAAAAATGAAGAATATGGAATTTTTGTACATAGGGGATGACTCGTCCCCAGGCCAGAACCAACCATTCCCTTGGCCTGGAACGAGTGAATCTAAGGGATTGTCCTGAGGGACGACTCGTCCCATAGGGGACGACTCGTGCCCATAGGGACGACTCGTGCCCTGGGTTTGTACCAACTATTCCCCGTAAAGGGGACGAGTGTATCTGAGCATTGTGAAGAGGGGACGACTCGTGCCCTGGGGGACGAGTCGTCCCGTCGGCGCTGGCAGGTACGTAAATGACTTAAATTAGGGTTTTCGCGAAGGGAAAATATTTATAATGTATAAATACAAACCCTTGGTTGCCCTAGCAGTCATACTCACATTTTTGGGTTTAGAGAAACACAAAAGAGTGATTTCAATTGTGAATAAAGAGAAATCAAAACACCAATTCCATATTTCTTCATTGATTGAAAGGAGTTTCAATCAAAGGATCTAGCAATCCACCTAGAATTGTTCTAGGGTTCGTTCAACGCGTGGATACACATAGAGGATCTTCGCCAATCAAGATCTAAAGTTCGTGATTCAAGAATTGTTCATCAAGGATTCACAAGGTCATCAATCTGGAGTTGGAACGCGTTTATCAAAGAAAAAAGCACACAAGGTTGGTATTTCTATTTCATACTTCTTAATTAATCATCTAGAACGGATCCTAGGCTCCGAGTTTTCGAGTTAATTTGCTTTCTCCGCTGCGCATGGACCCTCAAAACCCAACAGTGGTATCAAAGCCCCGTTCATGATGTTTATTTTAGATAATCATGATAATTATATAATGTGATTATGTTAATTTTCATGATGAATATGATTTAGAATATGAATTATATGGGATTTGCTTATGGAAGTAATTGTATATTTTGATATGCCATGATTATGAATTGAATTATATGATTAATGTGATTAATCTAGAATATGGGATAAGGATTACTCTTGAAGTATTACTTAGTATATAGGCTGGAAACCAAGATCTTCCCCACAGGCACTTCTTGGAAGTGTGGGATAACTTTGGA
Organism: Adenophora triphylla var. japonica; assembly: GCA_022495995.1. Lineage (NCBI taxonomy): Eukaryota > Viridiplantae > Streptophyta > Magnoliopsida > Asterales > Campanulaceae > Adenophora > Adenophora triphylla. The sequence continues at coordinate 295,344 of JAFEMH010000323.1, forward strand.
TTACAATGCCACGTACTAGTAATTTCACATCAAATGTGATTTGTGATGCATCATTCCATGTTCATAATTATGCTCATATAATTTTTATGAATCAACCTTGCCATGTTAATTGATAAACATGAAAATTGAACCTTCATTGAAATTTGAGTTTGTTTATGTCACCCATTTTAAACACTTGTGAGTACACGGATAGTTTTATGTAGGCTACGCCATAGCGAGGTACATTAATTCTATCTTTGTATGATCAAGATGAGCAAACGTTGATTGCTATACGTTTAAAATGGTTGAACTCAATTAGGCTATCAAAATAGTTTTGGGCCTAAGGCATAAGATGAGATTGAAACATGTGACATATGATGTCTATAATCTCATAAAGGATATAAGAGTCATATGTTGATATGATTGATAAATGTTATCTACCTTTTTAGTTTAATTTTGAGCAGTCATGCCATAGCCGACTTGAAATTAAATTAAAGTTGGGTCTTAGCCTATTAAATTATATTATGCATGATTGTATAAGAAGGTTATATAATTTAGTGGGAGTATTTATGAAATATGGTATTTAAATCTCTTAAATGAAATAGGTACTTATATGTGTTCATATTTGTTGTATATCTTTGTAGATCAATGGCTGTAAACACTAATAAACTCTGTCACTGCGATCAGTCCTTGAGAAGGACAAGTTGGAAGAGAATGGCAACAACTATGTGGATTGGATCCGCAGTTTGAGAATTGTTCTCAAACAAGAAAGGAAGTTGTACATTCTCGATGGACCCGTTCCACCCGAGCCTGCTGCTAATGCAACTCGAGCAGAAAAGGATCAACACAAGAAACATATGGATGATTCTATTGATGTTGGTTGCTTGATGCTCGCTACCATGTGTAAGGCCCTTCAGAAGGACCTTGAACACATGGATGCTTATGATTTGGGAAATCATTTGAAGGAAATGTTCCAGTTGCAAGCACGTCAGGAGAGGTTTGACACCATGAAGGCTCTTCATTCATGCAAGATGATTGAAGGACAACCTGTTGGGCCTCATGTGTTGAAAATGAAGGGTCACCTCGAACATCTTGAGAGGCTTGGATATCCTATCCAGTTGGAACTGGCTACGGATATGAGATTGCATTCACTCCCTGAAAGTTATAATCAGTTTGTTATGAATTATAACATGAATGGGATGAATAAATGTGGGGCCTCCCCAACCCGGGACCTATAAACTCGTGCCCCAGATGGAGGGTCCCCAAACCAACTCCTAAAATTTAAAACTTTTTGTTTAAATAAATTGAAAATCGAATAAACTTTTGAAAACAAAAGGACATGACCTATCCACTAGGAGGTGATATCAACCTGTTTTAAAACAAACCATAACCTGTTTAGATTACAACATTACACTGAAAATATTTATAAAACTTTATACACATTTCTTTTCCCCAATTTAATGATAACTATACTTATTCCCAACTCCCAAACAGTACACATACCCTAACAACCCAAAAGATTATCCAAACTCCTTCACGGCCTCACCGGTCTGGTCTACCTGTCTCAGCTGAAACTAAAAAAATTAAAGGGAGAAGGGGTGAGAAAGAATCTCAGTAAGTCATTATGCATGCAGCAATATGCCATATAAGAATGCAACACATAAACAAGTTGCACAAACTCACATTTTGGAAAGCAGTAAACACCTTACGTTACCTGACCTTACCTTTTCCCGTCTGAACAATAAGTCATACTACATTGGGAATGAAACCCACTTTATTTGTGAACGGCTTAGGCCTATTCACGCCTTACAAGACCCATTTTTTAGGGAACCATGTAAGGTATCAGTATCCTATGAACTGCTTAGGCATATCCATAGTAACTGAGCCCCAAACTGTGGCCACAGTAGGGGAGGAGGTCACAGGTATAATGAAATTCGGGCACTTTATGTTACAACTTCTCATAAGTGACCGTATTCCATTATACCCCGAAATATCAGCTGATATCAAACACATTCACATTCACATTCAAGCACATAACAGTTACTTGAAGCCAAATCCACACATTGGGATAACAACATATAACATGGTACATTTACTCATGCTTGACAACATATAACATGGTACAATTACTCATGCTTGACAACATATAACATGGTACAATTACTCATGCTTGACAACATGTAACATGGTACAATTACTCATGCTTGACAACATGTAACATGGTACAATTACTCATGCTTGACAACATATAGTGTAACATATATATAAACACTATTGAGTCACAATAATCCACATATGGTATGTATACTCATGATCAAGCCAATGATGTCGTGCAACAAGTATTTCACGCTCCATCTTAACATATAATCATCCATAGATAGCCACGTAGAGGTGCAATCATATATAGGTAGCCCTACGCGTTCACAATATCACATTACACCTCTTCTTTCATGATCCCTATTCAAATACCAAGTTTTGATAACTTTGGTTACCATTTTACATTGCATCCCAACCCCTTTTAGGCAATATTTAACTTACTTCCCCATATTCATTTGAACCAATTAAAGTTCCATTGTATAGTACTAAAGTTACTTTAGAATCATAGTTGAAGAGGGTTCAATTATTTAATGTTTAGATTAGGTTTTAAACACTTGAAAAATGGTTCATAGGCTGCAGGGGAGGGCATGACTCATGCCTCAGGGCACGACTCATCCCTGCCTTGCACTAACCCCAGAATCAGTCATCCCTTTGGGGAGCACGACTTAGCTCAGTTTGGCATGACTCGTGCCATTTTCACCCTCACCAGAATCACTCGTCCCCCTTAAGAGCACAACTCAAATTTCCCCAGGTCACGACTCGTGCTCCTGGGCACGAGTCATGCCTTTGCCCAGGAATGCTGCTGATGTTGAACATCAGCTCTATCCAAGACCCCAACCCAAATTCACACTTTACCAAGTTATACCAAACATACCAAACCCAGTTTAGGTACCAATTTCAACCCTTAATCATACTCTATCCATGCCATAGAACATATATCCCACCTCTATCAAGTGTCCAACCTAACTATTTATTATCATTGCCATGTTCCTCAACCTCAAACCTTTTCTACCTATTTCCCAAGTCAAGGAAATGACCCAACACATGCAACTAATATTTAAAACACCTTATATCACCCTTTAGTTTCATTCTATCTTAACTAGAATGGGTCCATAATTCCCAATAACCCTGAATATCAACCTTACCATATTCATTCCAAAACCACTATTTCCTGTTTATTTCTAAGGCCATATCAATTGACTAACCATTGCAATACCCATGTATTTCACCTAATACCTCATATAACATATATATAACCACTTCCCCATTTTAACCCAACCAATTTATACGGAAGTATAATATCCTTTTCAATTAAACCAAGTAAGCCAACCCTTTTAAACACCCTTTACCTTACCCAACCCAATCAAAATATTTATTCATCTCCAAACAAATTTTCATCATTCCAAAGGCCAATCAATTATCAATTCACCAATAATTATTTACATAGTAATAATAACATCATATAACATATCAAACAACAACTTTGTAAACTTAGCCATTAATCCCTTTTCTCAACCCTTTACTCCACTTTTCCCAAAATCTTAACATACCCATTTAACAACCCATTTTTTCTTTTATTTTATTCCTACAACCCAAATAAATTCCGAAATTTACCAAAAGCCAAACATATATTGATCCCAGAATATCAAATATCATTTAAAACACGTAATATCATCATTTATCTTAATATGAACAATTATTCGAAAAGAATCATAATAACTTACTCAAAAATATGCCGAAATAAAAAGACGATCTGATCGGCCCTAAATGTTCTCCTCGGCTTTCTGATCGCTCCACCGCAATCGGATCGCAAAACGGGCTAACGGTTGATTTTTAGAAATTTTGGGAAGATAATAAATAAAAAGGGTTTTTGGAACGGAGGAAGGACTTCTTTTTCTCTCTACCGAGCTCAACGCAGGAAGAATAGAAGAATTGAGAAGGAGAAAGAAGGTGAGGATATATATACTCCCTCCGTCCACTTACATACTTCACACTTTCTATTTTGGGCGTCCAAATACATACTTCACACTTTGTTTCTTTACCCAAAATGGAAAATTTTTATTATTAAAAAATTAACCCTACCCCACTCATTCTCTCTCCTACATTATTTTAATACTCACAACACCATTATAATTTACTATTCCCTCCACTCATTCTCTCTCCTATTTTACTTTTACACTCACAACATTTATATCATTATTTTTTTCCTTAATTCACGCGTGAACAGTAAATGTGAACTATGTAAGTGGACGGAGGAAGTATATAAGTAAACTTTTCACTTAAGCCCTCCAAGATTGAAGTTATAACCATTAACCCTTCTTAACTTTACAATTACACCTAGGCCCTCAACTTTTTATAAACTTTTATTTAAATTTCAATAATTAAAATATTAATTACAAAATTCTTATTTCTTTCATTTAGACATTAAATAATTAAAATTAATTTATTAGCATACTTAAAGTATCACATAAATTATTTAAAATGTTAAAACTAACACATAAACTGCATAAAATAAAATGCTACGCACCCCGACCCCACGAGCTCCACACGTGAATAAAATGGTGCCTAGGGTTAGGGTCGTGACAATAAATCTCTGTCTGAACTGCATGGGATGCTTAAGAATGCAGAGAACAATATCGCCAAGAAAACCAATCAATTGTTGATGGTGAATAAAGCAAAGGGGTTCAAGAAAACCAAGGTTAAAGCAAAAGTTGCTAAACCGAAGGCAAAGGTTGCCGTTGTTGAGAAGCCTCAACCCAAATCCCAAAAGGATGCGGTGTGCTACCATTGCAAGGAAGCTGGGCAATGGAGGCGTAACTACAAGGTTTATCAGGAAGGACTGAAGAAGAAGGGCAATGAGATTGCCATGACTTCAGGTATCTATGTGATAGATATTCTACTTTCTACTTCTAGTTCTTGGGTATTAGATACCGGATGTGGATCTCACATTTGTTTAAATGTGCAGGGATTAAAGAATAGAAGGTCGCTCAAAGAAGGTGAAATAGACCTACGTGTTGGAAATGGAGCAAGAGTTGCTGCATTAGCCGTAGGGACTTATGAAGTCGCTTTACCTAGTGGACTAATATTAGTTTTAAATAATTGCTATTATGTTCCAGATTTGAGCAGAAACATTATTTCATTTTCTTGTTTAGACAATGAAAGTTATAGTTTTCTTATTAAGAATAAGAAATTTTCCATTTATTTGAATGATATGCTTTATTGTATTGCTCATTGTTTTAATGGCCTTTATGTCTTAGATGTTGAAAATAATGTTGAAAATCTCTATCATGTAAATAAGAAATCTAAACCAAATAATGTGAACAACACATATAAATGGCATTGCCGTCTTGGTCACATAAATGAGAAACGCGTCTCTAAACTCCATAAAGATGGATATTTAGACTCATATGATTATGAATCATATGATGTTTGCGAATCTTGTTTATTGGGCAAGATGACTAAAGCACCTTTTACTAAGAGTAGTGAAAGGGCTAGTGATTTGTTGGCTCTCATACATACTGATGTATGTGGGCCAATGAATAGCATTGCTAGGGGAGGATTTCGGTACTTCATAACGTTCACTGATGACTTATCAAGATATGGATATGTCTATCTAATGAAGTACAAAAGTGAAGCATTTGAGATATTTAGAATATTTCAAAATGAAGTACAAAATCAACTTGGAAAAACTATTAAAACACTTCGATCCGATCGAGGTGGTGAATATTTAAGCCAAGAATTTGACGATCATCTTAAAAGTTGTGGAATTATTTCAGAACTTACTCCACCCGAAACACCACAATGGAATGGTGTGTCCGAGAGGAGAAATCGAACTCTATTAGATATGGTTCGATCGATGATGAGTCAAGTTAACCTTTCTATTTCCTTTTGGGGACATGCACTGGAAACAGCTGCTTTCACGCTTAATAAGGTCCCTACTAAATCGGCTCCTAAGACCCCACATGAGATGTGGCATGGAAGAAAACCTAGTTTATCTTTCATGAAGATTTGGGGATGTGAAGCCTATGTAAAGAAATTGGTTTCTGAAAATAAGCTTGCACCCAGATCCGATAAATGTATTTTCGTTGGTTATCCTAAGGAAACGAAAGGATATCAATTTTACAACCGATCCGAGAACAAAGTGTTTGTTGCTCGATATGGTGTCTTTCTAGAGAAAGAGTTTCTCTCTAAAGAAACTAGTGGGAGTAAAATTGATCTTGAAGAAATTCAAGAACCCGAAAATGATAAGGAACCAATAGTAGAGACGAAACCAAATTCACAAGCAGTTGTGGAACCGATTCAAGATACACAAGTTCTTCGCAGATCGGATAGGATACGATCCGAACCTGAGAGATATGGATTTCTCATGACGGAAAGTAACGAAGTAGAAATCATTGAGAATGATGAACCTACTTCCTATCAAGAGGCGATGTCCACTCCTGATTCGGACAAGTGGCTAGGAGCCATGGAATCCGAGATCAAATCCATGTACGATAATCAAGTTTGGAACTTGATTGATCCACCTGAAGGTGTAAAAACCATAGGGTGCAAATGGGTTTTCAAAAAGAAAACCGACATGGATGGGAAGGTACATACTTACAAGGCTAGGCTTGTTGCTAAGGGGTATAGACAGATTCATGGCGTTGACTATGATGAAACATTTTCGCCCGTAGCAATGCTTAAGTCTATTAGAATCTTAATTGCCATAGCCGCATATTATGACTATGAGATATGGCAAATGGATCTCAAAACAGCGTTTCTTAACGGAAACCTACTTGAGGATGTATACATGATACAGCCTGAAGGGTTTATCGATCCAAAGAATTCTAATAAAGTATGTAAGTTGCAGAGATCCATTTATGGATTGAAGCAAGCTTCGAGGAGCTGGAATCTACGTTTTGATGAATCAGTCAAAGAGTTTGGCTTCATCAAAAACGAAGATGAGCCTTGTGTATACAAGAAAATAAGTGGGAGCATAGTACTATTTCTGGTGTTATATGTCGATGACATCTTGCTCATTGGAAACAATGTTCCTGCACTTAAGACTGTCAAGTCCTGGTTAGGAAAATATTTTTCAATGAAAGATATGGGTGAAGCGGCTTATATCCTTGGTATCAAGATCTATAGAGATAGATCAAGAAGGATGATTGGTTTATGTCAAAGTACATATATTGACAAGGTCCTTAGAAGATTCCGCATGGAAAATTCTAAGAGAGGGAACTTGCCAATGGGAAAAGGCATTACTCTTAGAAAGACTCATTGTCCTAAGACAAATGATGAGCGAAAGAGGATGAGTGATATTTCATATGCTTCGGCAATTGGGTCTATCATGTATGCCATGTTATGTACTAGACCTGATGTCTCGTATGCTCTGAGCATGACGAGTAGATACCAGTCTGATCTTGGTGAGAACCATTGGATAGCAGTCAAGAATATCCTTAAGTACTTGAGAAGAACTAAGGATGTATTCTTGATATTTGGAGGAATGGAAGATGATATGGTTGTAAAGGGTTACACAGATGCAAGCTTCCAAACCGACAAAGATGACTTTAGATCGCAGTCTGGGTTCGTGTTTATGCTAAATGGAGGTGTCGTTTGTTGGAAGAGTTCCAAGCAAAGCACTGTTGCTGATTCTACAACTGAAGCCGAATACATAGCAGCATCGGATGCGGCTAAGGAGGCAGTTTGGATCAAGAAGTTCGTTAGTGACTTAGAAGTCGTTCAGAGTATCACTAACCCGATAGAGCTTTATTGTTACAATAATGGTGCTATTGCCCAAGCAAAAGAACCAAGGTCACATCAACGATCCAAACACATTTTGAGACGTTTCCACCTCATTCGAGAAATCTGTGAAAGGGAGGACGTCAAGATATGCAAGGTACCTACGGATGACAACATTGCGAACCCTCTCACCAAGCCTTTGCCACAAGCTAAACATGATGGTCATGTTAGGTCCATGGGTATAAGATACATGAATGATTGGGCCTAGTGTAAATGGGAGACTGTAGCTGTTAGTGCCCTAGGCCTATAGAGATAGACTTATTTGTAATGTCATTATTCATTTATATAAGAGATTGTTATCATTTTGATTATTATATATGTTTGCATGTTTACTTTAATAATCGTGTCCCTAGTACTTATGAAGCACTAGTATGAAGTTTAATAGATAATCATGTGATGATTATATGCATTGGGATGCACATTAAATTCATGGGTACTTGTTGGAGAACAAGGTACTGGACTTGACCCATTATGAGATTTATGTCATGGTCAAATGTCATAATTAAATCTCATATAGTCATATAATTGATATCCTTTGACCTGAGATTATCATCGTCTTCCACTCGATGAATATTATGTTTGATATAGTTTAACGTTATCTTTAACCGGATAACAATAAGGGCTATTATTGGCATGATAGGATTCTTGTTGGGAAGAATGATAAGTCAAGATGGAAATTTGTCCCTCGTAAAGAGAGATGTTTGCTAGGCCACTCGTAAGTAAGATTGATGATGTACATGGCCATGTCCGAATGAATTAATGTGATTAATATCAATCGATTGATCAATTTACTTAGTAACGAGAAAGCATTGAACAATATGAGTTGACGTGGACCATGACTCATGTTCAATATAACATCGTGTGACAATGGGATTGTGATATGTTCTATGTAGGAAATCGAACTTGATATTATATTATTTGGGTAGGCATGATGGCTTGCTAGAGTCCGCTCATGTCTTATGAGGATCGATGTGATCGAACTCATTGCCAACATAATATAGTCCTATGGGGTCACACGCATCGAACGAATTGTCAAAAATGAAGAATATGGAATTTTTGTACACAGGGGACGACTCGTCCCCAGGCCAGAACCAACCATTCCCTTGGCCTGGGACGAGTGAATCTGAGGGATTGTCCTGAGGGACGACTCGTCCCATAGGGGACGACTCGTGCCCTGGGTTTGTACCAACTATTCCCCGTAAAGGGGACGAGTGTATCTGAGCATTGTGAAGAGGGGACGACTCGTGCCCTGGAGGACGAGTCGTCCGTCGGCGCTGGCAGGTACGTAAATGACTTAAAATTAGGGTTTTCGCGAAGGGAAAATATTTATAACGTATAAATACAAACCCTTGGTTGCCCTAGCAGTCATACTCACGTTTTTGGGTTTAGAGAAACACAAAAGAGTGATTTTAATTGTGAATAAAGAGAAATCAAAACACCAATTCCATATTTCTTCATTGATTGAAAGGAGTTTCAATCAAAGGATCTAGTAATCCACCTAGAATTGTTCTAGGGTTCGTTCAACGCGTGGATACACATAGAGGATCTTCGCCAATCAAGATCTAAAGTTCGTGATTCAAGGATTGTTCATCAAGGATTCAGAAGGTCATCAATCTGGAGTTGGAACGCGTTTATCAAAGACAAAAGCACAGAAGGTTGGTATTTCTATTTCATACTTCTTAATTAATCATCTAGAACGGATCCTAGGCTTTGGGTTTTCGAGTAAATTTGCTTTCTTCTGCTGCGCATGGACCCTCGAAACCCAACAGTTTGCACCGTCCTCCTTAGCCTCGCTCTCTCGTTGTTGGTCCTCCTGTGCCGACCCCTTCGTCCTAATCCAGCTTCCATAATGATAATCGTATTAGGATTTGAGCAAAACTTGCAAAAAACAGGAGAAATTTCACTCTTCTCTCTTCTCTCTCGCCAGAAATGGGTTTTTTTTGTCTGATTGGCATCGGCCCTTGTGCTGATTTAAAAAGGTCCATGGTGATGATGAGTCCGGCCGGCCCGTTTTACACCATAAAGTTTCCTTTGCCACTTTGGCCCCTCAGCTTTCTAGAATTCCGAATTTAACCCTTTTGGCCCTCAAAAGTTAAAAATTCCCCAGTTAGACATTTCTAACGCCCCTCCCCCGAGGATAAATCTCAGTTAGACATTTCTAACGCCCCGTCTCTAGACGTTAAAATTCTCAGTTAGACATTTCTAACATTCTATCTTCGGATGTTAAATCTCAAACTGTCTTCGGACGTTAAATCTCATTTCCGTCTCCATGCGTTAAATTTCTCGTTAGTCCTCACTAACACTCTATCTTCGAACGTTAAATCTCAGTACCATCTTTAGAAGGTAAATCGGCCGCCATAGTAAGCCCGAGTATCTTTTTCGCTCCAGCAAACGAACCTTCACTTCCCCGGCCGTCAATCGTAAGCCCGACCACCCCATTTCAACGGCAATCACTATAAGCCTGCACAACAATCCCTCTTCGGCCGCCATAGTAAGCCCGAGTATCTTTTTTGCTCCAGCAAGCGAACCTTCACTTCCCCGGCCGTCAATCGTAAGCCCGACCACCCCATTTCAGTGGCAATCACTATAAGCCCGCACAACAATCCCTCTTCGGCCATCATCGTAAGCCCGAACACCATATCCCCAGCAAACAAAAGACAAGTGGCAATCACTATAAGCCCGCACAACCATCCTTCTTCGACTGTCATTTCCGTCGAATTCCCAGCATAAGATCCCACAGGGACGGACATTTCTCATATCCTTTCAGAATACGCCATTAGGGACGGACATTTCTCGCATCCTTTCAGAATACGCCGTCAGGGACGGACATTTCTCGCATCCTTTCAGAATACGCCGTCGGGGACGGACATTTCTCGCATCCTTTCAGAATACGCCATCGGGGACGGACATTTCTCGCATCCTTTCAGAATACGCCGTCAGGGACGGACATTTCTCGCATCCTTTCAGAATATGTCGTCGGGGACGGACATTTCATGCATCCTTTCAGAATACGCCATCAGGGACAGACATTTCTCGCATCCTTTCAGAATACGCCGTCGGGGACGGACATTTCTCGCATCCTTTCAGAATATGCCGTCAGGGACGGACATTTCTCACAACCTTTCAGAATACGCCATCGGGGATGGACATTTCTCACACCCTTTCAGAATACGCCGTCAGGGATGGACATTTCTCACATCCTTTCAGAATACGCCATCAGGGACGAACATTTCTTGCATCCTTTCAGAATATACCGTCAAGGACGGACATTTCTCGCATCCTTTCAGAATACGCCGTCGGGGACAGACATTTCTCGCATCCTTTCAGAATACGCCGTCAGGGACGGACATTTCGCACATCCTTTCAGAATACGCCGTCGGGGACGGACATTTCTCACATCCTTTCAGAATACGCCGTCAGGGACGGACATTTCTCGCATCCTTTCAGAATACGCCGTCAGGGACGGACATTTCTCGCATCCTTCAGAATACGCCTTTGGGGACGGACATTTCTCACATCCTTTCAGAATACGCCGTCAGGGACGGACATTTCTCGCATCCTTTTAGAATATGCCATCAGGGACGGACATTTCTCGCATCCTTTCAGTATACGCCGTCGGGGACGGACATTTCTCGCATCCTTTCAGAATACGCCGTCAAGGACGGACATTTCTCGCATCCTTTCAGAATACGCCGTCAGGGACGGACATTTCTCACATCCAATCAGAATATGCCATCGGGGACGGACATTTCTCACACCCTTTCAGAATACGCCGTCGGGGACGGACATTTCTCACACCCTTTCAGTCTCCCGTAGGTTCAGACCCCTCCTAATAGTCTCACTCAGGTCTAGACACCTCCGAATCAGTCTCAACTAGGACAAATTCCTCCTAATCATTCCCCAGAGGTCGAGACCCTACGAAAGACCCTCGCACCTACGAACTACGATCGGCTTGATTCCCGCTCGGGATACGTAGGAATCCTTCCGTTAAGGATCCAGCCAGCTGACCGCTCAGGTCTCTCAAAGTAAGGCATCCCCCGATTTGGATCCTTATCTTTTTTCAACGACCCCACTTCCTTCGAAAGTGACGTCGCTGAGGGGCTACTGTAAGTACCCAAATCCGGATCGTCAAAATCCGTTAAAAGTTAAACGAAAACCGTTAACTGGCCCTTTCCAGGTTAACCAAAACCCGTTAAGCTCCCCGCTCTCGAGTCAACGAGACATCCCGGGAAAAATGTCACCTTGGGAAAAATGAATTATAAATAAAAAATTTAAAAAGAAAAAATGTGCATTTGAATAAAATATTAATCGATCCAGTTTTGAAGAGTTACATTTCCTTATTTACTAATTGTTTTCCCGGTTTCTGAAAATTCAAATTTGATTTCAAAATTCAAATATTGATTGAGCTTAAATCGGGATAATTTACTGTATAAATATTTACCTTATAAACATTAATCTTTTATTAAATGAAAAATCTTTTAAACTAAGACCAATGGGAGAATTATATAATGCCATGTCATATTAGTGACATGGTTTAATGTGAGGGCTCTAAATGTTTGTCTTTTAATATATTATATAGATGGATCATTATAGTACTACTTCATTCATCTCAAAAATAATTATAAATAAATTATTTAAAAAAAATAATATTTATTTTTTGACCGTTACTCTTTGATTATATTTTTAAATTCCTATTTATAAGACTCTTGCATGTATATAGATCATTACATTAATATTTTTTTCGTCCCAAAATAAAAATAATTGATCAATTTTTATTTTGGTTAAAATAAAAAAAAGTATTCATTTATTAGACTATATTATTGTAACTATTTCTAATTTATATACCAAAGATTTCAATTTATAAAATAAAATTGTTTGTATATGGATCATAATTATAGTACTACTTATTCTGTCTCAAAATGAATTATAAATAAAAATTTTAAAAATAAAAAAAGTGCATTGAATAAAATATTAATCGATCCAGTTTTGAAGAGTTACATTTCCTTATTTACTAATTGCTTTCCCGTTTTTTGAAAATTCAAAATTTGATTTCAAAATTCAAATATTGATTGAGCTTAAATCGGGATAATTTACTGTATAAATATGTACCTTATAAACATTAACCTTTAATTAAATGAAAAATATTTGAAACTAAGACCAATGGGATAATTACATAATGCCATGTCATATTAGTGACATGGCTTAATGTAAGGGCTCTAAATGTTTGTCTTTTAATATATTATATAGATGGATCATTATAGTACTACTTCATTCATCTCAAAAAGAATTATAAATAAATTATTTAAAAAAAATAATATTTATTTTTGGACCGTTACTCTTTGATTATATTTTTAAATTCCTATTTATAAGACTCTTGCATGTATATAGATCATTACATTAATATTTTTTTCATCCCAAAATAAAAATAATTGATCAATTTTTATTTTGCTTAAAATAATAAAAAGGTATTCATTTATTAGACTATATTATTGTAACTATTTCTAATTTATATACCAAAGATTTCAATTTATAAAGTAAATTTGTATGTATATGGATCATAATTATAGTACTACTTCTTTTGTCTTAAAATGAATTATAAATAAAAAATTTAATAACAAAAAATGTGTATTTTAATAAAATATTAATCGATTCAGTTTTGAAGAGTTACATTTCCTTATTTACTAATTGTTTTCCCGTTATCTGAAAATTCAAAATTTGATTTCAAAATTCAAATATTGATTGAGCTTAAATCGGAATAATTTACTGTATAAATATTTACCTTATAAACATTAACCTTTAATTAAATGAAAAATATTTGAAACTAAGACCAATGGGATAATTACATAATGACATGTCATATTAGTGACATGGCTTAATGTAAGGGATCTAAATGTTTGTTTTTTAATATATTATATAGATGGATCATTATAGTACTACTTCATTCATCTCAAAAATAATTATAAATAAATTATTTAAAAAAAAATAATATTTATTTTTTGACCGTTACTCTTTGATTATATTTTTAAATTCCTATTTATAAGACTCTTGCATGTATATAGATCATTACATTAATATTTTTTTCGTCCCAAAATAAAAATAATTGATCAATTTTTATTTTGGTTAAAATAAAAAAAAGTATTCATTTATTAGACTATATTATTGTAACTATTTCTAATTTATATACCAAAGATTTCAATTTATAAAATAAAATTGTTTGTATATGGATCATAATTATAGTACTACTTATTCTGTCTCAAAATGAATTATAAATAAAAATTTTAAAAATAAAAAAAGTGCATTGAATAAAATATTAATCGATCCAGTTTTGAAGAGTTACATTTCCTTATTTACTAATTGCTTTCCCGTTTTTTGAAAATTCAAAATTTGATTTCAAAATTCAAATATTGATTGAGCTTAAATCGGGATAATTTACTGTATAAATATTTACCTTATAAACATTAACCTTTAATTAAATGAAAAATATTTGAAACTAAGACCAATGGGATAATTACATAATGCCATGTCATATTAGTGACATGGCTTAATGTAAGGGCTCTAAATGTTTGTCTTTTAATATATTATATAGATGGATCATTATAGTACTACTTCATTCATCTCAAAAAGAATTATAAATAAATTATTTAAAAAAAATAATATTTATTTTTGGACCGTTACTCTTTGATTATATTTTTAAATTCCTATTTATAAGACTCTTGCATGTATATAGATCATTACATTAATATTTTTTTCATCCCAAAATAAAAATAATTGATCAATTTTTATTTTGCTTAAAATAACAAAAAGGTATTCATTTATTAGACTATATTATTGTAACTATTTCTAATTTATATACCAAAGATTTCAATTTATAAAGTAAATTTGTATGTATATGGATCATAATTATACTACTACTTCTTTTGTCTTAAAATGAATTATAAATAAAAAATTTAATAACAAAAAATGTGTATTTTAATAAAATATTAATCGATTCAGTTTTGAAGAGTTACATTTCCTTATTTACTAATTGTTTTCCCGTTATCTGAAAATTCAAAATTTGATTTCAAAATTCAAATATTGATTGAGCTTAAATCGGGATAATTTACTGTATAAATATTTACCTTATAAACATTAACCTTTAATTAAATGAAAAATATTTGAAACTAAGACCAATGGGATAATTACATAATGACATGTCATATTAGTGACATGGCTTAATGTAAGGGATCTAAATGTTTGTTTTTTAATATATTATATAGATGAATCATTATAGTACTACTTCATTCATCTCAAAAAGAATTATAAACAAATTATTTAAAAAAAAAATATTTATTTTTGGACCGTTACTCTTTGATTATATTTTTAAATTCCTATTTATAAGACTCTTGCATGTATATAGATCATTACATTAATATTTTTTTCGTCCCAAAATAAAAATAATTGATCAATTTTTATTTTGCTTAAAATAAAAAATAGGTATTCATTTATTAGACTATATTATTGTAACTATTTCTAATTTATATACCAAATATTTCAATTTATAAAATAAATTTGTATGTATATGAATCATAATTATAGTACTACTTCTTTTGTCTCAAAATGAATTATAAATAAAAAATTTAATAACAAAAAATGTGTATTTTAATAAAATATTAATCGATTCAGTTTTGAAGAGTTACATTTCCTTATTTACTAATTGTTTTCCCGTTATCTGAAAATTCAAAATTTGATTTCAAAATTCAAATGTTGATTGAGCTTAAATCGGAATAATTTACTGCACAAATATTTACCTTATAAACATTAACCTTTTATTAAATGAAAAATCTTTGAAACTAAGACCAATGGGAGAATTACATAATGCCATGTCATAATATTGGCATGGCTTAATCTGAGGCTCTAAATGTTTGTCTTTTAATATATTATATAGATGGATCATTATAGTACTACTTCTTTTATCTCAAAAATAATTATAAATAAATTATTTAAAAAAATAATATTTTTGGACCGTTACTCTTTGATTATATTTTTAAATTCCTATTTATAAGACTCTTGCATGATATAGATCATTACATTAATATTCTTTCGTCCCAAAATAAAAGTAATTGGTCAATTTTTATTTTGCTTAAAATAAAAAAAAAGTATTCATTTATTAGACTATATTATTGTAACTATTTCTAATTTATATACCAAAGATTTCAATTTATAAAATAAATTTTTATGTATATGAATCATAATTATAGTACTACTTCTTCTGTCTCAAAATGAATTATAAATAAAAATTTTAAAAACAAAAAATGTGCATTTGAATAAAATATTAAACGATCCAGTTTTGAAGAGTTGCATTTCCTTATTAACTAATTGCTTTCCCATTTTCTTAAAATTCAAAATTTGATTTCAAAATTCAAATGTTGATTGAGCTTAAATCGGGATAATTTACTGTATAAATATTTACCTTATAAATATTAACCTTTTAATAAATGAAAAATCAATTTATTAAATGAAAAATCTTTGAAACTAAGACCAATGAGAGAATTACATAATGCCATGTCATAATATTGACATGGCTTAATCTGAGAGCTCTAAATATTTGTCTTTTAATATATTATATAGATGGATCATTATAGTACTACTTTTTCATCTCAAAAAGAATTATAAATAAATTATTTTTTTAAAAAATATTTATTTTTGGTTCGTTACTCTTTGATTATATTTTTAAATTCCTATTTATAAGACTCTTGCATGTATATAGATCATTACATTAATATTTTTTCGTCCCAAAATAAAAATAATTGATCAATTTTTATTTTGCTTAAAATAAAAAAAAAGTATTCATTTATTAGACTATATTATTGTAACTATTTCTAATTTATATACCAAAGATTTCAATTTATAAAATAAATTTGTATGTATATGAATATTAATTATAGTACTACTTCTTCTGTCTTAAAATGAATTATAAATAAAAATTTTAAAAACAAAAAATGTGCATTTGAATAAAATATTAATCGATCCAGTTTTGAAGAGTTACATTTCCTTATTTACTAATTGCTTTTCCGTTTTCTGAAAATTCAAAATTTGATTTCAAAATTCAAATGTTGATTGAGCTTAAATCGAGATAATTTACTGTATAAATATTTATCTTATAAACATTAACCTTTTATTAAATGAAAATTTTTTGAAACTAAGACCAATGAGAGAATTACATAATGCCATGTCATATTAGTGACATGGCTTAATGTGAGGGCTCTAAATGTTGTCTTTTAATATATTATATAGATTGATGATATTGATTCCCTACCCCACATTTAATTTAACTTTTACATTCTCTCTCCTCTAATCTTCTATCCACTTACAATTTTTTATTCATTTTTTAAAAATTTTCTTAATATGCGTGAAATCTCACCCAAGGAACCTTGGTCTGGGACGGAGGGAGTATAATAATAATAATAAAAAAATAATAATAAAAAATGATAATAATAATTATAAAATAATAATAATAATATAAAAAATTATAAATAAAAAAATTAATAATTATAATAATAATAAAATAATAAAATAATAATAATAATAATAATAATAAAATAATAATAATAAATAATATAATAATAATACTTGATGCCGCAGGAAATGTGCTTATCAATCTTCCTCCACGTGGCATGACTGATCACCTGACTCCTTGACCTGAAAACCAGAACCCACGACTAGCCGGATGTGCCTTCGGCTTAGACCCTCGGGTGTGAGAGTAAGTATATGAAATTGGAGAGCAA
The DNA here is from genome assembly GCA_022495995.1 of Adenophora triphylla var. japonica. Taxonomy (NCBI): domain Eukaryota; kingdom Viridiplantae; phylum Streptophyta; class Magnoliopsida; order Asterales; family Campanulaceae; genus Adenophora; species Adenophora triphylla. The sequence continues at coordinate 312,965 of JAFEMH010000323.1, forward strand.
ATAATGTATTGAACAAGTGATATTCAGATAACAAAATTGCAGTTACCTCATAACCGTTGTAGTGGTCATGTATTTATAGTTGATGTAGGTGGTATATTTGGCAGGGCTACATGAGCTCCGAGATTTGTGGGACGGTTAGGCATCATGTGAACGTGTCCCTGAACAGTCCCTGATTTGTAGGGAAGCAGTTATGGAAAGAGTAGAAGCACGTGCGCCTGTAACTGTTAGGTCGACGCTTGCTTGGCAGGTCGAGGTCAACGCTTGGGATTGGGCCGACCTGACTGATGGGTAGAGTTGGATCGTACCCGAAGTATAACTTGGATCATGAGGTCGAACTTAGTTAGGTCGGGACCTGGTAGGTCGGACAATGAACTTAAGTCGACATATCAATAAGATGGGCCTTGGGCCATGTGATCATTGGGCCTAGCCCACTGAGAATATGGTGGCCATAATTGCTTGAGGACTGGGCTTTACTTGCTTGGCCCAGCTCGATACTTTTGGTATGTTCAGTGGCCCCCAACTTTCGAGTTGACTTTGTCGACTAGGAAGTTAAGGAAATTTTGATGAAGATCACTGTGACTCGCAGGTCGCTGCTCGTTCTGAAGTTTAGTCGACTAGAGTGACGTGGCATAATCCTGGACGTTGGCGACGAACGGTCAGATCTGAAGGAGCGCCGTATTTCGCAATGATTACTATTTTGACGTTTGAGAGTCCGTCTTGGAAACCGTTTTCCTCATTTAATTAGGAAAATAATTTTGAATTTTCCTTTTTCCTTTCCAATTTTGGAAAATATAAATACCAGAATCCTTCTTCATTTCGAATTTTTACCGTCTCTAAACTCTGATAGACTCCGGCGAAGATAGCAAGGAAGCAACTGACTTAAACTTGACCTTCGTCCTCTGCAACAGCTTCCTATTCCGTCATCAATTAAGGTATTCTTCCCTTTTCCTTGCTTTAGGGTTTCGATTGCTGCACTGTTTTTGATTTTGCCATGGATAGAACCTTCAGTAGTGAACCAGGGGTTTGGTATGGGTACTGCACCGTTAACTATCGAGTGTATAAGCACATGAACGGAGAGTGGAGAGAGATGTCCTTGAATGAATGTGCCTCTATCTTGACCAGGTGGGGACTGAATTTTAGTGAAATAGAACTGCCCATATGAGAAGATGTAGGTGAATTGATAATAGATGACTCGAATGTTGTCTCCTTTCATCTCTTCCATGAATTGCTTGACCACATATCACTGTTCTACGTCAGAGATGCTAATAAACCCTCTTTCCTGAGGAATAGGAAAGGTTTTCCAGGGGAGTTTAGGTCGCCCTTAGGTAGGTCGTCTGATTGTGATCGTAGGCCTGAATCCCCTGTTTCTCTTTCTTCTTGTACAGATATGGCAACTCAGGAAGGAAACACGGCTTCAACCTCCTCAAGTCCTCGGATTGTTGATGCGTTTGATGAGTTGGCTGTACCGGGGAAGAATGAAAGGGGATATGTTCCTCAAAGGCCATTGAGGGGAAAAAAGAATTTGCCCTCTCGATACAGCTTGATATACGATTTCTGTGAGGTGAGTAAGGAGGATTATAGGGTGACCATTCTCAGAAAAAAGGATTTCAGGCTCAATTTAGGTCGACCTTCACCACGGATGCCACTAGGGTAGCCTTCTTCTATGGCCAATTCGAGGCTGGCCTTAGGTTGCCACTTGACCCTTTTATTAACGAGTTTTTAGAGTGTGCCAATGCCTTACCTCTTCAATTAGGAGCCAACACCTGTAGGGTTCTAGTTTGCTTTGCCATGGTCTGTAGGTTCTTGGGATATGAACCCTGTATGAGGGTATTCAAAGAATTTTTTAGTGTTAAGTATGGTGGGACTGACCTGAGCATCAGCACTCCTTCTAAACCCAACTCTCCCAAACTTTTCATGAACCTTCCTAGCAAAGCGAGCTGTTGGAACTCCCATGTTGTTGTAGTGGAGAGTAGGTTAGGATGGGAATTCCCTTTGCCCAATTCTGAAACAGAACCCATAGAGGAGAGGAACTATTGGGAGCCACACTGGCATTTTGACTTATACAAGAGGTTGTGTCGTTTAGCTGATAAGGGGCCCATCAGTTGGGAGATTTTGGGTACAACCAAGTACAACTACATCCAGGCCGGGATGATGGCTGGAGAGGGAGAAGTGCAGCCCTTGGTGCCCGTTGGTAGGGGCACCATATATCCTGACTGGGTTACCCATGCCTTGGGTAAGTTCGAGGATAAATGTCAACTCCGTAAACGGACTGCCAACTATTGCAAGGACAATGGGGAGCATGCTGGTGGTAAGATCTCATTATTCTGTAATTCTTTACTCGCCCTCTATCTGCTAGCTTGCATGTATGAACAATTTGACTTGAATGTGCAACTCTTATCTCGTCATCTGTTTAACTCGCATGTAGATTGATTAGCTCGCACATGATTAGCTCGTACATAGAACTTGTTGCTCGTATGTAGAATGGTTAGCTCGCACATGATTAGCTCGTACATAGAACTTGCTGCTCGTATGTAGAAATCTCATATGTTGAACTAACCCTTTGTCATCATGATTTTGATGCAGTTTTGACCCCTGAGCAGGAAGCCAACATGGTGAGAATTGTTGGAGTCTCTGATAAGAAGAAAGCCAAGAAGGCCCATGGAGCTGTTAATGCTCGAGCCAACAGAGAGAAGGACCGGCTTGCTGTCCAAGGATAACGTTGGGATGGTGCCCATGGAGGAGGCTGGGTCGGAGGACCCTCTAGAGAGTAACAGCCAAGCTAGGGAGATGACCGGAGGGGGAGATGAATCCAACAGGTTGATTAGGGCGAGCCCGATCTCTGACCCAAACCTGGAGGCTAATGCCGCAACTTCTGGAGCTGGGGTCACTGGAGCTAGCCCCTTGAACGTGGTGAACATTGATGATGAAGCTGCTGAGGAGGAGGATGACCGTGCTCTGAACACGAGGAAAAGATCCAGAACTGAGAAAGGGAAAGCTGTTTCCCCAAGCCAGCTTCCTCCACCAATCTCTTCTCCTGTTGTCCAAGAATCCCTGGAGGATCGAATAGAGAGGTTGAGTGATGTACCTCCTCTTGTTGGGGTCAACAGTATGATTCGCCGCTATCCTGAGGTGAGCCTTGGCCAAGTGGTGGTGCGGAGGGCCATTGATGTCGACCTCTTGGCCCATTTCGCTGATAAGGGGATGACCCCTGAGGAGTTCTCTGCTAGGTCTGGCCTGGTACAGAGCGAGGTAATCCTCCATTCTCTCCCTCTGTTAGTTCGATTTTCTTTTCACTCGTCAATTAAGTTTCTGAGTCTTTGTCGAGCTAATCCTTTAATGAATTTCTTTAATGCAGTCCCTGACCATGGTGGAGCAAGCTAAGAGCTCCTGGAGGGCCTCTATTGAGAGGGAGAGGCAGGCCATGAGCCAATACTCTAAGAAATCCCAGGAGTTGTCTGAGCTAAGAGAGAAATACAACGATCTTGACAACTCCTTTGATGCTCTGGAGATGGTGAAGCAGAAGGCCCTGGCGGACAAGGAGAAGGCTCTGGAGGATCTGAAGGCTTCTGATGCCAAGGTTGGAGAATTGACCTCCGAGAGAGATGCTGAGCGTCTTGCTCATGAGGAGACTAAGAAGGAATTAGCAACAGTCTCCAAACTTCTCAAGGACAAGGACACCTTTTTGATCGAGCTGAACGAGGAACATCGGGTTGCACGGATTAAATGGCAGGAAGAGCTTCAGGTCGCTGCTAAGAAAGTTTTTGATAAGTTCAAGGAAGGAGACGACTACTATAACGCCATTGTTGCTAAGGCAAAGGACTTTCTTGACTTGGGTAAGCGTCACATGGCTCGTCGGGCTCTAGTGGATTCAACTGCTGATGTCTCCCTTGAGCAACTGGCGCGTTGGGCCTCTGAAGCTCAATACGACATGGCTGCTCGAGATGGTCACTCGGTGGTTTCGTACACAGACAACGATCTGGCCTTTATAGCTCAACAAGACGAAGAAGATGGCTGTGAAACATGGACTGCTCCTCCCCTGGCTCCCAGGAATATCGATGTAGTTCTTCAAGAAATTGAGGATGCTGAGGAGATGGAGGAGGATGATGAGCCCGAGCAACTGATCTTCTCCAAGCCGGGTAAACCCTTGGGCCCCATCAACAAGAAGGTGATGAAGAGGACCGAGCTACCAATGGCGATCAGGCTGATGCTGGCCAAGACTCTTGATTTTATGTTGATGACATTGTAACAAACAAGCCCCAAAACAATATTTTGCCTTTGTAACTATTCAAATGCCTTGGCCCAGTTTTTTGGGAGGCATGATACTTCGTAACTTCTATTTGTACAAGTCTTGGCCCGCTTTGGGAGACTTAATTATCTTCAATCGTAGCTGACTTTATATCTTTGTGTGTTGTATGCTTCTGATTCCAACACGTGTGGGTCGAGCTAGATTGGATAGGATAACTAAGTCGCTTTAAGACTTGGGTCGAACTGATTTTTGATAGCCCAGTCGAACTCAAACTTGTAAAGATTTTTGTAAACGAGATTGACTCAGAGTCGAATCTGTTCAAGAGATCAAAGCTGACTAAGGATCGAGCTTATTAGAGCGAAGTCGACCTGAGGTCTGACTTGTCAACAGTACCAAGCTGATTAAGAATCGAGCTTGTTAGAACGAAGCTGACTGAGAGTCGAGCTAGTTAGGACGAAGTCGATTAAGAGTTGGACTTGCTAAGAGAACAAAGCTGATTAAGAATCGAGCTTGTTAGAACGAAGCTGACTGAGAGTCGAGCTTGTTAGGACGAAGTCGACTAAGAGTCGGACTTGCTAAGAGAACAAAGCTGATTAAGAATCGAGCTTGTTAAAACAAAGCTGACTAAGAGTCGAGCTTGTTGAAAGTAGTGTAACACAATGTTTGGTCGAATAGAACTGTGATTTTTATTGAAGTAGGAACATGCTTACATCAAATGGAAAGCTAGAACTATGACAAATTCAAACTTGTAGATTGCATTAACCTTCGAACTGAACTAGGAGTTGAACTAGAAGTAATACTTGATGAGGTGAGTGGCGTGCCATGGGTGCTTCAACTCCTCACCATCTCGATGAGCTATCATGTAAGTCCCCTCTTTGATGACTCGAGTAACAATATAAGGACCTTCCCAGTTAGGAGATAGTTTATTCTGTTGGGTTCTCCTTCCTGTTGCTTCGATCTTTCTCTACACATGATCTCCTACTTGGAATGATCTTGTTTTCACTTTCTTGTCGTGGTAACTCTTGGTCCGCTGCTTGTAGTTGACCATTCGAAGGTAAGCAGTATCTCGCTTCTCGTCGATCAGATCTAAGTCGATCAGTCTGTTGATATCATTCTGTTCTTGATCAAAGAATGCCACTCTGGCTGTAGGAAACCTCAAATCAGCTGGAGCCATGGCCTATGACTCGTATGCTAGAGCAAATGGGGTTTCCCCCGTAGGCCCCCGAGTGGTTGTGCGAACTGCCCAAAGAGCAAGGGGGAGTTCGTCCAACCAGTTGCTGCGTCAACCTACCAGGCCTGTCTTTAGTGAAGATAAGACGAGCTTATTCGCTGCTTCAGCTTGCCCATTTCCTTGAGGATATGCAACAGATGACGACCAATGCCTGATCCCTACTCTATTCATTTCTTCTTCGAAGGCTCTGGAGAACTGTAACCCATTGTCTGATACTATAGCTCGAGGGATCCCAAATCGACACCAGATGAAGTCGTGTATGAAGTTGTTGGCGTTTTCCTCTATGATGCGAGCTAGTGGCTTTGCTTCGACCCACTTGGTGAAATAATCAATTACAACGATCACATACTTGCAATTTCCTCAGGCGGGAGGGAAGGGTCCAATCAAGTCGACGCCCCACATATCAAATGGCCAAGCGGCGATCACTGGAGTTTGTTCCGTTGTAGGCAGATGAGGTAGGTTAGTAAACCTTTGGCATTGGTCACATTGCTGAACAAAGTCATGAGTATCAGCTCTCATGTGTGGCCAGTAGTACCCCAAAGTGATCAATTTGTCGGCTAGAGTCCTAGCCCCCGGGTGTCCACCACAAATTCCACTGTGCACTTCATGCATTAACTGAGTGATCTCCTGAGGGTAAATACACTTCAACAGTGGTCTAGTATATGATCTCCTGAATAGCATGCCTCCTTGGATAACGTACCTCGGAGCTTTCTTTTTGATAGCTCGAGCTTTCTTCTCGTCCTCTGGGAGCTCGCCAGTCTCCAAGTATGCTTTCATTTCCTCGATCCAACACTTGTTATAAACCCAGTTTCTTGAAGTGTCTTCCACACACTGGATTTGAACTCTTTCATATGTTGGACTCTCAAGGTAAGAGATGGGCTCTTCATGTGGCTCGTCTGAAGTAGCTAGCTTCGAGAGTAAGTCGACCAACTCATTGTCCTCTCGACCAGTCCTTTGGATTTCCCAAAACTCTAAGTCTTTTGTCAATTCCTTCACCAGGTCGCAGTATTTGACTAAGGTGGAGTTCAGCACCTCATACTCCCCTCTGACCTGGTTGACTATTAGTTGGGAGTCGCAGTATGCCATGATTTTAGTTGCTCCAAAGCATTTGGCGTACTCGATGGCTGCTACCAAAGCTTCATACTCCGCCTGGTTGTTGGATGCATCAAACTTGAACCTCAATGACTCCTCATATACTGTCCCAGACTCTGGCTCGATCAGAACAATCCCAGCTCCACTGACATTCTTTGTAGCTGACCCATCCGAGTAGACCTTCCAACAATCGTCGGGTAAAGAAGTGACGAGCTGGGACTCTTGTTCATTTCCCTTGGCTTTCTCTTTTTGAACTCGCACCTCGCTGTCTTCCTTGGTGAACGTAAGCTCGACCAAGAAGTCTGCCAGGGCTTGAGCCTTCAACGCCTTTCGAGGTCGATACTCGATGTCGAATTCCATGAGGGCAATTGACCAATTGAGTAAGTGACCTGAACTTTTTGGCTTGTGTAGGATTTTTCTTAAGGGCGCATTTGTGAGCACCACAATAGAATGAGCCAGGAAATAGGCTCGCAGCTTCCTTGAAGCTACGACTAGGGCATAGGCGACCTTCTCCGCATTGTAATATCTGCCCTCCACATCTGACAGGGCCTTGCTAACATAGTACACGGGCTTTTGAAGCCCTTCCTCTTCTCGAACTAGAATTGCTGCAACTGCCTTGTCCCCCATAGATAGATACACGAACAGAGTCTCTCCAGTAGTCGGACTACTCAACAGAGGAAGAGTAGCAAGGTATTCCTTAAGTTGTTGGAACGACGAATTACATTCGGCCGTCCATTCAAAATTTTTCGTCCCCCTCAAAGCTTTGAAGAAGGGGAGAGACCTTTCCGCCGACTTGGCTATGAAACGACCTAGGGCTGCCACCCTCCCATTAAGTCGCTGCATCTCCTTTATACGTGTGGGCTCCTTCATGTCGACTAGAGCCTTGATCTTCTCTGGATTGGCTTCAATACCTCGCTGGGACACCATGAAGCCAAGGAACTTGCCTGCTGCTACTCCAAATATGCACTTGCTTGGGTTAAGTTTCATGTCGTTTGCTCGTAGATTGGCGAACGTTTCCTTTAGGTCGACCACGTGACGTCCGGTCTTTGTTTTAATGACCATATCGTCGACGTAGGCCTCCCTGTTTCGGCCAATCTGTGGAGCAAAGACTTTGTTCACCATGCGTTGGTAGGTCGCTCCTGCGTTTTTTAACCCGAACGGCATCATGTTGTAGCAATAGATGCCACCAACAGCTTGAAATGCTGTTTTCACTACGTCATCCTCATGCATTTTGATCTGGTGATAGCCTGAATAGGCATCTAGAAAGCTGAGGATGGAATGGCCAGCGATAGAATCAACCAGCTTGTCAATTCTGGGGAGGGGATAGCTGTCCTTTGGGCAAGCAAGGTTGAGGTTGGTGAAGTCGACGCACATTCTCCACTTGCCATTTGACTTTTTCACCATAACCACATTGGCTAACCAGGTTGTATGTGCAACCTCCTTTATGATACCTGCACTCAAAAGTTTTTGTACCTCGAGTTTAATGGCCTCCTCCTTATCGCGAGCAAAGCTTCTCAGTCTCTGAGGTTTGGGCTTTATGGTCGGGTTGACCTCCAGCCTATGAACGGCGACCTCTTCGTTGGTCCCCTTCATATCCTCTACTCGCCATGCAAAGACATCACTGATTTTCTATAGTAGCTCGATGATCTCTGCCCTTTCTTCGGTTGATAGCTGCTTTCCTTCTGGATTTTTTGTTCAGGGTAGGAAGGGTTTGTGATTACTGATTCCAGCTCGTCTACAGCCTCCAGCTCTGGACCGTCTCTGAATTGTAGGGTCTCAATGATGATTTCTCTAACCCTCTGTCTTTCTTCGGCCCCCAGGTGTGGAGCTTCCTCAGCTATCATGTCATCCAGCTCATCTGCCATCTCACTGGTGGTGGCCCCCGAGTTATTGTCGACTTGGAGGCATAGGTCGCCTATGAGGACTTGGTCGACCATAACTGTATCCGGATAGACCGTTGTGGAGGGACGTGTCGACTCAGTCATGACTTTGTCATGTGAGCGATAGGTCTCCTCTACGCAGGTGATCGTAGATAGCCGAGTAGTTTTGGTGACTGACTGAGACAACTTTAGGTATCCTTCAGTAGTTTCAATCTCTAGCTCCCTCTTCTTTCTTTCCCGAAGGACGTGATCAAGGTATGCTCGAGCTGTGCCTTAAACACAGCCGACTCCAGCTGGTGTGGGGAATTTAACTCGTTGATGGGGAATTGAGGCCACCATTCCAAGTGCGACCTGGCCAGGAATTCCAAGAATAGCAACATAATCACTATTCACATCTATGACAATAAATTTTACCTTGGAAATGACAGGACCCTGTAGGGATGCTGGCCTAGGTCGACATCTAGCTCAATCTGTCCTTTGGCATCGACCCGGTGGTTGGTGAAGCCTTCCAATCTGCCATCATATCATTCGAGCTGTTCATTCGATAGACCCATCTCCTGGAATGTTTTGTAGAACAGGATATCCTTGCAGGCCCCCATGTCGACTAAGAGTCTGCTCGTCGTACATCCATCAATAAGTCCTGGGATGACGAGGACTTGCTCTCTAGCCGCCATATTAGTTGCTAGCTCACTTGGGTAAAAGCTAATCACCTCATCCCTGACGTGGCTCCTTGGCGGCACATGTGGGGCTTTGTTGAGCTGAAAGATCTTATGCTTGATGGCTGTGTTGCTGGCTTGTTCAGTAATAACACCCAGATTTAGTCTAGGTTGCCTTGGATATGGATGTCCACCTGTCGCTCGCCGCCGCCTGCCTGAGGCCTTTTCACATAAGCGGCGAGCCTTCCTAGATCGACCATTCTCTGAATGATACGCTTCAAACTCATACAATCCTTCGTAGTATGGCATGTATCTTTGTGGTAATCACAATACTTGCTGTTGTCCCTTCTGAACTTATTGTCTGGGTTCATAGGAGTTGGAGGGGCTAGCTCGACTGCGTTCATTATTTCAGTTCGACTCACCGTTAGGGGAGCGAAAGCTTCGGGCACTTTTTCTGTCGCCCTGGTCCTGTTCTTACCATTCTTATTGTTTCCCCCGTTCTTGGCTGAGTCCTTCTTGTCATCAGCGACCTCAGTCTTGGGGCCTTTCCCGTTTTTCTTTTCTTTTCTTTCCTCGACCAATGCCACATTGTAGGCCTTCTCGAACAACTCTTGTCGAGTTGTAACTGTTCGAACTATTAGCTCGTAGTCCATATCTGCCGAGGAAATTCCACTCCTGAAACAGTTGATCACCTCCCTGTCTGTGAGGTCCTCCTCGATCTTGTCGACCATCTCCTTAAACTTGGTGTAGTAGCTCATCGAGCTTTCATTTTTCCCTTGCACCAAGTTGTTTAGATCGGTGACTGTCATCTTTCTAGCTCCAGCAGTCGAGAAGCGTTCCAGAAATTTTGTCCTCAAATAAGACCAGGTTGAGATGCATCCTGGTGCCAAACCATTGAACCATGTAAGGGCTGCCCCAGAGAGTGTGCTTGTAAGTGCCTTGCACATCATGTCGTCCTCATGGGAGACAAAGCACATGGTGGCCTCCAGGTGTTGTATATGGCTTTTGGCATTGGTCGCTCCCGAATATTTTTCCAGGACTGGCAATCTGAAACCTGGTGGAGGTCGACATTCGAGCAACTCTTTGGCCAAGGGTCGAAGAGCAAAATCTTTGTGCTCACTCTTTCCAGCACCTTCCTTCTTATCAGTCTCCCACTGCTCGAACTTCTTCTTCCATAGCAGCCACTCTCTAGCATCAGGTCTGTCGTCTCTAGCAGGGGGGACACCATTTGACCTTTGACCCTCACTTCTAGGGGGAGTTATCTGTTTGCTTCTCCTATCCCTGTGAGAGGGTGACCTTACTGACCGAATTGGCGACCTGCGCCTGTCGTCTCTAGGTGGCGACCTGCGCCTATCATCTCTAGGTGGTGACCTGTGCCTATCATCTCTGGGTGGCAACCTGTGCCTACCCTCTCTTATAGGCGACCTGCGCCCATTCCTTTCCATATGGGACTGTGACCTTTGCTTCCTGGCAGACGAACCACGCAAGCTCCAGTTAGCCTCTAACTGTGTCCTCAGGTCCGACTGGGCTTCCTGCTCCCTGTTTCTGTTGAGGCTGGCCCTCAGGTCGTCACTTGGGACATGAACAAGGGACTGAGGCCGCTGCACTATCCTGTTCTCGACGTTCTGTCCCACAGTTTCATTCGGCCTAGTACTCCTTGCATGTTGCCTGTTATAAACTTGAGAGGGGGCTACCCTTTCGGACCTTTTGTCAGCCTGCTCTCCCTCCTCCATTGCTAATAACTCGGCTAGAATCTGTGCTCGTTCCAACAACATCTCCTTTCTGCTCAGGGGGTTGGATGAGGGACCTGCCCTGTTTCCAGCATTCGTTTGTCCAGTTGGACATTTTGGGGGAGGTAGAGCTCCTTGCCCCTCCATAGGTCGCTTATCTATCCTCCCGTCCGGCAATCCCCTGCCATCAGCAACACTATTGGATCGAGTTGCTCTTGCGTGATAACGCGGAGGAGGAGGAGGAGGCAAGTTAGCATTCCCAGTGTTTGCATTGGCGTTGGTGTTGGTGTTGACATTTACTTCATTGGATTCATCCGAAGCATCAGTAACATGTCCGTCCGGGGTTACCATGGTTGTGGATTGAAAAGGAACTTCGAGGTCAAGCTATGCACGAGTTTCCCGGCAATGGAACCAAACTGATGTTGCAGGAAATGTGCTTATCAATCTTCCTCCACGTGGCAGGACAGATCACCTGACTCCTTGACCTGAAAACCAGAACCCACGACTAGTCGGATGTGCCTCCGGCTTAGACCCTCGGGTGTGAGAGTAAGTATATGAAATTGGAGAGCAAATAATGTATTGAACAAGTGATATTCAGATAACAAAATTGCAGTTACCTCATAACCGTTGTAGTGGTCATGTATTTATAGTTGATGTAGGTGGTATATTTGGTAGGGCTACATGAGCTCCGAGATTTGTAGGACGGTTAGGCATCATGTGAACGTGTCCCTGAACGGTCTCTGATTTGTAGGGAAGCAGTTATGGAAAGAGTAGAAGCACGTGCACCTGTAACTGTTAGGTCGACGCTTGCTTGGCAGGTCGAGGTCGACGCTTGGGATTGGGCCGACCTGACTGATGGGTAGAGTTGGATCGTACCCGAAGTATAACTTGGATCATGAGGTCGGACTTAGTTAGGTCGGGACCTGGTAGGTCGGACAATGAACTTAAGTCGACATATCAATAAGATGGGCCTTGGGCCATGTGATCATTGGGCCTAGCCCACTGAGAATATGGTGGCCACAATTGCTTGAGGACCGGGCTTTACTTGCTTGGCCCAACTCAATACTTTTGGTATGTTCAATACTAATAATAATTATTATTATTATTATTATTTTAGTCTTTATAATTTCATTCAACACTTTTTCAGCTTATTAATCAAACAGTCATACTTACTTATGACAGCTCATCAGCACTTCAAAAAAACTAAATCAAACAACATCATTCATCAGTTATAAGTCATAAGTAATAAGGGTGAGTTTGGGAGTGCTTTTTTATGGCTTATAATCACTTTTGAAGCTCAAAAACACTTTTAATAGCGTTTGGATAACAATACTGATTATGATTTTAAGCTGTTAAAACGCAAAAAACTGTGTTTTTGTAGAAGCAGCTATGACCTAGCTTTTGCTAAAAGTGATTCTTAGAAGCTGTTATTTGTGTTGTTTTTATAATAATAACCTCTATCTCTTTTATACATTTATTATATCGAGATACATATCATAAATGTCATTTTTTGGTAGTTATCTTTAATAATCAGTTTTGAACATATACTATCCAACACATACTTATAAATTTTAGTATTTATTACAAATAATCGATTTTTCTAAAATCACTTTTAAAAAATCATTTTCAGGGAATCAGAAGCAATGCCAAACTCACCCTAAGTCATCAGCACATATCAATAAGCTAAATCAAACGGGCCCTAAGTAGCTACATGTATTTATTAATGAGAATTATTATTTACCCCCTCAATATTACTAAATATCTTATAATAACAATTATTATAAAAGTGCAATCAATTGAAATAACCGTATTAACCCATCTATTTTACACATCGACAATTGGATTTCTTCATCTTCTTCGTTCCTCAATCATCTCCATCAACCTGCCATTATCATCAAACTATTCGTCTCAAAAAACTTTTTTTTTTCTCTAGCTTGTTTGTTTATTCCATGTTTGGTGGAGCTGTTACATAGTTAAAGGAGGAAATTAAGAGGATTTAATTTTTTTGAACCGATGAATTTCAAGCTTTCTTTGGTTATTACTGTGAAAATAAAAGTAAATTGCTGGATTATTCTAACTTGTTGGATTGCTAGATTTAATTTTTGAACTTCTTTGTATCCTAGCAATTGAACTCCTTTATATCCCAATCCCTAACCTTCAGCAAAGATAAAAGAAAATTCGCTTGTTAGTTAATGTTACACACCAGCAAGGAATAAGCTCTTTTTTCAAATCCCACCAAATCTCATCTCATTCCACTGCCTCGTTACCTTCAAACTCTGTCTCTTTTGTCTTAATCCCATTGCTTTGTGACACTAATCTCTATAACTGTACCCTTCTTTAAAAACCTACCATATCTCATCTCATTCTACTACCTCGTTACCTTCAAACTCGGTCTCTTTCGTATTAATCCCAGTGTTTTGTGCCACTAATAGTGTTTTGTGCCACTAATCTCTATAACCGTACATATAATCCTTTAGATTTGCCTAGTTTACAACAATTATGGAGGTATATTAGGGATTTAAAAGGGTAAAATAAGAATAGTGATGGTATGTTTGATATTGAATGATAAATATTTTGGATAAATAGGGGGTATTCAGTAATAATATTGCGAGAATGGATAACAATTCTCTTTATTAATTTAAAATTAATTTAAGAGAATTGTTATTTACCCCGCAACATTACTGAATACCCCCACAATACTAAGTCTACCCAACATTCAAGACTAGTCACACCTCCCTTCTCCCTATTTTACCCCTTTTTTCTTCGGCTCACCCACCCTCCACCGCCACCCTCCATGTCCGCCTCCATCCTCGCCCACTCCAACATCACATCCTCTCCACCCTCCGCCTCTTCTGGAAACCCAAATCGCCCCTCCTATCCTTAGTCATATTAAATTGACGATTTTGCTGAAGTAGAAAAAAAAAGGGATTACCCAAAGTACCTGCGTAGGTGTTGTGCAGGCCAAAGCTCGTCCGCTTGAGTTTGTGTTCGTCCATGGTGTTGGGTCACAATTTGGGGAGTAAGAAAGAGATTCGAGGTTGGGTAGACATAGTATTGTGGGTGTATTCAGTAATGTTGCGGGGTAAATAACAATTCACATAATTTAAAAGGAAATATTTGAGAGAAGTTTTTTGAATTCCCTTCCTACACCATTTAGTACTTCTTTCTCTCCTGCAACCACAAGTACTCGCCGGTGACGGTGCAACCTTTTCCTTGCAAAATGGTCGAAAGTGAAAGCAATAACGTCGCAGAGTTGGATTTGGAGGAGGTCGAAGTAGAAGGAAACCAAATCGGCTCCAAATCATACCGTTTCAGTAAGATTGGTGAACCCGTCCCCATCCTCGATGTCGACTCTGAATTCGATCCTCAGAGCCCACCGTCCTGCCCCTTGGCCGTCTCTCAACGCTTCCGAGTTCTGTTTGTTGCTCATCCCACCGGTCAGTTTGCTTATACTCCTAATCCCTCATTCAGTATCAATTTACTTGGTTCCAACTTGTATTTTCGTTGGTGCTGCTAGGGTTTTGTGTTGCCAGGACCAAAGACGTCATGAAATCTGCCGAGGTTATGAAGGATGACGCGAATGGTTCGTCCATTCGGGAGTTGTGCGTTGTGAATGTTTCTATCGGCAAGGTTTCCATTTTGGCTTTGTCCGCTAACTCTTCGACACTTGCCGCGTCTGTTGGCTCCCACCTTCATTTTTTCCTGGTTGCTTCTCTCCTCAACAAGGTACTCTACTATTGCTACCAATACCACTGCTGATATTGTCTCTGGTCTTTAGAGTCTTCCCCAATATCCGTATGATCCCAACGCCATAACCATTCAATTCTCAATCTGCATAATTGGTTTATTTGAGAGACCAAGTCAAATAGATATGTACATTCATTGTAGAATATAACTGGTCAAATTAAATAGTATAGAGTAGATCATGATTCCAGCTCAATAGAAGGCTATTTATACGACCCTGAGCAACCTAGGCTACAATTTTAATAATGATGCTATACAATTTTTGTGCTGCATTTATCATCAATTTAGTGGTGAACCACAATTAAGCCTTCCTCGCCTTTGCATTATTCCTTACAGGAGCAAGAACCCTCCTTCTCATTTCCCCTCAATGATTCAAGTTGTATCAAGGATCTAAGATGGAGTACAAAATTGGACGATCATTATCTTGTTCTTTCAAGTAATGGGAAACTATATCATGGAGCTGGTCAAGATGATGCTAAAGATGTAATGAGCGAAGTTGATGCTGGTAAGTTTTACATATTCTAGCATTTAAAATCTGAATATTTGTGGCTGACTCAGCCCTGTTTATGTAAAACGTCTCAGAAATTAAGCCTGATATGTTTTGCATTACACACAGACTGGCTCTAAACACCTAGGTCAATTAGTCCCACCATAGGCCAGCTCATTATTCCTTGGATGATATTCTTGTCCTGTGTTAGTAGGTAGTTTCTTCTAAGCAATTCTATTTCACAAATCGCTCTGATTTGTTAGTGGGGGTATCACAATCACCTTCACTCAAGTCCTTGATTGCAGCGTTAATGCCTAATAGGATCAGGTACCTTGGTGGCTCGGAATACTGCGTATGTAGGATTCAAGAGATGGCCATATGGGCTTAAGAGGTGGCTCCACCTGTTTTTTGCGCCGCATAGCACTTTGTCCCTCACTTTCATTCGGGACAACAACTAGTCCCATTTCTAATGAGCCAAGCCCAATATCCCAGTTTGCTTCACATTGCCCTGGTGGTAGTATGTGGCTACTTATAAGGCATATCTATTGTTACACATATCCATGTGAGCATAGTTGCGAAAGGCTAGTGCCTCTCTCGCCCGCCTCGCCGTTTTGGCATCTTTAGGGGTCGACCGCCTTTTGGTTTTATGGCGGGTTGTTGTGCGCCTTTTAGGTCGGGCGAGGCGTTTCTTGGTTATGGTGAGAGGCGTGAGGAGTCCGTCTTTGTCAAAAGGCTTAATAGGCGCATGTGTAGTGTTAAACTAGGTCATTTTGTAATTTTAGTTTCAATAATTAAATTTACCCAATGCGTTGTTTTGGGATAATATGGAGTAAAGATAGCTTGTGGCTTACATGAGAAAAAGAGATATTCATAATTTTTCTCGAGCGATCAAAAGAAAATAAGTGTGATAAATAACAAATTAGAACGACGACAAAGGAGTGAGACAAAAACACTACAAATAGCTTGCGTTGTTCAAATTTTTAAAGGGAGGTTTGCAAATTTTAATATGTTTACTAATTTATTTATTTTTCGCTTTACTTTGGGTCTCCTTTGTCATTTGAAGTTTTAACTGTATCTTATGTTTATCACTAGGTATGGAATTATACATTTGAAATTATATATTCGAATACACCTATTTAACGCTTTTAATCAACTACTTGTTTACTGATTTGAACATAAAATGTGTTTTTTGTCTTAGAATTCTCACTTCTGGGTGTTTTAGTTGTGTTAAGTTGCTATTACATGTGTAATTGTGACATTTATTTAATGCAAAATTCTTGTTCTTTAACATGTTTAAACTTTATTTAATATATTTTACATATATATTTTTTTACTATTCCTTTTGTTCTATTTTACCGCCTTGCTCGCCTTTCGGCCGCCTCGCCATTCGCATTTTCTAGGAACTTCTCGCCCGCCTCTCGCCTTTCGCCTTTAACAACTATGCACGTGAGAACAATGGATCACAATTTAGATTCCAGTAATTTTGCAAGATACATACATTACTGCATAAACTTCTCTTTAATGGAGAAAAACATTCCAAAATCATGCCATATTTTGTCTTTTTATGTAATATATTGATTTACAAAACAAAGGAGATATGCAGTCTAATAACACTGTGGAAAGGTTTGAACTGTCGGCAAGTGGAATTTGTTGATTACTTATAATGACTTACTTACACAAACTGCCATGTCCCCTCGTAGTCTTATTGCTCTTTGCTGTGTAGTTGATTGGAGTGTAGAAGGCAATTTCATTGTTGTGGCAAGGAACAATGTTCTATGTATTATGTCATCAAAATTCAACAAAAAGATGCACTTAAAGTTATCATTCAAGTCACTATTTGGGGATTCTGATGCAAACTGCGTCATAAAAGGTATTATATACTCTTTGATCTTGATGACTTCTATTTTTAGGTTTTATATTGTCTTCTCCATGAACTCGCTTGTTCGTTATCTTTACTTGTATTAGTGATGCCAATTAATTATTAGTTATATCTTGAACTATTGGTTATAATTGAAGTTACAGAGAATTTGATATAATTGCAATTGCTTCTTTTAACCTCCTTTCTCAAGGATAGCATTGTTAATCAGTAACGAAAGTGTGTATATCAATAATTTAGGTCAGTGCTGCCCCCAGCATCCCCCACTCCCCCACCTGCTGCTCTACATTCTTGTAGCAAGATGGAACTACCTCAAATGTAAATAGACAAGCTGTCGAAGCTGATACTACAGCTTGAAGTTTGATGGCAGTAACTTCATGAATATATAGAAGATGTTGCTGAACTTGTGCCTTCGGGGCTGCAGAGGGTAGCTAGCAATCATGCCAATAAGAACATTATGCTTGAAGGCCTTAGTGTTGACCCGACAGGAAAATATAGAGACTATGGTATCATGTCTTCATCATCTTTTAGGTGTTTTTATCTTCCAACTATTGCCACATTGCTCACTTCATTGTCTCTTTTATAACTCTGTAAGCTTATAAAAATCATGGTAAATTAGTTGACACCCACTTGAGCTACTTCAGGTTTTTGGATAACCTGCTATGTATTTGACCTTGAAACTCAAGGGGGTTGCCATAATTTTTTGCTAGCTTTCTCATATGAACTAATATTTCATGGTTGGAATAATGGTGAACTTTTCCTGTCCAATTTCGGTTGGTTGCTCGCGAAGTGCATAATCCATTTATCTCTTTAGACACATTTTAAGTAGTTCCCCCGAAACTTATTGACTTCTTTTACAGTGGACTCTATTAGGTGGGTTCGTCCAGATTCTATTATCTTAGGATGCTATCAGTTGACTGACGACGGAAAGAAGGAGAACTACCTGGTCCAAGTCATCTCATGCAATCATGGCAAAATTACTGATGTAAGTACTTAAGTTCATCTCTGGCCTTGATTAGTTGTGATTATCTGTGTCCACTGATGGGTGTTCTATCTTTCATTTAAACAGTTGGATGATGGTGGGGTTAAAACTCCCACTTGTAATAAAAACACCTCGCAAGTGTACGAGTGTCGAAATGATAGCGTACACAAGTAAGGGGTCGAATCCACAGGGAATTGTTGGGTGATTGAGTCGATTTGAGTAATGTAAAACAACAATAATAAAACAAGTAAAAGGGGAGGGGTTGGTTTTGAAAAATAACGAACAACTACAATTATCAAGATTAAAAATTAACGCTAGGAAAGACAAGTAAACAAAGAGAGCAAATTTAACTAGAGATTAAAACAATAATAAGGGGGGATTCCATGGATTGAATTTCTTTTAATCACAAAATACTATGCCATTAATTTAGAAAAATATATTAATTTCTATCTTGGGTTCAATCACCAAAGTCAAGATTGGTACGGTAAGGCCGCCGGATTACAATCTATTATTTCCAAATCAATTACTTTTCGCAAATCAAGTCCAAGCAATTAAAAAGGAAAGCTTTGAGCTTTAAAGATTTTTATGAACCAAAACCCATTTAGCATCAATCAAGAAAACCAAAAGATTTCAACATCTAGCAAAGTCTAAGTCAAAATCCCCAAATCAATATAAGAAATTAACACCCAAAAAGTAACAAGGAAGAAATTCGGAATCAACCACAATTTAATCCAAGAAACTTTCATGAAAATAACAAAAATGAACAAGACATCAATTAATGAGATAAAATACTTAATGACATAACATAAATGACTAAATTACTATCCAATCCATGAAATAGAAAATACTAACTACTCATAATAATAATATTTACAAAACAAAAATAAAGAAAAAAAAAACCTTAGTAATAATGGAACAATGGAAGAGCCTTGTTCTTCCCTTCCTCCGCCTCCTTGTTCCCAAAAAAAAAAATACCAACCTAAAAATCAAACATCCTATTCTATTTATACTACTAGGAAATAAAAAAAACTGAAAATGGCATAGTAAAAGGATTATGGCCCAAAAAAAATGAAGGCTGGCCCAATGTTTCAACAAAGCTGAGGAAAATTGGCATGGGCGTGAAACGTGGGCTACGTGGAGGAAAATGGGCCAAGGATCTTGAGCTGATGTTGGGCCGAGCGGCCGGCAAGATGGGCCAAATTGGTTATGGGCGGTTGCCGTTTGGCCAAGGGCGGGCGCCGTAGTTGGGCCGAGAGCTAAGGGCGATCGCCGTAGATGGAAGGGCGCTGGCCAATATTCTTTTCATTTCTTTCTTTCTTCAATTAAATCCTTAGTACTCCCTCCGTCTCGCATTTTAATCTTTTCTCCACCTTAAACCACCCAAATTCCGCCATTTCAACCTGAAATTAAAATAGCACTAACAAAATAATTAAACTACATTTTTACTCGGAAATTTTGCAATAAATAGAATTTAGAACATATAAAATGGATATAAAAATATATCCATCAAATACCCCCAAACCTATCTTTTGCTCGTCCCCGAGTAAAATAAAACACAAATATACTAAAAACTACCCATAATTCTAAAACTAAAAATGACCAAGCAAAACAAATAAAAATATATTTTTGGATGTTATTCACAATATAAAAAGTTTGCCACCATCGGTCTCAAAATTTTGTTCAAAATTGCAATCCATCATGTGCCATCATAGACATAAACTTACCATTGCACTAACACAAACCAATTATGATTTTTTTCACCGTGAAGAGATGTGAGTGGGGATCATTGCCAACAAAGTAAGATACTTTATGAGTTCACTAAAGAAATATCCAAAATCAATAAAGATGAAGCAAAAAGCATAGAAAGGTTTCCATAGGCATTTTCACACAATTGTCAATCCGCTTAATCCATATTGGGAGCACGTCTTAGGAAGTTATCTAGTTTACAATAGAACCTCACTACAAACAAGTTTTTCATGGCCATTACAACTTTGACAAATTTAAGGGGCAAGTTAAACAAATAAGCACAAACTAGTGTCTCGTAGGTACAAGAAAGTTAATTCAATCTTGGAGTAGGAATCGGTACCAAGGATTCAACTTTTTTTTTTTTTTTTTTCGTGCTCTTTCTTTAATCCTTGCCATTCCATGACTCTTCTTTACGAAGACACCTTTCTTTTCTTTTCTTTTCTCTTTTTTTTTTTTTTTTTTTTTGAATACTACATCAAATATACTTGCCCCTTATCAACATTACAATCCCACACTCCTAAGTTGACCACATAAGCCATGCCCAATATCTCATAAACTATTGACTTGTTATTGACAATTGTGCAATCGTGTTCTAGCTACCCCGGATATGTAAAGTAATCCCATAATGGTCACTTAAATTGGTGACCATGATCCCGTGCAAGCAAAGTGTTGTGGTGAAATGAAAAACAAAGTTGGTAAGTCCTAATGCAACTCTACTTTTATACTATGATGGCACATAAGATGCAAAAATCAAAAACAAACATCACACCATCACAAACCATGGGTGGCAACCCAACTATATAGTGAGCAACACAATTTTCAAATTTTTTTTTTTTTAAATTCTTGACCGCACCAAAGGTTGCCTACGTCCCCAAAACAATGAGCGGACTACTCATTGAAATAGGCTCAGGTCACCGTAGTTCAAACATGTCCCCTCAATAAATGAGAGGAAGACACAATTTGACTCGATTTTTTTTTTTTCATAACTAAACAACTAAACAAGACATCCTACACTACATTATAAACATACTTCCACCCCCAAATCTAAATAGTGCTATGTTCTCATGGCATGAAAATCAAAAGAAAGCAAAACTCAAATTCGGGAGGGGGAATGAAAAGTAAAAGACATAAAATAAAAGGCGGAAAATTAAAAACGGAAAGCAAGTAAATTCATACCATGTTGGGGTGCCTCCCAACTAGCGCTTTGTTTAAGGTCGTTTAGCTAGACCGATGCCAAGGTTGTCTTTAACCTTCACCTTTCTCCCTTTTGCCCACTTCACCGTCTCGCGGGTCTTCACTTTGAGTTCAAGCCCCATAAATATTCCCTTTAATATATGCTCATTTAGTGCCCAAGGGAAATTTTGACTTTTTTGTTTCTTGGGCTTCTCTTCTTTCAATTTTTCACCACTTTCTTCACCCTCAAAAACAGGGGGAGGTACAAGAATGATGGAGGCTTTCACGCTTTCAATGGGATGGAGAAGATATTCGTTGAGACATTGCTCGTCAATTTGGTCGGGCCCAACCCCATCAACATTAATGCCCTCATCATATTTTACTTTCTCTTCCACCCCATATAGGGCCAACTCAATTTCATCACACACTTGGTCATGCCATGTTTTCTCTACCTCTTCAGTCGGCCCACTCAGTTCATCATCATCAACAACCACAATAACATTAGTAGCAGACGGAGAGAGAGTTGGAAGTTCGTCACAATCGGAATCATCCTCCCATTCATATTGTTCCGGAGGGATCGAACTTGTATCTCGCTCACAACTTCTCAATGCCTCTAGTATTTTAGTAACATGTGCTCCCACCCTATCCATGGTTGCACCTAATCGTTGTTGTTGTTGACGATTTTCCTCCTTCCATCTTGACAGATCCTCTTCCCATGATTGCATTTTAGGTTCCGGGGGATCATAAGAATGTGGCTCATAACTGTTCCATGCATGGCTTTGGTTTTCCCACTCTTGTGTATAACAATTAGGGGAATAATCATATTGTTGTGGCCATGGTTGGAACGAACTTATCTCTTGTACCTGTGGATAACACTCAAAAGAATACGTCCTCGAAGGACACTCATATGAAGCATGTGAGTATAATCCACAATAAACACACGACTCATAGATGCCATAATTATGCATCCTTGAGTCCACCCAAAAATTTACACTACACAAATATTTACACTACCTAAGTTACGTATACTACCTAAATCAACAAATTCAACCTAAACAATTCCCCGACAACGGCGCCAAAAACTTGATGGGGTTAAAACTCCCACTTGTAATAAAAATACCTCGCAAGTGTACAAGTGTCGTGTGATAGCGTACACAAGTAAGGGGTCGAATCCACAGGAAATTGTTGGGTGATTGAGTCGATTTGAGTAATGTAAAACATCAATAATAAAACAAGTAAAAGGGGAGGGGTTGGTTTTGAAAAATAACGAACAACTACAATTATCAAGATTAAAAATTAACGCTAGGAAAGACAAGTAAACAAAGAGAGCAAATTTAACTAGAGATTAAAACAATAATAAGGGGGGATTCCATGGATTGGATTTCTTTTAATCACAAAATACTATGCCATTAATTTAGAAAAATATATTAATTTCTATCTTGGGTTCAATCACCAAAGTCAAGATTGGTACGGTAAGGCCGCCGGATTACAATCTATTATTTTCAAATCAATTACTTTTCGCAAATCAAGTCCAAGCAATTAAAAAGGAAAGCTTTGAGCTTTAAAGATTTTTATGAACCAAAACTCATTTAGCATCAATCAAGAAAATCAAAAGATTTCAACATCTAGCAAAGTCTAAGTCAAAATCCCCAAATCAATATAAGAAATTAACACCCAAAAAGTAACAAGGAAGAAATTCGGAATCAATCACAATTTAATCCAAGAAACTTTCATGAAAATAGCAAAAATGAACAAGACATCAATTAATGAGATAAAATACTTAATGACATAACATAAATGACTAAATTACTATCCAATCCATGAAATAGAAAATACTAACTACTCATAATAATAATATTTACAAAACAAAAATAAAGAAAAAAAAAACCTTAGTAATAATGGAACAATGGAAGAGCCTTGTTCTTCCCTTCCTCCGCCTCCTTGTTCCCAAAAAAAAAAATACCAACCTAAAAATCAAACATCCTATTCTATTTATACTACTAGGAAATAAAAAAAAACTGAAAATGGCATAATAAAAGGATTATGGCCCAAAAAAAAATGAAGGCTGGCCCAATGTTTCAACAAAGCTGAGGAAAATTGGCATGGGCGTGAAACGTGGGCTACGTGGAGGAAAATGGGCCAAGGATCTTGAGCTGATGTTGGGCTGAGTGGCCGGGCAAGATGGGCCAAATTGGTTATGGGCGGTCGCCGTTTGGCCAAGGGCGGGCGCCGTAGTTGGGCCGAGAGCTAAGGGCGATCGCCGTAGATGGAAGGGCGCTGGCCAATATTCTTTTCATTTCTTTCTTTCTTCAATTAAATCCTTAGTACTCCCTCCGTCTCGCATTTTAATCTTTTCTCCACCTTAAACCACCCAAATTCCGCCATTTCAACCTGAAATTAAAATAGCACTAACAAAATAATTAAACTACATTTTTACTCGGAAATTTTGCAATAAATAGAATTTAGAACATATAAAATGGATATAAAAATATATCCATCAGATGATAACAACAATTTATATGAAAATAATATGGCAAAAACCATATTTTCATCACTAACTATAGCATTTTCCAAATTGTTCTCACTAATCTATTTTTTTTTTCAAAATGTTCTCACTAAACTTTTACATTTTTCAAAATGTGCTCACTCTGTTAACAAATTCGCTTAAAATTTAACGAAATTTAGCCACATGACTTCACATGTTAAATACGACCTATGGTAAATGGTTTTTTTGGGGGAATTAATTTGTAATATTTCTTATAAACTATGTGCCAATGACATTTTATATTCAAGAAATTTGTACTCTTCATCATACATGTCAACAATGCTAACAAATTGGTTGAAAACTTAACAAACATCATTCACGTTAAGTCACGTGACTAAATTTCTTTAGGTTTTTAGCGAATATATTAATGGAAAGAGCACATTTTGAAAATTGTGAAAGTTTAGTGAGAACATTTTGAAAAAAAGCTAAAGTTTAGTGATGAAAATATGTTTTTGGCCAAATAATATCACTATTCATGCTCATTTACCTATTATTATGTGATGTATTTTTATTCTATTTTATTTATTTTTATTATTTTTGCTGGATAGAGAAACTTTGTAGTTAACCATGAATAAGAACTACACTGAGTTTATACAAATCAAAACCTCACTCTGAGAAGTAAAGAATAAGATACCAACATCCCAACCATTGCTTTGATTCCGTACTTGCTTCTTATAACTTTGTGCCCATAGTTGTTAAAGGTGTAAGGCGCGAGAGACGGGCGAGAAGTTTCTAGAAAAGGCGAATGGCGAGGCGGTTGAAGGGTGATAAAATAGAACAAAAGGAATAGTAAAATAATATATATTAAACAAATCTTAAACATGTTAAGAACAAGAATTTTGCATTAAATAAAAGTCACAATTTCACATGTAATAGCAACTTAACACAACTAAAGCAACCAAAAGTGAGAATTCTAAGAAAAAAAACACATTTATATTCAAATCAGTAAACAAGTAGTCGTTTAAAAGCGTGAAATAGGTGAATTCGAATATATAATTTTAAATGTATAATTCCATACCTAGAGATGTACATAAGATATAGTTAAAAGTTAAAACTTTAAATGACAAAGGAGACCCAAAGTAAAGCGAAAAAACAAATTAAATTAGTAAACTTATTAAAATTTGCAAACCTCCCTTTAAAAATTTGAATAAACCAAGCTATTTGTAATGTTTTTATCCCACTCATTTGTCGTCGTTCTGATTTGTTATTTATCACACTTATTTTCTTTTGATCGCTCGAGGGAAATTATGGATATCTTTCTTTCTCATGTACGCCACAAGCTATCTTTACTCCATATTATCCCAAAACAACGCATTGGGTAAGTTAAATTATTGAAATTAAAATTACAAAATGACCTAGTTTAACACTACACATACGCCTATTATGTCTTTTGCCAAAGGCGGACTTCTCACGCCTCTCACCATAACCAAGAAACGCCTCAGCTGGCCTAAAAGGCACACAACAGCCCGCCATAAAACCAAAAAGCGATCGACCCCTAAAGGCGCCAAAACGGCGAGGCGGGCGAGAGAGGCGCTAGCCTTTCACAACTATGCTTGTGCCAAAGCGAATGTGGTTTCAAAGGGAACCGCCACAACTATTTACTTACGAGGAAAATGTTCCTAAAAACCAAGTTCCTGTGTCCAATACCCCCTCTGTCCTTAGGCCGACAAACCTTCTCCCATGTTTAATAACAAGAAATTTCTTTTTTTCAGTGAATAGCTATTATGTGATGAAGTGTGTGATACAAATCCCGTACGTGCACTCAAGAACCTAGAGCGACTCATACGGTTGCCTAGGTGTGAAGCATGGCTATTGTTTTCTTTGTTTAATTGTTTTGTAACCAGATTTTGCAGCACAACTAGTTGTAGTTGTTCAGCATCACTAAATCCAATATAAAAAAGGAAACTAACTCCTAGATATAACTAATTAAGACACCTAGCATTTAAATCCATTAAGGATTTGCCCTCATACAATAAATACGTAAATAGTACTCCTAATTAATTAAGGAAAACCTTCCTAAAAAATTACCCATGCCGAACTAACCATTTGCAGAAAATACCAAAATTTCAAGACCAATAGAATATAAATTCAGACTCTTATCGAATTATAGCAACTTGAATGCTTTGCCTTGAACTCAAGCATATTATGATGCTTCTTTTGCTTTTGTGTCCCGCATCACCCAAACCCCTTCTCCATTACCCAATCCAAGAAACCCCAATTGACTCTATTGAATACTTTCTCAAAGTCTAATTGGAGGCACATGCCCTTCCTCCCCCTACTTAAACTATATACCACCTCATTAGTAATTAAGACCGAATCTAGAACCTGACATCCTTTAACAAATGTTGATTGTGCACTGGTTATAGTACTACTCAAAACACTACCAAGAGGATTGAGTTATGCTAGCATGACTCGGTTATCGAAAACTTACTTTGTGTAAGAAGGCCAAAATAGATCTTGGATTGACCCAACTTGCTACCATCTCCTCGAATAGGTTAACCCCGTGAAACTGGGAGAAGGAACAAGTGCTCAAGAGATTTAGGATATACCGTCACATAACACACTAGACCCGGGAGATAATCCAATAGGGGGTATTTACCGAATACCCGGGGTGTTGAGCTTATTAAGAACCAACAGCCTTGTAAAGGCTCTAGTTAGGGACACCTTTTGAATTATAAATGACTGAACGAAGCATGAAAGACTGGGTTAGGCGACTGGATCAAGTGAGATAAAGAAGATGATTACTGCTTAACATGAGCCGGTTCTCAAAAGGCAAACACCCCTTCATCATAGGGTTATACACTTTATCCAAGCAACTAGATGACCCTTGCCCCCCCTCCTCAACCTCTCTCTTTATTTTCTCAATACCATCACCGGACAGATTTAATTCTTGCAAGTTAGTAGACGAGATAGATGCCAGGCCCACTGCACATGCTGCCCTCCAATGTTGGCAGGATGCTGTACTTTCTAAAGATGTTATATGACCTTTGATGATGAGCTTGTGTTCAAGTCATATTGCTCATATTAGTATTACCTAGGCGTAGGTCGCATATGTTTTCTGCTTTTCTTGTTGACTTTTTTGCTGATAGTATTCATCTTTAAACATGGATTTGTGAATGCCAGAATGTAGTGCCAAGGAAAATATCACCTAGCATGTTACATATCTGTTACATATCAATATTTTGCTTGATTTTCTACAATAACCTTTCTGTATTCTGATTTCATTTTTGCAGGCTTCGTTCTCTCCTGTTGTACTCTCTTTCAGTGATGTATTTCCATGTTTAAGTGATGTCGCTGTGCCATATGGAAGTGGGCCACATATGTGCTTGAGTTATTTAGATGCATGGTAGTTATCTTTTCTATCTTAAAAAATAAGTATGTGGTAGTTTTATTTGAATAGTTCTCACAGATGTTTTGTCACTGTCACTGTCACTGTCACTGCCACTGGTATCTTTTATATTTTGGCTATTCAAATAGTGTAATTGTATTCTATCTATGATGTAAGACCTTTCTTACTCTTAGGTAGGGGAAAATAAGTGTATGTGGAATCTATACAACTTAATTTAACGAAGATCTCCCTTTGTCTAAACCACGTGGGGTTGATAATCCTTTTTCATGCTATATTTTATTGGAAATGGTAAGATCTTTTCTAGTTTTACCCTTCATCTTATCATTTTCATTTTGGTATAAGAGCATGTTTTAGCATCTCAGTACTTTCTTATGTACTGGAGAGTGTGGCATTTCAGCTATTCTTTGGTGTCTATGGATTGTGAGGAATAACATTAGAAATCAACATCTTCTGAATCATTTATTGTGGGAGAGAGTGGTTTCTACAATTTCTCTTTGGGCGTCAGCTAGAGGTGCTTTTCGAGAACTGCCTATACCAGAACTGAAACGGGATTGGACTGCTGCGATTGTTTAGCTCTGGATTGTTAATGTTGCTTTTTCATTATTTTTATACATTTTGATGGACAACTTGTCATTCTCTTGTAACTCTTTTCTTTAATATGCTTCTTTTCTTATATAAAAAACGTTAACTAATTTATCCAAAATAATCCATTTAGGCAGGAGTTGTTAAAATCGAGAATGTAGTATATGCAACATTTTCTATATATTTTTGAAGGGAATAGCGGTGCTTATTATCAATTTTCTTTTTCTTTTGATTACAGTGGACTTGCGTTTACTGCTAACCAGAAGAATATGGATCAGCACATTGTATTGTTAGGCTGGGCAATAGAGGATAAAAATGAAGTGGCAGTTATTGAGATTTTGAATGATTCGTGGGTTCCAAGGATTGATTCTCAAGGTGAACTCTTCAAGATTCAGGACTAAATATTTTTGTTGTTTTTAATTATTTTAACTTTTGTTCTTTATGCATAATGCCTTAACTAGGGTATTATTTGGACTGAGAAATTTTGTTGGGTTGGGGGGTCTCTGTGAGTTGCTCTTTTGGGATTCTGGGTGCCAACATTTTCTCTTTACCAGATAGCACTAAATTTTGCAAAATGATTTTGAAACACATTTGATCGTATTTTCATTTCTAAGTTGTTTTTGTTGAGTCGTTGGATGCTTTCTCTTCTGCCTCTTGGGTTGGCCACGGTGCCTTTAGATGCCCCCAGCTTGAAAAAGATAGGCGTATAGCTTTCATTGCCTGAATTCACTTGTTGGCGATAACTAGACTTAACATCCACTCAGCAGCAGGATGAATCCCAAATTTTGTCTTGTTTGTCTATTTGTGGAGAGAATCTCTCATCATAGGAAGGCTGCATGTCCACTGTGGGGCTAATTGTGATGGACTAACTTTTCCAGGAAGGTTGGATGTCCACCATGTGTACTGTGTAGGATTGGATTCTTATCCTGAGAGTGTTAGACAAGGCTTTTCTAGTCTTGATTCTATTCCTTAGGGGCTGTTTGGTTCGATGGAAAAAAAGTGAAGGAATGAAATGGTCAATGGAATTGAATTCCTGAAGGAATTGGAATGGAAAAAAACTGGTCAAACCCCTCCATTTGGTTGGCACGGAATGGAATGAAATTGTCATTCAATTCTTTGGCAAATCATGTTTGGTTTGAAAATACAAATTATAGGAATGGAATGAAAGCATATAAAATGTCCAATTTACACTTCTTTTAAAAAATTAATGAGTAATTTTTTATTTTTTTTGGGAGGGAAGTGGGGTAGGGTAGGCAGGGGTATGAAAAATGAGTAAATTTTTTTTTTTGGGGGGGGGGTAGGCAGAGGGTATGCAAAATGAGTAAAAAAATTTTATTTTTCTTGGGGGGTGGGGGGGTGGGGTAGGCAGGGGGTATGCAAAATGAGTAATTTTTTTTTCGTGGGGGGTGTGGTGGGGGTAGGGCAGGGCTGGGTGGGTGGGGTAGGCAGGGGGTATGCAAAATGATTAAATTTTTTTTTTCGTGGGGGGGGGGTTGGGGGTGGTAGGGCAGGGGCTTGGTGGGTGGGGTAGGCAGGGGGTGGGGGGTAGGTGGGGTAGGTAGGGGTGATTTGGGTTTGGGGGTATTTTGGTCATAATTTTTTTTTTTGAATTCCATTGCCAAAGGAATTGAGCATTCCTCCCATATTTGGAGGGAATGACCAATTCCATCAAGGTCATTCCAGCGGAATGAAAAATTTAGAAAAACTTCAACCAAACATGTCAAAGGATTTTGGGGAATGGAATTGAGCATTTCATTCCCCCACTTTACCACGAACCAAACGGGGCCTTAGTATGTCAATGTTTTTCACTGCCAAACCTACATATTGCAATAATGAGTAACTATGCACATATATGATAGAGAGTAAACTACCTTTCTGACCCTATACTATTCTATCACCATCATTTTAACTCCTACACTATTTCCCTTAAACTCAACTTGCGTACTATGTATAAATACCAAAACAAATCCAAATTGCTAATGCCAGCTACTATTTTAACGTGATTGTACAACTTGAAAGTAAAGTGCCTAAATTTTAAATCCCCCAGTAGAGCATAATATCAATCCTCCAAATCATTAAAAACTACCATTTTTTTTGATAAGAAAAGAATTTATATTAGAAAAAACTCAAAGTACGCAAGTATGGACAAGGGGTCCATCTAAAAAGGAAAAAGAAAACAATTTGAAAAGACTACATAAAACTACATTAAGAAATCTTGTGATGCTCGGATACGGATCCGAGTGTCGGACCCGAAAATCTTAAAAAATGGACTCAGGAACACGTTTTAGAAGGATCCGAATATCAGATTTGGACTTGACATATCATAACGTATAAGATAAAAATTAATAAATTTCATTTGTAAAAAAAATCCAACTACTAAAATAACATATACTACATTTATGATGGAGAAGTATTAATTATAATGCCATAAATGAAATGCCAATAATAAAAAGGTCGATTTTTAGTTTGCTATTAAATTATTGTACAATATTAAATTATTAGTTCACATTTCTCTTTCTCTCTCCTTTGCGTTCCCCATTGACGCCACATCAGTTTCTCTTTGTCTATCTTCAAGCGTCGACCATCGGCGATCGACGGCGACCCCGACAACCATCATCGATTGAGTCAATTTGTCGGCATTGTTCTTAAAAGCGCCCTAGGTGGTGGGCCGAGGGTAGATGCCCCGAGTAGGAGCAAGTCGGCAAAATTAGGCTGTCTACTGCAAATCAGCAAAAAAATGGATGCACGACGATTTCAGTGGAGTTGAGTGTGGTAGTAGATGGTTTAGGGTTTGTTGGCGACGTATTTATTTGGGGAAGAAAGGCGATACATAGAGAAAGGAAGACTCTACAGACGGACATAGAGAGAAATAGAAATCGACTGCTTTATTTTGTGTTGGTGCCATAGTTGCGAAAGGCTAGCGCCTCTCGCTCGCCTCGCCGTTTTGGCGCCTTTAGGGGAAGACCGCCTTTTGGTTTTATGGCGGGCTGTTGTGCGCCTTTTAGGACTGGCGAGGCGTTTCTTGGTTATGGTGAGAGGCGTGAAGAGTCCGCTTTTGTCAAAATGCATAATAAGCGTATGTGTAGTGTTAAACTAGGTCATTTTGTTATTCTAGTTTTAATAATTTAAATTACCCAATGCGTTTTGAGATAATATAGAGTGATGATAGCTTGTGGCGTACATGAGAAAGAAAGATATCCATAATTTCTCTCGAGCGATCAAAAGAAAATAAGTGCGATAAATAACAAATTAGAACGACGACCAAGGATGGGACAAAAGCACTACAAATAGCTTGCTTTGTTCAATTTCTTAAAGGGAGGTTTGCAAATTTTAATATGTTTACTAATTTAATTTGTTTTTTCGCTTTACTTTGGGTCTCCTTTGTCATTTGAAGTTTTTACTATATCTTATGTTCATCTCTAGAAATGGAATTATACATTTGAAATTATATATTCGAATTCACCTATTTTCACGCTTTTAAACGACTGCTTGTTTACTGATTTGAACATAAAATGTGTTTTTTGTCTTAGAATTCTCACTTTTGGGTGTTTCAGTTGTGTTAAGTTGCTATTACACGTGAAATTGTGACCTTTGTTTAATGCAAAATTCTTATTCTTAACATGTTTAAGCTTTGTTTAATATTATATATATATATATATATATATATATATATATATATTATTTTACTATTCCTTTTGTTCTATTTTACCGCCTTGCTCGCCTTTCGGCCGCCTTTCAATAGCCTCGCCATTTGCCTTTTCTAGGAATTTCTCGCCCGCCTCTCGCCTTTAATAACTATGGTTGGTGCAAAGATACTCGGCTACTGAGATATGGAAAAGTTAAGAATGAGTTCAATATTAGATTTAGGGTATCATTTTATAGGTAAGAAAAGTGAAGGGCTCTTTTATGTGGGCCAAGAATTTGGGCCTTCTCGACTAATTCTTGGTATTTACTATTTAGGTCAAAAACCTGGTCAATCACCCTTGTTTACTATTTAGCCCAAACTTTTGCAGACTTATTTTTTTTGTAATTCACTTAAGTTTAATATTTCTATGCAATCTGTTATGGAGTAAGCATCATTTGTATCTAAATTACTTAAATTCTCAGCCCCGCCTATGCCCTGCCCAGGCGCTATACGCTAGGCTCCGGCGCCTAGCGGCCGCCTATCGCTTCTTAGAACGGTAGTCTTCAAGCGTCGGCGGCCAGATCTACAACAACTCTTCCAAATTGCCAAGTCCGCTTTCTCCAAGCCATGCCCAACAAGTATTCTGTGTCCATACTCTGGTCATGTCGCGTCTACACCGGTACGACGCCCTAAAATGGGAGTACGAGCATCACATAAGAAATCACTACTACCCAATCTCTCTTCGAATCGTTTAGCGATAGACTTTGAAGGCACTACTGACATATGGCCAAAAATACCGAGCAATGCTACAATGAAAAAAGAGGTGAGCATGTGACTCATCTAAGTTCTTGCAATTCACACATCAATTCGGCGATAAACATATAGAAGGCCTACGAATCTGCAGTTCATTAGTGTTAAGTTTATTACGAACTAAAAGCCATATAAATGCCTGAATCTTGAAAGGGGTTTTTGACTTCTAAACATAAGAAACAAGGGGGAAAGAAGATGTAGTAGGGCTCTGAATCAAGAAGCTAAGAATTTTTTACAAGAATAAGTTCCTCGGCCCTCTAAAATTCAAACCCGAGAAATCAAGATTTTTCGACAAAAGAACCGAAGATAAAGAAGAAAGAAGATTCTATCATTTAGATTGCGAAAAAATGGAAGTTCCAAGAAATTATACCCTGTTCCTCCCCAAGCACCCGTAACTCAGAAATAGGTGACCAATGAAGCAAAGAAAGGTGATATAAACAAGGAAATAATCAAATAAATCCCTAAAGGAATAATTACCTACCAAATATATTCCCAAAAACGAATGTGATCTCCGTTACCTACCTTTAACCGGGTGTGAGGATAGAAAATGTGGTGACATTGATGTATAAATTTTCGAGGGCTTTTGTGCGAACCTGAACCGCTGAAAGAAGCATCCCAATCATTGCGTTGAATCCCGAACATGCTCTTGATCACTGTATGCCAAATAGAACGAGGTTCTCGAGGAAACCTCCAAAGCCATTTACTTACTAAGGAGATATTCCTAAGATCAGATTCCCCAATGCCAAGCCACCCTCCTCTTTAGGACGACAACTTACTTACCGCCACTCGATAGTTTTTTTCTCCTCTCCTAAGCCCACAAAAAAATTCTCATCGCCTTCTCAATAGTTTCCACCACAACATTAGAAATTTAAAAAAGAGAGATAATAAACTGGAATGCTATAAAGATAAGCTCGCATCAAAGTAATGCGTCCCCCCAAAGAAAAGTAAGCACGAAGCCAAAATCGTCTCTTTCAACTTCTCTGCCGGCTCAACAATAGGGATGGCAACGGGGCGGGTTTGTGACAGGTTTGTTAGTTCCCAAACCCGCTCCTATGGCGAGGTCCCAATTACCAAACGCGCACCACCCCATCACCAACTAAACTCGTCTGTGAAATTTGCGGGCTAAACCAGCCCCTAGCTAACCCAATCCAATCAGCCTAGTAGTAAACCACAAAACTTGACCTTTGACTCCGTTTTTAAAGCTTTGTTTGTATTCCACTGTACATGGAAACCCAAAAAGCTTTGAAGTGAAGGAATCTGCCCTTGATCTATGACCTGCACTAGTGAATGTGATTTTCTAACTGTTTACTTCTCCTCCAGCTAGACCAAAGTCTTTCGTTTATTTCCTAAGCGAACGACTAAATGCGCAAATTCTTCGTTTATTTGCCTATTTTGGAATTGGCAGACTGTCGTGGGATTGTGCCGCTGACGGAGATGACAGTGGAGATGTGGCTGGCATTTACATATCATATACAGCAATGGTTGCAGCTGTTTTGAAATATAAATGGAAGCCCGGAAGCCCTAAATCTTAAATTTTGGTCTATATAAAAGAACATTTTGTAATTTGTAAAGCAAGGGTATTTTAGTGAAATCATACATAACCCTTACCCACCCAAAACCTTGCGGATTCTCAATATGGCATACCAATCCCATTCCAATATGGGCGGGGCCACTTCGGGTTTAGTGTGTGTTAGGACTTTTTGCCACCCCCTCAACCAAATTTTGTGATTTCTTCAATGTGCTGTTGACTTCTTGGGAACTAGTGGAAAAATGATGTTAAAATAGGTGAGAGGACAAAGATGGCATCAATGTCGAAGGGTTTGAGTTGCTAGAGATGGTGTCAATGGCGACGCGAAGTAGGTGACGATTAAGGGGAAAGGCTGGCAAATCGAGTGACAACAAAGACTAAGGATTTGGAGATCTTTTGAGCAACAAAGCCTAGCGCTTCTTCACAGGCTAAGGTTTTTGGATATCTTTTGAGTGAAATGCAAAAATCCGCTCCATTGTTATGGATTTTTGCTTTTGACACAAAAAGAAAGGATTTATGCAAGTGTGTGAGTTAGATCCTCTACTTTTAAGATTTACAATATCGTTAAAAAAGTAATTGGGGCTAGTATTTGGGCAAATTGCATTTGAGTTACCTGAGTTTTACAAGATGTTTCAATTGGTTATCGAGTTTGTATTTGTTACAAGTTGATTACCGAGTTTGTGTTTTGGTTGCAATCAGGAATAAATTTGGACGCCCGTTAAAAAGCTAATGAAAAGTATGCCATGTGCCACTCACATGACATAACTTAAAGGGCATTTTTGTCATTTCCTTGCAATGGGACTTCAAGACAAAAATCTTTATTAAAAATTAAGGGTAATAATCTAAAATATGATCCCAATTTTAAACTCACTAAATTAAATCTATATCCGTTGTAAATAAAACATATCATGTAAAAGATTTTAAAGAAAGATTTTTATATTTTTAAAAATAAGATAGATTATTAATTTTTAATGCAAAAAGCTATTCCCTTTATCATCTTTCAAAATATATGTCTATTTTATCTTTAATATTTAAATATCTATTTAAAAATATTGAAATGAGAGAAGGCCTTTTAAATAATTATTAACTTCAATTTTTGGGAAGAGATAAAAAAAATTAAAGGTTACGTTTCTTTAAAGAAAAAAAATGATATTTTTAGAGTAAAAAGCAGTTAGTTAGGCTACTAAATGGGTGCAAATGTGGTATATTTTTTAGGCTTGATTATCGGTGATCAAAAAATTTGAGGGATCTAAATAGGTGCACTTATTATGCTTATATAAGTTAGCGGTTATCGGTGAATGCCATTGTTTTTTCTGGAGTGGAATATCTTATGGACCCACTTTCTAAAACAGGTGATGGGGATGATAATCTGATCCTGGGGCTTTCTCTTGACGAGGTTTCCTATGATGAGAAGGTTAAATTCATATGTGGGGACGAAGATAAAGAGGTTTCACCATGTTGCATTGTTCTATGTGTTACTATTGATGGAAAACTATCTATGTTCCATTTTGCAAGGTTGTTCTCTATGTTTCGTTACCTGTTTTCTACTAGTTGTTTGGGTAGCCTTGCAAGCTTTGACAGCTGATGCTAATCTGGCATCTTGTTCTGTAGTGCTGCAGGCTCTTCGGTTCCACCAGAAGCTGCATGTTCTATTTTTGACGAGGAAGAGAATAATTATCCTGTAGGATCCTCAGGATACGGAACGCCGAGTTTATCAACCAGCAATGCCGAACGGAGTATAGATGAAACTCATTTTGGAGTGAAGTCTGGTGAACTAGAAGTGAATCAACTGTATAGGAAAGGAGGTGATGAGACTCCAATAAATAGAATTGAGCCGGTTAAAACTGCTGCAAGTTCAGAAATATTTAGAGGTAGTGCTCAGCAAAAAGTTTCTTCAGAGACGCCCAACCATGATAGAGATGTCAGACAGGAGCCTGTTTCAGTGAAGGAGGGTGGAAACAAAGAGCAGACTATGGCATCTCTGCTTGTAGATTCTGGAGATTTGGTTAGAGATTTTATCAGGTCTGAAATCCAAGAACAGGCTGAAGTAAGGCCGGTTTCTGGTTCCTTTTCAGGACAGTTGTCAGTTGACATATCCAACAAAACTCTGCATGGAGTTTCACTGAAAGAGTCCAGGGCTGTCACTGGGTTATTAGAACCATTAGGATCAACAAAAACAGCTGATCAACTTGGGATGAGAGCTTCAGTTTCTGTTTCTCGAATGACCAACACTCAAAGTGCTCGACCTCAACTGCACGAAAATATTACTATGAGAAAGTCATCTGACTTTAAGTCCCTGTCTGACATGAGCAACCAGCGAACTAATATCCCTGCTGGACTACCAAATTCTGAGCCAAACCTGTCAAAACAAATTCGCAGTGTAATTAATTGTCATATCTTCTGTTGAAACTTTTCTTAGGTGCATGTGTATTTGAACCATACAATATGCTGTCTTTGTGAGTTACTCTTGAATTTATTTCAGGTTGAAGAGATGGCTAAAGAATTAGATGTTCTTCTGGAACGTATAGAAGGACCCGGTGGTTTCAATGATGCATCGATTACTCTCCAGAAAATGTCAGTTGCATCACTAGAAGAAGGAATATGGGCACTATCTGACAGATGTAGAGCATGGATGGTTAGTTTTATTGACACATTTTAGGTCTTAATCTTTTAATTTTTTTTGGGTGACGTAGGGAGTATCTGGTCAGTGACTTTGTGGGTGTGCCTATCTATGAGTTTCAGCATGAAAGTGGGCCTGGTTAACATTTTGTTTTTCTCTCTTTATTTTCAGGCTGTTTGTTTTCATCACTAGTTTTTCATGGTTTACTTGTCTGCCATTTGTCTTATTTTCACCTTTTCACCCATCAATCAAATATTTCTTCTTATCAATTACTCCCTCCCTCCCAATTTAAAGTTCAAACTTTCCTTTTGGTACATCCCACTATAAGGTTCACACTTTGCTTTATTTCGAAACTGGCAAATCATGAACAATGTAATGGACAAGTTTGTCCTTATAATGATTATAGCATTACAAAAAAAAAAAACAATACTTTAACTTTTTTTTACCCACTTGAATTATGAATAGTGTTTTGGACAATTATGTCCTCAACCCACTTGAATTGTTTACCCATTTCTCATTGTTTCCTCAATAAGTGTGCAAAGTCAAAGTGTGAACTTGAAATTGGGATGGAGGGAGTACTAAAAAAAACTGTTTGTTAATGACACTTTTTCTCTATATTTTGGCACACTTCTACTCTCTTCATCCCGATAGAAGTGGTGAGTAATTCTTTTTGGACAGTCCGAGTTGAAGGGTAATTCTGCCTAGTTTGAATTCTAATATTGCAACATCTTTTAAATTCAAATGTTTTGTGGGGCAATTTAGTAATTTAGTAGATTTTCAACCGTTTTCTTAATTTGCTTGTTTAGTCCATCTTTACTCGTCTGTAGGGGGGCAGAGGCAGTAATATGTTTGGTTAATTTTGTGCATTGCTTTTGTTGTCACATGTAAGCCTTTAGTTGTTGAATATGTTTTTTTTTTTATCAACCTGTCTTTGTAGGAAATAATAGATCAGCGGCTCGAGGAGATCCAACTTCTTCCCGATAAAATGGTGCAAGGTTCATTTCGAGTTACCATGAAGCAGTCTATAATAATTGTCAACTAGAATTTGCTATTTTATCTAGATATGTCCAAGGGACCTCAATGTTACTTGTATAACTCACCAGCGTATATATGACCAGCTCCTAACCAGTTTAGGTTAAGGGTTCACACTTTAACCCATTCACTCTTCTCTTAAACATCATGGAATTATAGCTTTGGTTCAGGAAGGCATCTTTTGTTTTTCATTTTTTTTTTGGTTGGAAAATAAATTAAAAATAGAGGAATTCACAAGCGGAGCAACAAGAAGTCATCAATCAAGAGAGAAGAAAATTACATAACAAAGAAACATAAGCCTATACTAAGGCAAAACAGCTACCCAATGTTTTCACAAATCGGAAAGGGGGATCCTCCAAATAACTTCGGTAGCATGAGCCGTCAAAAAGCTACGGAAACAACTCAACCCCAAAGCAAAGAGCACAAAAGAAGATGATCCTTGGAGATCCTTGCATTACATTCCAACCAAATACTCCAAGCAAAAGAATAAACCCCCACAGGATATTGTTCCTCGTCTAATGCCACGAGCATGCATATAAAGAACACAGAGCACCTAATCTGGAGTTACCCTACTAACACCTGTCATTTTAAACAGCCAATCCCAAAGATAATGGGCTCTATCACAATAAAGGGAGATATGATCATGAGTCTCCATTAAAGATCTGAATTTTCTACCCACATTTTCACAACAGGGGTTACTTGGCATTTGCTGCTATGGTTTCTTCTGGGGGAGGGATTATTGATGATGCACCAAATGAAGAGAGATGATGAGGCTGTAGGGGTTTTAACAGGGAAGATGCAGGTGGTAAAGAGGACTAACTTGAGGTCAAATATACGACTTGCTAGGATTTGGCGACCATCACGGCAGGAGATCATTTAAGGGTGAAGTCAATGAAATCGGCACTACGGCTGGAGACGAGACTAGACTGCAACTATTTTTTTAGGCACGTCAGGCTTTGGTTGTGTTGTGTTAGGGGATGTTTGCAAAGGCTTAGATAGTAAGGGGCTGTTAAGAATGGTTAGGAGAGTTGTTTAGTGCAAGTTCAGGAAGATAAGAGCTGTTTTGGCCAAAAGATCAGTTTGGCTTTTGTGTTTTTGGTGACAAATAGAGAAGGAAGCCAAATAAGAAAGAGAACAAACTAAGAAAATGCTTAGAACAGATTTGTCAAGATGAAGACAAAGATTTGAGAATTGAAATGAAGCAAGTGATAACAGTACCGAAGTTGCACGGAAATGATGTTGATCTAAAAAAAAAAACTCCACTCCTTTTTCATTTAATAACTTTGAAGCATTACACAGTTATTTATAGGCTGAATATTTCCTAATAGTACGAGGACAAGGAAAGCCGATACTATGAGAACTAGGAAATACTAACGTAAAAATGACTAGGAAAACAAGTATATGAAAATGACTAGGAAACACTGACACCTATCCTACCGATAGTACGAGAATGAAATACCAATAATCGCTAGTTTGTCCTATTGCATAAATGACATCAATTTATCCCTAAATAATTGCAACACTATATTTTTAGATTCACAATAGTCTTTATTCAGTCATGGATCCTAGCAATTTAAAATAGAAACTGCAAAATATTAAGGTAAAAGCATGAACTAATATTTGGTTTTATCATTAGAGCTATTAAGTATAAATATAGCTGTTTCACCTGTTACTGTTACTGTTACGTAGGGTCCAGGGAGTATCGCTGCACAATCCAGTAGCTCTCTTTAACTAGCAGCAGCTGTTTTTGAAACCATGGCTGTAAACAGAATTATATATCACACTTCATAGCTTCATTCCTAATAATATTTCACGTACTTGTAAGTTTAGTGGCTGGTAATTTGTCTGGCTTCATTGATTAACAGTACCTATTTTTTAGTTTTGGCAAGGAAAAATTACATCGAAGGAATAGTCAAGCAGGCTACTGATAGCCAATACTTGGATCTTTGGAACCGGCAGAAGTTGACTTCTGAACTAGAGATAAAGCATCGGCATATATTAGAAGTAAATCAGGTCAGAAATAATTATTTAATAATGATATTTTTAATCTGAATGTTACACATTGCATCACTAATTCTGTATTTGCTCCAGATTTTAACAAACCAGCTAATTGAACTGGAGCGACATTTAAACACCCTTGAGTTAAAAAAATTTGGTGAAAAAGATGGTCTTGAATTGAATCGCAGATCCACACAAAAGCATGGGCCTCCAAGGTTTGACACAGTGTCTCTGCTGGTTTCATATTTTGTAAATGCAAACTGACTGTAAAATAGGTACAAGGAAATTTTGATATATCTGCATAGCCATTTATTTAATAAATTCCTCTGCTAGGAGGCTTTATGTTGGCTTAGTCAAAATATCTTCTTTGTAGGCACATTCAATCCCTGCACAGTTTGCATAGTACAATGAGTGCACAATTAGTAGCTGCAGAGCAACTTTCTGAGTATCTTTCAGAACAGATGGCTGTACTGGGCGTAGAATCAACACCTTTGAGGAAACAAAATATAAGAAATGAAGTGTTTGAAGCAATAGGAATCTCCCATGATGATGCCACTTTTAGTCCTCCAGATAAAGAAAAGGCTGGAACTATATTATCTAGGAAGGAACTCTTACTCTCATCCGGCTCTGCTGCAGCAATTTCAAGGTCTACTAGTAACCAGTCAAGTTTGCTAAAGAATTCTGAACCAGAAACTG
Organism: Adenophora triphylla var. japonica; assembly: GCA_022495995.1. Taxonomy (NCBI): domain Eukaryota; kingdom Viridiplantae; phylum Streptophyta; class Magnoliopsida; order Asterales; family Campanulaceae; genus Adenophora; species Adenophora triphylla. The sequence goes on from JAFEMH010000323.1 coordinate 352,593, forward strand.
CCAGGAGGCGTAGAGACTCACTCGGCCAGGTAAAATTTCCTTGTTTTTGGTATGCTATTTAGTTTGCATCCATATAATAGGTTAGAACAGAGGGATCTTGTTCAAACAAAATTGATCATCACTGGCAGGGTATAGCTTAAGATTAGTCAAGAATGGGAGAATATTATGTTTGTGTCTATACATTTTCACACCCCGAGCCAGTAGCGGATCCAGGATTTTTCTTAAACAAGGGTAAAATTAATTTGCATATAATATATTACTCCGTCCCACGTAAAGATTCAAAAATGAAGTGGGTTCAAGAATTAAGAAAAAGTGTAAATGTTGGGAGTATAAAAACTAAAATGTGAGGTAGGAGAGGGAAAGTGGGGTAGGGTATAGTTAATGGATATTTGCTGTGAATATGACATGTGGGGCCCACAAATAAAGAAGTAATAAATACTTTTCGTTTTGGGAAAATTTTGAACCTTTAGGTGGGACAACCTTTTGTGAAAATTTTGAACCTTTAGGTGGGACTGAGAGAGTATGATATAACATCTAAATTAAAGTTTAAAGGGAGGGGGAATATAATATACTCCCTCTGTCCATTTAAAAGTTCACCATTTGAGTTGGGCACAAGAATTAAGGGAAAATGTGAAAAAGGTGATGTGTTGTGAGTGTTGATAGTTGGGTAAGAGAGAGAAAGAAAGTGGAGTAAGTGGTTAATTGTTGTGAGTATGACAATTGAGTCTCATTTTCATTTTAGGAAAGGTGAACCTTTAAATGGGACACTCATTTAGGAAATAAGTGAACCATCAAATGAGACGGAGGGAGTATTGTTATTCCTTTTGAATACAAAGGGTGGCAAATATATAATTGTTAATGGTGAAAAGCAGTTTATTCAAAAAAAATTAGTGCAAAATTGTTACATTCTAAAATTGAAAAGGGGGCAATTGACCCTTTTGCATAAAGGCCGGCTCTGCAAGTGCCCCAAGCCGAGCCCTAAATGGACCCAATGACGGAGCATGAAAAACAAACGCTTTAACAACTTATTAACCAGGACATTGGAAACTTACCATAATTTAACCAAATATAAACAACTTTATAACAACCAAAATGGTGTTAAACACTTTAAGAATTACACAACCACTATAGAAGCAAAAATCCCCAATATACAACAAAAAGTAGGTAACAATTTGTTATATACAACTCCAACAATCTCAAGTTTCGACATACCAACTTATATAAACTACCCAAAGGAAATAACTACCTCCTTCTAAATTCGTTCGATACTCCTTGCCTCCATCGGTTTTGACCCTTTGACTAGTTCAAATCGAAGGAAACAATTGAAATGAGTTAAATAAGAATATAAGATGTGTAAAGCACACCATTTCAACCAATATCACGTACAAACCGCTTCTTTAAATAAGGTACAACAAATAAAGCACATAGTTTACACATTTATAAGATACTTCAATCCTTGGGTTCCCTTTTTTACCTTGAGCAACGGTTAAAGATGATAGCATTTCCTGTATATTAATATCGGTATCCATTTCATGTTCAGATAAATATTTGGCCTTTCCTATTGTACTAGTATTAAGATGCTATTTTTTTTTTAATCGAAAAGGGCTTCAAAAAAAAGGCCCAAAAATTAATAAATCTGAATAATAAAGTGTGATGGGGAACTAGACACCATCACGGAACAAAAATGAAACAAAACAAAAAGAAATAAAAAGGAAAACAAAAATTAGTCTTGGTACTATCATAGTACCAGGATTTCTCAATTTGATTCATTTACACGTAGTACTTCCTTGAACTAAAAGTAAAAGGTCAGATGTGGAGACCTTTGTTGAGGATGAGGACGATGAAGATTAGGAGAGCGAAAATGGGTCACAAGCGGAACTTCTTTTGGATGAGTTGCGTATATACCATGATAGCCCAATATCTCCTCACCTTCCGAAACATCTTGTGTTGGATAAAGTAGTGTCTTTTTAGCGTCTCTTTGGGTGTTTGCCAATGGTGTATACCAAGAAAAATAAATTCTTCCTACCAAAATCACATGAAATCAAAAAATATCCTATTTTATTTTTCAACACTCTCCCTCCTTGAGTTGGTGAATGTATATAAAACATTCCCAACTTGATTACATCACTCTCAAAACCAAATTTAGCAATGCTTTCGTACATGTAGGATGTGTCCTGCAGTTTTGACCCACGTGCTACCGTACGTGAGATCCTTATCTCCGCACCAACATAAACGTGCGTGCGGAACAACTCATAGACTTCCCTCGTGTAAGTAATTATACCACCGATTTCTAAGTTCTCGTGATTGAACAAGGTCAAAGGGAACTCTATTACCGCATCAGTGAGAATCACTAATGAGCTATGGATTGGATGCTAGAATAGCGGAGTTAGCCACGTGGTCTAATTGAGTGTAGTTGGTGGTGGTGGTGGTGGTGGTGGTAGTGGTGATGAGTGAGGTGGGGTGGGGTGGTGGTGGTGATGGAGGGAGAATTGTAAAATTTAATTTTAATATAAATATTTTTTTTATGAGGGGATGGGGTAGGGGGTGGTTAATGTGGGGTGGGTAACGTGAGGGTGTTTGAAAAGTTAGATGTATGTATGTGAGGGTGTTACCATTTTTCGGAAAATATTTTAATTAGAAAAAATCCGTAAGTCATTTTAATTAGAAAAGTGGGGAAAATATTTTCGGAAAACATTTTCTCCATTTTTCGGTGCTTACCAAACACCGAAAAATGGGGAAAATGTTTTCCGGAAAATATTTTCCCCCAAACAAACGGAGCCTTAATACATGAAGTTTACCTTCCGCAAAAACAATTTGTTGATTACACAACGCAATTCTAGACTTGCAATCTTCTATTTCCTCTTTGAGACCACTAACATACATACGGAGCTTCGTTACCTCTTTTTCAAGACCGCGCTCCACTGCACAAGATGATTCATCTCAAGTTCAACGGTCAATCTCCTCATAAGCCCTATCAACCAAGAAACCATGACGTTCAAGATCCTTAAATTCATGTTTCATCCTACGAAGCATCTCCACTTCCATTTGTTTTACCCATTCTCAAAGAAAGCCAAGTTTGAAGCCAACAAACCACCCGCTTGGAAGAAGCACAACAAACATTATAAAAGAAGTCGGGAACCTTCTTTAGCAAACCCCTCAATAATTTCGCATTTTCCTTGCCCACATGAAAACCACGCCAAGTTTCCCCTTCCCCTGCAGAAAGCGGGACAAACTCTGCACAAACCACTTTCGTGCCAAATGCACTCTCTATTCCCGCAATACATTTCATACTAAAATCAGAAATATTTCTTTCTTCGTTATTTACAATGACAAGTTGATTGTTTTCTCCCTCCCCACTTTTCGCCGAAAGACGAATTTGATTATCAGCAAGAAAGAGACAAGTCAACCTTATCCGCAACCCCAGAATTAATGTCTTCATCACAAGAAGTTTCTTCAGCCACTTCCACTGACGCATAACCAAGTTCACCCGACCCTGATGAACATTCTACAACCTTATCGCCCGCAAGATTGTCGCGATCATGCATATCCGCAATATCTGCACTACTTTTGGATAGCAAAAATCTTCATTCAAGCCTGTGGCATGTTCACCATCTCTGGTACCATGCTCAGCATCTGCAAGATTGTCGCGATCATGCATATCTGCAATCTCTGCACTATTTTTGGATAGCAAATTTCCTTCGCTCAAGCCTGTGGTATGTTCACCATCTCTGGTATCATGCTCAACATTCATTCGAAAGATTACCGCGATCATGGATATCCTCAATCTCTGCACTATTTTTGAACAACAAAAGTTCACTTAAGCTTGCGGTATGTCTATCGTCTTCGGTGACATGCTCAGCTTCCACACTGTTGTTGCAATCATGAATATCCGCATCTGCTGCGTTTTTTTGAAGGCAATTCAACTCAATTATTGGAATCTGCACTTGGCTGACTTATATAGTAACATGTTCAATTTCAACATTTTCAACAGACAAAATATGTCCGCTGGGATCCGCAGAATGATCTCGAACAACTTGATTCACATCAGTTACGGAAGGAGCTGATCCATCACCCAAACTCACAAGACGTTCTTCACTTCGCCCAAATTTTTCAACCTCCATAACAGGTTTATGACAAAAAGATTTAACAAAGCTGGGATCAACCTCCTCAACGTCATCCCCAAGCCTAACACATTCCTCAAGACTTTGTGACCGATCAAAATCCTTTATAACATTGCGTTCCGCAATCATACTCTACCATACTCATTAAAATTAGCCGAAGGACGAGCTCTAACAGAAGCAACTTCAAACAACTCTACCAAACTGATCTCCTGCAATCTCCGATCCAAAGTATTATGGGTAATATCGCCCATCAAACCTTCCTGCAACTCTTTACCGGTCAAAACACCAACTTGATCATACATTGCCTCTTTAATATTTTCGCAGCATCTGCAGGGGTATTCATAGATAAAGAAGTCCCTGGGTCAATCCGCACTCTACATTCAGAAAGATATCGAGGATATCAATGAGTTCTTGAAAATGAAGGAGGAAGCTGCGGAGAAGTGGTACTAAAAAACATTTTACATGTCGACACATAGGGAACACCAGGTTCCGCAACACGTTCAGGACCAACGTTCATTTCTTCACCACCTTCTTCTGCTAAATCATTAAAATTTTCACTCAACGTATCGACCCCGCTAGATCCTCCCGCAGACGATCGTTGTTTTAAAAAAAAAATACTTAATATAATAATACACAAGAAATAATTTAAAGAAAAAAAACAAAAAAAAAACAAAAACAAATGAGCAATAACACTTGCCAACCTTTCGAAGCCTTTGAGATTGTCTCAAAAGTGTTTTCCTTTTTCTAACATCATCACTCACGTGACATTACTTTTTCGCGGAACCTTTTGAGACAGGAAGTGCATCCTCTGCCAACTTCTCACCCTTTCTTTTCTTTCCTACCACCTTGTACCACAATAAAGCAACAATAAGGAGCAAAAACGAAAAAAAAAAAAAAAGAGAAAAGGAACCAAAACTGTCTCATGCCTTCACATCCCAACTTACAGATTCATTATGAGCACAACTATCCAAATGATCATATTCCCGTACCGCTTTAGCTTTCTTTTCGTTTCTTCTTTCCCAACATTCCTCTTTTTACTCCTAACGCCAATAGCCTGACTTTTACTAACACTTCCCTCCACAATCTTCCCTTTTCCCATCTTCTTCTTCCTTTTTGGACTCTCAACTTCTTCATCCTAAAAAAAAGGGAAAGAGAGAGAATAATAAAAAATTCCTTTCTGAACAAAAGAGGAGAAATAACGAAAAGTTAGAGACAAGAATACCTCGAGCTCATTCCCTACCGCATTATTTTCAAATCCACTACCATCTTTCTTTTTCCCCTAAACAATCAATGAGTAGCAAAATCTTAAAAAAAAAAAAAAAGAGATAATAAAGCGAAAGAAAGAAAAGCAGAAGAAAATGTCAAGAGTCATTGCAGAAACACAACTCACCTTCGTTACTTTCTCTGCTCCAGCAGAATTCCCTTCTCCCACCTTATCCGTATCTTTTTCTTTTTCAACATCCTTTACAACAACTTTCATAACCCTCCTTTTCGATTTTCCAATTACAAGTTCAGGGCGGCTCTTGCAATCAGCAACACACCCAAACTCAGGTATCTTCAATAAACCTCCCGCAATATACGAGGAAACATGATCAGTATAAACAATACTACCGCAACTGAGATAAAAATCATTACGCCAAACTGATTTCTCCTTTAGAGATTTAGGGGTTTCATACATAAAAGAGTGCATATGCTTCAAATTGTTAACCCAAAAATCCCGTGTCTGCTTTGTCCGCGAACCTACCCATACCACATCCGGGACAACCTTGACACCCATCTTCTCCAAAACTTGAGTAAAACTGCCAGGATAACAAAATCGATTACCAGAGTCGTCAAAATTCAAAAACACTTCAGACTTACCAGGGCAAACCAAATCATAGCCGCATTGGAGAGCACAACGTTCGGGACAACATCTAACTCAGTTAATGCGGGAAGGCTAGTTGGGAGAATATGGGCAATAATGGGAAACTGTTTTTCTGTAACTTTTCGCAAAACACCATCTTTAAATTCAAACACCTCCATATGTTGACCATTAGAGCGGTACCGGTCCAATGATATAGTATTCTGCGGAATTTTGCCATAAGGGCGAAAACAAAACTCTTGCTCGCGGTCAATAAGATCCAAAAGCCCAACATTAAACTTCACATCCATCCAAGTCCAAGAACGAGGAACCAAAAGTAGAGAGTAGAAGAACTCAAGGTGGAACTTCATCAAAAGTAGAGAGTAGAAGAACTTCCAAGGGATTTTAGATGAGTACATGAAAGACTGTCTGCTTCCACCTTGAGTTCTTCCAAGAGCCTTATAATTCAGATTAACTCACATATTCTGGCTCTATACTCTGCTTCAGCGCTGCTTCGTGACACTACTGTCTGCTTTTTACTTCTCTATGTGACAATATTTCCCCAAACTTGGTGCAATACCCTGTAGTGGACTTTGCATCATCTGAACCTGCCCAATCTGCATTTGTAAATCCCTCATCTGTTAAACAGCTTCGAGATGTCTTTTAGATGAGTACATGTAAAACTAGAGCTTTGGAGAGACTAGAATCAAGGGATTTTAGATGAGCACATGAAAGACTGAATATATGGAATGCAAGTTTAGTAATAGTTGGTGTCGAGACTTTGGAATCGGTACACTTGATGGACAAGAGATACCTATATCATTTTAAATACTTAGGTTCTCTCGTTCATAAACATGAGAAATAGACAGAGATGTCAATATTATAATACAAACAGGCTGGCCGAAGTGAACAGTTGCCACTGGAGTGCTATATGATCTTAGCAATGCTTATCAATCTCACTTTCCACAAAAAGATGAGAGATACTTTCTTGACTTGGAGCAGAGCACGGCCTGCAATTAGACACGATGGGAATTCCCACCATTTCTTCATCAAGGAAGACCACCTTTGTGCCATTATGGCTAAAATGAAAGGTTTATAAAAAGTGCCACGCGACCATTCTTATATGAGATGGAATGTTGGGCACCTAAGAAAAGACACATAGATAAAATGAATGTAGCAGGGATGCACATGCTTCATTGGGTGTATCGTAAAACCAGAAAAGATAGGGCGAAAGAGGAAAACACTCGTACTAAGGTAAGTGTGACGTTTATCGAAGAGAAGATGTGAGAAAATCGTTTACATTGGTTTGGACATGTACGACGCATGCCTATAGATGCCCCCATCCAGTGTGTGGAATCAAAGAATTTGAGTCCTTTTAGAATAGCACGTGGGCGACCAGAGAAGACTTGGCTAGAAGTCATCTGTATAAATATGGAGGATAAGCGATTGAATGATAACATGATGAAAGAGAGAAACACGTGGAGAAGGCTAATAATTGCACCTGAGCCGATGTGACTGTACTTTTAGTTCATGTAGTCATCCCCATTACATGGATAAAAGACTTTGTTGTTGCTGTTGTTCGTTGAGCTTTTTATGTTTGGAGAGGTTATCTTCATGAATTTAAGTAAGAATCTTTTAGTCACACGCCTCAGTTGAGAGTTAGGCATGGTCATTGTAGCTTGTACAAGTTATTCTTGTGCTACTTGTAGTTATTCCTGTGCTCTTTTTACTGAGAGCATGATTGATTGTCTTGATATGTTGATTAGGCAGGTTAGCAAGTTCCTTTGCGTTTTGAACATTTTATACCAAGATCCTAATACAAAGTTTAGTCTATTATGGTGCCTCAATTTCTTGTCTTCCACGAGTGTGTGTGCATTTTAATATGGCATGCCTTCATGCAGAGCTGGGCTAGTTTTGAGCCTCCAAAAACAACTGTGAAAAGGATTCTTTTACAAGATCACCAGGGCAGCCCTAGCAGATTATCCTCATCTATTGCGAAGCCACAACTTAACGCCAAATTGCAGGATGGATCAGCACTATCTCGCACTAACCAAGTTTTTACTTCAACGTTTCTGCATTCACCCAAGAGCGAAGGCAAGCCTTTCCAACCCTGATTTCTGAAACTTTTTTAATTTATGTATTACTCCCTCCGTTTCATAGTAAGTGTCACGCTTTCATTTTTCTTTGTCCCAAAATAAGTGTCGCGTTTCTTAATGAAGAAAGTCTGTAATTTTACCATGGTACAAGCAATGTACAAACAAGTAGATCACTTTTCTTAAAAGTTAGGCAAGTGAACTGTGATAGTTAGTATGGGATGGAGGGAGTATTAAGTTCTTTCTTATTAGAAGCATTCTTTGTCAAGTTTCAGCTTCAGTCATTACATTCATTCAAGAGTAGAGCCAAGCCCTTCTTCTCCCCCTAACCCCAAGACCGTCACTGTATTATTAAGCTCCATCTTATTTAGAAACATTTGCTGATTATATTTGTTCTTCAGGAAACCAGGAGACTCCCATAAAACAAGGGTCGGGTGCTCCGTTGAGTTCTTCTTTCCAGTTGGCCAATGACGGTCCTGATTTATCAAAGCCTCTAGGCAGTTCTGCATTCTCATCTGGCTCTACTTCCAATAGTACAAGTCAAAATGCTGCAAGAGTCTCCCCTTTGACAGCCGAAAGATCCAGAAACCACCTTATTCCCACTGTAAAGTCTGTTTCGTTAACATCTAATAATTCAAGATCTAGTCAACAGCCTGAGAGTTACCAGTCCCTAGATCAGCCATCATCAATTCTTAAGAGATTGACATCAGCAATCAAAACCAAGGAGTTTCCAGATTCCTGTGATAAAGAAACTGTACTTCCAAAATCAGTAACTGGGAATGGAAAGCAGAGGCCTGCAATTACCGAAAGCTCATATTTTCTGTCCAGGACTAACATGGATCCTTCATTGCCTACTATATCTACTGCTGGTTCATCTTCCCTCTTCTCTGGATATAGTTTTCAATCTGAGACGTCAACCAGTGCAAGTCAGCTTGGTGAGGTCGTACCATTTCCTTCTATGTCATCGCTTTCACGTCCAGCTATATCACTAGAAACCCCATCATCATTTGCACCATCCTCATCATCTGCTATAGCACCAAGCAGACTATCTACCAGTTCTGTAATCAAAGTCTCTTTACCCTTGTCTTCTTCTTCATCTCCCATTCTTCCGTCTACCACCTCTTTGGCTACCGAACAGTTGGTATCCTCTTCTACTACTCCTTTGAATATAGTATTGGAGTCTCCGAAAGCAGAGACAAAGATGGATGATAATTCCACCCCACAAGCATCTGTGCCCAAGTCAATCTCAAATCTAGATGGAAAAGTATCACCATTGAAGTCAATGTTTCCCGTTGGTACTTCTACTTCAAGGTTTGAACCTTCGATTCAGACAGTACTTAGTAACGAACTTTCAGCGAGTTCTCTGACTGGAAGTAGACTCAGCTTTAGCATTCCAACAACTCCTGTTATGAATTTTTCATTAAATACTAAGTCAGAACAGCAGCAGCAAGCTAATCTACCTTCGACGATCTCAAGCTCAGATACTAGGGCTGGTGGAAAGAATAATTCAGGTAATGCATTCACACAAGAAGATGAGATGGAGGAGGAAGTTCTTGAGACCAGTCAACTTTCACTGGGAAGCCTTAGTGGATTCGGGATTGGGTCGGCCCCTAATTCAGCTGTTCCTAAACCACATCCATTTGGTGTGCCATTTGGTGATCAAGCAGCAAATCCAACTTCTCCATTTCCTATGACAGCACCTACTGGTGGGCTGTTTCGCCCGGCATCTTTTAGCATCCTATCTCCACAACTTCCTCAACCACCTCAACAAACCAATCTCAGTGGCTTCTCTGGTGGCTTTAGTAGTGCGGAAAGTGATCAGACCAGCTCAGGGAAGGTGTTTGGACAACCAGCACTAATTGGGTCAGGGCAGCAGGCTTTAGGGTCAGTTCTTGGAGCTTTTGGACAGTCACGCCAGCTTGGCACTGGTCTACCCGGAAATTTGGCTTCTGCAAGTGCCTTTGGCAGTGGTTTTGGAGGCAACCAGTCTGTTGGTGGTTTCTCAAATACTGGAACTGGGAGTGGGTTTGCGGCTGCTCCTTTGACAGGCGGTGGTTTTGCTAGCATGGCATCAGCAGGTGCAGGCTTTGGTGGAGCTGCAGCCTCAGTTGGTGGTGGATTTGCTGCCGCGGCCTCGGGTGTTGGAGGTTTTGCAGGAGCAGTTTCTGCTAGTGGGTTTCCTCCTGCAGCAGGTAAATTTTCTGATATAAAAAAAAACTAAAAATACCATTTCAATCTCATAGCCTATCTATGTTTTGCTTATTTTTGATCAGAACTATTTCAATTGAAATAATATATGCATGTGTGTTTTTATATATTTGAAGGTGGATTTAGAGCTTTTAGCAACCAAGGAGGAGGTGATTCCTTCTCTGCATATGGGAGTGGCGGAGGAACAGGCAGACCTCCGTCAGAGCTTTTCACGCAGATGAGGAAGTAGTTTCTCTGGTACATATCAAGCTGCTACTATTTTGTTGAACAGACCCGGTTGGTTTCTCTTTGAGCCACATAAGGTGACAACCAACATATACTGCTATATGTTGTGTGAGGCTATGATTCGACTACCCATCACTGGATAAGAGAGTATGCATGTGGAAACGAGTACAATATATATATATATATATATATATATATATATATATATATATATATATATATATATTTGGGACTCTGGGTTCGTGTCATATACAGTATCTACTCACTATGATGAGGATTCTGGTAGAGTTTAATTGCTACAGCATTAACTGCTGCATGGTCAGAATGAATCACTCAAATGCCTTGATTTGGTTTGTGGCATTTTCATTTTATGAATACCTTTTATTTCCAGCTTTCTGGTAAATTATACTCCCTACATTTCATTTTCTACAATATGCAAATCTATAATACAATACTACAAGGCCATATAACTGCCTCTTATCTACCACATAAGTGGTGGTTCAAATTGAAAGTTAGAAAATTAATCCGACGGCCCAAATCCTCCCGCCCTCATTCAACCGTCCGTAACTTTCCATAACCTCCCAAATCCTCCCTCCCTCCTTCAACCGTCAGTAACTTTTCATAACTGTCCATAACTTCCCAAATCCCCCCTTCCCCCCTCAATCGTTCGTAACTTTCCATAACCGTTCGTAACTTCCCATAACCGTTCGTAATTTCCCATAACTTCCCAAATCCTCCCTCCCTCCTTCAACCGTTCGTAACTTTTCATAACTTTCCAAATCCGTCCTCCCTCCTTCAACCGTCTGTAACTTACCATAATCGTCCGTAACTTTTCATAACTTCCTACATCCTCCCTCCTTCAACCGTCCGTAACTTTACATAACCATCCGTAACTTCCCATAACTGTCTGCCTCTCCTATTTTCCTTTTTAACTATTATTTCTTTTTGCAAATGACTTACGTTTTTTTTTATAACGAATTCACTAAGATTGGTAAGATTTTTTATTTATTTTTTAAACAGAAAAACAATTATAAATAAATGGTCATTTTTTTATTATTTAGTATATTCCTTAAAAAAAGTTTTAGGGTTTATATATACTCTTTCTTTCAAAAAAGTTTGAATTGGGTATTTATTTATTTATTTATGTGCATTCCAATTTGATTTATTTATTTTTCTCCTTTATTTTATTAGTGAACATACCAAAAGTGTCGAGCTGGACCAAGCAAGTAAAGCCCAAACACAGACAACCTTGGCATTCACATTCCTAATGAGGCTAGCCCATTCACCATAAGGCCCAAGGCCCAATAACAGTATCCGTCGATCTAAGCTCATTGTCCGACCTCCAAGGTCCCGACCTAGCTTGATCCGACTCATTGATCCATACTATAATTCGGGTACGATCCATGCTCTACTCGACAGTCAGGTCGACCTAACCCCATTGGGCGACCTCGACCTCAAGCGTCGACCTAAGCGATGTGGGCGCACGTGAGTCAAATCTTTCTATAACTGCATTCCTACAAATCAGGGACCGTTATAGGCACGTTCCCATTACTAATAACTGCCGCTAAAATCTCGGAGTTCATGTAGCACCACCAAAAATACAACGGTCATTACCTATAAATACTTCATCACTACCAACGGGGCAAAGGTAACTGCAATTTTGTTATCTGAATATTCATTAATTCAATACATTTTGCTCTCCCATTACCAAATACTTACTCTCACGCCCGAGGGTCTAAGCCGGAGACACATCCGGCTAGTCGTGGGTTCTGATTTCAGGTCAAGGAGCCAGGTGATCAGTCCTGTCACGTGGAGGAAGAATGATAAGCACTTTTCTTGCGGCATCAGTTTGGTTCCATTGCCGGGAAACGTGCTTTAGCTTGACCTCGAAATTCTTTTCACCCTACAACAATGGTGACCCCAGACGGGCATGTTGCAGAGGCTTCTGATGAATTCAATGAAGTGAATGCCAACACCATCGCTACTACCAATGTGAATGCGAATTTGTAAGTACCCAAATCTGGCTCATGCCTTCCGGTTAAGTTTCCCGGCAATTCCCAAACTTTCATAAAGTTCGAGGGCGATTCGGGAACTTTTCCAAACTTTCCAAGGGAGGAAGGACCTGCCAAGAATATTGAATTTGAGCAGAATCTAGCTGAAAAGGGCCTTCTAGAATGCCACCTTGCATGTTTCTAGAAAAATCTGGGTCAGCAGCAAATGTAGCCACGCGGCCTCTTTTGCCGCAAATGAAGCCATGCGGCCTCTTTCGCTGACCTTCTAGAATGCCACCTTGCATGTTTCTGGAAAAATCTGGATCAGCAGCAAATGTAGCCACACGGCCTCTTTTGCCGCAAATGAAGCCACGCGGCCTCTTTCGCCTTTTTCCAGCTGCCTATAAATAGAGGCCTCCTCTACCCATTTTAAAGACACAAAAATCATCCACCATCACACATAATACGTAAAATACACTCCCAAGAGTTGCTGGAAGTCCAAGAAGGTGAAGAAGAAGGCCAAGAAGCCACCTCCCTCCTCCTTGAAGATCCCAAGATCAAGTCCTCCTCCTAGCTCCGTCCAAAGAAGAAGAGGAAGCCATTGGTAACCTCGCACGCCCTAACCTTGCATCTTAAATTGCTATATGTGATTATATTTGCTCATTGCATTCATACATTGCATTTATCTTGCTTGGGACTTGGTAGTTTATCATAAAGATCATATCTTTATCCCCTTTTCCCCCTTTGCATGCATTAGACATCCTTTGTCATTAAAAATGTAGTCTTTATCCATAAAGGTGCATCCTTTGCACCTAAAACCCCCATTTTCCAATAAAAATGTCATCTTTATGCATCCTTTGCATATAAAAATACAATCTTTTTCAATTAAAATGCATCCTTTGCATAAAAATCATGTCTTTACATTCAAAATGCATCCTTTGCAATAAAGATCACTTCTTTAAATCAAAAAGCATCATTTGCAACCCAAAAATGTCATCTTTTCACTAAAGTGTCATTTTTATCATACATTCCCCCATGTCCCCATTAATAACCTTGGAGCGGACCGGTGTAAAAGATCCTATCTTTACATCGTTCCTTCCATTAAAGGTTCATGATCTCTTTAGAAAGGGACACCTTGAACCCTATATCTCCGATTATCGCTTAAGAAAGAGTATGAAGCATCTATACGAGCTCGACCGTCTTAAAGCGTAGGATTGATGGGCTAAGGACCCTCCTTTTCTAAAGAACCTCATCTTTGACCAAAAGAGAGTCATTCTCTCGATCACGCAAGTCCCGAGGTTAAAATGCGATGATCACAAGTCATAAGATGAGGACGGGATCATAATCCCAAATACATAAAATTCCAAGGAATCCCGAGCGACAACCAACAAATGGTTTGTACGTCCGGAAGACAACTTGGGACATTCCCCCCCCCCTTTTTCTCAAACACATGCACACAAGAAAGCACGCAAGCAAGCACGATTACTGAAATCTTGGGAGACTTGCTCGTGAGGCACTTTGGGTGAACGCCAAACGTTCTTCCCAAGGGGTAACTTAACCTCCGAACCCAAGTAAAAACCTTTTTTTCAAAGTTTTGAGGTAATCAAAATGGCGTGGCGACTCCGTTTTTCAAATAACACGAATGTCTTCAAACTCGCGTGAATCCAACACCAAAATTTGGGCACCACATTCACAGTTTGGCGACTCTGCTGGGGACTGTCCAAAGGAGAAAAGCTTCTATTTTCAGAACAAAAAAAATTGATACTCGGTATATAGGTGGAAACCACTTACCCTTCCTGTACACTCCCTGACGTGGGAGTTGGGATAACCGGTGGTTTAACAATCCACGTACCAGTATCCCTTTTCGAAAAAACAATTTTGAAAAAAATATAAAAGAAAGCTTTTCCCTTTGAGCGGGTTAGACTCCCGTCGCCGATTTCATTAATCATGCTTGCTTTCTTTACCATGCATTGCATCATTTGCATCTTGGAATCTGTCCATACTTTGAAACGGGAAACAACCCGAAAAATAGCAAAAGGAGTGGAACCTGGAAAATTGATCCATGCAGTCGTACGGCTCAATCCTCATTGGATTCTGACCGGGCGACCTCAGTGGCAATTCCACCAGGAAAAATCATGGTTAATCTGGCAGTCCTAGCAGCTTGGGGCTACTCAGCTCCATGACTGACTGGGGCTCCCAGAAAATTTACGTGCTTATGTGTTTGCATTCTCCCCGTCCCGAAAATCATTCCTTTAAAACACATTATGAAAATCTCTGTTTTAACTCAAAAAGGAACATTTTTAGGAGACCGCACACTACGCGCACCTGATATATCCTGTACACTTTTGCACGCACGTCCTTCAAACTCGAGGGTGGTTCCAGCTGCAGTCACGGACAGCCTTACGATGCTCCCGGGCGCGCACGGAATCATCCCAACCTCCCCATGGCAGCCAGTGTCGACCAATGCACAGTCCGTGTCACACGTTTCAAAAAACCGTGACTTTTTGGTTGGTTTTTGGTCTAGTCCGTGTCATATAGCCTAGTTGCATACCCTCGTAAAGGTCAAGCCTTAGTTCATAACGGAAGAAGAACTTTGCCAAAATTCCGACAAGGAAAAATTGGCGAGATCTCAACTCCGACATTGACTATTGACCTTGACCCGCACGGAATGCGTAAGAGTCAAGACCGAGTCTTTGCCAAAAATCAAAAGATCTTTCGCTCAAGCGAAGCTCTGCCAAAATTCCGACAAGGAAAAATTGGCAAGATCTTGACCGGCATTGACTTCGATTCTAACTCACGCCCGGCGTATGCAACGAAGTTCAATGTGACACTGTGTCATCCGGCTTTTGCCGCCCGACCCATGCCTATTATCTTCTCAGACATTACCGAAAGTCAAAACATCATTCGCTCAAGCGAAATTCTGCCAAAATTCTATTAAGGCAGAAAGATGAGACTTTCCCGGTATTGCCTTGACTATAATCCGCATCGCTCGTGCGTTGAAAGTTCCTATGACCCGCTAGACCCGTTAGGAGCGTTCTTTACTCTCGGTTGGTGGGATCCGCGTGCCCTATAGGACTCTCGCCGGGCCATCCACCCGGGAGGTCGAAATACGTGGAATACGAGGGGCTTATAGACGTAGTGACGAAACCCACCGATCCAGATCTAGAGTAGTTGCGAAAAAGAAGGGCAAACCCCTTTTCCAACCAAATAGAAATAAATAAAAAACATTGTTTTAAGTAAACTTGAACAATTAATGTAATCATAATTGCATGGTCCCCGTCTCTCGAAATCCCTAATCGAGACCTCCTCGGTCCGATTTCCTATCCCGACCTTTCATGGTCAAATCCCTAATCGATACCCCCTCGGTCCGATTTCCTATTTTCCTATCCTGACCTTTCATGGTCAAATCCCTAATCGAGACCTCCTCGGTCCGATTTTCCTATCCCGACCTTTCATGGTCAACTCCCTAATCGAGACCTTTTCGGTCCGATCTCCGATTTTCGATCTTGTCTTTTCAAGGTCTCATCTTTTCCGATCAATTAGGATTAGGAGAAAATGTGTTTTAAGCAAAAGTTAAGCGATAAGTGCATGTTACTTGAGCTTTCAACCTAAACACTTGTCCCTGAGCCTAAACCTTATCCACCTTCGAGTCTAAACCTCACCCATCTCTGAGTCTAAACCTTGTTTACCCCGAGTCTAAATCTTGCCTACCCCCTAGTCTAAACCTTGCCTATCCCTTTCCCGCAGCGAGAAAGAAGTGGGCTAGAATACTGGGTCAGCGGCTTTTCGTAAAACCTTAGGTTCGCATACCATCGCCTCGTAGAGTCGAATGGCGGGATTTAAAACAGAAATGGGATGAGTAATCAGATGACTAAGGAAGAAGAGCTAGCCTTAACCCTGAAAAAAAGTCATAAGGTCCATGAGGAACAACAAGCCATGATCAATGATGCGCTCCGTAGCCATAGAGTTCAGATAGTGGTCGAAGCCAATGATTCCCTGGTAGAAGATGAAACTCCAGATGCAGCATTTTTCTCCTCTATCCTATAACCAATGCCCTCCTCCATCCACATATGATCCCTTGCCAAGGACTACCCTTTCGCAGTCCTTTCCAATGTCCCAAGCCATCGTGGTCCCGATGCCCTCACCTCCTCGAGATAAGACCCGGCTTTGTTCACCACCAACAGAGAGCAAATGCTACAGCCTACCCCGATTTCTCATCCCCAGTTCAGTCATCATCTTGGAATGGGTCGGTTACCGCTTCACGCCCAACGGGTTTAGGTCATCATCTTGGAATGGGTCGGTTTGCGGCTTCCCAAGCCCGATAGTTTGACATGACCCCGCAAACCAATTTGGATCGGTTCGCTCCTCGGGCTCCAAGCTCTACCCCTCTCCTCCGTTAGGAAGTCGACAAGGTCAAATGCTCCTCATCCAATTCCTGCACTCACTGTTACGCAAGTTGCTTCGCTCACCAAGTACAGTATACACATTGTTCTTCCGCCACGTCCCTCGGTGTGGTCAAGACACGTTCAGTCCTACTTTTATGGTGCCTCGAACCTCATGTCTTCAGAGTCATTTGGATCAGCGCCGCACTCCCTGGTATTCAACTATTACGAGCCATATATCCCCGTCTTCGACACTGCTGCACCTATGAGGCCCCTTATGAGTCTCACCACTCCCGATCCTTTGGTTCGTATTCCTATGCTTCAAGTTTGACTTACAAGGAAGGTTACGGTCACGGCCACGCTTTGAATGCTCGGGACTGTCATCTCTCCCACCGTGGTACTTCCTACTCGTGGTTTCATTTGCCGATGCCAATCTTGTGGCGGGGTCGTGTGGTCCTAATGCTCCTATTGACTCGTTCGAAGGAATATTGGTAGAGCCAATTAAGAAAATACAGAAAAGCCTAGCAGGTGAAAGTGTCGACAATCGCTCGACTCAAGCCATCTCACCCTACCAATCTCGCGCATCTGACACAAAGGAGTCGAATCTTGACGCTTACATTGATGATTACATAAAAAGGGTTCGTGCACGGGGAAGCACTTCTGGTTTGAAAATGTCTCGCCGCTATAGACCTTACCCTTCCAACACGGCTGCAACATCTGGTAAAGGAAAGAAGGCATTTGTGTACAATGGACGACATCAAGAAGGTACCAATAAATAGTGGTCCTCCGAGACAACGAGAACATTTTGATGATTTTGGGATACCCATGGGCTTAATCTTCAAGGCTTTAGTAAAGCTAGGCCTCCTGGAGCCCCTTAGAGACTACCATCCAAAGAGCTCAAATGCACTCCTCGACATGAATGAGCATTGCACCTTCCATAGTCATTATGGCCACACAACCGACAACCGTATAGCCTTCAAGAAAGCGGTCCAAGGGTTAATCGAAGCGTGCAAGCTTGAGCGCCCCAATGGACCAAAACCGAAGTACTGCTCTCGTAATGGTGACCAAGTCAATGACCAAGGTTCGGATCAAAGAGCATCAAGAATTTACTTCCAATGCTGAAGGGTAGAAATGTAGTCCGACAGCGAAGAGTAGCTAGACTAGGGTCTACCTATCCTTAAGCAAGATTAGAAAAAAAAAATAGTCTCTCAGTCAACCTTCGTAGGTTCTAGTACTTTTCTCTTTCAATTAAGTCCTCTACGGACATTGTATTGAATCTTCAATTTTCTATAAAAAAAGTCTTCTTCTTTTCTTGCTAGACTTAAGACATTATTTGCACACCTACATTACATTTAATGAAATGGTTTTATTTTATATGATCACTTGCATTGCTCAACAAATAATCTCTTGAAATAATTAACATTCTGATTAATCGGTGTGAGAAAGTCAACTAATGCCATCAAGCCATACACTTTCCTCACCCCACAAAAGGCCTTCATCAAGCCATACACTTTCCTCACCCCACAAAAGGCCTTCATCAAAGCCATACACTTTCCCAAACCATGTCCTCCCCATCACCTTGACCAAGTCAACGACGGCGGCATCATCAAGGGACAGCAAAAGGCCACTCAGCTTCAAAAGATTGACCCCGTGTCGGCAACAACCTAGGAGCTTGGCTTAGACCTCAAGGGTATCAAGAATGTTTGCCAGGCTCGCCTTGGTCCTCATGTGCTTCTAAAATTAAAAAAAAAAAAAAAAAGAAGGATAGGTTTTCCTCTTCTCGCTACAATTCGCATTAGGGCCGCCTTGGAACTCTTCAAAGTTGGGTCTTTGCCAAGTCATTCCTTTAAACTGGGGCTTCTTTAGCCATTTTTGGGGTTCGCATCGAGTTCTTCACTAGGTCCCTAGATGGATTCAGTCTTGGTCAGATTAACCCCAGGATCACGTTCGCACCAATCGATTGGGATTTTTGCTAAGTCACTGCACGGGGCTTCGCCAAGTCACTTCGCCTACTCGGTTCATTCAACCGGGGCTTTGCCAAATGAAAGGATCTTTCCTTGCTTTAGTAAGACGTGGGGCTTTGCGAGAAAGTTTTTCCTCGCACCGGGGCTCCGATAAGTCACATCCATCCCTAGAAGAGAGGTTTGGTCACTTCAACATCTCGCTTTGGTTATAAAAGCCTCGTCAAAGCATCGCCTTCAAGCGCCGAGTTTAAGAAAAGGACCTTAATCAAGACCCGAGGTTTAAACCCGGCCTCACCAAGAAGGAATTCTAGTCCACGTTGACAACATCTCAAGAATAACAATAGTTCAGTCCGCACCCAAGGGATACGACCCCACCTGCTTGAAACCCGTCTTAAACAATTTTCAAACACATTCCATATGTACATCCAGACCCAGTCCCTACCATGTTTCCAAGAAAAAAATCACCCCTAAGCTCAAGTAACGTGCCAATAGCTAATGATAACATTTTCTCCCAAAAAAGCGCCTCCGTTATTCCCTTTATAATGAGATAACGCCATGCGACAGTTTCCGGATTGTCAAAACCCAAACTTTAGCTACCTCTATCACGAATAGTGAAGTACGCTCAAGTTTTTCCAAACTTTAGATACCCATATCTCTGATTCGAAAGAGATTGAGAAGTACGCTCAAGTTTTTCCAAACTTTAGATACCCATATCTCTGATTCGAAAGAGATTGAGAAGTATGCTCAAGTTTTCCAAACTTTAGATACCCATATCTCTGATTCGAAAGAGATTGAGAAGTATGCTCAAGTTTTCCAAACTTTAGATACCCATATCTCTGATTCGAAAGAGATTGAGAAGTATGCTCAAGTTTTCCAAACTTTAGATACCCATATCTCTGATTCGAAAGAGATTGAGGAGTACGCTCAAGTTTTTACAAACTTCTGTTACCCCTATCTCCTCGATAGTGACGTAATGCCCTGTAACCTATTTTACAAATTTACCTCTGTGACTCAGTTTATTTTCCCTTGGCATTTTCAATTTCATTTTTCAAATAATCAGGGTACATCCCAGTTTTCTTTACAAAAAAAAATTATTCGGGTGCGTCCCACTTTTCTTTACAAAAAAAAAAAAAAAAAAAAAAACTTTTGATTCCTTCCAACTTCTCTACAAAATCCAACCTTTTTCGCGATCTCCGTTATTGCCAAATGGGATAACGTTTCCTCCGGGAAATCCTCTGTTATTGCCAAATGGGATAACGTTTCCTTCGGGAAATCCTACGTTATCGCCAAATGGGATAATGTTTCTTGTTAAAAATTTCAGTTATTGCCAGAAGGCAATAACATTTCGACTTTTTTCGCTTTATTTCGATCTCCGTTATTTCCGAATGACGGAATAACATTTCGACTTTTTCGCTTTATTTCGATCTCCGTTATTTCCGAATGACGGAATAACATTTCGATTTTTTTCGCTTTATTTCGATCTCCGTTATTTCCGAATGACGGAATAACATTTCGGCTTTTTTCGCTTTATTTCGATCTCCGTTATTTCCGAATGACGGAATAACATTTTGGCCTTTTTCGCTTTATTTCGATCTCCGTTATTTCCGAATGACGGAATAACATTTCGACCTTTTTTCGCTTTATTTCGATCTCCGTCATTCCAAGGTGGAAGAATGACATTTCGCTCTTTCTTTCGATCTCCGTCATTCCAAGGTGGAAGAATGACATTTCTTTCAATCCTCAGAATAGTGACGTATGCCCAAACTTGTGCTACCTCTATCCGCGAATAGTGACGTATGCCCAAGTCATTTCAACTTGTGCTACCTCTATCCGCGAATAGTGACGTATGCCCAAGTCATTTCAACTTGTGCTACATCTATCCGCGAATAGTGACGTATGCCCAAGTCATTTCAACTTGTGCTACCTCTATCCGCGAATAGTGACGTATGCCCAAGTCATTTCAACTTGTGCTACCTCTATCCGCGAATAGTGACGTATGCCCAAGTCATTTCAACTTGTGCTACCTCTATCCGCGAATAGTGACGTATGCCCAAGTCATTTCAACTTGTGCTACCTCTATCCGCGAATAGTGACGTATGCCCAAGTCATTTCAACTTGTGCTACCTCTATCCGCGAATAGTGACGTATGCCCAAGTCATTTCAACTTGTGCTACCTCTATCCGCGAATAGTGACGTATGCCCAAGTCATTTCAACTTGTGCTACCTCTATCCGCGAATAGTGACGTATGCTCAAGTCATTTCAACTTGTGCTACCTCTATCCGCGAATAGTGACGTACGCTCAAGTTTCCCAACTTAAGTTACCTCTATCTCCGTCATAAAAGAGATAGCGCCATAAGCTCTAGCTTCTTCAGTGACTTTCCGCATTGTCAATTAGGTGACAACCTCCGCATTGTCAAAATCTCAAGGATCCTAGACATCGTTCCTAACTATCTAGTGATGCTTGAACTACGATCAAGGCTTGATTCCTCCGGGATACGTAGGTAGCCTTTTATAAAAGGTCCAGCCATCCGACCACTTTGGTCACCCTGTTCCTTCGTCACTCCTCAGTGATGAAGTAGTCCCTCATAGAGACCACCTTGGTCATTTCTAGCATGTCCCCAGTAGGATCAATTGCTTGACCTCCTAGGTCATTTTCTATTTTCCCCAAAGAAGAGACCAGTTTTCTCTTCTCCCTTCCTCAGCGGATCTTATTCCAAACTACGGCCTGGCTTGATTCCTCCGGGATACGTAGGTAGCCTTCCAAAAGGTTCAGCCACTCGACCGTCTCGGTCATCTAATCCGTCTCGGCATTCGCCAGATCGGATCCTTTTCTATCGACAACCCCACTTGCCTTGCAAGTGACGTTGCCGAGGGGCTTCTGTAAGTACCCAAATCTGGCTCATGCCTTCCGGTTAAGTTTCCCGGCAATTCCCAAACTTTCATAAAGTTCGAGGGCGATTCGGGAACTTTTCCAAACTTTCCAAGGGAGGAAGGACCTGCCAAGAATATTGAATTTGAGCAGAATCTAGCTGAAAAGGGCCTTCTAGAATGCCACCTTGCATGTTTCTAGAAAAATCTGGGTCAGCAGCAAATGTAGCCACGCGGCCTCTTTTGCCGCAAATGAAGCCATGCGGCCTCTTTCGCTGACCTTCTAGAATGCCACCTTGCATGTTTCTGGAAAAATCTGGATCAGCAGCAAATGTAGCCACACGGCCTCTTTTGCCGCAAATGAAGCCACGCGGCCTCTTTCGCCTTTTTCCAGCTGCCTATAAATAGAGGCCTCCTCTACCCATTTTAAAGACACAAAAATCATCCACCATCACACATAATACGTAAAATACACTCCCAAGAGTTGCTGGAAGTCCAAGAAGGTGAAGAAGAAGGCCAAGAAGCCACCTCCCTCCTCCTTGAAGATCCCAAGATCAAGTCCTCCTCCTAGCTCCGTCCAAAGAAGAAGAGGAAGCCATTGGTAACCTCGCACGCCCTAACCTTGCATCTTAAATTGCTATATGTGATTATATTTGCTCATTGCATTCATACATTGCATTTATCTTGCTTGGGACTTGGTAGTTTATCATAAAGATCATATCTTTATCCCCTTTTCCCCCTTTGCATGCATTAGACATCCTTTGTCATTAAAAATGTAGTCTTTATCCATAAAGGTGCATCCTTTGCACCTAAAACCCCCATTTTCCAATAAAAATGTCATCTTTATGCATCCTTTGCATATAAAAATACAATCTTTACAATAAAAATGCATCCTTTGCATAAAAATCATGTCTTTACATTCAAAATGCATCCTTTGCAATAAAGATCACTTCTTTAAATCAAAAAGCATCATTTGCAACCCAAAAATGTCATCTTTTCACTAAAGTGTCATTTTTATCATACATTCCCCCATGTCCCCATTAATAACCTTGGAGCGGACCGGTGTAAAAGATCCTATCTTTACATCGTTCCTTCCATTAAAGGTTCATGATCTCTTTAGAAAGGGACACCTTGAACCCTATATCTCCGATTATCGCTTAAGAAAGAGTATGAAGCATCTATACGAGCTCGACCGTCTTAAAGCGTAGGATTGATGGGCTAAGGACCCTCCTTTTCTAAAGAACCTCATCTTTGACCAAAAGAGAGTCATTCTCTCGATCACGCAAGTCCCGAGGGTCCCGAGGTTAAAATGCGATGATCACAAGTCATAAGATGAGGACGGGATCATAATCCCAAATACATAAAATTCCAAGGAATCCCGAGCGACAACCAACAAATGGTTTGTATGTCCGGAAGACAACTTGGGACATTCCCCTCCCCCCTTTTTCTCAAACACATGCACACAAGAAAGCACGCAAGCAAGCACGATTACTGAAATCTTGGGAGACTTGCTCCGGCAAGGCACTTTGGGTGAACGCCAAACGTTCTTCCCAAGGGGTAACTTAACCTCCGAACCCAAGTAAAAACCTTTTTTTCAAAGTTTTGAGGTAATCAAAATGGCGTGGCGACTCCGTTTTTCAAATAACACGAATGTCTTCAAACTCGCGTGAATCCAACACCAAAATTTGGGCACCACATTCACAGAATTTGCCTCCTCCTCCTCCTCCTCTTCGTCATCATGCTAGGGCGACACGCTCAAACAGTGTAGCTGATGGCAGAGGATTGCCAGATGCAAGGAGAGAAAAACGTCCCATGGAGGGACAAGGAGTTCCACCTCCTCCTAAGCGTCCAACTGCTCATTTGAATGTTGGAAATAGGGCAGGTCCCTCATCCAACCCATTGAGTAGAAAGGAAATGCTGTTGGAGCGAGCCCAGATTCTGGCCGAGTTATTGGCCATGGAGGAGGCTGAGCAGGCGGATAGAAGAGAGGGTGGCTCCCTCTCAAATTTCAAACAGGGAGCAGGCCAGGAGTGCTAGGCCTAATGAGGCCGTGGGACAGAACGGCGATAACAGGATAGTGCAGCGGGTTCCATCCCTCATTCATGTGCCAAGCAACGACCTAAGAGCTAGCCTCACCAGGAATAGGGAACAGGAGGCTCAATCAGATTTGAGGACTCACTTAGAGGCCAACCGAAGCCGACGTGGTTCGCCGGCTAGGACACAAAGATCTCAATCTCATAGGGACAGGAATGGGCGCAGGTCGCCCATAAGGGAGGAAAGGCGCATGTCGCCACTCAGAGATGATAGGCGCAGGTCGCCTCTCAGAGACGAAAGGCGCAGGTTGCCGCCAAGAGATGACAGACATAGGTCACCAATTCGATCAGAAAGGGCTTTTTCTCACAGAGATAGGAGGAGTAGGCAGGTAACTCCCCCCAGAAGTGAAGGTCAGAGGTCGAATGCCGTTCCCCTTGCAGGAGATGACAGACCCGACACTAGGGAATGGTTGTTGATGAAAAAGAAGTTCGAACAATGGGAGGAGGAGAAGAAAAAGGATACTGGAAAGGTAGAACGAATTGACTTTGCTCTTCGACCCTTATCCAAGGACCTGATTGACAGTCGACCTCCTGCTGGTTTTAGGTTGCCCCTCCTAGAAAAGTACTCGAGGGCCACCAATGCAAAAAGCCACGTAGCACACCTAGAAGCTACCATGTGTTTTGTCGCCAATGAGGACGACAATATGTGCAAAGCCCTCATAAGCACACTCACGGGAGCAGCCCTAACTTGGTTCAACAGTTTGGCAGCTGGTAGCATCTCCTCTTGGATGAGTCTCAGGTCAAAATTCCTAGAACGCTTCTCGACTTCTGGAGCTAGGAAGGTGACTGTCACCGACTTAAACAACTTGGTGCAAGGAAAGAATGAAAGCTCCATGAGCTACTACACCAAGTTTAAAGAAATGGTTGACAAGATTGAGGAGGATCTCACTGACAGGGAGGTGATCAATTGCTTCCGGAATGGCATTTCCTCGGAAGACATGGATTATGTACTAACGGTTCGTACTGTCACCACTCGACATGAGTTGTTCGAGAAGGCTTACAATGTGGCATTAGCCGAGGAAAGGAAAGAAAAGAAGAATGGGAAAGGTCCCAAGGGTGAGGTCGCTGACGACAAGAAAGACTCAGCCAAAAATGGAGGAAACAACAAAAATGGTAAGAACAGGACAAGGGCGACAGAGAAAGTTCCTGAAGTTTTCACTCCCCTGACGGTGAGTCGAACAGAGATAATGAATGCAGTCGAGTTGGCTCCACCTGCCCCAATGAACCCAGGCAACAAGTTCATAAGGGACAATAGCAAGTACTATGATTACCACAAAGATAAGGGACATCTCACGGAGGATTGCTTGGGATTGAAGCGTATCATCCAAAGAATGGTCGACCAGGGAAGGCTCGACGCATATGTGAAAAGGCCTCAAGCTGGTGGAGGCGAGCAGCCATCAGGTGGACAGCAAGGACCAAGGCAACCTAGATTGAATTTGGGGGTCATTACGGAGCAGGCTAGCAACACAGCCATCAAGCATAAAATCTTTCAGCTCAATAAAGCCCCACATGTGCCTCCAAGGAGAGATGTCAGGGATAGATGATCAGCTTCTATCCCCACGAACTGGCAACTAATATGGCGGCTAGGGAGCAAGTTCTCGTTATCCCAGGTCTAATCGACGGATGTACGACGAGCAGACTCTTAGTCGACACGGGGGCCTGCAAAGACATCTTGTTTTACAAGACATTCCAGGAGATGGGTCTTTCTAACGAGCAGCTTGAAAGATATGATGGCAGATTGGAATGTTTCACCAATCATCGAGTTGATGCCAAAGGCCAGATTGAGCTTGACGTCGACCTAGGCCAATACCCCCACAGGGTCGTATCGAAGGTACAATTTATTGTGATAGATGTGAACAGTGACTATGCTGCTATACTTGGTATTCCAGGTCAGGTCGCGCTTGGAATGGTGGCATCAATCCCCCACCAACGAGTCAAGTTTCCTACACCTGCTGGAGTAGGCTGTGTACAAGGCACAGCTCGAGCCTACCTGGATCATGTTCTTCGAGAAAGAAAGAAGAGGGAACTAGAGATTGAGACGGCAGATGGTTACTTAAAGCTGTCCCAGTCAGTCACCAAAACTACCCGCTTATCTACGATCACCAATGTGGAGGAGTCGACCTATCGCTCAAGTGACGAGGTCATGGTTGAGTCGACACGTCACTCCGAAGTCACAGTGGTCGATCCAGACGTAGTTATGGTCGACCAAGTCTTCATAGGCGACCTATGCCTCCAGATCGACAATAACTCGAGGGCCACCACCACCAGTGAGGTCGCAGATAAGCTGGATGATATGATAGCTGAAGAAGCTCCACACCTGGGGGCCGAGGAGAGACAAAGGGTCAGAGAGATCATCGTTGAGACCCTGCAGTTTAGAGATGGTCCAGAGCTGGAGGCCGTGGACGAGCTAGAGTCAGTAATCACCAACCCTTCCTACCCCGACCAAAAGATTCAGATTGGGAAACAATTGTCTACTGAAGAAAGGCTAGAAATCATTGAGCTACTCAAAGAGAGTAATGATGTCTTCGCATGGAGAGTAGAAGATATGAGGGGAATCAAGGAAGAGGTCACCGTTCATAGGCTTGAGGTCAACCCGACTATAAAGCCCAGACCCCAGAAATTGAGAAGCTTTGCTCGTGATAAGGAAGAGGCCATAAAAGCTGAGGTACAAAAACTTTTGAGTGCAGGTATAATTAAAGAGGCCACTCATACAACATGGTTGGCCAATGTGGTGATGGTGAAGAAGTCAAATGGCAAATGGAGGATGTGTGTCGACTTCACCACTCTAAACCTTGCCTGCCCAAAGGACAGCTATCCTCTTCCTAGAATCGACAAACTTGTTGATTCCATTGCTGGCCACTCTACCCTCAGCTTCCTGGATGCTTACTCGGGTTACCACCAGATAAAGATGCACGAGGATGACGTTGTGAAAACAGCCTTCCAAGCAGCTGGAGGCATCTACTGCTACAACATGATGCCATTTGGATTGAAGAATGCAGGGGCGACTTATCAAAGAATGGTGAACAAGGTCTTTGCTTCACAAATTGGCCGAAACATGGAGGCCTACGTCGACGATATGGTCATCAAAACTAAGGCCGGACGTCACGTGGTCGACCTAAAAGAAACATTCGCCAACTTGCGAGCAAACGACATGAAGCTCAACCCTAGTAAGTGTGTCTTTGGTGTAGCAGCGGCCAAGTTCCTTGGATTTATGGTGTCTCAGCGAGGCATAGAGGCTAACCCGGAGAAGATCAAGGCTCTAGTCGACATGAAGGAGCCAACCAACGTAAAGGAGATGCAGCGACTTAACGGTAGGGTGGCAGCCCTAGGTCGTTTTATAGCCAAGTCGGCTGAAAGGTCTCTCCCCTTCTTTAAATCATTGAGGGGGACGAAAAACTTTGAATGGACGGCCGAATGTCATTCGTCGTTCCAACAACTCAAAGAGTACCTTGCTGCTCCTCCCCTATTGAGCAGCCCGATCACTGGTGAGACCTTGTTCGTGTATCTGTCTGTGGGAGACAAGTCGGCAAGCAGCCTTGGTTAGAGAAGAAGAAGGTCATCGAAAACCGGTGTGTACGTCGTGAAAGCCTTATCGATGTTGAGGCGTATACTACAACGCTGAGAAGGTCGCTTATGCTTTAGTCGTAGCTTCAAGGAAGCTGCGAGCTTATTTCTTGGCTCATCCTATTGTGGTGCTCACGAATGCACCCTTGAGAAAAATATTGCACAAACCAGAGAGCTTAGGTCGCTTGCTCAATTGGTCAATTGCCCTTACGGAATTTGACATCGAGTATCGAACTCGAAAGGCGTTGAAAGCTCAAGCTCTAGCAGATTTCTTGGTCGAGCTTACGTTCACCAAGGAGGACAGCGAGCAGCGAGCTCAAAAGGAGAAAACCAAAGGAAAAGAGCCAGAGTCCCAGCCCGCCATTACTTTACCCGACGATTGCTGGAAGGTCTACTCGGACGGGTCAGCCACAAAAAATGTCAGTGGAGCTGGGATTGTTTTAATTGAGCCAGAGTCTGGGACCGTGTATGAGGAATCACTAAGGTTCAAGTTCGATGCATCCAACAATCAGGCGGAGTATGAAGCCCTGGTAGCAGCCATAGAGTACGCCAAGTGCTTTGGTGCGACTAAAATCATAGCATACTGTGATTCTCAATTAATAGTCAACCAAGTCAGAGGTGAATATGAGGTGCTGAACTCCACTCTAGTCAAGTATCATGACCTGTTGAAGGAGCTGACAAAAGACTTGGAGTTCTGGGAGATCCAAAGGATTGGTCGAGAAGACAATGAGTTAGCCGACTTACTCTCAAAGCTAGCTACATCAGACGAGCCGCACGAAGAGCCTATCTCTTATCTTGAAAGCCCAGCTTATGAAAGGGTCAAAATTCAATGTATAGAGGACCCCTCAAGAAATTGGGTTTATGAGAAATGCTGGATCGAAGAAATGAAGGCGTACATAGAAAGTGGCGAGCTGCCTGATGACGAGAAGAAAGCTCGAGCTGTCAAAAAGAAAGCTCCGAGGTACGTTATTCAAGGAGGCGAGCTATTGAAGATCCTACACTCGAACACTATTGAAGTGTATCCACCCTCGAGAGATCACTACGCTGATGCATGAAGTACACAGTGGGATTTGTGGTGGACACCCGGGGGCCAGGACTCTAGCCGACAAGTTGATCACTTTGGGGTACTACTGGCCACACATGAGAGAAGACACCCATGAATTTGTGCAGCAGTGTGACCAATGCCAAAGGTTTGCCAACCTACCTCATCTGCCTACGACTGAGCAAACCCCCGTGATTGCAGCTTGGCCATTCGACATGTGGGCCGTCGACTTAATTGGACCCTTCCCTCCCGCCCGTGGAAATTGTAAGTACGCAATCGTGGCAATTGATTACTTTACCAAGTGGGTTGAAGCCAAGCCGCTAGCTCGCATCACAGAGGAAAACGCCATCAACTTCATTCATGATTTCATCTGGTGTCGATTTGGTTTTCCTCGAGCTATAGTATCTGACAACGGCCTACAATTCTCCCAAACCTTCGAAGCAGAGCTGAATCGAGTAGGGATCAAGCATTGGAAATCTTCTGTCGCCTACCCCCAAGGTAATGGGCAAGCTGAAGCAGCGAATAAACTTGTCCTATCTTCACTCAAGACGGGTCTCGTAGGTCGACGCAACAATTGGTTGGACGAACTCCCCCTTGCTCTTTGGGCAGTTCGCACAACCACTCGGGGGCCTACGGGGGAAACCCCATTCGCTCTCACATATGGATCAGAGGCCATGGCACCTGCTGAGCTCAGATTTCCTACTGCTAGAGTGACATTCTTTGATCAAGAGCAGAATGATATCAACAGATTGATCGACTTGGACTTAGTTGACGAGAAGCGAGATGCGGCTTACCTTCGAATGGTCAACTACAAGCAGCAGACTAAAAGTTACCATGACAAGAGAGTGAAGGCCAGGTCATTCCAAGTCGGAGATCACGTGTTGAGAAAGATCGAGGCAACAGGAAGAAGGACCCAATAGAACAAGTTATCTCCTAATTGGGAAGGTCCTTACATAGTTACTCGAGTCGTCAAAGAAGGAACTTACATGATAGCTCATCCAGATGGTGAAGAGTTGAAGCATCCATGGCACGCTACTCACCTCATCAAGTACTACTTCTAAGGTTCAGATCAATATCTCAGTTCAAGGTTATTACAGTTCCTAAGATTGAAATTTGTCATAGTTCTAGCTTTCCATTGATGTAAACGTTCCCCTACTTCAATAAAAATTGCACCTTTGCTCGACCCGACATTGTGTAACATTAACTTTAACAAGCTCGATTCTTAATCAGCTTCGTTCATTTAAACAAGTCCGACTCTTAGTCGACTTCGTTCTAACAAGCTCGACTCTTAGTCAGCTTCGTTTTAACAAGCTCGATTCTTAATCAGCTTCGTTCATTTAAACAAGTCCGACTCTTAGTCGACTTCGTTCTAACAAACTCGACTCTTGGTCAGTCTGTTCTAATTAGCTCGATTCTCAATCAGCTTTACTCTGTAAAACAAGTCCGACCTATGGTCGACTTCGTTCTAATGAGCTCGACCCTTGGTCAGCTTTGGTGAGATGAACAGGATCTACTCTTAGTCAATCTTGTTTCCAAAAGCTATACAAGTCTGAGGTCGACTTAACCATCACAGGACAAGTCGACCTTAGTCTTAGGGTGACTCATTTGCCCTACTATATCTAGCTCGACACCTACATGCTGAAATTAAAAGCATAAAGCATACAAGGATACAAATTCAGCTATGATTATATATAAATAAGTCTCCCAAAAGCGGGCTAAGACTTGTGCAAAATAAAAGTTACGAAGTATCTAGCCTCCCAAAATACTGGGCCAAGGCATATAAATAGTTACGAACACTAAAAGCAAAAAAGTGTTTTGGGGCTTGTTCCATTACACAAAGTTCATTTAAATTCAAACAGCTTGGTCGGAGGCATTGGAGTCGTCATTGGCAGCTCGTTCTTCATTGATTGGTTCAAGCTGTTGAGGGCTCAAGGGTTTACCCGACTCGGAGAAAACCTGTTGATCGAACTCACCCTCCACCTCCATCTCCTCTCGATCCTCTGAATCTTCTAGCTCCTGCAAGGCCACGTCAAAGGTCCTGGGGGCCAAAGTTGGGGCCACCCAAGGCTCACAACCCTCTTCTTGGTCTTCTTGGGCAATGTGGGCTAGATCATCATCATTATAAGGCACCAACGAGTGACCTCCTCTAGCTGCCATGTCATACTGGGGAGCATAGGCCCATCGAGCTAGCTGCTCCAAAGAAATGTCAGTGTCAGGGTCGACTAAAGCCCGACGGGCCATGTGACGCTTACCCAGTTCCAAGAAGCCCCTAGCTTTGGCAATAATGGCATTGAAGTACTCATCTCCGTCCTTAAACTTTTCGACGACATCTTTAGCAGCAGCAGTGGAAGCGGCCTGAAGATCTTCTTGCCACTTCACCCGTGCAAGCCGGTGCTCCTCATTAAACTCGATCAGGAAGTCGTCCTTCTCCTTCAGTAGTTTTGAAACTGTTGCCAGCTCCGTCTGAGTTCTCTCCAGCTCTTTCTTCTCAGCATCCCTCTCCACCTCGACCTCCTTGAGCTTAGACTGTGCAGTTTCAAGATCCGTCAGAGCTTTCTTCTTCACCATCTCCAAGGCATCAAATGAGTTATCCAAGTCATTGTATTTCTCTCTTAGCTCGGCTAGTTCTTGCGACTTCTTGGAGTAATCTTTAAGAGCTTGCCTCTCCCTCTCAATGGAGGCCCTCCATGAGCTTTTAACCTGTTCGACCATGGTGAGATTCTACATTTATGGAAACCAGAGAGGGGTTAGCTCGGAGATCAAACTGACAAACTAAGGGAACAAGCGACAAGGAAGAAAGGAAAAATAAAGGATTACCTCGCAGTGCACCATCCCAGAGCGAGCTGAGAACTCCTCAGGGGTAATCCCCTTATCAGCAAAGTGAGCTAGGAGGTCGACATCAATGGCCCTCCTAACCACAACCTGGCCCAGGCTCATATCTGGATAGCGTCGACTCAAGCTGTTGACCCCAACGAGAGGGGGCACATCACTCAACCTCCTCATTTGGTCCTCTAGAGATTCTTGGATGGGGGGGGAGAAGAGGCTGGTGGAGGCAGTTGGCTCGAGGAAACTGACTTTCCCTTCTCAGCTCTTGACCTTTTCCTAGAGTGCAGGGGGAGGTCGTCCTCATCCACCATCACATCATCTTCATCAATATTTACAACCTCCAGAGGTCTAGCTTCAACTGTGCCCGCACCAGAAGTCGTAGCGTTAACATCAGGAGTTGGGTCGGAGCTTAAGCTGGGCTTATTGGACTTGTTGGAGTCGTTACCATCCTCAGTCACATCCCTAGTATGGCTGCTACTTCCCAAGGGGTCCTCAGATTCAACCTCCTCCATGGGAATCATTCCAGCATTATCCTTAGGCAATGAGATCATTCCTTCTCGCAGCCTCTCTTTCTCTGTTAGCTCGAGCGTTGGCAGCACCATGGACTTTTTTGGCTTTCTTCCTGTCTGATACCACCAATATACGACCCATATTTGCCTCTTGCTCGTGGGTCGAATCGCACAAAAATCAAGGTGACAGACTATTAGTTCGAACCAAACCACTCTACATGCGAGCAACAAGTTCTATGTATGAGTTCGACATGCACGAGCTAACCCATCTAGATGCGAGTTAAGCAATTAACGAGCTAAGGGTTGCATACACAATTCAAAGTGCTTTCTACATACAAGCTACGAGCTAACCATGGGAGATCTAAGTGTTCTACATGCAATGTTCTACATACGAGCAATAGTTCTATGTACGAGCAAGTCATGTACGAACCACAGATCTAGCACATAAGTATCACAACCAAGTCAAACTATTCATACATGCAAAGTTAACAAATAAAGGGCGAGTAAAGAAACACAGAACAAGGATATCTTACCACCAGCATGCTCCCCATTCTCCTTGCAATAGTTGGCGCTTTTTTACAACGCCGGCACTTATCCTCGAACTTAGCCAACGCGTGGGTAACCCAGTCGGGATATATTGTGCCCCTACCAATGGCCACCAAGGGTTGCACTTCCCCCTCTCCAGCCATCATCCCGGCCTGGATGAAGTTATATTTGGTGGTAATCAGACTCTCCCAACTGAAAGAACCCTTGTCAGCTAGCCGACATAACTTCTTATACAATTCAAAATGCCAGAGTGGCTCCCAATAGTTCCTCTCATCTAAGGGCTCTGTATCAGCAGTTGGCAAAGGAAATTCCCATCCTAACCTACTCTCTACTACAACCACATGCGAGTTCCAGCCACTATGCTTGCTGGGGAGGTTCGAGAAAAGCTTACGAGAATTGGGTTTAGAGGGGGTACTGATGCTCATCTCCTCTCCACTATACTTAATGCAAAAGAATTCCTTGAACACCCTCATACAAGGTTCATATCCTAAAAACCTGCATACCATAGCAAAGCATACTAGAACCCTACAGGTATTGGCTCCGAGCTGAAGGGGTAAGGCATTAGCACACTCCAAGAACTCATTGATAAAAGGGTCAAGTGGCAACCTAAGGCCGGCCACAAATTGGCCATAGAAAAAAGCTACTCTAGTGGCATCCCTAGCAAAGGTCGACTTAAATTGGGCCATGAAATCCTTCTTATTATAGATGGTCACTCTATAATCCTCTTTACTCACCTGACAAAAGTCATAGATCATACTATACCTAGAGGGCAAATTCTTCTTTCCACGCAATGGCCCGTGGGGAACATAACCTCTCTCATTCTTCCCTGGCACGGCCGTATCATCAAACACATCCACGATTCTGGGGCCAGAGGAGATAGATGCAGTAGCTCCACCTTGAGAAGCCATATCTGTACAAGAAGAAGGAGAAACAGGGGAGTCAGACCCGTGAACAATTTCAGTCGACCTACCTAAGGGCGATCTAGACTCCCCTGGAAAACCTTTCCTATCCCTAAGGAACGACGGTTTATGGACATCCCTAACATAAAACAGTGCAATGTGATCGAGTAATTCATGGAAAAGATGAAAGGAGACAACATTTGAATTGTCTACTGTCAATTCACCTACATCCGTCCCTATGGGCAGCCCTATTTCACTAAAATTCAGTCCCCACCTGGTCAAGATAGAGGCACACTCGTTCAACGACATTTCTCTCCACTCACCATTTATGTGCTTGTATACACGACGATTAAATGTGCACATTACCCGTACCAAGCTCCTGGTTCACTACTGAAGGTCCTAGCCATGGCGGAAGCATAAACAAAGCAGAAATTAAAGCCCTAAAGCAAGTATACGAGAGAAATACCTCAGTTAATTGCAAAAAGAGAAGTTGTTGCCAAAGACGAAGGCTCGGATTAAATCCTAATGTTGCTCCGCAATTATCGCCAAGAGGGTATGAGAGCTTGAAGACGGTAAAAATTCTAAACGGAGAAGGATTCTGCTATTTGTATTTTCCGAAATTGGAAAGGAAAAGGGAAAATTCAAAAATTAATTTCCATATTAATTGGGAAAACAGTTCCTAAGACGGATTATCAAACGTCTAATTGTAATCATTACAAAATACGGCGCTCCTTCATCTCTGGCCGTTCACCGCCGACGTCCAGGATTGTGCCACGTCATCTTGGGTCGACTAAACTTCAGAACGAGTAGCGACCTGCGAGTAACAGCAATTTCCATCGAGATTTCCTTAACTTCCTAGTCGACAAAGTCAACTCGAAAGTTGGGGGCCACTGAACATACCAAAAGTGTCGAGCTGGACCAAGCAAGTAAAGCCCAAACACAGACAACCTTGGCATTCACATTCCTAATGAGGCTAGCCCATTCACCATAAGGCCCAAGGCCCAATAACATATCCGTCGATCTAAGCTCATTGTCCGACCTCCAAGGTCCCGATCTAGCTTGATCCGACTCAATGATCCATACTATAATTCGGGTACGATCCATGCTCTACCCGACAATCAGGTCGACCTAACCCCATTGGGCGACCTCGACCTCAAGCGTCGACCTAAGCTATGTGGGCGCACGTGAGTCAAATCTTTCCATAACTGCATTCCTACAAATCAGGGACCGTTATAGACACGTTCCCATTACTAATAACTGCCGCTAAAATCTCGGAGTTCATGTAGCACCACCAAAAATACAACGGTCATTACCTATAAATACTTCATCACTACCAACGGGGCAAAGGTAACTGCAACTTTGTTATCTGAATATTCATTAATTCAATACATTTTGCTCTCCCATTACCAAATACTTACTCTCACGCCCGAGGGTCTAAGCCGGAGACACATCCGGCTAGTCGTGGGTTCTGATTTCAGGTCAAGGAGCCAGGTGATCAGTCCTGCCACGTGGAGGAAGATTGATAAGCACTTTTCTTGCGGTATCAATTAGGATCATTTATTAAGGAGTGTATCTTAACATAATAATTACTATTATATATAATTAAGTTTTTGAATGATTTTAGAATCTTTAAAAAAAATGATTTTAGAAAAAATGTTTGTACCTAAGTCAATTAAAAAATTATTCGTCATGATTACTTAAGTTTTTTATTTCGAACCTTGGGTAAAAATAGAATAGGGGATGGGTTATGGATTATAATTATTATTACTTATTTATATGATTAATGGGTTGGGTTGGAGTTACGAAAAAAGAATAATGGTAAAATGGGGATTAAGAAAATGTTTTTTACTAACCCTCAATAGATAACGGTCCGGATAATCGACTTTCTCATATTCTCTACGACAGTTACACAAATAAATCACCCTCCATCAAATGTTGATTATGGAACAAAGTAATATCAGGATATTGGGTACATTTTTTTATTTTTTTATTTTTTTTTTGGATAGGAGGAATGCAATTTCATCATTTTTTTAATTTGTGTACTTTCACCATACCAGTGGCACGGGTAAGAGAATACTAGTATTTCTACAATATGCAAATACAGTTGTTTCTTAACTATGCCTGTCGTGGTCCCACCTTTAGATAAAGAGTAGGTTCACGTTAGAAACTGTCCGGCCGGCAGCTAGTGCAACTGTCACATTTCATGCACATCTTGCTAAAATGTTATTTAGCAAATTAGGAATTCGTGATAGGATTTGAAAACAATCTTTTATTCAAAAAATAAATGCTGCAATATCCAAAAAAATTTCAAACCTATTATAATTATAATGTAGCACAATCCATTTGAATAGCCTGAAAATAATCTTCCAATTCATATATAAAAATGCTGCGTTGCGTACTCCTTTTTGATGTTATCAAAAATAAATACTAAATCCAAAAAATTTCAAACCTATTATAACGTAGCACAATCCACTTGAGAAGTTTGACTTGTCAAGCTTGTTGTAATGTATATGTATATGTAGCACAACAATCCATCCATTTGGTAGGGCGTAAAGTCTGACCAAGGCAAGGCAAATATTTTGAATGGAGGTGAGCCTGAGGGTAGGTTTAAAAAAAAAACATCTATTATCATCCATCAATTGTAAGACGCAAGCAAGAAGCAAAAAACAGATAGGATTTCAGACACAAGGCAAATCACACCAACTCATAATGGTGGTAACAGAAATGGCAGAGTTTGGGGGTTGTTATTCATTACACAGTCACACCTAATTCAGTAATCTTCATTATTCTTTTGTCAATAGCAATCCTCTCATCTCTGAGAACTGAAGCTGTAGATGCAACCTGGTCAATAAACATCAAATAATGTCACACCATGTAGTTTGATACATTAGTGAATAATTACGCAAGCATGAGCAAACCCCAAAACAAAAGAGGTGCAATATATTTCTTAGACTGTATGCTTTCATTTGGTGTGAAGAATCCTGATTCCTTTCTACATAATTTACACAATCATGGAATGAATTAGTGAGATCATGGAATAGAATAGAATCATCACTGTTGCATGCTAAGCACTATGTTTGTATCTCCCAAACCCAGCTAGCTTGCATTCCAAAGGTTAGCCATGAAAAAAGAATCCATTGCAGTAGAGAGGGTCGTACTCACGCCCATACCAACACCCAACCCCAGACCCCCCCAACCCAACCAACCAACCAACCAACCAAAAAAAAAAAAGATAATGGAAACAGCGCCACCCCTAAATTTTGTAGTCAATCAGCATTATGAACCAAAAAGGACAAAAACCTCCTTCATGGGGAATCTCTTGTAATCTTCTAATGACACCAACGACACACACACACAAGAGGTGACTCACCTCCGCCCTTAGTTTCAAAGCCTCCCTGCCAGGAATTTCTCGCAGAACATTCATCAGATCTATCAAAAAGGCGAAATAGATTAGTCATTGAACTTTGATTGCATCTAGATAATTAATTCATGTATACACGGCGTACAAGTTAATAGAGAGATTCGGTATGAGTCGTTCTTCCATGAAACAGAGGGAGAAAATCATATCACAAAGAGAAGAGAGTAGATATACAAGAGAGGCCGTTTGTATTTTCATAAAAATGGCTATAATGGATCCACCCAAAAGACAATATGCAGAGGAATATGAACAGTTTCAGGTGACCAAATTTTCAACTTGATCTTATGAATGTTGGAAAATATACCATTTAGGTGGGTTTGGAACACTTTAAACTTTAATAGAGAAACACAGAAGAGCCAATTAAGTACCATTAGCCTCGCTTTCAACCTTGTAAACTGATTTGCCAAGACTTTGAATCTGTCTTCCAGCACTCCTAGGGAACACAAGAATAACGTCACATTCAAGGTGTTCGGAAAAATCAGCAACGTATGTAACCATGATATGTGAAATTAGTTTTACATTAGTCCAGTCTGGCCATGTTTCAAATCTTTCTCGGCAAGAGCAGCCCTTTCGAGCAGCTTTTCGCTTTCCTTCTTCACAATCTCAACTGAGAGAGTCAGCTCCTTTACATTTTTTGACGCTCTAATAATTTGTGCCTGCGCGTTTACTGCAACAGTAAGTTAATCCATGCTAATGCTTCAGGGGTTTGAACAATTCAAATTATGCTAAGCTTGTCAGATGCATCAACCTTCGTATTAACGAGGAAGATGATTAACATGAGAAAAGAGTTACCTCCTCACTCTGAAGTCGACCCAATGTATGACGAAATAAGAACCTTCTGGGCCCTGAAAACAGGAGGTTGTATAATTTAGTACCAACGGAGAGTAACACCTCAATCCGCATGTCTTAGGTGCCATTACATAACAGCAACGTTCAAGGTCATGAAACAAATCAATGCTAAAAAAGTATTTGTAGAAGTCCAAGTGTAAGGGAATTGAAGGGAAGATTGTGACCAACAAAGAGAAGAAAGCAATATACAGCATGGCAGTAAGACTGCTTATAATTTTATTTTATTTTTAATCAAAAAGACTGCTTATAATTTTGAATTATACGAGC
This sequence comes from Adenophora triphylla var. japonica, assembly GCA_022495995.1. Taxonomy (NCBI): domain Eukaryota; kingdom Viridiplantae; phylum Streptophyta; class Magnoliopsida; order Asterales; family Campanulaceae; genus Adenophora; species Adenophora triphylla. The sequence goes on from JAFEMH010000323.1 coordinate 390,299, forward strand.
TGCAACAAGACCATACATCATAGATATGTTCTACTAAAACATAAAACTTGCTAGAGAAAACTTAATGTCATGCAGAGTTGTGAATCCAGGATAATTTGAGAAGTGGTCAAGATTATTCTAGGGCTAGAAGCTTATAGCTTACAACTTCTGAAACAAATCAACCAATGGATTCCAAAGGGAAACAGAATGTACCCTTTGTTACTCAAAATTCTAAACATATCACAAACAGCAACAGGGACACATCTCAATCTAAGAGCTCTTCTCTTGAAGTGCAAAGAAGATACTGTCATTCAACCAAAGCACCAAAGTGGTAACTCCTACGCAATATATATCTCAAACGCGCCATCAGATTATGGGTTGCTTATCTAGTTGTATGCTTCTTTACAAGTCAATGTTAACCAAAACCTGGTTAACATTCATGATGCAGGACAAGCTAGGAATAAATCGTATTCCAAATACAGGTCAATGACCAAAGCCTTTTGGTCTAAGGAAAAGTGTCCTTGGTAGGTCAGGATTAGTATTCAATTAATAAATTCTTTAAGGATTAGTATTTAGTTAGTTTCCTAGTTTTAATAGTAATTAGGTTTCTTAGTCCTTATAGATTAGTACTTCCTTTTCCTAGTATTGTTAGGATTTAGTTTTATCCTATAAATATTCATGTAAGCTTTCATAGCTATTCAGAGTTGAGATTAATATATTGAGAAAGCTTTAAAGCTATATTGTGTGTGCTTCTTCTCTCTCCTATTTCTTCTTCTGATTCTTCTTTTTGATTTATCGTATTATTTTATAGTCAGATTTTAATTTTACAAACAAAATAAAATAAAAAAAACAAGTTTCTAGAGTCGTGTCAAGGAGATGAAACCAAAAGCTTGAGATATGAAATTAGTTCATTGAGAACTTTGGTAGAAGAATTTGTAGCATCAATGAAGACATCAAAAGGCTTTGGTCATTGACTTGGATTTGGAATACGATTTATTCCTAGCTTGTCCTGCATCACTTCATCATCAATTTCGGTAAGTTCTTTCCTTCTGATTTCTTTCCTTCCTCTTCTCTTTCCTTACGGCTTGCCCTATTTTTCTGTGTTCTCTCTTTTTAATGGGGAAGGCTGATTATTTGTCGGAGTGATCGAGTGAGCTAGTTTGATATGTCTATGCTGTTTAGTAGGGCTTGTTACAGACGATCGGCCTAAAGTGACGAGTTTCTTTAATTCTTCTGAATTGTTGATATATGTATGTGTGTGTGTGTGTGTTTACTTCTCATATCCTTATTTATTTTATTTTTTTTTGACAAGAAAAGAAGGTTGTAATATATTAAGATCAGTTTACATTGGATGGACACGCAGTCCATCTGAAAAGAAGAAAAAACACATAAAACATAAAGCTACAATTAAACGATGGCAGCAACCCAGTCACTCTTCAAAACATTCGGTGATAGCCTACGAAAGGCACCATTGACATACGCCCAAAGAGAAGCTAAAGCCACACTTTATCCAGAGATGCTTAGGTAAAAATTTATACTTAAAAATCCTCGAATTTCTCTCAAAGGCACCAACAAACCACAAAAACCCCCACAATCCCATAACATTCTCACATCTCCTCCTCTACCAAACTCTGTGAACTTAATTTGGGGAAAAGAAGATATGGACTCCGAACTCACCCACCCTTCTTCAACCACCTGAAACAAACATTTCCAAAGATATCGAGCAAGATTACAACGAAGAAAGAGACGATCATGTGTTTCATCGGACTCCCTGCAGTTCACACATCAATTTGGCGAAAGACATTTAATAGGCCTACGAATCTGCAACTTATCATTTGTATTGAATTTATTAAGAACCAAAATTGACATAAATCTCTGAATCTTGAAAAAAGACTTAGATTTCCAAACATACAACGAGATAGAAAAGGGAGATGGAGTAGGACTCCGACTTAAGAAATTAAGAAAGGATTTACAAAAATAAATTTCAGAGCCCTTTAAAGACCAGACATGAGAATAGTTGTTATTAGATATATGAACATAAGCTAAAGAAGAAAGAAGGGCAAGGACATAAACATCCTCTCTATCATTAAGAGTACGGAAGAATGGAAATTCCAAGCTCCCAAACACTTGGAAATCAACAATAGGGGTCCAATGAAATGACGAAAGACAATACAAACAAGGATAAAGGTCCCTGGGATAATTACTTGCCAAAGTGTCTTCCCAAAAACGAATCTTAGCCCCATTATTAACCTTCAACCGAATATGAAGAATGAGCAAGTGGTCACACTACTGATGAATGAATTATTAAGTTTGCAATTTATATACTCCCTTCTTGCTTAATTTCATTTTTATTAAAATTAAAAAAAAACTACTCCCTCTATCACAATTTAAGGTTCACTCTTTATATTTGCATGCTTGTCAAGAAACCAATGTAAAATGGGTAAACAAATCAAGTGGGATGAAGACATAATTGTCCAAAACACTATTCATAATTCAAGTGGGTAAAAAGTTGGTTAGCTAAGCAATGTTTTTTTTTTTTTTGTAATTCTTGAAATCTTAAAAGGGTGAACTTGTCGATAACATTGTTCATTATTTGCCACTTTTGGAATAAAGTAAAGGTGAACCTTATTGTGGGATGAATCACAAAGAAAAGTGTGAACCTTAAATTGGGAAGGAGGGAGTGTGTTCATTGTTTTGAACACCATAATTTATATTTATGTGAAGGTTAGAATTGTGTTAAGTTGATATTATATGTGGAATTAATAACCTTTATTTAAGGTTTGTTTAATAAACGTTGCATATTTATTTTTAATAACTTTTTGCTCTATCAAACAGCCTTGCTCGCCTTTCAACTGCCTTGCCTTCCGCCTTTTTAATACCTCTAGCCCACCTCCCGCCTTTCACCTTTTTAGTACTATGATGGCAGAGTTAACAGAAACTATCCATCATCTAAGACTGTGGCGAGGGATTCAAATTAATGAGAGGGATGCAGATGCTAACCTTTCTTTTCTTCACTGTTGTTTATTAGGTTGGGTTGATCGCTATGTAAGGTTGGAGACGGAAATCACTACAAGGGCCACAAGGCTTTGGAAGACGGAATCGCTGTGAAAGTTCTGAGATTGGCAAAATCAAGGCTGCTCTTTATCCTTCGATCTCGGATAGAAGTTGATCGGGTTTTCAAAGAAGGGCACAAGTTTAAGGGTGGTGAAGCTCCATTGTCAATTCATAAGTGACAAAAGTTGATGGATGTGTACACCCTTTTGTTGGTCGAAGAGGTAGATGGATACAAGTTAAATTGGGTCCTTCTTGGGAATTATTCGTATTCAGGTGTAGGAAGGAGGGATCATCCCACCCTCGTGGAATATTGTTGCAGGTAATTGTGTTGCAAGGTGTAAGTGTACGAGGATAAGGTTACGATTATAGGACCCTGTCCTACTGATATCGACAAGGAGGTAGTAACACATCATTAGGTCTAGGCCTGAAATTTCCTGAGATGCTCCTTCAAGCACGCTAATTTTCTCTCACAATCTTCTAAAGATCCTTATACCCTTAGGCCGGGGACCAAAATAACACTTGATATTAACCAGAGATAATTGTTCTCAGGAGAGAGTCATAGCCAACAGCAAAATCAACAATGACATCCATTCTTATTCCACCTGAACAATCTTTCCCTTGAGTGATTGGACATAAGAGCGATGGTCAAAGCTGCCTGAACTTCAAATCATGTGGAATTGTGGACTCGTCCGCTATCCTTTCATCGCCTTTGCTGTCACCACGACAAATACCCATCAGTGTTGGACTATCCACAATCAACTGAAACTTGTTACATAGATTGCAAAGTGCCACCCTACTATAAGCGTAACCTGACAAAATCCCACAATGCACTCTAGTTCTCGTTTTACATATCCCTGAACCAACTAACACTCGTGAGAAAAGAACAAAATGTTCACTAAGCAACAAATGTTGACACAGGCTTACTGATGTAGGGCAATGTATGGAGAACCATCAAATGTGACACAGGCTTAAAATGCCATAATTATCGTGGTTTGCATCTCCAAATGATCCGCATATAATCCAAAATCATTTTACCACTTCAACATGTGCAACTATACCAGTCATGATCAGTTTATTATCAATTGTGATTAAACCCAAAACATTACTTCCATTGTTATACGATCCCAATGCTGAAAGGAATTGTAGGTACTCACAAGATTCAACCGCGTTGAGAAGATCTCAACATAATAATGCAAATAAAGTGAAGAATGTATCCCTTCTTCTCAATTCGTGACGATGATAGTGTTATATGCATAATACCATGGTTGCATCAATTATAGCATAAATGCATGTTTTTCGCCAAAAACTTGTAAAAAACGCGTTTTTTTCAAGCTTAGAAAAAACCGTGTTTTTAGAAACGTCGACTCTTCAAAACCTTAATGGCACTTTCTTCGAATCTATCTCTACTACTACTTTTTATCATCTTTTTGGTCGATCAATTTCATATTGAAATCAGAAGAGCAAATTGACTTTTCCAATTCAGAATAAAGGAGCTAATAAATGAATTGGTTCAATTAATTCAGATTTCTTCGTCGTCAATGGACGTCGGAATTGTACCGGGAGTTCAATGTCGGAGATATCTTACCCTTTCGTATTGCAAATGGCCAATGGTGTAGATCTGAACGGCTCAATTAACGGTAGGATAAACACCGATTCCCGAAGCTGTCTTTCCGGCTGGATTTCCGGCGAGATTGAGACGACGATGAGTGAACAAGATAAGAAAATGTGCTCATGGCTATGGCGGCGGGACTTGTAGGAGGGAAGGAGTTAGTTGGATAATGATTTTGGGATTTTGAGAAGCCAATCCTCTGCGTGTGATGGGTTGGTGGACTGGGTAATTAGATGCCAGTGTATGTGTTGTGGAGTGCCAGTTCATGTGTTTTGGAGTGCCAGTCCATGTGTTTATGAGTGCCAGTGCTTGTGTTTTTGAGAGCCAGCAAAAATTATTACCAGTATTTTTGAGTGCCAATGCATGTGTTTTTGAGTGCCAGTGCATGTGTTTTTGAATGCCAGTTCATGTGTTTTTGAATGCCAGTGCTTGTGTTTTTGAGAGCCAGCAAACATGTTAGTGTAATAAAGTGTCAGTGTTAGTGTAACAGAGTGCCAGTGTGAAGAGTGCCAGTTCATGTATATAAAAGTGCCCGTGTAAAAAGCGACAGTACCAGTTTAACAAAGTGTCAGTGTCAGTTTACAGTGTCAGTTTACACTGGCACTTTGTTAAACTGGTACCGACACTTTTTTCACTGGCACATTGTTACACATGCACTGGCACTTTGTCACACTGGAACTGGCACAAACGGGGAAACACAAAACACGTTTTTTCTAAGTGCCAGAAAAAACGCGTTTTTTATAAGACCAACTCATGTTTTTCACATTAATAGGTAAAATACCTCGCATAATTAGTAGACCAGCAGTAATAGCGATTCCGCCAGCAACAGTAGAGTGTTCTCTTGCGCTTACTAACTCACCTATTAAAAGATGCAGAAAGATCAAAACAAGTCTAGCTATAGCATATTCAAGCAATATAATTAACAAAAACCACTGTAAAGCCACAAGCAACCAATAAACACAAGACAGAAGCGGTCCAAATAAATGAACACTCCAAGTGGCATCAATAGGCCTCACACACATTCACCAACAGCAGTGCCTGTTGACAGAAAGCTGAACCGGAATTTAAGCTTGAGGTTGGCAGTTATAAAACCCATTTCTACACTGGCTAAGAATGTACTATCCACAGTACTACTAAACAAATATACAGGAAATTAACAAAGCACTTCTCTTAATTAGAATAGAGATCAGAAAAAAGTCAAAAACTACATCAAAGGGAGAATCATAGCAGCAATGCAAACGAGTTGAAACTGATCGTAAATACAAGTATCACTGTATGAATATAATCGAATGCACCCAAGTAAAAGGAATATTGTGAACCGTCTGTTAGGTAGAAATTCATATGAAATAGATGATGGCTAATTCCACATAAGAAGAGTCACCTTTAACTTTCTTAAAGAAAGCATCTTCATAAGTTGTATACCGCGATTTAAACTGAGGTAGAAGGTCCTGAAAAGGAAAAGAGTAACTCTTTAAGAGAAGTCAAGTACTCTTTGGAAAAGTACGTTAGATGAATATCGTACACAATAGATTGCACCCTCTTCTACTAATATTATACTCCCTCCGTCCCACGTGAATGCAAACTTATTTCTATTTTGGTCCGTCCCACGTGAATGCAAACTTTCCAAAATGGCAAAGAATATTCACTATTCCACCCACTCATTCTCTCTCCTACTTCACTTTTACCCTCACAACATTCTCTCTTCTCACTATTCCTCCCACTCATTCTCTCTCCTATTTAATTTTTCATACTCACAACATTTAACTTTTTCTCTTTCTTACATCACTTTTCCTTAATTCCCACACCCAAAAAGTTAGTCCACATTCACGTGGGACGGAGGGAGTATATCTTAATCATCAAAACGAACACAGGCCAAATGCATGAGGGGAAATGATGAGGGAAACCTAATCAATATAATTAACAAATTCTACTGTGTCAGGTCAAATATTTCTTAGAAGTAACACAACAAAGGCTCTCCTAAGCATGAACTCAAGGTACCAAAGAGTTACACCAGTGTGACCAAAGAATAAAATAAGCCAAACACACAATATATCCAACTACGTGTAAACCATAGATATGCAGCTTATATATTTAGAGAAAGTAATAACATTTTCAATACAATGTGAAATTTGTATTATAAAGAAACACTCTAAAAGATGATCAGAAGAGGAATCTGATGAATTTATCCTGTAAGCGGATGGGTGAAAATGATGCCCTTTAGGAGTGTGAAGTCCCACTCCTTGTGGAGTATGGATTAAGGGTAATAACTAGAAATCCATGGGTTCTGAAACAGAAATTGAACAATGAGCCATGAAGACATGGAAGAGAGCGGTGGGATGGATTCCAGGTTATTCATATTGCCAACTCCATCAGAAGCCAAAAGAAATTATAATCGGTTAAAATAAAAGGATGGTGTTCCTTCACTGGTTATCGACAAACAAAGTTCGACAGGCTGCACATGATCATGATCAACTTTGCAAGGGGATTAAGAAAACAATGTAAAATGCGTAACAAAATCAAGTGGGTTGAAGACATAATTGTCCAAAACACTATTCACAATTTAAGTGGGCAAAAAGTATGTTGGTAAGTAATGGTTTTTTGTAATTCTTGTTCATGAGGATAAAGTTGTCCCAAACTTTGTTTTCCCTTTTAGGAATAAAGCAAAGGGTGAACCTTATATTGGGACATGTCAAACAGGAAAGTGTGAACCTTAAATTGGGACGGAGGAAGTATATTTAGACTTATGAGAAAAATCAGGCCCAGCCCTGAAGCTAGGCCGAGGAGGGTATCGCCTTGCCCCCCCCCCCCCCACAAAAAAGAAGAAAATTTTGGCACCCAAAATTCTAGCTTTTTTATTATACAAAAGCCACAATTTTTAAATAAAATGGCTAATATAAATAGACAATTTTAGATCATTTAAGCCTTGACAGACCGATTTTGAATCTTGCTATTGTCATTTTTTTATTTGCTATTTTTTATTTTCTTCTCGCCGAGACTAAAAAAAATAGGGCCCCGACAATATAGTTGGCCTTTGGCCCCAAATCCCACGTGACCGGCCCTAAGAATAATATACAAGAGACTGACAAGTTGTCCATCGAACAATACAAAAAGGAAGAACAAAACAACAAAAAATGGAATGAGTTACATAATCACATCAACTCAATCCCTCTTCAAATCCGAAATAGACAATCCCCTAAAATCACTGTTAGCTAACGCCCTAAGGGAAGCTATAAAAATCACTCGCTCCCTCAATAATTCGAGAAATCTTGAACACTAGAAATCATGTTATTCCTCTACATCCACAAACACCCAAAACAACTCAAATATCACACTCCAATAAGTGGGCTACATCCTTGCCTCTCCCAAATACCTCGAAATGAATTTAACCAATTCGGAAGATACCGTGTTGTTATGTTTAATGATTTTCTTCAAGGAGTAAGTGATGTGACATTGTTTCCAGTTTATTTTTAATTTCGGTAGGGGACACGTGATAATTTGCTATTTTCCTTGTTTGTGAGAGTAGCAAGAGTCACATAAGTTGTTGGAGGGCTAGATAAACATTGTGCCAGACATGGTTCTGGGTATGGCAAATGAAATGGCTTCTCCCTAATCTCTCTATATCCTCTATATCCCTCTTCTTCTCTGACTATTTCTACCGGAGTTGTTTTAGGTTGAAGCTAACCCACAAGGTTACACTACATAATACTCACTCCATCCCGGATGACTATTTCTAATTTTTTTTTTTTTTTTGATATTATAAATGCTATCAAAAACAATTTAGATTTTCATTAGGATGATAAAATTAAACTATTTCTAAAATTGTTTTAGTACTCTGTTTTATCACAAAAAAAAGGGCAAATTAAAGAAATTAACCCGATCGGCGATGAAAACAGAAAATATGAATAAGTAGATAAAAGAAAATGAGAAAGGAAAGGTTGAGAAGAGACCTGGAGAGTTCTAATGTGAGTGGAAGAGTTGCGATGGAGAGAACGGGCAGAGCGAATAGCAGAATCGGTGGATTCAATGACTGTACGAGGTAGATCTTCAGAGATGTATGAATGCCAGACTTTCTCTTCACCCTGTTGTTGCTGTTTCGACTCCCCTCCGACGACAAGATCTTTCGCCGTCGACTCACTCGCTTCACCCATCGATTCTCTCTTTGTTGCTTTCTGTGCGTTCCGGGAAGAAAGTGCGTTTCTGGCGCATTTCAACCATCACCTACTAAGTACACTCACCTTACAAATATTTACAAAAGTACCCTTTATGGTCCTACATACACCCTAATTCCCTTTGTGTTGGTAACCAAATCTTATAAAATAATTTCAAAATGCTCTTCTTGTCAAACAAATAAGACACATCTTTATCTTCACTGAGCTCGATCTACCGAAATTTGAGGCTAACCACAATGAGCCTCTCTACATCACCGTTCAACTCGATGAAAGTCGCCTTCCTCGGGTCTTGGTAAATGGAGGATCAGCCATGAACGTCATCCCTTCCAAAATGATGGACTTGCTAGGAATCAAGCCAACCGATCTAAAGCCATCAACGCAGACGATCAAGCCTTATGACTCAACTTCTCGCTCAGTCTTAGGGATAGCCACTCTCTGAACTCGTGGTTCGAAAAGCAGATGATACCAACAGACTTCCAGGTTATCGACATCCCGATCACCTTTACTGCCATCTTGGGCCGACCTTGGCTGCACCAAATAAATGGGGTGGCATCCACTCTACACCAATGCGTAAAGTTCGTCCAAGGAGATGATCTCACCATATTTACGGGGACGGGCTGACTACCGAAGGCACCAACACAAATGGCATCCCGGTCCTGAAAATCAAGCATGATAACAACCTCATGATGCTGATAGGGTTCACAGTCGAAAGCCCAAAAGCCAAAATATAGACCTCCCCCTAACTTGGGACCAGATCCCTCCTCCCATGAAGATGATGAAGCTCATGAATTACAATCCAGGGCTCGATCTGGGCAAGCACCATCAAGGCACACACAAGATCATCAAGGTCAAAGAATAAAATACCCGGCGTGGCCTAGGGTACGTCCCTACTCCCAAAGATGCTGCGGAAGACAGAAAAGCGACACGCGGAAAATGCCCGACTACTGACAAAAGAGGCTCGCACGCAATTAGAGATGCCCAATCGGGTCCGAACCGGCGGTTCAAACCGGAACCAGACCGGCCCAAAACCGGAGGAAAACCGAACCGGCCGAACCGTGAATCACCTGAACCGGTGAACCGGCGATTTTCCGGTCCGGTTACGGTTCATATATTCAAAAACTGTTGAACCACCGGTTCAGGAACCGGAACCGCCGGTTCACGAACCGGAACGGTGATCCTAACGGCTAGTTGATCTGGGCCGTTGATTCGGCTGATCCGACGGTCCCTGTTTAATGACCGTTATCTAACGGTCATTTTGACTTTTTAGTGACCAAAATGTAAAAAAAAAAATATTTTCTTAGCCGTTTTGGTCCCTAAAATGTTTTTTTTATTTTGGTCCCTAAAACGTTTTTTTTTTTCTTTTTCTCTCCAACCTATAAATACCCTCCCCCTCCCTTCATTTTTTCACTCCATTCTCTACTCATTCTCTCAATCTCTCAAATCTCTCTCTCAATTAATCTCTATATTATCTCAAACTTGCAAAGTCTCAAACTTAAAGTCTCCATAATTCCATTTTTTTCACATAATTTCATCTTTTCACAAAAAAAAAATGTCTTCATCTAGTGGCGGCCGTGGCGATGAGGGAAAGAATGTATCAACTACGAATCCATTTCCCCCCCCCCGATGATTCCATCTGGGATAATCTTAATGTACAAGCACTACCACAAGAAACGCTTGATTTGAGCGATGACGAAGTTGATGCAACATTTTCAATGGGTGGTCATGGTCATACCGAAGGGAGTAACACTCAAACCACTCAAACCCAAAGTGAAGCGCGAGGGGGTGGTCAAACTCAAATCCGAGGTCGAGGTCGAGGAGGTCGAACCACGGGGAGGTCGGACATCATGACCGTGCACTTTTCAAAAGTGCCAATTGAAGGTACCAACCAATACACCGTTTCTTGCAACCATTGCACTAAAAAATTTGCCTTTACCCATGGAGGTGGTTATGGGACATTTAAAAGACACTTGACGTCAAGGCACCCCGACCAAGTTGGAGATGCCCAAGATCAAACACAACTACAAGGATTTACGGGATCATCACAAGGTACATCTTCGCAATTATTTAAATTTGATAATTCAACGTATAGAAGAGAAATGGCAAAATATACTGCTGCTAAAGGATTACCCTTTAATTTTACTAATGATAGATTATGGTCTAATATGGCACAACTTTGTTTAAATCCCGCGGCTAAAGAAATTAATAAAAATACAAGTACTCGTGATACTAAAGCCCAATATCTACAAGGGAAATTAACTTTAATTAATATGTTTAAAGATTTACCCCAAAAATTGTCAATATGTGCCGATATATGGAGTGACCATTGGCAAACTCATAGCTATATAGGAATTACATGTCATTGGGTTGATAGTAGTTGGAAATTACAAAAACGATTAATTGCATATAAATCTTTTGATACTGTTCATAATGCTCAAAATATTTTTAATAAAATTGCTAAAATTTTACAAGAATATGGATTAGTTCACAAATTTTTTTCAATTGGATTTGATAATGCTGCTAATAATACTGCTAGTCTACCATCACTCATTGATATTTGTCAATCATCCATTGGGGGTAAATTTTTTCATGTTAGGTGCATATGTCATATTTTAAATTTGTGTGTGCAAGATGGTTTATCAACTTTAAAGAAACATGTAGCCCCAATTAAGGAAGTTCTTGCTTATATAATGAGAAATCATAGTGTAACAAAATTGTGGATTAGATTTTGTAAAATAAATAATATCCCACCTAAAAGATTTTCCCTAGATGTTCCAAACCGATGGAATTCCACTTATAAAATGTTATTCGACTCTTATGATTTTCGTGAACTATTGTGTCAGTTTATTCAACAAATAGAGTATTCAACTATAATATTGCCTCATCAATGGAATATTTGTAATAATTTAAAGAAAATTTTGAAAGTTTTTAAAGATGCTACCGTACAATTATCCGGTTCTTACTATCCCACTTCACTGTTAGTTATAGAACACGCCGCTAAAATTAGTTATATATTTATGCATTTTAAAGATTGTCCAATTTTAGGTGAATGTATTAGCAAGATGAGAACAAAATGGCTTAAATATTTTTTGAACATTCCCCCATTGTTTTTAGTAGCTAAACTATTAGATCCTAGGATATGAGAAGATGGTTTAGAAAAAATACTTGATTATTATTATAAAAATCTATTTTCCACTGGCTTTGATTTGTTTTTAGATAGACCTATCCCAAAAGCAAAAGACGTTGTAACTGAGACTAAAAATATTGTATATGCAAAGTGGTGGGTACGAAGGGCAAACAACTATCATATTCTATCATTGATAGCAAAGGAGATCCTAGCCGCTCCCGCCTCAACCGTCGCCGTAGAAGAAGTATTTAGTGTAGGAGAAAATGTCTTGTCCGATCGAAGGTCAAGATTTTCTCCATATAATTTAGAATATTAAATGGTGCTCGGCGATTGGCATAGAGCCGAACTACGATTTCAAGATAAAAGAAGTAGTTCCGAGGAGGAGGAGGCCTTTGATGAAGATACATCGGGGAGCGAAGCCGAATGAACTACGCCGCTCTTTAGACTTTAGATTAGGTTAATTGTAATTTTATAGATTAGATTTTAGATTAGGTTTATTTTTATTTAATTGTAATAGTTAGGTTGAGGTAAAGGCTCCTAAATGTCTCCCCTTATTTATAAAAGGGTAAGGTTGGTTGTCCCCCTCATTTGTAATTTTGTTTTAATTAATAAAATTTAAGGGTACCGTCCCTTTTTCTTTTATATTCTTTCGTTTATTTTTTTAAAAAAGTTAAGTTTTTATATGAATTTTTGCAAAAAATTAACTTTTTTTATAAAACTTAACAGAAATTGTTAAAAATTTAACTTTTTTTTTTTAATCTGTATACTTGGGCGACCGCCCATATCATTCGGCTCTCTTGGGCGGCCGCCCAAACCAAGTAATTTTTTTTTTGAAAAACTGTAGACTTGGGCGACCGCCCAAATCATTCGGCCCATCTTGGGCGGCCGCCCAAACCAATTTTTTTTTTTTTAAATTGCCGGTTTAAAACCGGAACCGGAACCGTACGCCCGGTTCGAACCGGGAACCGAAACCGTGACTAAACCGGGCCGGTTTCGGTTCAATGGCTGGCTGAACCGTGAACCGCCGGTTTGGAACCGGAACCGGCGGTTTGAACCGGATGGTCACCTCTACACGCAATCTCTGACCTCTGTCCTTACAGCTTCGACATGGCCCGGTACTTCACAAATAAAACCGGCAATTTGAACGAAGACACAGAAAAGAGGACATAGCTGATCAACGCCACGCAAGATTGGTCGGCATCAAGGGACAAATGGGAGAAGCTCAAACAAAGCCTTGAAAGGTTCAAAGGCCTCGAGCCAAACCCCGTCAGAAGAGCATTCCTCGACGCACCAACTCTACCGGGACCCACCACCACCACTATTCACAATGAATTTTGGTTCGGGGAGATCCCTTCTTTGGCAGAAGAACTCGAAAAGCTTTCTGTAAGCACCCCTGCAACAAACAAGCGGGATGAGTCAATATTCGAGCTAACAATGCCCAAGGCAAGAAAAGAAGACTCCACAGAAGATGCCTGGAATGAGCCATCGCTACAACAACTTTTCAGTGAAGAAATCGAAGTGCCAAACCTAATCGATTTTGTGTCTGATAACTCTGTGGTAGCCATGATTGGGGACATCAGGGCGAAGTCTTTTGACCCTCGCATCCTCTCAAGCCCATCCACAATACCACTAAAAAACTGGCCCACCTTCTCTGGACCTGCAGCCAGCAAGAAGGAAATGATCGAACAACTTGGTCTAACCCCTCGCATCCTAGAGTCTAGATTCGAAACACATTCCGAGTCTGTTGTATTTGAATTCGAGTCTCTCGAGTCATCCGATGGCCTTACGCCGGAAGATTATGATTTCATAGCCAAAAATGTATTCCCATATGCTCTAAATGAAAGTTTCGACCTTTTCGAGTATCCTCTCATTGCATCTTTAACAACTGATAAATTAACCAAATCACAAACAGTTAATAACGATTCACTTGACAAAGAAGCAGACACATTAAACGAACAATACATTAAACACATCTTTAAGCATGTTCTCAAACGAGAGGAAAACTGGGACCAAGCTGCCGAGGAGGTTTTAACCAAAGTGAATTTGGGGACTGCTGAAGAGCCTAAAGAGACGCAAATCGAAAGTTTCTTCACTGGCACCGAGCAAGAAGCATTGATTGCGCTGCTCAAAGAATTTGTGGACGTGTTCACTTGGTCCTACTAAGACATGCCCGGCCTAGATCCAGCCATAGTGGAACATCGGATTCCCCTGAATTCCGAGGCTAAGCCCATCAAGCAGAAGCTACGCCGAATCAAGCCAGAATGGTCCTTACAAGTCAAAGAAGAGATCGAAAAGATGCTCCACGTCAGCTTCATAAGGGTGATCGAATACCCGACTTGGCTCTCTAACATAGTCACGGTCACCAAGGCCAATGGAAAAGTATGTTGCTGCGTGGACTTCCGAGATCTTAACAAGCAAGTCCCAAGGATGACTTTCCACTAACAAACATAGACATGTTGGTCGATACTACGACCAATTTCGAGGTCAAGTCCTTCGTGGACGGGTTTGCCGGCTACAATCTAATCAAGATGGCCGAAGAAGATCAAGAGAAAACATCCTTCACAACCCCCTAGGGAACCTATTGCTACACATTAATGCCGTTCGGACTAAAAAATGCTGGGGCTACCTACCAACGGGCAGCGACCGCACTCTTCCACGACATGATCCACAAAGAGATTGAAGTGTACGTCGACGACATGATCATCCATTCAAGGGGATCAGACGGATAACACCTCATCGACTTGAGAAAGTTCTTCGATCGCCTTCGAAAGCATTCAATGAGGTTAAACCCTGCCAAATGCACATTCGGAGTAGTCCGAGGCAAAGTCTTGGGATACATGGTCACAGAACGAGGCATCGAATTCGATCCTCAAAAGATCAAGGCCATAATCGAAATGAGACCACCGCAAACCCAAACAGAAGTGAAAAGCTTCATGGGCCGCCTGCAGTACATCAGCCGCTTCGTCAATCAGTTGACCTCCATGTGCGAGCCAATCTTTCGACTAATGAAAAATAATGCAGACATCGAATGGAACCCGGAATGCCAAGACAGCTTCGAAAAGATAAAGGCGTACCTTGTGAGTCCTTCAATCCTCTGTCCTCCCCATGAGGAGAAGTCACTCTTGCTATACCTGACTGTGACCGACACCGCAGTTGGAGCCATAATATGCCAAGAAAAGAAAGAGCCAAGGGTCGAGAATGCCATCTACTTCGTCAGTCAAAAGTTCCAAGGCAGTGAGCTCAACTACTCAGCCCTCAAGAAAACCTATGCAGCTCTAGTGTGGGTTGTTGAAAAATTATGATACTACATGCAGTCGCACACAGTGCACTTGGTCTCCAAAATGGATCCGGTCAAGTACCTATTTATTCGACAAACCATCACTGTCAATGAGGCTAGCCAAATGGTCTTTATTCCTAGCAGATTTTGACATCATGTACGTGAACCATAAGTCAATCAAGGGACGGGTAATGGCCGAACAATTGACCAATTTCCCAACCGACGAGGCCAAAGGTCCCGAACCACAATTTCCAGACAAAGGAATATTCGCACTTGAAGGCGAAAGTCAATGGCAGCTTTTCTTCGATGGAGCAGCCAACAAAAGAGGAAACGACATTGGAATGCTCTTGGTTGGCCCAAAAGATGAGCACACCCCAATCGCTATAAAGCTAAACTTCGAGGTAACCAACAATGCCGCCGAATACGAAGCATGCGCCGCCGGACTAGAGGCAGCCCTCGAAAGAAGCATCCAAGAGTTGGAGGTTTACGGGGAATCAGCCCTGACCATCAATCAAGTTTCCAACAAATGGAAAACGATAGACCCAGGCTTGCAAAAATACCACGCTTGCATGGAGGACCTCATCACACAATTCAAAGAGGTCACCTTCCACTACTTCCCAAGAGACCGGAACCGATTTGCAGATGCCCTAGCCACCTTGGCTTCTCTCGTGGAAATTCCCGAAGGGAAGGCGATAAAGCCATTCAAAGTAGGAAGAAAGGAAAATCCTTCCTACTGCTGCGAAATCGAACCAGAGCCTAAGTGAAATTACTCGGATTTTTGCGCGCGGCGAGAAGGCGGTTGTCTTTCGCGGATTGGTTGGTGTCTGAGACCTCGCTTTTGGGAAGGAGAGGAGTCGCCACGCGGTTTTTGTATTTTGAGCCCAAACGTTGAAAAACGGCTTTAGTTGGAAAAATGGTATTGTTTTTATTGGTAGCAAAAACTTATGAAAAGGCTTTGAAAGGGGTGTCATTTTTATTGGTAGCAAAAACGAGGAAAACGCTTTTTGAGTACCAGAGATTGTTAGGTTCGGAGGTCACGTTACGTTTCGGGAAGAGTATTTTGAGATCACCTGAAATGCCTCGTATGACGAGTCTTTCTACCTTTATCGAAAATGTATGCGTGTGTGTGTGTGTTTGCATTTTGAAAATGGGGGCTTGAATGACAAGCTTAATCTTGGTTTGAATGTCAAACGTTGATTTTTGTGATTCTGTTTGAAAAGGCGAGCATTTGAATGACAAACGTCGGTTTTGAAGTTTTTTAGGAAAAGTGACACGAATGCTGATTTTGATCTTTTTAAGTGTCAAATGTTAACTTTTATGAAAAGAGCGTTTATGTCAAACGTCGGATTTTGAGTTTGAAGATGATCGTTTGGATGCCAAACGTCATTTCGCGCATTTTTTGAAAGAGAGTTCGAATGTCGAACTCCGATTTTGAACCGGGCATTTCATTGTTAGTGATTTTACGGGAAAAAAGCATTAAATGATTTTTGAGCGACAAATGTCGGCTTTTAAGTTTGAAGATGATCGTTTGGATGCCAAACGTCATTTTGCACGTTTTTGAAAGAGAGTTCGAATGTCGAACTCCGGTTTTGAACCGGGCATTTCATTGTTAGCGATTTTACGGGAAAAAAGCATTAAATGATTTTGATATCAACGAATCGTTTTTGTGACTCGGACTTTGATAAGTAAATACTATCACGAGCCGAACGGCTCGAACTTGTAAATGACAGTATTTAAAGTGCGGTATCGACGGAATCAAACGACCCGGAATTGTAAAGTGCGTTCAACGAGCCAAACAGCTCGGAATTGTAAATTTACGTAAAAGTAAATGACGATCAACGGATCAAACGATCCGGATTTTGTAAATGACATGAAAGTAAATGACGATCGACAGATCAAACGATCCGGAATTGTAAATGACATAAAAGTAACGGAACGGGGCCGGAACGCCGTTTTAACCCGAGATTACTTCTCTTACGGGAAGAGAAGAGGATCAGGGACTAAAACGTATCGGACCCCATTAGACGGTGACGTCTACATTTCAACAACGTTCGTCCGAAACGGTTGTAGCGACTGGTGCGTAAATCGAGACGAAATGAGAGTTCAGGGAGAGAGAGCACTACCTATGGCTAGGGTCGGCTCCTTTAGCTCGATGGGCATATACGGGATACGAAAAGGTGTTTGGAATGGTGTTTCGAGGTGGTGGGGGTTGTATTTGGTTGAAATACGGAGTTTTCACGCAAATCGAGGTGAAACAGGGCTCGGGAGAGTGTGAAAAGGGTTTGGGCCTTGGCTTGAGAGAGAAAGGGAGTAATTTTTGTTGTTGTTAAAATGTTTGACAACCCTCTGTATTTATAGGTGAAATTTGCAAAAGAGTTCAGACGGACTTAGGCTGAATTCCATGGGGTTTTGTGAAACTTTGGAAATTGGAGGGACTTGCTGGCAATTTTGGATTGTCTGCAAAAGAGTCCGGCCGGACATGGACTGCATACCAGGGGTATTTTAGTCTTTTCACACTGAAATGGGATTGAGGTTGACAAGGGAGCTGTGGCACGCGTGCCACGTTTCCAGTGACTCACCAGGTTCATGGGATTTCGTGTTATTATCCCCGATTTTGTCCGTTTTTTAAATAACTGTCCGGAAAATGTCCGAAATGCCTCCGAAAAGTGCCAAAAAGTGAGTTTTTCAGGGAAAGCCATACTTTTACGTGCGACGACGTGTGTTGAGTACGCTTTGACGTTGGGATGCACGGGGCAGTCCCGAGACGTCTCGTTGGCTTGAGAACGGGGAGTGTAACGGGTTTCGGTTAACCTGGAGCGGGCCAGTTAACGGATTCCGGTTAACTTCTAACGGATTTTGGCGATCCGGATTTGGGTACTTACAGTTAGCCCCTCAGCGACGTCACTTTCGAAGGAAGTGGGGTCGTTGAAAAAAGATAAGGATCCAAATCGGGGGATGCCTTACTTTGAAAGACCTGGGCGGTCAGCTGGCTGGACCCTTAGTGAAAGGATTCCTACGTATCCCGAGCGGGAATCAAGCTGATCGTAGTTCGTAGGTGCAAGGAGCCACACGTGGGAACCTTGACCTAAGCAAGACTGTTGGGAGGCGTCTGAACCTGAGATTTCTGAAACCTACGAGGGCGTGTGACACCTCAGACCGGAGTTGCTGGAACATATGAGGGCGTGTGGCGCCTCAAACCGGAGTTGCAAGAACATATGAGGGCATGTGGCACCTCAGACCAGAATTGCTGGAACATATGAGGGCGTGTGGCACCTCAGATCGGAATTGCGAGGATACGTTTATCCTGAGATGAAGGCGTTCATGCCTTGAGTGCTGGACTCATGATGACAGCCAGGTTTATCCACTGAGGATAGGGTGGCAATGATGGGAATGGTTGTGTTAAACTGGCATTATTAACAACACGGAAGGATTGGAATTAAGCATTAAAACATAAAACCCAAGAAGCCCTAGGATCCGTTCTATACAATTAATTTAAATTCCTATGAGATAGAATTAAACCAACCTTGAAACGCTTTCCGGTCTTGAGCTATCGAACGATTTTGATTATGTGATATCGAATCACAAACTTCGTTCTTCAACTTGCTTGAACTCTAGGCCTTGATCGATGAACGAGCGAAGACCCTCTTTCGGTATCCACACCTTTGAATGAATCCAAGAACAACTTCTTGATGATTGCTAGATCTAAACCTTGAAGAATATTGAGAGTATTTAATTATAAATTTTGCTTGAAAAAATTTCGGCTTACCTTTTAGGTCTGACAGAACCCTTGTATTTATACTACAATAGTAGGAATACCTCTCCTAATCGTATTAGGAGAGACAGTGTCAAACCGCGTGCGGCCTACTATGTCGCGCGGTATATTAAGCCATTGGCTTAATATGTCGCGCGGTATATATAGCCAGATACAGAAACTCTCAACTATTCTTCCTCCGGTTTAACCAATTCATTCTAGTTGTGTGTGACCCAATAGGATTACATTATGTTGGCAATGAGTTCGATCATATCGAACCTCATAAGACATAAGCGGACTCTAGCAAGCCATTATGTCTACCCAAATAATGCAACGTAAGAGTTCACGTTTCCAACGGTGTACTTCCATTTATCCCTTTGTCTCACGATGTTATATTGAACACAAGTCATGGTCCTTGTCAACTTGTTATTGTTCAATGCTTTCTCGATTCTTGAGTATAATGATAATTCCAATCATATTGGGGTACGGCCATACACTTTCATCATTATCACTCATCGAGGGGCCCAAGCATAACATCTCTCTTCCGATGGACAAATTCCTTCTTGACTTATCATCCTTCCCATCATGAATCCGATCATGCCAATGATAGTCTTTATAGATATCGTGTTAAGATATCGTTTGACTAAAATCAAACATGACTTTCATCATATGTAAGGTTACGATAATCTTAGGTCTAGGAAATAAATGAAGTAACCGTATGAGATTTAAGTATGACATTTGACCATGACATAAATCTCATGCGGGTCAAGTCCAAATACTTGTTCTCTAACAAGTACCCATAATTTCAATGTGCATCTCTTATGCATATAATCATCACATGATTATCCATTGACAATTATACTAATTATTCTCTTAATAATTAGGGACGGAGATTATTACAATAAATATGCAAACTATATAATAATCAAATAATAAACATAAACTATAAAGATGATACATAACGGTTTTCGCTAAACATAACTAAAGCCTAGGGCATTACACCAACAGTCTCCCACTTGCACTAGGCTCCATTTATGTATCGAATACTCATGGATCTAACATGCCCATCATGCTTCTGCCTATGCGAGTGTCTTTGTAAGTGAATCCCTTATGTCATCATCGGTTGATACTTTGTATATTTTAACGTCTTCTCATTCTTTATGAATTCCTCGAAGAACGTCTAAGTGAGTGTTTGGATCACTGTTGTGACCTTGGTTCCATTGGTTGCACAAGTGGCACCACTATTGTCATAACAAAAGTTTCACCGATTAGTGATACTTGGAAAAACACTTGAAGTATTTCCAAAATACTAAATGAACTTTTGATCCAAACTTGCCTCTCTCAGCTACATCATATGTTGCTAAAGTATGGCCTTAGTAGTAGAATCGGCTACAATTTCTGCTTGGAACTCTTCCAATCAAAACTGCACCTCTAATAAGCACAAACACAAATCCTAATTGCGATTTTAAAATAATTTTGTCAGTTTGGAAGCTAGCATCTTTGTAACCCTTACAACAAGATTAACTTCCAATCTTTCAAATCCCAAGAACGTATCCTTAGTTCTTCTTAAGTACTTAGGATCATCTTGACTGCCATCCATTGGTTCTCAACAGGATCAGATTGGTATCGACTCATCATGCTTATAGCATACGAGACGTCGAGTCTAGTACAAATCATGGCATACATGACAGATCCAAATGCCGAAGCATATGGAACTTCATTCATTTTCCTTTTGCTCATCAGTTGTCATAAGACAATGAGTATTGCTAAGAGAAGTACCATGATCCATTGACAAGCTACTCTTCTTAGACTCTTCTAATAATCTTGTCAATGTGAACACTTTGACTTAAACCAATTTATCCTTCTAGATCCATCTTTATAGATCTTGATGCCAAGGATATAAGCGGCTTCACCCATATCTTTCATTGAGAAACCTTTCCTTGACCAAGACTTAACAGTCTTAAGTGTCGGAACTTGTTTTTCCAATGAGTAAGATATCATTGTAATAAAACAATAGAAATAATACCATGCTCCCACTGAATTTCATGCATACACAAGGTTCATCTTCGTACTTGATAAAGTCAAACTCTTTGACCAATTCATCAAAACAAAGATTCCAATTCCTTGAAGCTTGCTTCAATCCATCTCATGGATTCTTGCAACATGCATACTTTATTAGAGTTTCTTGGATCGACAAACTATTCGGGTTGTGTACTTTTACACATCCTTAATAATCTTTCCATTTAAAGAAAGTCGTTTGACATCCATTTGTCATATCACATAGTCATAATATGCGATTATGGCAATTGAAATTCTAACAGACATCGACATTGTAACTGGCGGAAAAAGTTCAACATAGTCAATACTATGAATTAACCTAAGTCCTTTTGCTACAATCCTTAGTCATGAAAGTATACACCTTCACATCCATGTTGGTCTTTGAAGACCTACTTGCACCCTTTAGTTTTTACACTTTTAGGTAGCCCAATCAAGTTCCAATTAAACTTGATTGTTAAACATGGATTGTAACTTGGATTCCATGGTTCCTAACCATTTATCCAAATTAGGAGAGGACATCGCTTCTTGATAGCAAGTAGGATCGTCATTCTTAATGACTTCCACTTCATCACTTTCCGCAACGAGAAATCACTATTTCTTGAGTTCGGATCGTAACCTATCCAATCTACGATGGACTTGTGCATCTTGAACCGGTTCCACAACTCCTTTGTGAACTTGGTTCCGTCTCTACTCTTGGATCCATGTCATTTTCAGGTTCTTGAACTCTTTTCAAGATTAATTTTACTCCCACTAGATTCTTTATTGAAAAACTATTTCTCAAGAAACGAATCGTATAGAGCAACAAACATTTTGTTCTCTTTGCGGTTGTAAGATTAATTTCCGAAAATAACCTTTGTCAGATTTGGTGCTAACTTATAAGAGACAAGTCTCTTTACATAAGATTCGCAATCCCAAATCTTCATGAAAGACAAACTAAGTTTTCTTCCATGCCACATCTCATGTGGGGCCTTAGGAACTGATTTAGTAGGGACTCGATTCAGTGTAACCGCATTATTTCTAATGCATATCCTCAAAAGGAAATAGGAAATAGGAAAGTCTGATTGACACATCATCGAACGAACCATGTCCTACAAGGTTCAATTCCTCCTTTCAGACACACCATACAATGTGGTGTTCCGGTTGGAGTCAACTTTGAAACGATTTCATAGTTTTGAGATGATTGTCAAACTCTTGGCTCAAATATTCATCACCTCGATCTAATCGAAGTACTTAACAGTTTTACCAAGTTGTTTTGTACTTCATCTTTGAAATGTTCAAAACATCTCAAACGATTCACCTTTGGACTTCATCAGATAGACATAATCATATCTAGATAAGTCTTTAGTGAAATATGATGAAATACCAAAATCCTCCCCTAGCAATGCTGCTTAATAGTTCACATACATCTTATGTATAATGACTAATAAGTCACTAGTCCTCCCACTACTTTAGTGTAGGGTGGTTTGGTCGATAATCCCAATAAATAAGATCCAAAATCCTCAAATGATTCATGGTCATATGAGTCTAAAAGTCCATGTTAATGGAGTTTAGATATATGTTTCTTATTTATTTGACCAAGCCGGCAATGCCATATGAACGCGTTGTTCATATTGTTCGGTTTAGATTTCCCATTTATATTATAGATATCTTCAATGTTATTTTGTTTCTCATCTTCAAGGATATGAAGACTATTTAATGACATATGCATTACAATAAGGCATATTATTAAATAAATATAAAACTTCTTATTGAAAATAAGAAAATTATATCCTTCATCATCCATTTAAGAAACATAAATAATACTCCTACTCAAATCCGGAACGTAGTCATACTTGTTCAAAACAAGTACTACTTCACAAGGCAAAGTGACTTCATAAGTCCCTTATGGCTAATGTTGCAACTCTTGCTCCATTCCCATGCTTAGGTTTAATTTACCTTATTTGAGTAGCTTTCTATTCTTTGTTCCTTGCACATTTAAACAAATGTGAGATCCAATCCGGTATCATATACCCAAGAACAAGAAGTCGAAAGGAAAATATCTATCATATAGATACTTGAAGTAGTAGCAATCATATTGCCCTTCTTCACCTTTTAGGCCTTCCTACAATCTTATTGCATTGGTAGCAAACTGCATCCTTTTGAGACAATTTGGGTTTAGCCTCTTCGGCTTTGACAACTTTTGTCCTAGGTTTAGCAACTTTTGCTTTACCTACTTTTCCTTCCTTTGTGAACCCTTTCTTGTGTTAACCATTAACACAATTTGCGGATTGCTCCTTCTTTCATCATATGAATTAAGAGCTTTCACCACAACATATATCTTTTGCCTAGCTTGCACTTGGAACATTTCCTTTTTGCGTTATGCTATAACAAAAAGAATAGTTATCATGTGCTCAAGGTTCTTCATAAGAGCCTTTAACCATGGTGGCAAATTCAAGGCAAGCAATATTGTCAGAATCATCAATATGTTTCTAATGTTGCTTCCTTATTTGCCCTTTGCAGCATTTGCAATGGGTTTAGTAGGAACGGATTCGTCAAGAACGTACACATTTGCCTAAGACCAATTCTTGAGCGTCTGATCAAATCAGAGTAACTTGTACCGTTCTTTTCGAATTTTGTCCTTCATAAGGACGAATCGCAATTATCATTATGTAATGCTACTTCTACAACAAAATATACAAATTATATGAACACATATCAATATCAACACATTTATCATTTAAGAGCAAATAATGTATTTTACAAATACTCCCACTAAATCATATACCTTCTAATGCTAATAAGCATAATATGCATTTAATGGGCTAAGATCCAACTTTAATTTAATCTCAAGTACGCTATGGCGCACCGCTCAAGATTAAACTAATTAGGTAGAAAACATCAATCATATCGTATATGACTCTTAGGGCTAAGATCCAACTTTAATTTGATCTCAAGTACGCTATGGCGCACCGCTCAAGATCAAACTAATTAGGTAGAAAACATCAATCATATCATATATGACTCTTAGGATCGTTTATGAGATTTATTTAAGACATCATATGTCTAAGCATATTTTAATCTCATCTTATGCCTTGGGTCCAAAACCATTTTGATAACCCAATTAAGTTCATCCATTTTAAACGTATAGGAACCACCATTTCCTCATCTTGCTCGCAAACGGAATAGAATCAAAGCACCTTGCTATGGCAAGCCCACCCAAAACTATCCGAGTGGTCTCAAGTGTTTAAATCATGGATTGGCATAAAGAACTTAAAAGTTAAATGAAGGTTCTTTAAGGTAGATTATAAGCATATCATGAAAGATAGTCATAATCATGCACCAGGTAAGTTCCCAGGAAGATAGGTGAGCCACAAGGACTACTTAAGTACCAACTCTTCCTTAGACAGAACTCTCCTAGTCATGCACAATTAGAAATCAACTCTGATTTGGCAACATAATCACTACCTTTTATAAACAATTAGTTTCCTTTTAAAATTTCGCGTAATTATGACTTGTTTCCATAAACAATCATAAAATCCAAAATTTACAATGTCTAAATCTAAACATATTAGGAAACTATAATGCAATGTTTCAACTAAACATATTAGGAAATCACAATCCAATGTTTCAACTAAACATCTAATAAAATTCTTAACACTTAAGAACAAATAATTCATGCATCGCAATAATTATTAAAATCACATTTTAATCAATTAATCATGCATATCAATGAATCAATCTAGCATGGACTTATAAACTCAATTTTATAACATCCAGATTTTCATATACATTGCAATAATTATTAAAATCACATTTTAATCAATTAATCATGTATATCAATGAATCAATCTATCACGGACTTATAAACTCAATTTTATAACATCCAGATTTTCATATGAACATATCAGATTGTAAACACAATCACGAGAATAGCGAAAAATTGAACAAAGCGATTACGCCCGGTTTTGGCTTATTATGTCGCGTGACAACATCGGCCAGAGGCTTGATATGTCGCGCGACCTAACAGCCAGTTAACCTGAAATCCACATGGCTCAACATGTCGCGCGACATAAGCGGCCAAGTAACGGGATTTCCAGATTCGAACCAATACAGATTACATGTAATTAAATCACGTAAAACATCCCTTTTACGAGATTTAATTCGGATATTCAACGATTTTCACATTGTTTCACATAAACAATTAAAAATTCTATCGCATACAAAACATGCAATAAGCATATAAACAATTTATATCTTAAATCTAGCATGTTAATTCAAACTTAATCATACGAACGGGGCTCTGATACCACTGTTGGGTTTTACGGGTCCATGCGCAGCGGAATTAAGCATTAAAACATAAAACCCAAGAAGCCCTAGGATCCGTTCTATACAATTAATTTAAATTCCTATGAGATAGAATTAAACCAACCTTGAAACGCTTTCCGGTCTTGAGCTATCGAACGATTTTGATTATGTGATATCGAATCACAAACTTCGTTCTTCAACTTGCTTGAACTCTAGGCCTTGATCGATGAACGAGCGAAGACCCTCTTTCGGTATCCACACCTTTGAATGAATCCAAGAACAACTTCTTGATGATTGCTAGATCTAAACCTTGAAGAATATTGAGAGTATTTAATTATAAATTTTGCTTGAAAAAATTTCGGCTTACCTTTTAGGTCTGACAGAACCCTTGTATTTATACTACAATAGTAGGAATACCTCTCCTAATCGTATTAGGAGAGACAGGCTGTCAAACCGCGTACTGGCCTATTATGTCGCGCGGTATATTAAGCCATTGGCTTAATATGTCGCGCGGTATATATAGCCAGATACAGAAACTCTCAACTATTCTTCCTCCGGTTTAACCAATTCATTCTAGTTGTGTGTGACCCAATAGGATTACATTATGTTGGCAATGAGTTCGATCATATCGAACCTCATAAGACATAAGCGGACTCTAGCAAGCCATTATGTCTACCCAAATAATGCAACATAAGAGTTCACGTTTCCAACGGTGTACTTCCATTTATCCCTTTGTCTCACGATGTTATATTGAACACAAGTCATGGTCCTTGTCAACTTGTTATTGTTCAATGCTTTCTCGATTCTTGAGTATAATGATAATTCCAATCATATTGGGGTACGGCCATACACTTTCATCATTATCACTCATCGAGGGGCCCAAGCATAACATCTCTCTTCTGAGGGACAAATTCCTTCTTGACTTATCATCCTTCCCATCATGAATCCGATCATGCCAATGATAGTCTTTATAGATATCGTGTTAAGATATCGTTTGACTAAAATCAAACATGACTTTCATCATATGTAAGGTTACGATAATCTTAGGTCTAGGAAATAAATGAAGTAACCGTATGAGATTTAAGTATGACATTTGACCATGACATAAATCTCATGCGGGTCAAGTCCAGTCACTTGTTCTCTAACAAGTACCCATAATTTCAATGTGCATCTCTTATGCATATAATCATCACATGATTATCCATTGACAATTATACTAATTATTCTCTTAATAATTAGGGACGGAGATTATTACAATAAATATGCAAACTATATAATAATCAAATAATAAACATAAACTATAAAGATGATACATAACGGTTTTCAGTTAAACATAACTAAAGCCTAGGGCATTACACCAACAGTCTCCCACTTGCACTAGGCTCCATTTATGTATCGAATACTCATGGATCTAACATGCCCATCATGCTTCTGCCTATGCGAGTGTCTTTGTAAGTGAATCCCTTATGTCATCATCGGTTGATACTTTGTATATTTTAACGTCTTCTCATTCTTTATGAATTCCTCGAAGAACGTCTAAGTGAGTGTTTGGATCACTGTTGTGACCTTGGTTCCATTGGTTGCACAAGTGGCACCACTATTGTCATAACAAAAGTTTCACCGATTAGTGATACTTGGAAAAACACTTGAAGTATTTCCAAAATACTAAATGAACTTTTGATCCAAACTTGCCTCTCTCAGCTACATCATATGTTGCTAAAGTATGGCCTTAGTAGTAGAATCGGCTACAATTTCTGCTTGGAACTCTTCCAATCAAAACTGCACCTCTAATAAGCACAAACACAAATCCTAATTGCGATTTTAAAATAATTTTGTCAGTTTGGAAGCTAGCATCTTTGTAACCCTTACAACAAGATTAACTTCCAATCTTTCAAATCCCAAGAACGTATCCTTAGTTCTTCTTAAGTACTTAGGATCATCTTGACTGCCATCCATTGGTTCTCAACAGATCGTATTGGTATCGACTCATCATGCTTATAGCATACGAGACGTCGAGTCTAGTACAAATCATGGCATACATGACAGATCCAAATGCCGAAGCATATGGAACTTCATTCATTTTCCTTTTGCTCATCGCTGTCATAAGACAATGAGTATTGCTAAGAGAAGTACCATGATCCATTGACAAGCTACTCTTCTTAGACTCTTCTAATAATCTTGTCAATGTGAACACTTTGACTTAAACCAATTTATCCTTCTAGATCCATCTTTATAGATCTTGATGCCAAGGATATAAGCGGCTTCACCCATATCTTTCATTGAGAAACCTTTCCTTGACCAAGACTTAACAGTCTTAAGTGTCGGAACTTGTTTTTCCAATGAGTAAGATATCATTGTAATAAAACAATAGAAATAATACCATGCTCCCACCGAATTTCATGCATACACAAGGTTCATCTTCGTACTTGATAAAGTCAAACTCTTTGACCAATTCATCAAAACAAAGATTCCAATTCCTTGAAGCTTGCTTCAATCCATCTCATGGATTCTTGCAACATGCATACTTTATTAGAGTTTCTTGGATCGACAAACTATTCGGGTTGTGTACTTTTACACATCCTTAATAATCTTTCCATTTAAAGAAAGTCGTTTGACATCCATTTGTCATATCACATAGTCATAATATGCGATTATGGCAATTGAAATTCTAACAGACATCGACATTGTAGCATGGCGGGAAAAGTTCAACATAGTCAATACTATGAATTAACCTAAGTCCTTTTGCTACAATCCTTAGTCATGAAAGTATACACCTTCACATCCATGTTGGTCTTTGAAGACCTACTTGCACCCTTTAGTTTTTACACTTTTAGGTAGCCCAATCAAGTTCCAATTAAACTTGATTGTTAAACATGGATTGTAACTTGGATTCCATGGTTCCTAACCATTTATCCAAATTAGGAGAGGACATCGCTTCTTGATAGCAAGTAGGATCGTCATTCTTAATGACTTCCACTTCATCACTTTCCGCAACGAGAAATCACTATTTCTTGAGTTCGGATCGTAACCTATCCAATCTACGATGGACTTGTGCATCTTGAACCGGTTCCACAACTCCTTTGTGAACTTGGTTCCGTCTCTACTCTTGGATCCATGTCATTTTCAGGTTCTTGAACTCTTTTCAAGATTAATTTTACTCCCACTAGATTCTTTATTGAAAAACTATTTCTCAAGAAACGAATCGTATAGAGCAACAAACATTTTGTTCTCTTTGCGGTTGTAAGATTAATTTCCGAAAATAACCTTTGTCAGATTTGGTGCTAACTTATAAGAGACAAGTCTCTTTACATAAGATTCGCAATCCCAAATCTTCATGAAAGACAAACTAAGTTTTCTTCCATGCCACATCTCATGTGGGGCCTTAGGAACTGATTTAGTAGGGACTCGATTCACTAACCGCATTATTTCTAATGCATATCCTCAAAAGGAAATAGGAAATAGGAAAGTCTCGATTGACACATCATCGAACGAACCATGTCCTACAAGGTTCAATTCCTCCTTTCAGACACACCATACAATGTGGTGTTCCGGTTGGAGTCAACTTTGAAACGATTTCATAGTTTTGAGATGATTGTCAAACTCTTGGCTCAAATATTCATCACCTCGATCTAATCGAAGTACTTAACAGTTTTACCAAGTTGTTTTGTACTTCATCTTTGAAATGTTCAAAACATCTCAAACGATTCACCTTTGGACTTCATCAGATAGACATAATCATATCTAGATAAGTCTTTAGTGAAATATGATGAAATACCAAAATCCTCCCCTAGCAATGCTGCTTAATAGTTCACATACATCTTATGTATAATGACTAATAAGTCACTAGTCCTCCCACTACTTTAGTGTAGGGTGGTTTGGTCGATAATCCCAATAAATAAGATCCAAAATCCTCAAATGATTCATGGTCATATGAGTCTAAAAGTCCATGTTAATGGAGTTTAGATATATGTTTCTTATTTATTTGACCAAGCCGGCAATGCCATATGAACGCGTTGTTCATATTGTTCGGTTTAGATTTCCCATTTATATTATAGATATCTTCAATGTTATTTTGTTTCTCATCTTCAAGGATATGAAGACTATTTAATGACATATGCATTACAATAAGGCATATTATTAAATAAATATAAAACTTCTTATTGAAAATAAGAAAATTATATCCTTCATCATCCATTTAAGAAACATAAATAATACTCCTACTCAAATCCGGAACGTAGTCATACTTGTTCAAAACAAGTACTACTTCACAAGGCAAAGTGACTTCATAAGTCCCTTATGGCTAATGTTGCAACTCTTGCTCCATTCCCATGCTTAGGTTTAATTTACCTTATTTGAGTAGCTTTCTATTCTTTGTTCCTTGCACATTTAAACAAATGTGAGATCCAATCCGGTATCATATACCCAAGAACAAGAAGTCGAAAGGAAAATATCTATCATATAGATACTTGAAGTAGTAGCAATCATATTGCCCTTCTTCACCTTTTAGGCCTTCCTACAATCTTATTGCATTGGTAGCAAACTGCATCCTTTTGAGACAATTTGGGTTTAGCCTCTTCGGCTTTGACAACTTTTGTCCTAGGTTTAGCAACTTTTGCTTTACCTACTTTTCCTTCCTTTGTGAACCCTTTCTTGTGTTAACCATTAACACAATTTGCGGATTGCTCCTTCTTTCATCATATGAATTAAGAGCTTTCACCACAACATATATCTTTTGCCTAGCTTGCACTTGGAACATTTCCTTTTGCGTTATGCTATAACAAAAAGAATAGTTATCATGTGCTCAAGGTTCTTCATAAGAGCCTTTAACCATGGTGGCAAATTCAAGGCAAGCAATATTGTCGTAATCATCAATATGTTTCTAATGTTGCTTCCTTATTTGCCCTTTGCAACATTTGCAATGGGTTTAGTAGGAACGGATTCGTCAAGAACGTACACATTTGCCTAAGAACAATTCTTGAGCGTCTGATCAAATCAGAGTAACTTGTACCGTTCTTTTCGAATTTTGTCCTTCATAAGGACGAATCGCAATTATCATTATGTAATGCTACTTCTACAACAAAATATACAAATTATATGAACACATATCAATATCAACACATTTATCATTTAAGAGCAAATAATGTATTTTACAAATACTCCCACTAAATCATATACCTTCTAATGCTAATAAGCATAATATGCATTTAATGGGCTAAGATCCAACTTTAATTTAATCTCAAGTACGCTATGGCGCACCGCTCAAGATTAAACTAATTAGGTAGAAAACATCAATCATATCGTATATGACTCTTAGGGCTAAGATCCAACTTTAATTTGATCTCAAGTACGCTATGGCGCACCGCTCAAGATCAAACTAATTAGGTAGAAAACATCAATCATATCATATATGACTCTTAGGATCGTTTATGAGATTTATTTAAGACATCATATGTCTAAGCATATTTTAATCTCATCTTATGCCTTGGGTCCAAAACCATTTTGATAACCCAATTAAGCTCATCCATTTTAAACGTATAGGAACCACCATTTCCTCATCTTGCTCGCAAACGGAATAGAATCAAAGCACCTTGCTATGGCAAGCCCACCCAAAACTATCCGAGTGGTCTCAAGTGTTTAAATCATGGATTGGCATAAAGAACTTAAAAGTTAAATGAAGGTTCTTTAAGGTAGATTATAAGCATATCATGAAAGATAGTCATAATCATGCACCAGGTAAGTTCCCAGGAAGATAGGTGAGCCACAAGGACTACTTAAGTACCAACTCTTCCTTAGACAGAACTCTCCTAGTCATGCACAATTAGAAATCAACTCGATTTGGCAACATAATCACTACCTTTTATAAACAATTAGTTTCCTTTTAAAATTTCGCGTAATTATGACTTGTTTCCATAAACAATCATAAAATCCAAAATTTACAATGTCTAAATCTAAACATATTAGGAAACTATAATGCAATGTTTCAACTAAACATATTAGGAAATCACAATCCAATGTTTCAACTAAACATCTAATAAAATTCTTAACACTTAAGAACAAATAATTCATGCATCGCAATAATTATTAAAATCACATTTTAATCAATTAATCATGCATATCAATGAATCAATCTAGCATGGACTTATAAACTCAATTTTATAACATCCGATTTTCATATACATTGCAATAATTATTAAAATCACATTTTAATCAATTAATCATGTATATCAATGAATCAATCTATCACGGACTTATAAACTCAATTTTATAACATCCAGATTTTCATATCAACATATCGATTGTAAACACAATCACAGAATAGCGTAAAATTGAACAAACCGATTCGCCAGCTTTGGCTTATTATGTCGCGTGACAACATCGCCCGAGGCTTGATATGTCGCGCGACCTAACAGCCAGCTTAACCTGAAATCCACATGGCTCAACATGTCGCGCGACATAAGCAGCCAAGTAACAGATTTCCAGATTCGAACCAATACAGATTACATGTAATTAAATCACGTAAAACATCCCTTTTACAGTATTTAATTCAGCATATTCCGAAAACGATTTTCACATTGTTTCACATAAACAATTAAAAATTCTATCGCATACAAAACATGCAATAAGCATATAAACAATTTATATCTTAAATCTAGCATGTTAATTCAAACTTAATCATACGAACGGGGCTCGATACCACCGTTGGGTTTTACGGGTCCATGCGCAATGGAATTAAGCATTAAAACATAAAACCCAAGAAGCCCTAGGATCCGTTCTATACAATTAATTTAAATTCCTATGAGATAGAATTAAACCAACCTTGAAACGCTTTCCGGTCTTGAGCTATCGAACGATTTTGATTATGTGATATCGAATCACAAACTTCGTTCTTCAACTTGCTTGAACTCTAGGCCTTGATCGATGAACGAGCGAAGACCCTCTTTCGGTATCCACACCTTTGAATGAATCCAAGAACAACTTCTTGATGATTGCTAGATCTAAACCTTGAAGAATATTGAGAGTATTTAATTATAAATTTTGCTTGAAAAAATTTCGGCTTACCTTTTAGGTCCGACGTAACCCTTGTATTTATACTACAATAGTAGGAATACCTCTCCTAATCGTATTAGGAGAGACAGTGTCAAACCGCGTGCGGCCTATTATGTCGCGCGGTATATTAAGCCATTGGCTTAATATGTCGCGCGGTATATATAGCCGATACGTAAACTCTCAACTATTCTTCCTCCGGTTTAACCAATTCATTCTAGTTGTGTGTGACCCAATAGGATTACATTATGTTGGCAATGAGTTCGATCATATCGAACCTCATAAGACATAAGCGGACTCTAGCAAGCCATTATGTCTACCCAAATAATGCAACGTAAGAGTTCACGTTTCCAACGGTGTACTTCCATTTATCCCTTTGTCTCACGATGTTATATTGAACACAAGTCATGGTCCTTGTCAACTTGTTATTGTTCAATGCTTTCTCGATTCTTGAGTATAATGATAATTCCAATCATATTGGGGTACGGCCATACACTTTCATCATTATCACTCATCGAGGGGCCCAAGCATAACATCTCTCTTCCGAGGGACAAATTCCTTCTTGACTTATCATCCTTCCCATCATGAATCCGATCATGCCAATGATAGTCTTTATAGATATCGTGTTAAGATATCGTTTGACTAAAATCAAACATGACTTTCATCATATGTAAGGTTACGATAATCTTAGGTCTAGGAAATAAATGAAGTAACCGTATGAGATTTAAGTATGACATTTGACCATGACATAAATCTCATGCGGGTCAAGTCCAGTCACTTGTTCTCTAACAAGTACCCATAATTTCAATGTGCATCTCTTATGCATATAATCATCACATGATTATCCATTGACAATTATACTAATTATTCTCTTAATAATTAGGGACGGAGATTATTACAATAAATATGCAAACTATATAATAATCAAATAATAAACATAAACTATAAAGATGATACATAACGGTTTTCAGTTAAACATAACTAAAGCCTAGGGCATTACACCAACATGTGACACCTCAGACCGGAGTTGCTGGAACATATGAGGGCGTGTGGCGCCTCAAACCGGAGTTGCAAGAACATATGAGGGCATGTGGCACCTCAGACCAGAATTGCTGGAACATATGAGGGCGTGTGGCACCTCAGATCGGAATTGCGAGGATGCGTTTATCCTGAGATGAAGGCGTTCATGCCTTGAGTGCTGGACTCATGATGACAGCCAGGTTTATCCACTAAGGATAGGGTGGCAATGATGGGAATGGTTGTGTTAAACTGGCATTATTAACAACACGGAAGGATTGACGTTCTAACGACGGGGTTAGGAACGGGATGTGGTCTCGGGAGAGACTGACAACACATTGTTGGGGAAAAGCGTCCAGAGTTCTGACGGGGTCAGTTAGGAACTGAGGGGGTTAATTAACGTTTCTTTTTAGACGGATGGTCTTAGGATCCTGCTGGGGAGGAATGTTCGGGCTTACGGTGATGGCCTAAGAGGGATTGTTGTGCGGGCTTACCTCGATGGCCACTGAAGTGGGACGATCGGGCTTACGACTGGCGGCCGGGGGGATGAACGTTCAGTTACTGAAGTAAAAAGGTATTCGGACTTACGAAGATGGCCGAAGAGGGATTGTTGTGCGGGCTTACCTTGATGGCTGCTGAAGTGGGACGATCGGGCTTACGACTGGCGTCCGGGGAGATGAACGTTCAATTGCTGGAGTGAAAAGGTATTCTAACTTACGAAGATGGCCGAAGAGGGATTGTTGTGCGGGCTTACCTTGATGGCCGCTAAAGTGGGACGATCGGGCTTGCGACTGGCGGCCGGGGAAGTAAATGTTGGTGAAAATCAATGGGAATTTAACGTCGGAAGATGGAGGTCTGATTGAATGTTCGAAGACGGGACTAAGCGTTTGAATGTCAAACGTCGGCTTAGGGCGAAAATGAGCGTTTGAATGTCAAACGTCGATTTGAGATGTAAGTGAGCGTTTGAATGTCAAACATCGACTTGAGATTTAACGCCTGGAGACGAACGTTAGTGAAAAATAACCGGGAATTTAACGTCTGGAGACGAATCGTTAGTGAAAACTAACTGAGAATTTAACGTCTGGAGACAAACGTTAGTGAAAACTAACTGAGAATTAACCTCGGGGGAGGGGGTGTTAGAAAGGTCTAACTTGGTGAAATTTTACACTTTTGGGGGCCAAAAGGGGTAAAATTGAAACTGCGAGAAGCTGAGGGGCCAAATTGGCAAGGAATCTTTTCAGCTGCAAAAAGAGTCCGGCCGGACTCAACCTGAATTTGACCAGGTTCAAATCAACTCCAAGGCCGACGCAAACTAGACCATTTCTACCATTTTTCCAGGCGAGGAAGAGAGAAAGGAGAGAAGAAAAATTACCCCATTTCGTGAGTTTTACTCAGATTCTTGGGGAAAATCAACATGGATGCCGGTTTGGGACCAATGGCTCGCCATAGGAGGACCGATAACGAAAGAATGAGGTTGGTGAGGACCATTTGAACCACCGTTCTTTTCGTGGATCCGTTGGAGTTTTATCCGGCTAGGGACACTCACAAATCCAAAGGAGGGATCAAAAGACAGGTAAACTTCCTTTAAATTCCGTTTAATTTAAGAATGTGCTTTCTTTAATTGTTAGGAATTTGACTAGAAATGAGTTAGGGTTCTTGGTGCCCGAATTGGGGCTTTTGACTTTGCTATGCGCCTTTGTCAAAATTGACTAGAGTGTAGTTCAATTGACACTATGGGTAGATGATATACAAATTTTGGTTGCAAAATTCCATGCCTAGAGGTGTTTTCCGAAATTAAAGTAAATTCAATTCGAGACGAAGTAATTTTTCGAAATGTTCGAAATGATTTGAAAGTTCCGAACTTGACGGAGTTTTTGAAGGGTTTTGAAAGTTCCGAATTCGACGGAGTTTTCGAAATGTTTTGAAAGTTCCGAATTCGACGGAGTTTTCAAAATGTTTTGAAAGTTCCGAATTCGACGGAGTTTTCGAAGGATTTTAAAAGTTTGGGATTTTGGACCGTTAATACTCCAACTGGGATGGACATATTTTAGGAAAAAAATGAGAACTATATCTGTGTTGCATCATTTTGACATGCGTTCGTGCACTCTGTTGATGTCATTTTTGTATTTAACATATTCTTGCCGTATTCACCTGCAGGGGCGAGGGACAGTTGACGTTCACAACATGAAGAGTCGGGGAGCCTTCGAAGCAGTTAGAGCACTGTGGGAGATACTCCCGGACGAGGCTTGAGACGAAGAGAGGAGTCCACAGCAGTTTGTGGTTGACTCCAGTTTGGCTGGATTCATTAGTGCCATAGCCGCGGTGGCTTCGACGCAGAGGGTGAGGTCCTTGTACGTTGCCTTGAGCGAGTACTGGTGGGACACGACCCACACTTTTCACTTCGGGTGGGGGGGGAGGCGAATGTGACTCCCACTGACTTTGCGGCGATCACAGGCTTGCCATTCTGGGGCAACACGCAGGTGTAAGTGGATGGCTACACCCCGGGGCAGTTTTCGGATCTGCTGGATTTTGATATTACCGATGCCAGGGGCTTAGGTATTCGGTACAGGCCGATGGAGACTCATCTGAGGAGGGGTATTATTGCTTATGTGGAGGGGTCTCCGAGGATGACCGCAGAGCGTCTGACTCGAGATGGTTCGCGTTGTCAGCGACCCTGTTTCCTACTTCTGACACATCCTGTCACTTCCCGTTACTTGACTTGTTGACGGATCTGGATGCCATGAGAGGGTTCACATGGGGGGAGGCTGGACTGGCCGAGCTCTACCATGTCTTGGATAGGTTCTCGCGGGGAGAGGAGAACACCTTGTGCTGCTTTTAGTTTGCTTTGGATGTAAGTTCCCATCTTTTTCTCTTCCTTGTCTCATTTTGTACTCGTATGTATCTACTCTGTAGCTGACATAACTTTCCATGTGCTTGACAGGTGTGGGCTTTGGAGGTGTTCCGCCTGCAGAGATGGGAGATCAAGGAGGCGTACGCGTCCTTATTCCCTGCCATGTTGATTTGGCAGAAGGAGGGGAAGAAGCCAGTGTCATCGAGGGAGGGTACTCGGCTGACTTACGAGGAGGTGTCTTTGGCCCTGAGTCGAGAGTTATCCGAGCGGATCCAGCTACCTTGGTGGAACCGGATTAATGTTGGTGTGGTTCAGGTTGCTAGAGAGGTCACACGTCGGCGGAAGCTGCATGTGGGACTTCACTGTGATGCGATGTATCTGGGGGAGAGGGTGACCTATCAGCATGGTTCGGGGTCCCTTCCTTTGGTGCCGATGGACCCGCCTCCACACATGCAGAATCCTTTGTTGATACCGATGGAGGATCTGGAGCGGTATAGACAGAGCGTGTTCTATACCGAGTTTATCATAGAGGGTGCTGTTGGGTATGCATATTTTAACCCTCCTATTTTAGATTAGATTTGATTGATACCATAACCTCCTGTCTATTTTAAGGACTTTAGGACCCTATGTAATGAAGCTTAGACTTCAATTTTTTACCTAAGTCCATTTTATAGAATAGGTTAAATTTAGGCTTGAAGACTGGCACAAGACTCATTGGAATTGAGAGTTGCAGTTCAGAAGTTTCAAACCGCTCCTTCCAACCGCCCTAGCAAAACCGCCCTCAGCACTTGCTTGGTGAAATCTTATGTTTGAAACTACCCTTGAACTACTCCAGAGCAACCGCCCTATGATGAACCGCACCTTGCAGCTCATCATCAACCGCACTCTGCAACCTCACTGGAGTTACCAACCGCTCTTGTCAAACCGCTTGTACTCCAGAACCGCTCCAATGATTGAACCTTGAAGTGAACCGCTCTTTTGTCATTATAATCCACATCAGCAATACCAAATGTCAACCACCTTATCTTGTCACGTGATTCAAAGTCAGAGAAGATCTGCAAGGATCTTGAAAAGGTGACAGGTGTCCAAACCTCATTGCTTGCAGCTGGAGCATTATCAGCTTTATCTGCAACTACTGTACCAAAGGACAAAAGTGGTTGCTGTGGACCAATAAGAAAGCATCAAGTACTGTCCTTCAACAGCTGTGTCCAACGGCTACATTTTGGATGCTTGGGTATAAATACCCCTAATCTTCACCATTTGAAGATTGCTTGAAAATTAGAGAAATTGCTGTGTTCATGTGAAGTTGAAGCTCTGCCCAGAAATTCTTAGTCCTTTGAATCTTCATCTTCATACTTCAAGAAATATTCCCCAGCCCAGAAATCAAGCCTTAACACATTCAAGAATCATTGAGCTCTACATCTCACAGATTTAAAGAGCCTTGATCTTGTTCTCACACACACACCTCACTTGTTCTAATCACATAGATTAAACACTTGAGATACACTGGTTATAGTTTTGGATTTGTTCTTCATAGTAAAGATTTTATTGTACTTTGTAATCTCACAATACTTAATATAAAATCTCTCTTAGAAATCCAAGACTAACCATCTTGGTAGTGGACGTAGATCGTTTATCGATTGAACCACTCCAAATAGCGTGTTCTTACTTTCTGCAATTATATTTCTTGTGCTTACTAATTATTTATCTTTGTCTCTGTTTGATCTTTATTTAGATATCCATTATTGTGAAATAGTGTTTGGAGTTAACATTATCAAAACCTCACTTGTTTGTAAACCGCACGTACCAACTACTTTATTAAAACCGCTTTACAAACCTCCTTTATCAAAACCGCTTTATAACTCTAAATATTCCGCTGTGCATTTTACACTGTCACTTGCAGTCTATTATCAACTGCAAGAGGATTTTGTAAGCAAGAGGTTTAGTTTTTAAAAGAGGGCGAAAAATTTTAAACAAACTATTCACCCCCTCTAGCCGTATTTTCACCCTTGTTGCCACCTTTGGGATCAACAAGTGGTATCGTAGCAAACACATTTTAAAACCACTGCTTTTTCAAGCTTAACAGCCTTGTGTGCCGATTCGATATGGCAACCTCAAAGACAATGACTACCTGTTAACTATTCACACATTCCAATGTTGGACGAAGACCACTTTGACATCTCGGAAGTGCCGAATGCTTATTCATTTGGAAACCATAGATGAAATGTCGTGGAGTGCGTGATCAATGGCCCTCTAATTCCAATGAAGGCTAACACTGATGCAACCACCAATGCTGAAACTCCAGAGGTCAAAAAGCCAAAAGATGAGTGGTCGGATGAAGAGAAAAGATTAGTTGCCTTGGACAGCAAGGCGAGGTTCATCATTTCTGGAACCCTCCCCGTATCAACTCTACATAAAGTGATGTACCTCAAAACCGCAAAGCGTATGTGGGATGCCATAGAGAGCTACCTCGAAGGTGACGAAGAGTGCAAGGAAAACAAATTATACACTGTTGAAAGATCCTACAACAACTTCAACAGTAAAATCCAACGAAACCTTGCGTCAAACCTACGATCGCTATGTTGAGGTAGTTAATGCTTGTAGATCTCTTGGTAAAACTTTAACCGATAAGGAAATCAATATGACTTTCCTATCTCCGCTTTAGGTTCTAGATGGGTAAATAAGGCTACCTCTCTAGAAGACTCCAAAGTATTGGGTACTTGGTCATTAAGTAACTTGTATGCCAATCTTAGAGTCTATGAACTTAAATTAAATCATATTGAAGAGATAGAAGGAAAAACCAAATCGCTTTCTATGTCTGTAGTGGAACATGAAGAGAAACCATCCACATCCAATCAAACCACCGATCCTTCCATATCAACCTCATCACTCATCGAGATGGATGATGATGATTTTGCCATGTTTGTGAAAAGATTCCAAAAATTTAGAAAATCCTCAAAACCTTTCACAAAATCATTTTCAAAAGGCAAACCTCCCGCAACATTTTCTAGGGCTGCAGATACAAAGAAGAAGAGTGACTTGGTATGCTACAATCAGTAGGAAACCCGGCCACTTTGCATCCGAGTGTCCACAGCCTAAATATGAATATATGAAAAGAAAACTTTTCCTTCGAAATTTTCTCATCGTAAGGGAATGGTTGCCGAGGAGGAAGAGAATTCCAAGGAATTAGCAACTTGGATTGAAACAGATTCTCGAGGATGGAAGTGACGGTGAAACCGAAGAGGTTAACCTCTCGCTTAGTTGCAGACGCTTCGATGACTCGCATTCTGAATCATTTGAGTTGCATGATATGGAGGAAAAGGAGGTTTTTGCAAAACTTCCAAATTATAAATTGGATGATGATATTAAACTTACTCCTAGCGTTAAGATAGGAAATTGTTCGTATTCACGTCCCATTTTCTCATCTAAAAATGCTCCACCTTCAAAAGCTATTCCAAAGAAAATTTTGAAAAAGGTGGTGGAAGAGGTTTCTCCCATGGAACATGAAAAGATGTTCAAGGAAGTCTGAAATGGTGATCCATCAATTCTCTAATCTTAAGAAAGCCTTAAGCTTAGCTCATGATGAACTTAATGCGTACAAGACGGAGAAAACCGTGATGAGGTCTGAAATTTCAAATCTTAAGGACCAAATCGAAGTATGTCTCCTCTTGCCGATCGTAACCGCATTCTTGAAACTAAGGTTGCTGCACTTCAACTCGGGAATGATGACTTGGTAACCCAAATCGACGATCGCCAAAAGATTATTGATTCGTGGCTCAAGTCTCAATCCACCAAGGATAAAATCTTGGAATTCCAAGTTCCTCCCGGAACTAAGGATGGTCTAGGGTTTGGATCTCGAGGAAGAGGAGAAGTGTGCATCCTCGAGTGAAAAGGATGAGGAATTTCCAGAACTAACTAAAGAAATTCCCAAGGAGAAGCATGCT
Organism: Adenophora triphylla var. japonica; assembly: GCA_022495995.1. Taxonomy (NCBI): domain Eukaryota; kingdom Viridiplantae; phylum Streptophyta; class Magnoliopsida; order Asterales; family Campanulaceae; genus Adenophora; species Adenophora triphylla. The sequence goes on from JAFEMH010000323.1 coordinate 430,460, forward strand.
AAGGGTAAGGGTAAAGCAAGACAAGTAAATTATGTCTACCCTAAAGGAAAGCAATATGGGAAGAATTCTGTGTTAAAACCTAAGAATTCTGTGGAAGCACCTCCGAAGAGGAAATGGCTTATGGAATTGGTAGAATCCTGCTCCAACCGCTTCGGTGGAAAAGGCGGTTCTGCTAATTTCAGGTCGACCGCGCTTCTTCTTCGACCGCTCCTCCTGCCTTCAAAAGCAAGAATAGCGTTCCCTGTGAAATACGTGGTCAAACCAAAGCCTGTTCCCTTTATATCACTCGGAATGTTAGCCGGAACCGCACCTCCCAAACCGCTTCCTTGTCCCAAACCGCATGGAACTCCTAAGAAGAGTAAGGAGTTAGTAAAACCTCATGATGCTTATAGCTTTTATAAATGTTCTGTGTGTGATGGTTTAGGTCACAAGGCTGCAGAATGCCTTTTGCGGTTCACATCCAATGCCAGAAGAGTAAACCTCCTTCGTCAAGCGAGGTGTGGGTCGTAAAGGGTTGCTAACTTCAGACCCAAGGAATAAAGGGGGACCTCGTTCTTAATGTTTACATTTCAGTCCTCTCGCTTCATGGCCGGTCACTCCAAGGATAATGAATGGTATCTTGACAAAGGGTCAAGCCAAGACATATGACTGGAGATAGATCATTACTTGAAGATGTCGTTGAAGCAAGTGGTCCATCTGTAACCTTTGGTGACAACAACAAAGGCAAGACCATTGGATATGGTGTTATAAGGAGAGGAAACCTAACTATTGAGAAGGTTTCTCTTGTCGATGGACTCAAGCACAACCTCCTTTCAATTTCTCAATTTTGCGACAAAGGAATGCTTTGCAACTTCACGTCATCAAATTGCTTTATCAAAGATAGCATTTCCGGCGTCACCCTACTCACAGGGATTCGTAAGAGTAATATTTACATTATTGATCTAAATTCTGCATGTAGTATTACTAATCTCTGTTTTGTAGCTAAGAATGTGAGCGAAAATAGTTGGCTATGGCACAAGAGGTTGAGCCACTTGAACTTCAAGTATCTTGCAAAGATTGGTAGGGAAAACCTCGTTCGTGGTTTACCCAAAGTGGCCGACCACCATCCAGAGAAATGCAAAGTGCATGCCGGCAGTAGCAACCCGCGTCATCTTTCTCCAAAGAAGACCGCTCCTTCAACTTCAAGATGCTTACAATCGCTTCACATAGATTTGTTTGGACCCGTAACCACCGCGCATTGGAGGAAATGGATATACTTTAGTGGTGGTGGATGATTACTCAAGATATACGTGGGTTGAGATGATGATTTCCAAAGATGATTGCTATGAGATTCTCACCGCACTTTTTAGACGGCTCCAAACTCAAAAAGAAGACGACATCGTTAGTGTTCGATCAGACAATGGAACAGAATTTAAGAACAACGATGTTGCTCAGTATTGTGATGACCATGGGATTGATCACAATTTTTCCACCGCTGGTGTTCCACAACAAAATGGGGTTGTGGAAAGGAAGAATAGGACGTTGATTGAGGCTGGAAAGACTATGATATCTGAAGCGAAGCTACCTCAGTATTTTTGGGCTGAAGCAATCAATACCGCATGCTTCACTCAGAACCTCTCCCTCATCAACAAAACCTATAACAAGACTCCATATGAGCTTTGGCGAGGAAGAACCCCCAACATTGCATTCTTCAAGATTTTTGGCTGCAAATGTTTTGTCCTCTACAACGGAAGAGAAAATAGAGGTAAATTCGGAGCCAAGGCCGACGAAGGTATTTTTGTTGGGTATGCTAAACATTCTATAGCTTTTCGTGTTTTCAACAAAACTAGTTTAAAAATAGTTGAGTCTGTCCATGTTACTTTTGATGAGCATTCTCTCCTTGAGCCACATTTGGCTCCAAATGTTGCTGATGATTTTGTTGAGCATAATGAACCAGGTGAACCTCAAACCGCACCTGAACCTCAACCGCAAAATCCAGCACCCTCAACTGAAATTCCCCAAAACCGCAATTTTGAAACCGCACCCGAAGAACCCTCTCCGTATGCAACCGCAAGGGAAGATGAAGTTGAGAATTCCCTATCCAGCTTTATAGAACCTCTTCGTCAACTTACCTTTCATGACTTCGCCGAAGGATCTAACGATATTCCAATTGAAGATCTTCAAGAAACCTCGCTCCAACCAGACTTACCCCTGAGGTTCGTGAAGTCGCTAGCCACCCCTCACAAATGTAATTGGTGATCTGTTTTCCTGTTCAAACAAGGAGATCAAACTATGACGAGCATACTTCTTTTATCTCAAGTTGAACCCAAGAAGATTGATGAAGCGCTCCAAGATTCCAATTGGGTCATTGCTATGCAAGAAGAACTCAACCGCTTGAAAGATGCAAGGTCTGGACTTTGGTGCCTAGACCTCGGGATCAAGGAGTGATAGGAACTAAGTGGGTATTTAGGAATAAGATGGATGAGAATGGAAGCATCACTAGGAATAAAGCAATGTTGGTTGCACAAGGATATAGGCAAGAAGAAGGAATTGATTATGATGAAACCTTTGCTCCAGTTGCAAGATTGGAAGCTATCAGAATCTTCTTAGCCTACGCCTCTTTCAAGCATTTCAAGTTATATCAAATGGATGTTAAGAGTGCATTCCTCAACGGCGAACTGCAAGAGACCGTGTATGTTGCCCAACCACCTGGATTTGAAGACTCCAAATTTCCCAATCATGTCTACAAACTCCAGAAAGCTTTGTATGGACTTAAGCAAGCTCCAAGGGCATGGTATGAGACTCTTTCTAAATTTTTACTAGAAAAAGGTTTTAAACGTGGTAAAATTGATACAACTCTTTTTATTGCCAAATATAATGAGCATACTTTACTTGTTCAAATTTATGTTGATGATATTATTTTTGGTTCTACTAATGAGTTGCTTTGTAAGCGTTTCGAGAAGCTAATGAAAAGCAAGTTTGAGATGAGCATGATGGGAGAATTAACATTCTTCCTCGGGCTTCAAATCAAGCAATGCGAAGAAGGTATTTTCCTCAGCCAAGCCAAATACACCAAGGAGTTGATAAAGAAGTTTGGATTAGAAAATGCTAAAGCATATGATACTCCTATGGCCACCGGCAATAAGCTAGATAAGGATCTCAAAGGTAAGAAAGTTGATCAGACTTTATATCGAGGTATGATCGGCTCATTACTTTACTTAACTGCCAGTAGGCCCGATATCATGTTTAGTGTCTGTGTATGTGCTCGCTACCAAGCAGATCCTAGAGAAGCACATCTAATTGCAGTCAAGCGTATAATCCGCTATTTATCTGGAACCACTAACCTTGGACTTTGGTATTCCAAAGATTCGAATTTCGATCTTGTAGGTTATTCAGATGCAGATTATGCAGCTTGTACTATTGACAGAAAAGCACTAGTGGTACTTGTCATTTCCTTCGAAATAGACTAGTTGCTTGGGCCAAGAAGAAGCAAGCTTCAGTTTCAGTGTCTACCACAGAGGCTGAGTATATTGCTGCTGGTAGTTGTTGCTGTCAAATTCTTTGGATGAAGCAGCAGTTGGTGGACTATGGAATTGAAGAAGGAAATTGCCCGATCATGTGCGACAACACTTCAACAATTTCAGTCTCCAACAACCCTGTCATGCATTCCAAGACCAAGCACATTGATATCAAGTATCATTTCCTCAAAGACCATGTGGAGAAGAGGAATATCCATTTAGAGTATGTGGGGACAGATAATCAGATTGCTGACATCCTCACCAAGGCTCTTGACTCCAAGAGGTTTTCCTTCCTTAGAGGAGAAATGGATATGCTTGAACTTAAATAAATCCATTCCTTTTATTGACTAACTTGTGTGTTAAGTTTAGGCTGTATCTCTTGTTGAAAATCTTGATATCAACCGCACCATTGTTGAACCGCGGTTATTCAAACCGCTTGAGTGGTCAACCGCCTATGTGGTCAACCGCGTATTATCAACCGCGTACTTCCAACCGCGTATTACCAACCGCATAATGCTTCTGACCGCTCCATCTTCAACCGCCTTCAACATATAGTATTTTCAAAAACATTTTAATTCTTTTCTTAGCTTTAAAGAAGCTAAGCGGTTTTAAAAATCTTTTCAACCGCACTGCCACGTGGACCCCAGGTAAGTTCTTTTATTTTTCATTTCAGTCCACATTTTGACATAAGGGCATTTTTGCAAATATTTTCCCACGTTATTTTAAAATTTAAATGCATTTAATGTAAAGGGAACATTAGCATTTAAAGCTCTCTTGTCAGCCGTCATTGGCAAAAGAGAAGAAGATGAAAGGGTGCAAACAGAGAAATGATTTCTTTTATGGGAAAATTAAAATGTCTTTTCAACTGTCCTTTGCTTGAGAATGTTCCTATAAATAACTACCAACTCTTACAATTTCACCTTTTCACTCTCTGCACCGTGTACCTTTCTTACCAACTTCATCTTCTCTCTCTCTCTCTAAGAACTCAAAACCTTCAAATCTTCAAACTTAGTTCTTGAATCTTCAATGGCACCTAAAGCACCATTCACTGATATGGTATGTCTTTCTTAACTTCATCTCTCTTCATTTATGTACAAATGTCTATGAATCCGCCATTAATGGACCTTCAAGCTTCGAAACCCTTGAAGAGATTTTTGTTCATAACTGTCTATTTAGTTGATCATTTTGCATGATTTCAGTTGGGTTATGCTCGGAATTGTTGTTAGATTCTTTATATGTAATTTATTTTACGATCAACCAATGATTTGAACACTGATTTTGGATTTTAAAATTTTCTTATTCGAAAACCCATTTGAGTGTTCCTGCTTGTTCTTGGTGATTCTGAGCAAAGTACGAATTTTTAATGTTATATTGTTAATCTACTGCTCAATGTGATCATTTTGACATGTTATTTGTTGATTTTGGTGAACTTTTGTTGAAACTCTATTCTTAGTGTTCTAAGTTTTCTTCGTGTTCATCATGTCTTCAACATGTCTGTTCATATGCCTTGAATGTTTATCACATGTTTTGGTTCATCTGATTTTCACACATGTGTTTGTACTTAGATATTTTTCATAAATTTTATGCACTACTGTGAATATCAACCGCATGATGTTGTTTGGAACCGCCTTCTTGAAATTCCTTGATTTCAACCGCATGTACATTTCCTACCACATACATCCTTCAACCGCATGTAAATTATGAACCGCATGTCTCTATGAACCGCACTATACTTTGAAACCGCATGCTTGTTAATTCTTCCTTTGCAACTGCATACTAAGTTTGTTTGAGATATTACTTAGTATATAAGCTGGACACCATAACCTTCCTCTCTAAGCACCGCTTGCAGTGTGGGATAAACTTGGATTACAATGCCACGTACTAGTATAATCTCTTGCATATTTTCAACATGTTTTAATTATGTTCACAATTTACTTGAGGTTTGGAGTTCTCAACATTTTCAACCGCATCAATTGCCAACCGCATAGATGCCCAAACCGCTTGTGAATTGTGAATCACTGTTTGGATCTAAACCCTTTGTTTCATTTTGTAGGATCCTAAGTTCTCTCTACCAGGATATGAGATCAATGAGCCTGAGCTCCAATGAGATGCTCTTGGTAGAGAGTTGATCAGAAGACTCACTACCTCTGGAATCCTCCCTCTCTTCAACAAAGGCCAATCTTATATCATTCCTTCCTTTGTGGATCAGTTCTACTCCTCTGCTGTTCTAGGAGACAGAGAATTATCAGATGGCACCAAGATCAAATGCCTGGTTGGCAGTGTTGAAGGCTTCGATATATCCATTGATCATCTGGATATTAGAAGTACTTTTGGATTTCATGTTTCTGGATGCCCCATGGAGGTTGATCAGAAAGTGTTGGATGCAACCGCTATATCAACTGTCAATCTGACCTCTCTCTCTGGTTATTACAAGAAGAAGGCAAGGAGGGAATTTGGTGAACTTATGAGCCACTTGGGCTATTTAGTAGGAATGTCTGTGTGTGGTAAGACTGGCAACCACAACAACTTCACTACTCAGCAATGGATTTACTGCTGTGCCATTTATAATGGAATTAAGCTGAATTGGCCCAAGATTCTGATGAAGGAAATGGCTAGTTCCATTGACGCTTATCAATCCAAAATCAAAAATGAACACCAGAGATGGAGACCATTCTGCAGGCTCCTAACCGCGTTGTTCACCAGCTATCAACACTTGGAGGATCTCAGAATCTCAACTCCTGAGTTATCAGTACCAATGGGTGAAGGTGACTCCCTTGGAACCAGGGTTTGTCACAACTTCAGATACTCATTTGGAGATACCCAGTACAAATTTCTATATGATGCTGATACTCTCAACCCCAAGGAGTTCTATGTTGAAATGACTCCAGCAACCGCGGTTACTGCTCTAGGAAAGGCAATCAAGAAGGCCTCTAGAAAGAAAAATATTGTCCTAGAACCACAAGCCAAGAAGCCAAGGACCGCACCACATCAACCGCGTGTTCAAACCGCAGGTGCTAGTCAAAGTGCTAAGCCTCAGGAGAAATTTGGTTTGAGAGATGAGCCTACTGATGAGGAAGAAGAAGAGGATGCTGGTATTGCCCCTCTTATCAAGAAGGCAAAATCTGTGAAGACTGCTACTGCCAATCTCACAGAGGAAGATAAGGTTGCTTTTTATAAAGCAAAAATTGACAAGTTGGAAAGAAGGGCAGATTTGAGGAAGGCTGCCAAGGGAAAGAAACCATCTTCTGAACCGCTTACTACTTCTCAACCGCAAGCTCAAGTTCAACCTCCTGTTCAACCGCAACCCCAACCGCAACCTACTCCTCAATCCCAACCGCTTCAAACTCCTCCAACCTCACCTACTCAAACCTCTTCCCCAATTCCTACCCAACACCTTTCTCCTTCCAAATCTATTTCCCCCAAACCGCTCACTCCTTCTCCACCTCCCAAGATTGCAACCGCTCAGGGGGAGAATCCCAAGAAGAGGAGATTCAAACAAATGGCCAAGAAAACAACTCCTCCAAAGAAACACTATCTTCACACTATTGCCAAATCCAACATCAAAATACCTGGTGAAACCTCCTCATATTTTGATAAATCCTCCTCCCAAACCAATTCAAATTCATCATCCCCTTCTGAATTTCAAACCCCTCAAAATCAAGCCACCTCAAATCCCAAAGCCTTTACTGAATGGACATCCAAGCCATCAGCAGGCCCATCCCATTCAACCTCTAGACTTAGATCTCCAACTCCTTCACCACAAAATTCACCTATACACCAATCATCCCCTCATAACTCAAACCGCACCCAAAAATCCCCTTCTAAATCCCCTATCTCTTCCCCACAAAAATCCAACTCAACTCATTCCAACACAATCACTTCAACTCCTCCTTCTGCTTCTATTCCTATTCAAACTGCCCCTACATCAACCGCGCCAATCTCAACCAACCAAATCTCAACCGCTCTAACTCCAACTACCTCTATTCCAACTACCCTACTTTCAACCGCATCTATATCAACCGCTCCCATCCCAACCGCTCCCATCCCAACCGCCCCATTGACCTTACCTCCAACTCTACCCATCTCAACTCTAACCTCATCTCCCTATACAGTTCCTGCCTCTCGTATTTTTCAAACCCTCCTTTCCCAAATCCCTTCAACCGCTCCTCCTACCTATTCTGAACCGCCACCTGCCTTCACTTTTATTCCTTCATCATCAACCGCTCCTCCACCCACTGACTACTCCCAAATCCTTTCTACCCTTAATCTTATCCAATCTCAACTACTCATAAACCAAGGCCACATTATCAAGCTAACCGCTTCTAATGCCTCCCTTGAGTCTTCCAACCGCTCCCTTCAAAAGTTAGCTGAATCTCAATCTCATTTGATTGCCTCTCAAACCCTTCAAATGGCTGATCATAAGAACTCCCTCAAGAGTTTTGCTCAGAGGCTTGATGCCATTAAGGGGGAGAAGGACTTAGCAAACATTGTCAAATCCTCAGCTGAGTCCTGCTTTGAAGGTTTCAAGAAGGATCTAGCTGAAGGTGTTGTTCAAATTCAATCATTTGGAGATTCTGATCTCAAGGAAATGATTTCTCAGCTTGCAACCTCCTCCAAAACCGCCTTTGATTCCCTTCAAGCTGAATTCCTTAAAACTGTCAATTCTCAACCGCCTTCTACTCAAGACTTTCAAACCGCCTTGAATGCGGTTGAAGCAAATATCCTTCTGGAAATTGATAATGTCAATGAGAAGCTGGAGATCAAAACAAACTCCCTTGATGATGCTTTGATGGCCAAGCTGAATGAGGTCAAGGATGAATTCAATGACCGCCTTGAAAATATCAAGTTAGGATTCACCACCAAACTTGAAGCCACAGTCAATGAGCTGAAATCCTCCATCCAAGTGACTGTGAATCTTGATGAAATGACTGAAGCTATCTCTTCTCAGACCGCAGCAGTTCAGGGGGAGGTTCAAACCTTGTACAATTCTCTGAACTCCTCTTTTCACACCTTGATTGATGAGCTAACTGATCAAGTGTCTGATAACTCCAAGGCAGTCTCTGATGCCAATCTCAAGATTGATTCTCAAGCAAATATCTTAGAGAGATTGGTGACCGCTCAAGGAAGGACCGCAGAAGAGGTGAGAAAAATTAGAAAATCCCTGAAGTCTGAAACCTCTGCATCAAATCTTGCCAGGAACCCTGAGATCAACCAACCGCAGCAGCAGCAGCAAGGTCAAGAACCGCATCAACCTTAAACCGCTATTGCTCTGTATTTTTTTGGTAAACTCTTTTGTTGTTGGACCGCACTCTCATTGTATTTCCTTTTGTCCAACTTACTTTTGTTTTTTTTGTAACCCTGTAATTTTCTTTCATTCCTGTTTTGTAACCATTTGAGGAATTAATGGAAATTGCATCATGGTTCCAAAAACCTTGTTCATATCAAACTGCTTGTTTGTAGAACAATGAAACCTCTTATGGTTTTAAACCTCATTCAAATATTTTTCAACTTAAAATCATATTTTTTTGAATTGAAGTTTAAACATTCAGTTTAAACCGCACTTTGAACTCAAACTCATATTTCTTAAGTGCACTGAATGCATTTCTCTACTTTCCATATTGTAAGTTTTTATCTCTTAGAAAGTATAGAAATCTATAGCTTAAGCTAAGTGTGTGCATTGACTTGGGACATGAATTACCATGTTAATTCTTATGGACATGTTTTTACCAAGAACAATGTTTGCTTTAGTTATAGTAGGTAATGGCATCAATCAAATAGGGGGAGATTGTTGGGTATGCATATTTTAACCCTCCTATTTTAGATTAGATTTGATTGATACCATAACCTCCTGTCTATTTTAAGGACTTTAGGACCCTATGTAATGAAGCTTAGACTTCAATTTTTTACCTAAGTCCATTTTATAGAATAGGTTAAATTTAGGCTTGAAGACTGGCACAAGACTCATTGGAATTGAGAGTTGCAGTTCAGAAGTTTCAAACCGCTCCTTCCAACCGCCCTAGCAAAACCGCCCTCAGCACTTGCTTGGTGAAATCTTATGTTTGAAACTACCCTTGAACTACTCCAGAGCAACCGCCCTATGATGAACCGCACCTTGCAGCTCATCATCAACCGCACTCTGCAACCTCACTGGAGTTACCAACCGCTCTTGTCAAACCGCTTGTACTCCAGAACCGCTCCAATGATTGAACCTTGAAGTGAACCGCTCTTTTGTCATTATAATCCACATCAGCAATACCAAATGTCAACCACCTTATCTTGTCACGTGATTCAAAGTCAGAGAAGATGCAAGGATCTTGAAAAGGTGACAGGTGTCCAAACCTCATTGCTTGCAATGGAGCATTATCGCCTTTATCTGCAACTACCGTACCAAAGGACAAAAGTGGTTGCCTGTGGACCAATAAGAAAGCATCAAGTACCGTCCTTCAACAAATGTGTCCAACGGCTATATTTTGGATGCTTGGGTATAAATACCCCTAATCTTCACCATTTGAAGATTGCTTGAAAATTAGAGAAATTGCCGTGTTCATGTGAAGTTGAAGCTACGCCGTAAATTCTTAGTCCTTTGAATCTTCATCTTCATACTTCAAGAAATATTCCCGGTAAATCAAGCCTTAACACATTCAAGAATCATTGAGCTCTACATCTCACAGATTTAAAGAGCCTTGATCTTGTTCTCACACACACACCTCACTTGTTCTAATCACATAGATTAAACACTTGAGATACACTGGTTATAGTTTTGGATTTGTTCTTCATAGTAAAGATTTTATTGTACTTTGTAATCTCACAATACTTAATATAAAATCTCTCTTAGAAATCCAAGACTAACCATCTTGGTAGTGGACGTAGATCGTTTATCGATTGAACCACTCCAAATAGCGTGTTCTTACTTTCTGCAATTATATTTCTTGTGCTTACTAATTATTTATCTTTGTCTCTGTTTGATCTTTATTTAGATATCCATTATTGTGAAATAGTGTTTGGAGTTAACATTATCAAAACCTCACTTGTTTGTAAACCGCACGTACCAACTACTTTATTAAAACCGCTTTACAAACCTCCTCTATCAAAACCGCTTTATAACTCTAAATATTCCACTGTGCATTTTACACTGTCACTTGCAGTCTATTATCAACTGCAAGAGGATTTTGTAAGCAAGAGGTTTAGTTTTTAAAAGAGGGCGAAAAATTTTAAACAGCTATTCACCCCCCCCTCTAGCTGTATTTTCACCCTTGTTGCCACCTTTGGGACCAACAGGTGCCGACTATGACATCTTCTTGAGGACGAGGCTGAGGAGCCCGCAGGTGCTACACAGGGAGGGTGAGGGCCCTGGATATCCCCGAGACTACCCGCTCCCTCGCGCTAGGCTGGCATATGAGGGGCTGGATGGTTCCCATAGGCAGTTGGTGATCCCTATTCCTGAGGAGACGAGGCCTTGGTACAGAGTGGACCCCAATGCCATGGTGAGTGCTTTTGATTTTCTGCACTTGATAGTAGCATTCTGCAAATGTTGCATATGTGCTGTCTGTTTATCTTTTGACAACTTTCCTGGTTTGCAGGTGTTGGCCGTATGTACAACCAGGCCATGAGATAGTTGGACGGGTGGGCCAACTATGCTAGGAGACTCGTGGAGTTCCTGCGGTGTAATTCTCAGAGGAGTACGGCTGTGCATGAGCCGAGGCCGTCTAGGCCGAGAGATTCGTCTGCCTCCATGACTGGTGGGGCGGACTTTACGCAGGGATTTGGCCAGTTCTCTGGCGGGACGGCGGGGTTCGGAGCTCGTCACTCTTCGTACTCGGGGCACAAACAGGGAGAGTCCTCGGGGTCGTAGGCGCAGAGGCGGCCTTTCTCGTTTTCCCGCCTGGAGGAATTTGGAGAGTACCTGTGCTCGGTGGACTCGGCTGCTGCAGGGCAGTACATCGAGTGCTCGGATGACGAGCAGGACTCTGAGTAGTCCTCCTTTGCTTTATTTAGACAAAATGTGTGTATTGTCCAAACGATTTGAATTGTACTTGAAAAGGCGCCCTTGAGGTGGAACCTTGCATTTTGCATATCTATTTAGTGACTACCTTCTTTTATTTTGGCAAATAAGCAAGTATGCTAATCAAAAATAAATAAAAATGAAACATGCATAAAAATTCGAATTGGTCAAAATTTATGCCTATATGCACTATTACTTAATTAATTGCACTGTTGCACGAGCCCAGGGCGGAAGTGGTGATGGCAATGGTTGATTGAAACCATGGGTGCACGCAGTTTCAAGGAGGCTTGAACAGGGCTTGGTTTTGAAATGTTTCCAAATTAAAAGCAGCTGGCTGTAGAGTTGACCCAGTCAACTTGAGAAACAGTCCGGTCGGACTTGGACTCAATTTCTAGAATCTTTTAAATTGCAGTTCAGCTTTTGCAATTGTAAAAAACTGCACGTTTGCTTCGATCAATCAGCTGATTTTCTCTCAACTTCTTGAAGGTTTTCTTTGCTTTTTCGGCTTCATTTCCTAGGCTATCATCTCAGATGCAAGAGCGATACTTGGATAATTTCCAGTCGTAGGTACGGCACCACGCGAGGCAAAACAAGAGTTTTTTCGAGGGTTGTTACAGGATGAAATCTGTTTGGGCTTTGAAGGAGCTCATGCCAGATTGGAATCTTTTGAGAGCTGCGGCTCGTTTCTGGGACGTACGGAGGCATGTGTATAACTTTTCATACAACGAGATCACTCCCACGTTTGAAGATTTCCGGGCCATTTTAAGAGGACCTGAGACGGAACAACTAGTTCTTTCCTTGGCGGGTGGCATGGCCACTGTTGAGAAGTTAGTGTCTCTGCTTGGTATCTCAGCTGAAGAAGCATATGGGATGCTAATACTGAATACATATTATGTCGACATTTCGGGGCTGCCCGATAAATTTGCCGGTGTCGAGGGGAGTGTTTTCGCGTGGGACGCGTTTGCTCTGTGCGCGATTGCTACTTTGTTCACATTCACGTCCCTGGGTGTGTGCCATCACAGTGTACTAGACCTGGTGAGGCAGTGCCGAAATGGGGGAGACATCGTGCCTTTGGTCCTGGGCGAGACGTTCTGGGGCATAGGTCGGATGGCGACCGGCAGCCGATACATGTGGGGAGGGAGTCCCGCTATGCTCACTATGTGGTTGAGGGAGAGATTGCAGATGATGCCCGAGGTGCCAGTGTCTTGTGACGCTTGGTCCTCTTCTCGACGTCCTCTGGTGATAGGGGGCGATCATGCTGAACTGGAGCTCTGGATGGACAGACTCCGCACGCGTCACTTGCGATGGTGGGTTCCTCATTGGAAGCTACAGACTTGTCGGACCGCTCAGAAGGGTCTTTTGGTTGTCAGAGTACCGGGGTTGTCCAAGATTGCTTTCTACATTCCATCCTTGGTGCTGCGACAGTACGAGCTGGAGCAGGTGCCATTGACGGGTTTGGATCATGCTGCTACCTTCGAGGTGGGATCTCTGCTGATGGAAGATCCTTCAACATTATTGCTTCTCACGCGGTTGTGGCAATACACGTCCTTTCCTGCCAGGGTTCTCTTTCACCGGAGAGGGGGCATTGTTCTGTCTACGCAGTATCTGAACTGGTATGAAGAGTGTATGGGGGAGACACAGATGTCTATCTTGTGGAGGCAGAGGGAGCTGTTGGGTGTTGATTACCTTGATGGCTCGACTTTTCGGAGGGCCGAAGCGGGAGCTAACCCTCGGAATAGTACTGGGGACGACATGGCTGACTACGAGGCTAATGCTAGTCGGGAGGCTGATCAAAGCACGGTCATGATGGCTCGAAGAGAGGTGGCTCAAGATAGAGCTAGGGAATGGGCTGCGTTGGCAGCTGCCGGTTTGACGGAGGCATCGGGAAGGGTCCCTGAGCCGGGTAGAAGGACTACGGGAATATTCCCTGTGAAGGTGAAGAATACTCGCCACGGAAAAGGGTAGGGGAAGAAGGATGAAGGACCAAGTACGGGAGACTAGGTTGACCTTCCTGTCTGGAGTATCCACCCACTGTCATTGCAGATACATTAACTGATTAATGTTTTATTGTAGTTTTGCTAGCGTGTAGCGTGTCAAGAGTTGAACGTGCTTGAACTCATCAAATATTGTTTTAACCGTAATGAATTTGTAGGTTAATTGAAAAGAGTTTTTTGAAACACAAGCAATTGATGCTTATTTGTTTTTTGTTTTTTTTTGTTTTTGAGACCGAACCAATGATGGCTGCCTATGTTCCCCTTTTACAATTGTACTAAGGGGCTCAAGTCATTGTAGTTCGACACTTTAGGTGAATTTGAGAAAAAACAAAAGACAAAAGAAGTACGACCCTGTTTTTTTACCTGGATCATTATCGGGAATGTATCCAGTTGGGTATTACTCTTTTAGCACTTTAATTTTACTGAGGGGTGGTGTATGGGGAAGGAGAGTTGACTCGTGCTCTTCCTCAAACGAAGTATCTGCGGAGCTTGCTTCCGTTCACGGGGTTAACGAAAGGGTTCCCATCCAAATCTGCTAACTTCATGGCTCCTCCGGAGAAGATTCTTTGTACCACGAATGGGCCTATCCAGGTAGGCTCCCACTTTCCGAGGGGATTGGTCTGCGTAGGAGGCTTTTCCTTTAGCACCAAGTCGCCTTCTCTGATGTCTCGGACCTTGACTTTCTTATCAAATGCTCGGGCCATTCTGCTTTGGTAGGCACGAGTGTGCTCCATGGCTTTCAATCTGCGCTCATCGAGTAGAGCAAGTTCGTCGTGACGGCTCTGTAGCCATTCGACTTCATTGATCCCATTTTCCAAGAGGACTCGGAGGGATGGAATTTCCATTTCCACGGGTAACATTGCTTCCCTTCCGTATGTAAGTGCGAACGGAGTCTCCCCTGTGCCGGTTCTGACTGATGTTCTGTATCCCCAGAGGGCTAGATGTAGCTTTTCGAGCCAGTACCAACCTCTGGTGGTCATCTTTCTGATTATCATTGCGAGAGTCTTGTTTGCTGCCTCTACTGCACCATTGGTCTGTGGTCTGTAGGGAGAAGACTTGTGGCGTGTGACTCTGAATTCGGTCAGCAGTTGGTCACAATCTCCTTCGAAGTGGGTCCCATTATCAGATATGATCTCGTTGGGCACTCTGTATCGGCACATGATGTTCTCTTTGATGAACTCGGCCACCTTCTTAGAATTCAGTACCTTGTATGATCTGGCTTCTACCCATTTGGTGAAGTAGTAGACTGCGACTAGAATGAACTCGTGACCATTGCTCCCTGGCGGAGTGATTTTGCTGATGACGTCGATTCCCCATGTGGCGAAAGGCCATGGCGTAGTCATGCAATAGAGTTCACGAGGAGGGATGTGATTAAGGTTGGAGAACCGTTGACATTTGTCGCAACTTCTGACGAACTGGATGCAGTCTGTTTCCATTGATACACAATAGTATCCCATACGGAGGATGATCTGTGTCAATGCTCTGGCATTTAGGTGCGGACCGCAGGTTCCGTTGTGAACTTCGTTCATTAGCTCGCTGGCTTTTTCTTTATTTACACACCGAAGGAGTGGCCCTTGGTGGCGCTTCTTGTACAACATACCCCCCAGAATGACGAAATGGGATGCCAGGCATTTTAATGCATCATGTTTTTGGCTTTGATCCCTTCTTTGTATTTTCCATCTTCATTTGTGAAGGAAGTTTCTCCGTTTTGGAGGAACTGATAGATTTGATTGTACCAGGGTTCGTCGATCAGTTCATTTTTTATTTCAATCTCACAGCAATAAGCGGGTGTTTCCCGTTTGCCTATTCTGAGGGGTTTTACTGATTTCCCATCGGGAATTTCGACAAGAGAGGCGAGGGTTTCCAGGGCATCTGCGAAGCGATTCCTGTCTCTTGGCAAATAATGAAAAGAGATGTCCTTGAACTGAGCAATGAGCTCCTCCATGTACGTGTGGTACTTCTAGAGGCCAGAATCTATCATCTTCCATTTGTTGGACACTTGATTGATGATCAATGCTGAGTCTCCGTATACTTCCAGTTCTGAGATGTTGCGCTCGAGAGCGGCTTCTAGACCGGCTGCGCAAGCTTCATACTCTGCTGCATTGTTGGTTGTTTCAAAATTCAGTTTGATGGCTATGGGAGTGTGCTCGTCCTTGGGATCGACAAGGAGCATTCCAATACCATTTCCCTTCTTGTTGGCTGCCCCATCGAAGAAGAGTTGCCAACGGTTTGCGCTGTCAAGTGAAAAGATTCCGTCGTCCGGAAATTGCGGATCAGGACCCTTGGGTTCACTGCTTGGGAAGTCTGCCAGCTGATCTGCCATTACTCTGCCCTTTGTTGATTTTCTGACCATGTACTTGATGTCGAACTCAGCCAGGAAGAATGACCACTTGGCTAGTCTTATTGACAGGGATGGCTTGTCAAAGAGATTTCGGACGGGGTCCATCTTGGAGACCAGGAGCACTAAATGTAACTGCATGTAGTGTTTCAGTTTCCCGACTACCCATACCAAGGCGGTACAAGTTTTCTCTAATGCTGAGTAGCTGAGTTCACTTCCCTAAAGCTTTCGGCTTACGAAGTAGATTGCATGCTCAACTTTGGAATCTTTCTGTTCTTGTGCCAGCATTGCTCCGATTGACATGTCTGTTACTGTCAAGTACAGGAGGAGTGGCTTGTCTTCATGTGGCGGGCACAGGATTGGGGGATTCACCAAGTATGTCTTGATTTTCTCGAAAGCTGTCTGGCACTCGGAGTCCCATTTGATGTCGGCATTCTACTTCATCAGCTTGAACATTGGCTCGCAGAGAGATGTCAACTGGTTGATGAAACGACTGATGTACTGAAGTCTTCCCATAAAACTTTTCACTTCTGTCAGTGTCTGTGGCAGCTTCATGTCGATGATGGCCTTGATTTTCTTGGAATCGTCTTTGATACCTCTTTCTGTAACCATGTACCCCAGTACTTTGCCTCGCTTGACGCCGAAGGTGCACTTCGTAGGGTTCAATCTCATGGAGTGCTTTCTGAGTCTGTTGAAGAACTTTCTCAGATCTGTCATGTGCTGCATATCTGATCCTCTGGAGTGGATGATCATGTCATCGACATATACTTCGATTTACTTGTGGATCATGTCATGGAAGAGGGCTGTTGCAGCCCGCTGGTAAGTAGCCCCAGCGTTCTTCAGATCGAATGGCATGACCATGTAACAGTATGTCCCCCATGGAGTGGTGAAAGCAGTCTTGGCTTGATCTTCCTCGGACATTTTGATCTGATTGTATCCGGCAAACCCATCCACGAAGGACTTTACTTCGAAATTTACCGTGGTATCGACTAGCATGTCGATGTTGGGCAGTAGGAAATCATCTTTAGGGCTGGCCTTGTTGAGATCTCGAAAATCCACACAGCATCTGACCTTTCCATTGGCCTTGGTGACCGTCACGATGTTGGAGAGCCATGTCGGGTACTCAATTACTCTGATGAAACCGACGCGGAGCATTTTCTCAATTTTTTCTTTTACTTGCAGGGACCACTCTGGCTTGATCTTGCACAATTTCTATTTGACAGACTTGGATTCTGGATCCAGGGGAATTCTGTGCTCCACAATTGAGGGATCGAGTCCTGGCATGTTCTGATATGACCAGGCGAACACATCAACATACTCCTTGAGGAGATCTATCAGAGCTTCTTTTTCTGCATTGGCGAAGAAACTGCCCACTTGTGTCTCTTTAGGCTCTTGTACTGACCCCAGGTTCACTTTGGTCATAACCTCTTCGGCAGCTTGGGCCCGATTGTCCTCTTGGTCTACTACACGCTTGAGAACTTCTTTAATGTATTGTTCATTTAATGTGTCTGCTTCTTTATCAAGTGAGTCATTATTAACGTCTTTTAAGTTGTTTGTTAACTTATCAGTTGTTAAAGTGGCAATGAGGGGATACTCCGAAAGGTCAGACTTTTCATTAAATGCGAACGGGAATACATTGTTGGCTACATTATCATAGTCTTCCGGCGTAAGGCCGTTGGACGACTCAGAGGACTGGATTTTAACAAGGACTGACTCAGAGGGTTCGAGACCGATTTTAGGGAGATGTGGGTGCAGGCCCAGCTTGTCTTCCAATTCTTCCTGGCTTGCCCTTGGTCCGGTGAAAGTTACCCAATTCTTCAGTGGCATTGCTGGATGCTTGATGAGGGTTCGGGGGTCGAGAGGCTTGGCTTCTGCTGTCCTGATCATGGCAATCATGCTGTTTTCGGAGCCCAGGTCAATCTGGTTTGGTACCTCCATG
Source organism: Adenophora triphylla var. japonica (assembly GCA_022495995.1). Taxonomy (NCBI): domain Eukaryota; kingdom Viridiplantae; phylum Streptophyta; class Magnoliopsida; order Asterales; family Campanulaceae; genus Adenophora; species Adenophora triphylla. The sequence goes on from JAFEMH010000323.1 coordinate 448,230, forward strand.
ACTTCTTCAAAAAGACTCTGTAGAGCGGGTCCACTGAGAGCGTCTTCTATGAATTCTGGTTCCTTCTGCTTTGGAGTTACTATCTCCAATGTGGCCTCGACGGCTGACCCGAACAGTCTGTTTCCCGTGAAGAGTGTCTCGAGTTGCTCTTCTATGTCTGAGATTCCTTTGAATGTGTACTCATGCTGAACTGTGGTGGCAATTGGTCCAGGTAGAGTTGTGATGTCGAGGAACGCTCCCCTGATCGGATTAGCCTTGAGTCCTCTGAAACGCTTGAGGTCCTGTGCTAGCTTTTCCATTCTTTCTTTAGTCTCTGTGCTGACTTTCCCTGCTTCTTTCTCATCTTCATCAGTTCCACTGTTGGTCCCCTCAGTTCTGCTGTCGGTTCCCTTGTCGGTCCCCTCAGTTCTGCTGTCGGTTCCCTTGATGAAGTAATGAGCGAGGTTGAAACTGTAAGGTTGGAGGTTGGGTGTGCCGTTGGAGGTTCCCCTTTTGCGGGTTGCTGCCTTGGTGCGGGCGAGCCTTTTGTTTTCCCTGATGTCAGCTGGTGTTGGCACATAACCGAGCCCCTGGACCGTGGTGTGGTCCTTGACTTCGATGACTTGGTGTTGGCCTTGTAACCTTTTGCCGAGCCCCAGTCCTGGGATGAAGTTCATGAGTTTCATCATCTTCATGGCGGGAGGGATTTTGTCTTGAAACAGTGGAAGGTCCACGTTGCATATTTGGATCTTGGAGGTCTCCAAAGTGAATCCAGTTAATGCCATGTCGTCATCATGCTTGATTTCTAACACTGGAATGCCGTTGGTGCTGGTCCCCTCGGTGGTGACACTGTCGCCGTAGACTGTGGTTAGCTCGTTGCCTTGCATGAACTTGATACACTGATGAAGGGTGGATGCCACGCCATTTATTTGATGCAGCCAGGGTCGCCCCAGGATGGCTGTGAAAGTGATAGGAATGTCCAACACTTGGAATTCAGTGGGGATCATCCACTTGCCGAACCAGATATTTAGAGTAGCAACCCCGAGAACTGTATGGGAAGTAGAGTCATAGGCCTTGACAGTGTGGACTGAAGGCTTCAGATCTGTGGGCTTGATGTCAAGCAGGTCCATCATCTTGGCGGGCAAGACATTCATTCCGGAACCTCCGTCTACCAACACACGGGGAAGGCGACGCTCGTCCAGCTGGACTGTGATGTAAAGCGGCTCATTGTGATCAGCCCCAAATTTTGGCAGGTCCAAATCTGTGAAGGTGATGATGTTGCCGTAGTGGATGTTGCCGATCATTTAAATCACTTCATCTGGGGTTGCGTCCACGGGGACCATGGTGCAGGCCAGACTTTCCTCCAGCTTGAGCTTGTGAGGATATGAGGATGTGAGCAGGGACCAAAGGGAAATGTTCGCCTTGGTCTGCTTGAGCTGAGTGAGGATCGGGTCCTCTTTCACAGAACTTGTGTCTTCGGGCAGGCCGGGTTGCGGTTCTGGCTCCGTCGGCTTTTTGGTGGCCTTAGGTGGTAATGCATGGATTTGACCCGATCGGGTCAGGACGCTGACATCAGGTTTGGTCCCTTCTGAACAGGTCGCTCTGAGCTGAGCCATAGTCAGAGGAGGATTCCTCGAAGCATAGGGCCATATGTCTTCCCTCAATTCATTGACTGTAGATGCATTCCCGGGGGCTTCGGCAGCTTTCCGGATTCTGTCCCAGGATACTGGCTTGGGTGCCTCCGTGGGGAGGTAGTTTATGGATTGCCGCAGCTGTTCGAACGTCAGTGCGCAACAGTGGTTGCCAGAACTGAACTGTGCATTGCTGACCCTCCGGGGGAGGTTAGAGAGTTCTTGGTTCATGCGAACTGTCTCTTTGATCTCTTCACGGTATACCGCACTCCTTTCCTTCTTGCTGAGCATGCTCAGGGCATTCTGGAGTTGGGTTTGGCGATATTCATGGTTTGCTAATTTTCCTCCACTCTTAGCCCAGATCAACTTTCTTGCAGTAGAGCCTGCGTCGAGAGTTAGCGCCTGCGTTTCTTCCCATGTGAGAATAGCCAGTGCTTCCTTGAACTGTGTGCGGCAGTCTAGATAAACTTCCATCGGGGAGAGCTTTCCCTTCTGCTTTATCTGAGTGGCGGGTATGTCGGAAGGTGAGTACACGGCTTCCCGAACATCTGCCCATGTAACTGGTTGCTGTCCCAGTTGATCATTTCTGTAAACGAATGCCGCAGTCTGTGGAATCTCCCTGAGTAGTTGCTGGAGATGTATTTCCATCTTTCTTTTCTTTTTGAATAGACCTTCCTCCCTCAGTTGGCCTTTTAGTTTGAGAGCGGAAATGATCCGTCCCCATCCTCCCAGGACCCTTGGGATTCCATTTTTGTTGACTTCATGCCCGGCTTGGAAGAGAATGGTTTCATCGTCTTCGTCATCGCTTTCACAGAGAACTTGCTTTTCTCGGGGAGATAAGCGCTGGTACCCTTCATGTTGTGTCATTCCATCTCCTAGGTCATCGGGATTGTTGACCGCCCTCCCTTGCCAAAGGGGGTTGGATGAGAAAAGACGGTAGTCTAGGAAGTTGCCGTGAGAAAAACCTTTGAGGTCGAATTGGTCTAGAGTGGCCTCTAGCTTTTTGTCTGAAGCTGCTTGTGACAGGGTGAGGAGCTTTGTCTCCTTTGCTGATGCGCTTGGACTTGGCGGCGCTTGTGGCTGTGAGCTTGACTGATGGCACGGGCCGGTTGCTACTGGGGCTGGTAGTCGAAAGTGATGATGAGCTCTGAGCTCGATTGGCCAGGGCCTCGTTTACCATGAGCATGCAGTCGTCGAGGGTAACTTTGGCATTGTAGAATCTGATAATAAGGACCGGATCCTTGGTATCATCGGGATATCTGGAAAAGATAATGTTGACGAAGTCGTCGTCGGTCACTTGATCAGAGGGGTTATTTGTCGTGTCAACCAGTTGTTTCCATTCGCCGGATAACTGCCTGTACGGGATGTTGAGCTTGACAATTTCCATGGTATTGGAGCCCTTGTCGTAGGTGACATCATCGGAACTGGTGCCGTCCTCGAAGCTGAGCATATGTATATAGGGATCTTCTTGCGGATCTGCCGCGTCCTCGACTCCGGAGAGTCCTGATTCGTTGTTGTCTGAGGGGCTCAACCCAGACATAAGGACGCCTCGCGTCCTGCTGCGCTGCTGGAGCTGCTAGAAAAACATCATGCCCTTCGCTCGAGAAGAGGGGCTCGGCGGGCAATTCCTCGTGGAGGACATCCCATACGACTGCCATACATTCATCACGAGTGTGACGATGCCTGTTGACCTTTATCACGAAGATTTCCTCGCCTGGCGGGGCCATAGAGTAGGATTAAAGGATGCTGACAAATCTCCGATCGGAGACAGGAGGTTTATGTGCCCGCATCATGGCGATGCTCAGGGTTTCTTTCCAGTCTACTTCCAAGTTTCGGAAACGGCAGTTGAACTTGATGTATCTGACCGCTTCAGGGTCTGCCTGCTCGAGGACGTTGATATAGTTAGCATCTTCGGACTCTGAGGGATTCTGATGAGATTTTCCCCGATAGTCCCTTGGTCGACTTGAAGGAGGTAGCCCCGGTGCCTGACTGCGGGCACGCTTGGCCATTGTCTCGGCTTCGTTCCCTATGAGGAAACTGTCCCCTCTGATGACTTCAAGATCTCCCTGCCGGTTAATGAACTTGACGCACTGATGGAGAGTGGAAGCTATGGCTTTCATGTGGTATAGCCAAGAGCGTCCCAAAAGAGCTGTGAATTCGGACGGAATGTCAATCACGTGGAATTTTGCTGGCACCATTTGGGTTTCAAACCAGAGTTTTAGAGTCACCGTCCCCAGGATGGGACGAGACGTGTTGTCATAGGCCTTGATAGTCCGAGCAGATGGAATCATGTGGCCTTCGTCGATGCGTAGGGCTTGCATCATGCTGAGAGGGAGGACGTTAACTGCTGATCCGTTGTCTACCAATACTCCGGGGAGCGATATGGTATTGAGCCGGAGAGTGATGCACAAAGCTTTATTGTGCCCTGAGGCGTCTCTCGGCAGGTCTTCATCACAGAAGGTGAGCATACTGCCATACAGTCGGGAATCGTAGATCTGATCTCTATTCGGAGAAGGAGAGTCATAAAGCCATCCGTTTCCTGTCTTCCTCTTGCGAGGTAAAGCTTTTGCTGGTGCCTCGGGATTGTGTTGAGGCTGTTTGCGGCGGTTGCTGCCCTTGGTTAGCACGTTGATTGAGTGCGAGTGCCAAGCTGACTTTGAATTTCCTTTGCCGGCCCCTGCTTTGAAGTTGGGCAAATTGAACCTTGGGGGCGATCCGCGGGCGTTAGGCTTCGGCGCGTGAGGTTGCCAAGATTTGAGGTATTCCGGTGTCCTGAGGCCTGAACTCTGGTGTCAGCAGGACTTTTCGGCTTTCCTACCCCTGTCTGCTCTAAAGCTGCATGGCCTGTAGGAAGGGAGGACTGGCCGGAGTAGAGTACGTAGTAATCGAACCTCCCGGATGGCTCTCCGAGTGTACCCACACTGGTGTCTCCAGCTTCATATCTTTCTCTCAGTTTCTATTGAGAGGACTTCTTCTTCTGATTTCTGGGATAATTACCCCTAATCATGTCTTGGAACTCGTACTCAAGGCATTCACAGCAATCACAAACATCGTAACTGATGTGGACATTTGATGAGGACCTGGCTGGAAGAGGCGGAGGAACTAGCTCTGCGGCAATCTTCTTTGGCACCCATTCAATGGAGTTTACACTGTTGTTGTTTGGAAAAGGGTTTTCGACTGTATTAGGTCCACGGGGATGCTCCAATTTTCCTTCCTCTATCAAATTCTGAATTTCGTACCGTAACCCCACGCAATTGTCGGTGGTATGGCCATGATACTGATGGAAAGCGCAGTACTTGTCTTGTCAGCGTTGACTACGGGATTCTTAGGTTTGTAGTTTGCAACGGGTTTGAGGAGGCCTTCCTTGATCAACCCTTCCAGCATCTTACTCAGCGGCATGTCCAACTTGTCGAAGTGTACGGCAGGCTGCTTCTGAGTGGAGTTGTTGCTTTGCGGGACTGGGTTTCTGTTGCCCGACTGCTGTCCCTGATGGATGTAGTTGACAGACGTATCTTTCCCTTTGCCGGGGGCCGGTGCGGGATTGAATGCAACTGCTGATCGGTATCTGTATGGCTGTGCAGTAGCCAATTTTTCCTTGAGATCCTTCTCGAACTGTGAGCCGACATTGACCATGGCCCGGAGATCTGGGAGGAATTGATGGCTGATGAGAGTTCTGATGGACGGTCTTAAGCAGGACTTGAAGATCCGCATTTGTTCATCCTTGGAGAGTGGCTCCATGATCTCGGAGAGTTTCCAACTCCACCTCTTGTAGAATTCTCCGACGCTTTCATCTACTTTCTGCTCGGTGGTGATTAAGTCCTCACGACTTGTTTCCCACTCTAAGTTGGATCTGTACCGTTCTAGGAAGATGTTACTGATCTGATCCCAGGTGTGGCGATCTGCAGGCTTGACCCTTAGGAACCATCGTAACGCTGAACTCTTGAGCGTATGCTGGAAGTGATCGACCATTTGCTGGAGGGTTGCTCCCTTCGCTCTCATGCCGAGAACACAGGTGTTAACATGCATTTGAGGACATTCAATTCCGTCGAATCGGTCCATCTCTGGCATTCTGAACTTGGCAGGGAGAGGCGTGACCATTCCCGGATCTGTGGATCTGAGTGTTTCTTGCTTTGAGCTGCTCATGCTGGCTTTCAGGTCTTTCATCTGTTCGACCATCCAGGATAAGGTTGGGTCCAGTGGTGGACTTTGAGGCTCAGCGTCGGGTGCTACCACGTGAGTGGTAGTAATTGGAGGTGGAAGGCTTGATATATGTGGATATATGGGGGCCTTTTATGGACTGTATCGGGGTTTTCCCCGGTATTTTGGGATTCGTGTATAGTCAATGGGATGAACCCAGGAGGGTATTGAAGGATATTGACATCTATTTGAGATGGTCCAGCGGAGCGCTGGTTGTACTGAGTGATGGGAGTAGTACTGGCTTGGTCGTATATGACAGGGTTGCCCTGAGATGTGGCAACATGAAGCCTAGGTCAGCTGTTTCCTTGGTTCGAAGGAATCCCGTAAGTTGGCGGGGGAGGAACCTGGTTGAAGGTTTGAGGAACTGGCTACCCCTTATGCTACTTTTGTGGAGCAGCGATTGAGGATGCCACAGAAGCTAGTGAAGCTGGTTGTCACTCAGGGATATGGGGAGGCCGAGCCTACTGACCCGCCGATGCCTCCTGCTCATCTCTCTTATGTAGTCAATGGGGTACCGAGGAGGTTCAGGATACCTGTCCCCGACACGAGGGAGCCCCAGTATACTCTGCCGCCGGACAGCACTGTGAGTACACTTTAGGGTGTTTTCCCTTTTTCAGACTTCTTTGCTTTTTTTTGCAATTCTGAGATTTTCTTTTCTTTTTCTCAGGTTCCAGCTCAGACTTATGACGGCTTGGTCAGGCAGAATAGGGGCTGGAAGGATGTGTGCCGGTCCCTCTTGAAGAAGCTGGCTTGCGCTTCAAAGGCTGCAGCGAACGTGCAGGAGCCCGTGCGCAAAAGGAGGCACGTAGGGGGCAAAACATCCACCTCATCAGCTTCAGAGTACTCCTCCAGTGCCTTGCCTTGGGGGCAGGGACCAAATGCCGGCATCCTGGAGCAGCTAGCTGAGTATGAACATGTGAATGTTCATCTTTCTGATGTGAGCGACAGCGAGGATTTGATGAGAGAGGCGAGCTTCTATGAGCTGAGTAGTGATGAGGAGGAATCAGAGGCCTAGGAGGTCCTTAGAATCGATATAGGAGGAGGAAAACAAACAATGAACAATTTTATGCACAACTTGTTTATTTTTTGCTTTATTTGGGCGCCGATGGGGCGAAAACAATGTATTCATGTTTTATTTGCTTTTTAAACTTATGCTTTATGAATTTGCATATTACTTGAGCCTTGGGGCTGCTTTTTTGCTTGGAATTGAGGCTGAAACTGGGACAAAATGATTTATGATTGTATATAACTGCTTGGATGGTCTTTGGATATGTTTTGGGACAGGTTTTATTGAGAAAGTGGGGTGAGAACTCCTCTTGGGCAGCAACTTTGGTTGCTGCAGATTGTTTTCCACATCAGGCAAATGAAGCCGTGCGGTGCAGTCCTGGAGCAAAAGAGGCCGTGCGGCTTACAGTTCTGTCGGGACTGGGCTTTTTCAAAATAAAATCAAGGCTTGGCCATTTCATTGCATTGTCACGCTAGACTTGGCCCAACTGTTCCCAGAGCACATATTTGACCTAAAGACATCAACTTTGATCATTTTGCAATGGAGAAACCCGTTAGATTGCAAAAGGGGAAAAGAGACCGTTTTCTGTCCGATCTTCAATCTTGGGTGAGATATAACTTTCAATCTCACAAGGGGCTATTCGATTCTACCTTCAAGATCAGATCTTTATGGCATTTGAGGGATCTCCTGCCCGATTGGGACCTTTTGAGAGCAGCAGCAAGGTTTTGGGACGTCCGGAGACACGTTTACTGCTTTTCTTATAATGAGATTGTCCCAACCTATGAAGACTTCCGAGCCTTGATTGGGGGTCCAGAAATTGAGGCTACATCGATTCCTCTGATCGAAGATGTGCCGGTGGCGGCAAAGCTTGCATCTTTTCTGCAGATATCTCTGGGAGAGGCTGAGAGGATGATGATAGCTCCGGATAGGATTGACCTTTCTGATATCCCAGGCAGGTTCAGGTCCCCGGATATGGCCACGACCACGGTGGCTATGGATGCATTTATCCTCTGCATGTTCTCGTCACTATTCACCGCTGAGTCCGTGGGAGTCTGTCATGGTGGTCTCTTGGACATGGTTGGGGATTGTAGGGCTGAGAAGGACATTATCCCATTGGTTTTGGGTGAGACCCTGCATGGAATTGATAGGATGGCTAGAGGAGACCGTTTCATGAGGTCTGGGAGTCCGGCCGTGTTGACTTTATAGCTGCAGGAGAGGCTCGGGGCTTTGCCAGGGGCTTTACCGACTCAGTGCCCTTGGGTGATTTCTCGGAGGGGTTTACCTAGACAGCAGGACCAGGGTGTTTGGGAGCTGATGATGGCTAGGTTATCCACTTCAGATATTCGCTGGTGGGTACCTCACTGGAGGTTGCAGACCAGGAGGACATTTCAGGAGTCCTATGTGGTGAGGGTTCCAGGGTTCTGCTGGTCATCCTTCTACATACCCTGCTTGGTATCCAGGCAGTTCGGGGCCTTACAGGAGCCGTTGGGCGATTGGGAGGACATCCGTACCATAGAGGTGGTATCCTTAGACATGAGAGATCCAGCCAGCTTCTCATTCTTCTCGAGGGCTTGGACATATACTGTTTTCCCACCTAGGGCTATGTTCAGGAGCAGGAAGAGTACCATCTTGACCACGACCTACTTGGATTGGTATGAGAGGGAGATGGGAGCGACTCAGGTCATATTGGGAGAGAGGCGTCAAGCTTTATTGGGGGCTGACTGTGACTCGAGTAGGACTCTGAGGGAGACTGAAGCTAAGGTGAGTTGCCATAACCAGTCGGGTGACCTTATCAAAGATATGGAGGCTCAATATAAGAGGCTTTCTGAAGTCGCTCCCTTGACTGAGGCTCAGAGGGAGGAAGTGCGGACTCGTGCCCGTATTGAGAGGGCACTTATTGACACCGGTCTGATGGAGGCTCCAGTGAGGATATCGCAGATCGGGATGAGGGAGACCGACATCTTGGAGAAGAAGAGAAAGAAAACTTGATGGGGTCGAGGTAAAGGGAAGAAGACCAAAGAAGACTCAGTGAATGACAGCTGATAGATCTTTTCTTAGGATTCCCTTATTGCCATTTTGCAAACACAGTAGTTTATTAGGCATTTTATTGTATTTTAGATCTTTGTAGCAGGTTAGCAGAGTCAAGAGTAGACCGTGCTTGAACTCATCAAGAAGTTTTTAACTTGTAATGAACAAGAGATATTATCTTAGAAATTAATCAAGACACAATTTCATGGAAATTTCAGATGTCTTATTGATTAGGACCCGTTTTATGAAAACTTGAATATCCTTTATTATTGTTTAGGACGCATTTCATGAAAACTTGATCGCCCTTTTTTATTGTTTAGACCAAACCATAAATGGCTGCCTACGTTCCCCTTTTACAAGAAAGACTAAGGGGCTCAGGTCTTCGTAGTTCATTCTGGTGAACTTTTGAATTTTTTTTTTATGTGCAGCCCTGTTTTTTGCCTAGGCCACCCTTTTTGGGTTTTCAGCCTAGCTGGGTATTACTCTTTTTGCACTAAGATTTTTTTTTTTATGTGCAACCCTGTTTTTTGCCTAGACCGCCCTTTTTGGGTTTTCAGCCTAGCTGGGTATTACTCTTTTTACACTAAGATTTTTTTCTTTTTTTTTATATTATTTTTTTTAATTTCTATTTCTTAGACATAGTACCTTCGGAGCTTATCACCGTTGATTGGGTGGACAAAGGGATTGCCGTCCAGGTCTGCAAGCTTCATGGCTCCTCCCGATAGTATCTTCTGCACCACATACGGGCCGATCCAAACGGGTTCCCATTTTCCCAGGGGGTTGTCTCTGGTAGGGGGCTTCACTTTCAATACTAAGTCACCCTCTTTGATGTCCCTGGCCTTGACCTTTTTGTCAAATGCTCTAGCCATTCGCCTCTAGTAGGCTCGGGTGTGCTCCATGGCCTTTAGCCTTCTTTCATCGAGCAGGGCCAACTCATCATGCCGGCTACGTAGCCATTCTACTTCGTTGACACTGTTTTCCAGGAGGACCCTTAATGACGGGATTTCCAACTCCACTGATAACACTGCTTCCATCCCGTAGGTTAGGGCAAAAGGAGTTTCTCCGTGGGCATTCGACAGACGTTACGTAGCCCCGAGTGCCTGCGGCTTTTCGGGCCAATCACGACCACGGGTGGCCATTTTCCGGATGATCCGTTCGAGCGTCTTATTAGCAGCTTCCACGGCTCCGTTAGTCTGAGGTCTGTATGGGGATGACTTGTGGCGAGTGATTCTGAATTCTGACAGTAACCTATCGCAGTCTCCTTCAAAGTGCGACTCATTATCAGAAATGATCTCATTGGGCACCCCATATCTACACATTATGTTTTCCTTGATAATCTGGGCCACCTTCTTGGAAGTGAGGACCTTGTAGGACTTGGCCTCTACCCACTTGGTGAAGTAGTCGACGGCTACTAACACAAATTCATGCCCATTGCTTCCTGTCGGGGCTATCTTCCCTATCACGTCAATACCCCAAGTTGCAAATGGCCAAGGAGTCGTCATGCAGTACAGGTCATGAGGCGGGAGATGGTTGAGGTTGGCAAACCGTTGGCATTTGTCACACGCTCGGACATGCTGGACACAGTCTGTCTCCATGGAAATCCAGTAGTAACCCATTCTGAGGATCACTTGCATCAGGGCTCTAGCATTCATATGAGGACCGCAGGGACCATTGTGGACTTTGGTCATTAACTCTCTGGCCCTTTCTTGAGTGACGCACAAGAGGAGTGGTCCTTGGTACCGCTTCTTGTACAGGTTGCCTCCTAAAATGACATAATGGGAGGCCAACCTTTTCAGGGCTTACAAGCTCTTGGCTTTGACACCTTCTTTTGGTCTACCTTCTTCGTCTCTGAAAGCTGACTCTCCATCTTTGAGGAACTGGTAAATTTGATTGTACCAGGGTTCCTTAATAGGCTCAGGTCCCAAGTCTACTTCACAACAGAAAGCGGGGCTTCTCTTCTACCCACTCAAGGATTTTATGGCTTTTCCCTCGAGGATCTCTACCGGTGAGGCTAGAGTAGCTAGGGCATCTCTGCGAATCTGTTCTTTTCCCTTGGCAAGTAGTGGAAAGTCACTTCTCTGGCTGTCCGATCCAACTCCTCCATATAGGCATGATACCGCTGAAGATTAGGGTCCACAGTCTTCCATTTGTTGGATACTGGTTGATGATCGTGGCCGAAGTCTCCATAAACTTCAAGCTCCTTGACATTTCTTTCTAAGGCGGCTTCTAAACCAGCAATGCGAGGCCTCGTACTCGGCAACATTGTTCGTGGCAGGGAAGTTCAACTTAAGGGCTATGGGCGTGTGCTCATCTTTCGGATCAACCAGTAGCATCCCTACGCCATTTCCTCTTTTGTTAGCAGCTCCGTCAAAGAATAGCTGCCATCGGCTTTCAGGCTCGACTACAAAGATCCCTTCATGCGGGAATTGGGGTTCGGGCCGCGGTCCTCATCAGGAAATTTGCCAGATGGTCTGACAATGCTTGACCCTTGATGGCCTTTCTGGTCACGTAGTTAATGTCATATTCATCTAAGAAGAAGGACCACTTTGCTAAACGCATCGAGAGGGAAGGCTTGTCGAAGATGTACTTGATGGGATCCATTTTCGAGACCAAGTTCACAGGGTGGGCTTGCATATAATGCTTCAGCTTATCGACTACCCAGACCGATCTGCCACAAGTCTTTTCACATGCCGAGTAATTGAGCTCACTCCCTGCGGCTTCCGGTGACAAAGTAAATGGCATTTTCTACCCGAGAGTCTTTCTTCTCTGAGCAAGCATAGCCCCAACTGCCGTATCGGTGACAGGTGAGATAGAGCGAGAAGAGGTTTATGTCTATGTGGGGGCATAGTACGGAGGATGTACTAAGTATGCCTCGATGCGGTCAAAGGCATCCCGACATTCTTCGGTCCATTACGTGTCTACATTCTTCTTCATGAGCTTGAAGATGGGCTCGCACATAGTGGTCAGCGATTGACAAAGCGGTGATGTCTTGCGGTTGCCCATAAAGCTTTTGACTTACATGCAGGTTCGAGGTGGCCTCATGTCCATAATGGCTATGATCTTTCGGGGGTCGACTTCGATACCTCGCTCCGTGACCATATACCCAAGCACTTTTCCCCTTGTTACTCCGAAGGTGCATTTAGCAGGGTTTAGTCTCATGGAATGTTGTCTCAGCCTCTCGAAGAACTTTTGCAGGTCAACAAAGTGTTGTCCATTCTCGCCTTTGGAGTGGATTATCATGTCGTCGACATAGACCTCAATCTCCTTGTGGATCATGCCATGAAAAAGCACGGTCGCTGCCCTTTGATAAGTAGCCCCAGCATTCTTAAGCCCAAATGGCATTACTGTATAGCAGTAAGTTCCCCACGTTATGGTGAAGGCTGTCTTTTCTTGGTCTTCTTCGGCCATCTTGATCTGGTTGTAGCATGCAAAGCCATCAACGAAGGATTTGACTTCGTAGTTGGCAGTGGAGTCCACCAGGATGTCTATGTTTGGCAAGGGGTAATCGTCTTTGGGGCTGGCTTTGTTCAGATCCCGGAAATCTACACAGCAGCGCACCTTCCCATTGGCCTTGGTTACCGTCACAATATTGGACAACCATGTCGGATATTCGATGACTCTGATGAATCCTACCCGCAGTAGCTTCTCAATTTCTTCTTTGACCTGTAGAGACCACTCTGGCTTGATTTTTCTCAGTTTACGCTGCGGCTTAGCATCTGGTGCTAGAGGGATTCTGTGCTCTACTATCGAACTGTCTAGCCCCGGCATATCCTTGTACGACCATGCAAAGACGACCATGTATTCTCTGAGCAGATTAACGAGTCTGTCCCTTTCAACCCCCTAGAAGAAGCTTCCAATCTGTGTCTCTTTAGGTTCCTCGACAGTACCCAAGTTAACACTTGTCAAAACCTCCTCGACAGCTTGGGCCCGGTTTTCCTCTTTTTCTGTAACCTGCTTAAAGATTTCTTGGATGTATTGTTCGTTTAGTGTGTTTGCATCTTGTTCAAATGATTCATTATTAACTGTTGTTAAGTTTTGAGTTAATTTATCATTTGTTAAGTTGGCAATAAGAGGATACTCAGAAAGATCTGTCATTTCATTTAAAGCAAGGGGAAAGATGACATTGATTACATGTTCATAATCCTCAGGCGTGAGGCCTTCAGATGACTCAGAGGACTGGAATTCAAAGATTCCTGACTCAACTGTATAGACGACAGGGTGTTTGACACGACTGGGTTGAGAAGGACGGGGTACCAATCCAAGCTCCGTGATCATTTGCTGTCGACTGGCTATCGGCCCTGAGAATGTCTCCCAATTCTTCAACGACATCTCTGTCTTAGTCATCAAAGTGTGGGGATCGAAAGGCTCTTCACCACCGTCTCCAATTACGGCAACTACCTCATCATCTGAGCTGAAGTCAATCAAATAAGGGATCTGTGCTTCTTCATCAAACAACTTTTGCAAACCCCACTCACTATCTACTACTGGCAGCTTCTATCTGACTGATCTTTGGAAGAGCTAACTCGAAGGCAGAGAAATCCATTGCCCCGAATGAGAAGGATGCTGACCCTTTGACACTGTTCTGGTTTCCCTTGATGACATACTCGTTCTGAACGGTAGTGGTAGCTCCAGGAATGTCTGGCAAGTCGAGGAACATTCTCCGAACAGGATTTGCTGGTTTTCCCCTAACTTTATCAAGGTTTTCCAGAAGGGTTTTCCTCAAGGAGATCTGGCAATCACTTTCACCGTATTGGGTCCCACCTTTTGTAAAGTAATGGGTCAGAGACAAACTGTAAGGATGGAGATGGACCCCTTCACTTCATTTTCCTGGAACTGTGCCTTTAGCTTTTCTGTCATCCCGAGAGTTCGGTTTGTATCCCAAGCCATATCTGGTGGTCTGTTCCTTTACATCAATAATAGCATTGCGACCCTACAGTCTTTTGCCCAATCCAAGTCCCGGAAGGTAACCCATTTTTCTCATCATTCTCATGGCCGGGGGAATTTTATCGGAGGTAGTGGTGAGGTCGGTGCAACAAACTTGTGCTTTGGAAGAAGCTACAGAGAATCCGGTCAAGGCAAACCCTTCATCATCATGCTTAATTTCCAGTATCGGGATACCTCCGGTGCTGGTTCCTTCCACCGTGACACTGTCTCCGTAAATAGTGGTGATAGTACCATCACTTGACTGAAATTTGACGCATTGGTGCAGAGTAGAGGCTACCCCGTTTATCTGGTGGATCCAAGGGCATCCCAGCAGAGCGGTAAATGAGATCGGAATGTCAATCACTTGAAAGTCAACGTCCATGACCTTTTTTCCGAACCACAACTTGAGAGTAGCAATCCCTAAAGCGATCGTGCGGTGGAGTCATAGGCCTTAATAGTCGACTAGAAGGCTTCAAATCCGTGGGCTTCGAGATCCAATAAGTCCATCATCTTTCTTTGGCGCACATTCATTGCGAGACCCTCCATCGACCAATACCCGTGGCAATCGGCGTTCTTCCAACTGGCGTGATGTACAGAGGTTTGTTATGACTAGTCCCATACTTTGGCAGGTCCAAGTCCGTGAAGGTAATGATGTTTCCGTAATGGATGCTTCCAATCATACGGGACGACCTCATGCAGGGTGACATCTATGGGCACCATGGTCTTGGCCGGACTTTCTTCTAGTTTCGGCTTATGAGGGTATGAAGAGGTTAACAAGGACCACAAGGAGATATTGGCACGAGTACACTTCAAGCGAGTCGGCACCGGATCCTCCTTGTTAGAGTCGGCTTTTACGCTTCTGGCTTATAAGGTCTTTTGTCTGCTTTTCGGCTCGTAGATGACATTTCTTTTATCACCCTTAGGCCGCTCAACATTCATCTGTCCGGACCGAGTCATCACATAGACATTAGACTTTTCGAATCATCATTCCCTCTTTGGAGGATTACTGTCGGCTCTTTCAAAGTTAGAGGCGGGCTCTTCTTTGGCGTATGGCCGGCTCTGGCGATTAATCTGGTTAACGGCACTACCGGAGGCATAGGCGGCTTCCCGAATCGATCCCGGGTTAATGGCTTTACGGCCTTCTCGGGGTTTAGAATTCTTAACGGACTTAGCGGCGGCTGATTTCGGCTTCATCCTTTTCACTCGAGCCTTGACGGTCGCATTCGGGCTTTTCAAGGTCGGCATGCAACGAGGAATTATCGTAGTGCGGAGGTTTGCTAGTGGCTTCCTCACTTGGACCTAGCAACTTTTTCGGCGAGTGGGGTCATATTCCTCATCAGCATCAAGCATATCCCTTCTTTCTTTGGGGGTCGGCCTTCGACGGCATCTTTGACATTGGCCAAACACTTTACGAAGTGGGAGATTCCATCATGCGAGAAGGATTTCAGGATCAAACCTTATGGCGGGTTCTGTTCTTTCTTGTCGGGAAGGTTTTACGGGCTTTTCGGCTTACGGGCTAACCACTCCTCTACCGTTCCTTCGGCATTTCGATTTGTGTCTTCCTCGGTATCACTACAGTAACTCTCATGAGAACTCTCATCTTGACTCTGATGACCAATGAGGGCAAAAGCAAGTCGGGATACTTGGCGCCATATAAGGGGTATCTTGGATTTTTCCTCTGACTTGGGGATTACCAAGAAAACATCATTGTCATCATAGGATATGAAGGGGACCGGGGTTGCTTCGAACCTTAAGACTCTTTCCAGGGCATCCATACACTCTTCTTCAGACAAGGTTTCAGGGGTGACTCTTAGCACTGCAATGGAGTCTACTCTTCCCGACGGGGGTTTGGCCTCAATGACGCTTATATGTTCTAGATCGGCGGGTGGAGCCCACTTCCCTCTTTCAGCTAAAGCTTCGATCAAGTTCCTCCATTCACCGACCAAGTCTTTGTAAGGAGTATTGAACTCTAGGATGTAGAATTCGTATGCTGCCTCATCTGAGCTTGCATCCTTTTTCTCTTCCAAACCTTTACACAGGCTACAGACACATTTTGAAGTGATACCATCTCCCATTCCAGGTCTGTGGTTTTCTACTTCATCTTGCCCTCCGCGTTTCACTTCTGTCGACTCCAAGTTCATTCCTTCTACTGAACTGTCATCATCACTGTAAATCCATCCATTCCTATTCTCATTTCCGACTGACTCTTCACTGCCACTGTCTGGGAGATAGGCAAATTCACAGGCGTTGACAAAGTTAGAAAGGTCAGGCTGGTACTGGAATTCCAAGGTAGGGAAATTTGACTCAGGCTGAGAGGAGGAAAAGAGTCCCATGGGGTAATGCAGAGGCCGCGTTACGGGGATAGCTGTAGCGTTTGCTCTCTGTTGGTAGGGAACAAAGCTGGGTCTTATCTGAGGAGGAGAGGGTGTAGGGACCCTGATGGCTTGATATATTGGGAAGGACTGAAAAGGGACAGTCTTTGGGAAAGGATCATATGTGGATGGAGGAGGGCATTGGTTATAGGCTAGCTCGTCTTCCCTAGTCATATGGTTACCCAAACCACTACTGTTTTCAGTCAAATTGGCCATTCTGACTCTCTGGACTGACAAAGCTGAGGATTCTGGCGAACTGTCTGAGAATTCTGCGCTAACAAGCCGCTGACCCGATATTCTCACCCACTTCTTTCTCGCTGCGGGAAAGGGATAGGAGAGGTTTAGACTTGGGGTAGGTGTTTAGGCTGAAGGCTCAAGCAATATGCAAATTAAGAATCTTCCAGTTTACTTAAAACAGTGTCTTTTATTAATTTCTATTTGGTTGGAAAAGGGGTTCTGCCCTTCTTTTTCGCAACTATTCTAGATCCTGGATCAGTGGGTTCCGTCACTACGTCTATAAGCCCCTTGTATTCCACCTGTATTTCGACCTCCCAGGGTGGACAGCCCCGGGCGAGGGTCCTATAGGGCACGCGGATCCCACCGACCGAGAGAGAAGAACGCTCCTAACGGGTCTAGTGGGTCATAGGAACTTTTAACGAATGAGCGATGCGGATTATAGTCAAGGTAATACCGGGAAAGTCTTGTCTTTCAGCCTTAACAGAATTTTGGCAGAATTTCGCTTGCGCGAATGACGTTTTGACTTTTCGGTAATGTCCGAGAAGATAATAGGCATGGTTCGGGCGGTAAAAGCTGGATGACACAGTGTCACATTGAACTTCATTGCATACGCCGTGCATGAGTCAAAATCGAAGTCAATGCCGGGCCAAGATCTTGCCAATTTTTCCTTGTCGGAATTTTGGCAGAGCTTCGCTTGAGCGAAAGATCTTTGGATTTTTGGCAAGGACTCGGTCTCGACTCTTACGCATTCCGTGCGGGTCAAGGTCAAAGTCAATGCCGGAGTCAAGGTTCTACCAATTTTTCCTTGTCGGAATTTTGGCAGAGTTTCGCTTGTGCGAAGGACCTTGACTTCCGTTATGAACTAAGGCTTGACCTTTACGGGGACATGCAACTGGGCTATATGACACGGACTAGACCAAAAACTAACCAAAAGTCACGGTTTTTTGAAACGTGTGACACGGACTGTGCATTGGTCGACACTGGCTGCCATGGGGAGTTTGGGGTGATTCCGTGCTCGCCCGGGAGCATCGTAAGGCTGTTCGTGACTACAACTGAAAAACCACCCCGGGTTTAAAGGGACGTGCGTGCAAAGTGTACAGGATATATAAGGTGCGCGTAGTGTGCGGCCTCCTAAAAATGTTCCTTTTTGAGTTAAAACAGAGATTTTCAGAAATGTGTTTTAAAGGAATGATTTTTCGGGACGGGGGAATATGCAACAGATAAGGCACGTAAATTTTAAGGAGCCCGGTCGGTCTTGGAACTGAATAGCCCCAAGCTGCCAAGGCTGCCAGATTAACCTTAATTTGTCCTGGTGGAATTGCCACTGAGGCCGCCCGGTCAGAATCCAAGGAGGATTAAGCCGTACGACTGCATGGATCAATTTTCCAAGTTCCACTCCTTTGCAATTTCAGGTTGCTTCCCGAACATTTCAGGCACCTTTCAATAGGCTTTCCTGTTCAGAGTATGCACAATTCCCAAGATGCAAATGATGCAATGCAATGCGAGGAAAGAAAGCAAGCACGATAATTGGAATCCGTGACGGGAGTCTAACTCGCTCAAAGGAAAAAGCTTTCTTTTTATATTTTTTTTCGAAAAGAGATACCGATACGTGGGATTGTTAGACCACCGTTTATCCCAAGCCCCGGGTTAGGAAGCGATACAGGAAGGTTAAATGGTTTCCACCTATATACCGGGTATCGTTTATTTTGAAAATGAAAGCTTTTCTCCTTTGGGATTTCCCTAGCGGAGTCGCCAAACTGTGAATGTGTGCCCAAATTCTATTTTTTGTTTTTTTAGTTTGGATTCACGCGAGTTTGAAAACATCCGGTTTAATTTGAAAAACGGAGTCGCCACGCCATTTTGATTTCCTCAAAACTTTGAAAAAAAGGATTTAGGGTTCGGAGGTTAAGTTACCCCTTGGGAAGAACGGATCGTCGTTCACCCAAGGTGCCTTGCCGTAGCAAGTCTCCCTAGATTCCATTTTTCATGCTTGCTTGTGTGCATGTGTTGAAAAGAGAGGGGGGGGGAATGTTCCAAGTTGTCTTCCGGATGTACAAACCATTTAGTTGGTTGTCGCTCGGGATTCCTTGGATTTTTATGTGTTCGGGACTTTGATCCCGTCCTCATCTTGAACTTGTGATCATCGCTATTTGACCTTGGGTCTTGCGTGATCGAGAGAAGGACTCTCTTTTATAGTCCAAAATGGGGTTCTTTAGGAAAGGAGTGTCCTTAGCCCATCAATCCTACGCCTTGAGACGATTGAGCTTATATTGGAGCTATCATGCTCGTCTCAAGCGATAATCGGATATATAGGTTCAAGGTTTATCCCTTTCTAAAGAGATTGCGGCACCTTTAATGGAAGAAACGATATAAAGATAGGATCTTTACACCGGTCCGTTCCGAAGGTTGCATCAAGTACCAATTGGGGACTAGGGGAATGTATGTTTTATAAAAATGACATTTTTAATGAAAAGATGACATTTTGGGTGCAAAGGATGCTCTTTGATTTGCAAAGGATGCTTCTTGTGTAAAGAAAGGATTTTTAATGCAAAGGATGCATTTTTATGTGGAAAAATGGTGTTTTATACGCAAAGGATGCATAAAGACTACATCTTGAAAGCAAAGGATGCTACTATGATTGTAAAGACATGATTTTTAGTGCAAAGGATGCATCTTTGTATATGAAAATGGGTTTTAGGTGCAAAGGATGCACCTTTATGGTAAAGACATGATTTTTATATGCAAAGAATGCATTTTTATTCTAAAAAAGGGATTTTTAGGTGCAAAGGATGCATCTTTAATGCAAAGACTACATTTTTATGAGCAAAGAATGCTAAAGATCACATTTTTATGAGCAAAGGATGCAATGGTAATGCAAAGGATGCAAAGGGGATGGGGATATGATTTACATGAATAAAGATATGATCTTTAACAATAATATGCCAAGTCCCAAACAATATATAACAATATATGAATGCAAGGAGCAAGAATCACATAAAGCAAGTATAATGCAAGATAAGGGGGTGAGAGGTTACCAATGGTGGTGACATCTTCTTCTTGGGATTTTGCCTAGCGGAGGGACCAACTTTTGGAGGCTTCAAGGAGGAGGGGGGTGGCTTCTTGGCACTTCAGCTTCCTGATCTTCGTGGGATATTTTAGGAGAGTTTTTATGCTGGAAATTGGTATATCAAAATGGGTAGAGGAGGCCTCTATTTATAGGCAGTCTGGATAGAGCAAATGAGGCCGTGCGGCTAGGAGTTCTCTCCTAATGCAGCCGTGCGACATTATCCCTTGTGACTTAGCATGTTTCTAGAATCATGTAAGGTGGAACTTCTAGAAGGTTTTCCATATTAAGTAAAACATTCCTTTTTAATTTAAAGCAGTCCCTTCATTCCTCGGAAGGTTCGGAACAGTTCCGGAATTGCTTCCGGACTTTAGGAAAGTCCGGGGAATTGCCGGAAAACTTAACCGGAAGGCATGAGCCAGATTTGGGTACTTACACGCACACAAAAACGAGGTAGGGTAAATGAAAGTTTGACTCACGGAAGGCTTTTTGAAAACAACGATAGTTTTGAAAAAGTATCCAAGTCCCCAGCGGAGTCGCCAATTGAAATTACCCGTATTTTCGCATGCGGCAAGAAGGCGGTTGTCTTTCGCGGATTGGTTGGTGTCTGAGACCTCACTTTCGGGAAGGAGAGGAGTCGCCACGCGGTTTTTGTATTTTGAGCCCAAACGTTGAAAAACGGCTTTAGTTGGAAAAATGGTGTCGTTTTATTTGGTAGCAAAAACTTAGGAAAAGGCTTTGAAAGGCGTGTCATTTTTATTGGTAGCAAAAACGAGGAAAAAGCTTTTTGAGTACCAGAGATTGTTAGGTTCGGAGGTCACGTTATGTTTCGGGAAGAGTATTTTGAGATCACCCGAAACGCCTCGTATGACGAGTCTTTCTACCTTTCTCGAAAATGTGTGCGTGTGTGCGTGTGTTTGCATTTTGAAAATGGGGGCTTGAATGACAAGCTTAATCTTGGTTTGAATGTCAAACATTGATTTTTGTGATTCTGTTTGAAAAGGCGAGCGTTTGAATGACAAACGTCGGTTTTGAAGTGTTTTAGGAAAAGTGACACGAATTTTGATTTTGATCTTTTTAAGTGTCAAATGTTACTTTTATGAAAAGAGCGTTTGAATGTCAAACGTCGGATTTTGAGTTTGAAGATGATCGTTTAGATGCCAAACGTCATTTCGCGCATTTTTTGAAAGAGAGTTCGAATGTCGAACTCCGATTTTGAACCGGATATTTCATTGTTAGCGGTTTTACGGGAAAAAAGCATTAAATGATTTTTGAGCGTCAAATGTCGGCTTTTAAGTTTGAAGATGATCGTTTGGATGCCAAACGTCATTTCGCACATTTTTGAAAGAGAGTTCGAATGTCGAACTTCGGTTTTGAACTAGGCATTTCATTGTTAGCGATTTTACGGGAAAAAAGCATTAAATAATTTTGAGATCAACGAATCGTTTTTGCGAATCAAACTTTGATAAGTAAATACTATCACTAGCCGAACGACTCGGACTTCTAAATGACAGTATTTAAAGTGCGGTATCGACGGAATCAAACGACCCGGAATTGTAAAGTGCGTTCAACGAGCCAAACAACTTGGAATTGTAAATTTGCGTAAAAGTAAATGACGATCAACGGATCAAACGATCTGGAATTTGTAAATGACATGAAAGTAAATGACGATCGACGGATCAAACGATCCGGAATTGTAAATGACATAAAAGTAACGGAACGGGGTCGAAACGTCATTTTAACCCGAGATTACTTCTCTTACGGGAAGAGAAGAGGACCAGGGACTAAAACGTATCGGACCCCATTAGACGGTGACGTCTACATTTCAACAACGTTCGTCTGAAATGGTTGTAGCGACTGGCGCGTAAACTGAGACGGAATGAGAGTTTAGGGAGGGAGAGCACTACCTATGGCTAGGGTCGGCTGCTTTGGCTCGGTGGGCATATACGGGATATGAAAAGGTGTTTGGAACGGTGTTTCGAGGTGGTGGGGGTTGTATTTGGTTGAAATATGGAGTTTTAACGCAAATCGAGGCAAAACGGGGCTCGGGAGAGGGTAAAAAGGGTTTGGGCCGTGGCTTGAGAGAGAAAGGGAGTAATTTTTGTTCTTGTTAAAATGTTTGACAGCTCTCTGTATTTATAGGTGAAATTTGCAAAAGAGTCCGGACGGACTTAGGCTGAATTCCAGGGGGTTTTGTAAAACTTTGGAAATTGGAGGGACTTGCTGGCAATTCTGGATTGTCTGCAAAAGAGTCCGGCCGAACTTGGACTGCATACCAGGGGTATTTTAGTCTTTTCACACTAAAATGTGATTGAGGTTGACAAGGGAGCTGTGGCATGCGTGCCACGTGTCCTGTGACTCACCAGGTTCATGGGATTTCATGCCATTATCCACGGTTTTGTCCGTTTTTTAAATAACTGTCCGGAAAATGTCCGAAACGCCCCCGAAAAGTGCCGGAAAGTGCGTTTTTTAGGGAAAACCATACTTTTACGTGCGATGACGTGTATTGAGTATACTTTGACGTTGGGATGCATGGGGCAGTCCCGAGATGTCTCGTTGGCTTGAGAACGGGGAGTGTAACGGGTTCCGGTTAACCTGGAGCGGGCCAGTTAACGGATTCCGGCTAACTTCTAACGAATTTTGGCAATCCGGATTTGGGTACTTACACTAAGCCAATCAATGAGCCATGGTACAACCAAATCTACCAATACCTCAAGAACGGGGAAATCTCCTTCATGAACGAGGAAGGAAAATGCAAAGAAGGAATCAAAGCCAAAAGCATCGTGGTCCTAAAACGCCTTGCCTCTCACTTTGTCATCCTTGGGGACATGCTATACAAAAAACGCTACCAAGGACCGTTCCTCCCCTGCATCAGCAAGGAAAAAGCGATCAAGCTCATGAACGAAGTCCACAATGGGGCTTGCGGCCCCCACATGAACGCTAGAGCCCTTACGCAGATCATTCTTCGAATGGGCTACTACTGGATCTCCATAGAGGCAGATTGCATCCACTTTGTCTAAAGCTGCGATAAGTGCCAATGGTTCTCCAACCTCAACCATCTTCCCCCTCATGATCTCTATTGCATGACCACTCCCTGGCCCTTCACCACTTGGGGAATCAACGTCATCGGGAAGATCACTCCGCCTGGAAGCAATTGCCACGAGTTCGTCTTGGTAGCCATCAACTACTTCACAAAATGGGTCGAAGCCAAGTCTTACAAAGTGCTAACTTCCAAGAAGGTCGCACATTTCCTCAAGGAAAACATCATATGCCGATACAGCATCCCGAACAAGGTCATATCTGACAACGAGTCTCACTTCGAAGGAGAAAATGACAGACTATTGGTCAAATTCAAGATCACACGCCACAAGTCCTCTCCCTACAGGCCGCAAACTAACGGCGCAGTAGAAGAAGCAAACAAAACCCTTGAAAGGATCATCAGAAAAATGACCACACGAGGACGTGATTGGCCCGAGAAGCTACACCTAGCACTTTGGGGCTACCGGACATCAGTCAGAACAGCCACAGGAGAAACTCCATTCGCCCTGACCTACGGGATGGAGGCAGTGCTGCCCGGCGAGTTGGAAATCCCATCACTCCGAGTGTTGCTGGAAAACGAGATCAACGTAGTCGAATGGCTTCGAAGTCGACACGATGAATTGGCTCTGCTAGACGAGCGCTGACTAAAGGCCATGGAGCACATCCGAGCCTACCAAAGCAGAATGGCTAGGGCTTTCGACAAGAAAGTCAAATCCCGAGACATTAGGGAGGCGATCTGGTACTCAAAGAAAAGCCTCCCACTCGAACCAACCCGCTTGAAAATAGAAACTAACATGGATCTGTCCGTTCATGGTCCAAAAGATCTTCTCTGGAGGTGCCATGAAGCTAAGAGACCTTGACGGCAATCCCTTCATGAATCCAGTCAACAGAAGCAAGCTTCGCCGATACTTCGCCTGAAGAAAATTGATTTTCCTGTCTCCCCGTCACTTCAAAAAAGTGTCGAACTACGAAGACCTGAGCCCCTCAGTTCGGGGGGAACGTAGGCAGCCTTCATTAGTTCGGTCTAAAAGCACACAAAAAAACAAAAAATTTGGATGCCAATCAAGGCTCAGATCTATACAAACACAAACACAAAATCCAAAATGGATGCCGTCAAGGCTCAGACTGGTTTCGGTCTACAAATACAACAAAAGGTCCAAAAACTGGATGCTGCTAAGGCTCAGACAAAAAGCAAGCAAGAGATCCTGTGTCTCGACAAAGCTTTAAAAGTAAATCACATATCACTAACAATTAAAACACTTCTTGACGAGTACAAGCACGGTCTACTCTCAAGCTCACAACATGCTAAAAGACAATTTGATACATTTAACAAATAATGTGTCTGGAATGCAATGAATGGATACTTAGGAGGTCATTCCGTGCCACTCGCGCTTGTCCCCTCGCCATTCTTCTCTTTTGACCTCATCCCCAGCGAGTCTTCTTTCCTCCACGTGAGCCAACTCTGTCTCTCTCATTCCGAGATCAGGGATCCTCCCCGTCAAGTCAAATAATCCAGTAGCTCGCAGAGCTTCATTCGCCTGTGCCTCGGCTCGGATCTCTTCCCTGCTAGTCTGCAAAAGGGGACCTCTCTCCGTCAGTCGGTCAACTCTGGTCTCGTAGTAAAACAAAGTGTCTCATGTAACATTTTGAGGGTTAGAACAAGCTTCTGCACTTCTAAGGCTATAGCTGAGATGACAATTATACCCCAGAATCACTTCGCACCTGCTCCCTAAAACCACTTGGGTCTGCCTGATATGCTGCTCGTACCAATCCAGGTACTCGGTGGTCAACACAACACTCTCCTGACGTTAAAGGAGTATCACAGGAGGGAAAGCGGAATACTTCTATACCCTCAGAAAGTACAGAAAGGCATCTGAATCTGTCATAGAGAAAGAAGCTACCTCCATGGTGGCGATGTCGTTCCAGCCCAGCAAAGGCTCCTGCCTCATCCCAAACTGTCGAGCAACGAGCGACGGGATATATAAAGAGGACCAAGACAACCCCGACACTCTGACAACATAGGAACCTTCCTGAAAGGCTCTCCTAGTCTCAATCCCCCAGTGAGGAACCCACCAACGGATATGATGTGTACCAAGCTGTGCCAGCCATCTCTCCCAGGCGGACTGATCCATACCCAATACAAGAGGCCGCTGAGCAAACGTCCACGGACTAAAAGATGCCAGAGACTCAGTGAAATTACCTGGATCGCGTGGGCTGCGAGCGAGCAGTTTTTGAGACTTCACTGAAAAGAGAGTTGCCACGCCGTTTTGTATTATGAGCCAAAACTTTGAAAAAGGGCTATTTTGAAAAGGAGGTCATTTTGATTGGTAGCCAAAACTTAGGAAAAGGCTTTTGAAAAGGAGGTCGTTTTGATTGGTAGCCAAAACTTAGGAAAAGGCTTTTGAAAATGAGGTCATTTTGATTGGGAGCCAAAACTTAGGAAAAGGCTGTTTGAACAGAGATTATTAGGTTCGGAGGTCAGGTTACATTTCGGGAAGAGTATCTGGAGATCACCCGAAACGCCTCGCATGACGAGTCTTTCTACCTTTATCGAAAAGTGTGTGTGTGTGTGTGTGTTTGTGTTACTTTTGAAAAGGAGTTTGAATGACAAATTTTAATCTTGATTTGAATGACAAACTTTGATTTTGAAAAGGATCGTTTGAATGACAAACATCGATTTTGAGTCGAAAATGAGCATTTGAATGACAAACGTCGGTTTTGAGTTGGAAATGAGCTTTTGAATGACAAACGTCGGTTTTGAGTTTGAAATAAGCATTTGAATGACAAACGTCAATTTTGAACCGGGCATTACGATGTTACCCATTTTGATGAAAATGATGGCAAATGAGATGCGATCAACGAGTCATTTTGTGACTCGGACATTTGAATGTAAATACTATCAATAAACAAAACAGTTTGGACTAGTAAATGACAGTATTGAAAATGCGGTATCAACGGATCGAACGATCCAGACGGTAAAAGTACGATCAACGAGCCAAATGACTCGAATTTGTAAAGAGCATTAAGTAAGTGCGATATCAACGAATCAAACAATCCGGACGGTAAATAGAAATCAATGGATCAAACGATCCGGACAGTAAAAGTGCGATCATGAACCAAACAATTCGAACGGTAAATGACATAAAAGTAAAAATGGGACTCGAATGCCATTTTAACCCTAAATTACTTCTCTCGAGGGAGAAAAGATGATAGAGGACTAAAATGTATCAAGTCTCATAGATGGCATTTCGTCTACATTTTGAGAACTTTGATCGGATCGAAAGTAGCGTATGACGCATAATTCGAGACAAAGCGGGGTTTAGAGAGTGAGAGTGTTACCAATGGCTAGGTGTTGAATCTTTTGATCGAGAGGACATATGCGGGATACGAAAGGGTGTTTGAAAGGTGTTTCGGAGATGTTTGGCTTGGAAAACGTGGCTTTCACATAAATCGAGGCATTTCCAGGGCTCGGGAGGGGGTTTAGGCTGCTGGAACTGTGGAGATTGGCTGAGGGAGTAAATATTGTGGCTTTATTTAATGAAGGGGAGGGGCTGTATTTATAGGGGGTGAAACTGCAAAACAGGCCGTCCGGTCATTTCCTCAGTTTGAGGGACCTTTGAGGTATTTTAAGAATTGCAGAGACTGATTGATCAATTCTGAAGAACAGGCCGTCCGGCCAGTCACTCAGTTTCAGGGGTATTTTTGTCTTTTCACCCTTGGATCTAATTGATGGAGATGTGGGGATGATTGCATGCGTGCCAAGTGTCTTAGCTTGGTCCCGTTAATCCCGGTTTTGACTGTTTTCTAAATAACTGTCCAAGAAAATGTCGAAACAGTCCTGAAAAATCCCAAAAATTGTGTATTTCGGGGAAAGTGATATTTGCACGTGTATGAACGTGGGATGAATACACTTTGGATTTTGGATGCACAGGGCAGTCCTGAAAAGTCTCGTTAATCTCGGGAAGGAGAAGTTAACGGATTCTCGTTAACTTGGGAAGTGCCAGTTAACGAATTGTAACGATCTGGATTTGGGTACTTACAGTAGCCCCTCGGAGACGTCACTTTCGAAAGAAGTGGGTTCGTTGAAAAATATAAGGATCCCAAATCGAGGAGATGCCTTATGGGGAGATATGGACGGTCAAATGGTTGGACACCCTATAGCAAGGATTCTTACGTATTCACGGGGGAATCAAGCCGATCGTAGTTCTTGTTTGCTAAGTGTAAGGGACTTAACAAACTGACGCTGGGTCACGAGATCTTACTGGAGATCTGACCAAATGGCAGGGATGGTTGTGTTAAACTGGCATTTTTAACTGCACGGAAGGATTAACGTTCTAACATCGGAGTTAGGAACGGGATGACATAAATGATTGTGTTAAATGGCATTTTTTAACAACACGAAAGGATTGACGTTCTAACATCGGGGTTAGGAATGGAATGATAGGAACGGTTGTGTTAAATTGGCGTTTTTAACAACACGGAAGGATTGACGTTCTAACGACGGGGTTAGGAACGAAATGTGATCTCGGGAGAGAATGACACATTGCTGGGGAAAAGCGTCCATAGTTCTAACAAAGCGGTTAGAAACTGAGGAGATTTGATTGACGTTCCTTAGAATGATGGTCCTAGGATCCTGCTGGGAAGGAATGTTCAGGCTTACGGTGACGGCCGAAGAGGGATTGTTGTACGGGCTTACAATGATTGCCGTTGAGATTGGGTGGTCGGGCTTACGATTGACGGCTGAAGAGATTGTTGATTGGACCGTGAAAGGTATCGACTTTGATATTGGACCGTGAAAGGCCTCGACTGGAGGTTGGACCGTGAAAGCTCTCGATTGTGAGATTGGACCGTGAAAGGTCTAATGGGAATATAACCTCTGGAGAGGGGCGTTAGAGATGTCTAACTGAGAATTTTAACCTCTGGAGAGGGGCATTAGAGATGTCTAACTGAGAAATTTTACCTCAGGAGAGGGGCGTTCGAGATGTCTAAGTGAGAAATTTAACCTCTGGAGAGGGGCGTTAGAGATGTCTAACTGAGAAATTTAACCTCTGGAGAGTGGCGTTAGAGATGTCTAACTAAGAAATTTTTAACTTTTGAGGAAAAGTGTCAAGTTTAAAAAGATGAGGGGCTAATTGGCCATTTGGGCCAAAATGGCCTATCCTGTAAAAGAGGTCGGCCGGCCACTTCCTCATTTTGACCAGATTTAAAGAAACCGTCTGCCATTAGAAAGAAAGAGAGAAAATTGAGAGCTTTTGGCCGAGAGGGAGAGAGAGAAAAGAGAGAAAAATTCGTCATTTTTTTTATCTTTGTTGAAATCTTTGAGAGATTATTGCTTTGGAAGCAAGATTGGGGCGGAGGAGTCGACATAGAAGGACTGACAATGAGAGAAAGAGGATCAGGAGGACGGTGCGAGCGATCAAGCTTCCTATGGATCCGACTTAGTTTTACAAAGCTCGGGATAGCCATAAATCCTAGGAGGGGATAGCGAGGAAGGTAAGCATCCTTTGAATTCCTTTGAATTTTAGAATTTTTTGAATTCTTGAAATTTTGGAATTTTTTTTTTTTTTAAGAGGATCAACATATGTTCCCATATTCCCCCCATTGGTGACTCGAACTCGGGACCTTTGGTCTCAAGTGAGGAGTGCCTACCACCAGGCTACAACCTTCTTGTCTTTTGGAATTTGATTTGAATTGACTTAGGTTCTTGGTGCCCGATTTGGGGCTTTTGACCTTGCGATGCCCTTTTGTCGAAATTGACCTTAGCTTAGTGCAATTGATGCTATGGGTAGACAACATAGAAAATTTGGTAGAAAAATTCCATGTCTAGCTATGTTTTCTGAAATTAAAGTGAGTTTAATTCGGGACGGAGTAATTTTGAAAGTGTTTGAAAGTTCTGGATTTGACGGATTTTTCGAAATGTTTTGAAAGTTTCGGTTTTGACGGGTTTTTCGAAATGTTTTGTTTGAAAGTTTTGGTTTTGACGGGTTTTTCGAAATGACTTGAAAGTTCCTAATTTGATGGGTTTTTCTAAATGTGAACCGTTAATATTCCAACTTAAGACGGGGATATTTTAGGAAAATGAACCGTTAATGAAACGAGATTTTGAGACTTGAACCGTTAATATTCCGACTTGAGACGGAGATATTTTAGGAAAATGAACCGTTAATGAAACGAGATTTTGAGACTTGAACCGTTAATATTCCGACTTGAGACGGAGATATTTTAGGAAAATGAACCGTTAGTGAAACGGGATTTTGAGTCTTGAACAGTTAATATTCCAACTTAAGACGGAGATATTTTAGGAAAATGAACCGATAATGAAACGGGATTTTGAGACTTGAACCGTTAATATTCCGACTTGAGACGGAGATATTTTAGGAAAATGAACCGTTAGTGAAATGGGATTTTGAGACTTGAACCATTAATATTCCGACTTGAGACGGAGATATTTTAGGAAAATGAACCGTTAGTGAAACGGGATTTTGAGACTTGAACCGTTAATATTCCGTCTTGAGACAGAGATATCTTAGGAAAATGAAATGAATTATATCTTTGTGTTGATATGTGACATTGCATGTGCATTTTGTGTACGTTATTTTGTGTTATCATACCTTTGCTGTGTTTACCTACAGGGGCGAGGGTCGGTTGATGTGTCCACTACCAAGAGTAGGGGAGATGTCGAGACTGTGAGCGCGCTGTGGGAAATGTTCCCGGACATGGTGATAAGTGACTATTACATAGTCATTTATCCTAAGTTCTTACATCTATTTCCTTAGTTTAATTGTTATTTAGATCTCATTTTAGTCTATTTTAGTTTCTTTTTCATATATATTAGATTTTACACTTTTGGTGTACATTATACATTTTAGACAGTTTTTTTTGGAGTCTACTATGGTCAAAAGGATGCTTGGACATCTTGGTGCAAAGGCATGGAAGAGCAACAAATAAATCAATTACACAAGACAAAATCCAGATGGAGCGGCCGTGCAGCTAATCAGCAGAGCGGCCGTGCACTCGGCCATGAAAGGCCATTTTTGGCCCTAAAATATAGAGTGGCCGTGTCTTAGAAATTGCTTGGCCGTGCAACCTTTCAGAGCGGCCGTGCAGCAACCATCGGAGCGGCCATGCTATTTGCCAGTTCAAAATCCAAAGTTGGCGCCAAGGGGGCACGGCCGTGCAGATCCCTTGACTCGGTCGTGTAAATTGTGACTGCAAATTTAAAAGGCACCTTCTTGAAGAGCTTCCTTCCCATTATAAATAGACCCCTTGTAATCAGTCTTAGATATCTAATTTTCGTCAGAAATTGTTAGAGATTAGTATAGCAAAGTTACAAGTATTATATACATTAAATTCCAAAGATCTTTGAAGATTGAAGTCCATTTTTGTTCTTGGAGTTCCTTTGGAAAAAAAGCAATAAAAGTTGAAGTATTATTCCAGCCATTCGTCTCTCATTCATCGTAAGTCTTTCTTACTCTATCTTTTTTATTATTGCTTATTTACTTTTACATGGCTAGCGAGTAATCCCCCTTATTCTTGGGGTTGGAAACTCAAAGCATAGATCATTCATCATCTTAAAATATGAAAGTCTTGTCTTCTATCTTCATCTAAAACAATTTCTTTATATTAATCACTAAATGACTTACATTTTGGAGACGTCCAACTTGTATGATTCAGTCGATCGAGAGAAGTACCTAGCGGAGAATCTCGATTGACGGAACCATATAAAGCAACTGGGTTCCATTGATCACAAAAGTAGTTCAACAGCCTAGGGATGTTCCTTTAATGGAAAGTATGTTGACCCTCATTCTTATTGGATTCTTACTAATTATGGTCAGCTAGAGATAAGCCGAAATGCCCATTTGTGACAGGGCAGGAGTACCATAAACGAAAATCTCAAACAGTTAGGACATAATTAGTGAAGAATACAACGTTACTGTCTTGACCGTGAGAAGTAGTGTAAGCCTAACATACCATCCTTGATTTTCATAAAAACCTATACTTCCTAAGACAATGAATATTTGATGAACAAATTATGTATATGATTTCCAATCCCGAGAATGCTTCGTTTATAAGGTTTCATTAAAAGTATTTTCTGTGTATACTTCATTCTCTTCCCAAAACAAATCTTTATCTCCCCCAATCTCTTTTACAATTTTAATAAAGACAAAAATAATCCCAAGGTAAACCCTGTCTCTGTGGGATCGACCCGTACTTGCACCCGCTATATTTCAATAGCCCATGCGCTTGCGGATTTTAAATAAACCGTTAGGTTTCGACCGAACACATGGCTCGTGACGGAGAGAGGAGTCCACGGCAGTTGGTGATTGACTCTGGCCTGGGAGGCTTTGTTAGTGCAGTGGCTGTTGTGGCTTTGACGCAGAGGGTCAATGTCATCCACGTAGCTTTGAGTGAGTATTGGTGGGACACGACCCACACGTTTCACTTCAGGTGGGGAGAGGCATCGATCACTCCCACTGATTTTGCTGCGATCACCGAGTTGTCATTCCGAGGCAATCCCATAGGGTGGTTTGATGATTTTACCATGGAGCAGCTGACGGATCTGCTTGGATTCGACATCACGGATGCCAGGGGCCTTGGAATTCGGTATAGACCGATGGAGGTACATTTGAGGAGAGTCATAACTGAGTATCTGGATGGCTCCGAGAGGATGACAGCTGATCATTTGGCTAGGGAGTTCTTGTGGTTTGCTCTGTCAGTAACCATTTTTCCCAATGCTGATACGACATGCCAGTTTGCCTTGCTCAGTTCTTTGATTGATCTGGAGATGGTGAGAGGGTTTGCCTGGGGAGAAGCTGGTCTGGCCAAGCTTTTCTTTGCCTTGGACGAGTATTCCCGGGGGGAGGACAACTCATTCTGCTGTTTCCAGTTTCTGTTGGATGTGAGTCTCTTTTTTATCTTCCTTATCTCGTTTGTACTTGTTTGTATCTGCTTTGTAGCTGACATAACTTTCCTGTCATCTTTCAGGTGTGGTGCTTTGAAGTGTTCCATTCTCATTGGTGGAGCATTAGGGAGGAGTATGCTCCTTTATTTCCCGCTATGCTGACTTGGCAGAAGGCGGCTAGGAAGTCGGTGAAGTCGAGGGAGAGCACCCGGGTGACTTACGAGCAGGTGTCTTTGGCTCTGGATCGAGACTTTTCACCGAGGATCAACTTGACTTGGTGGAGCCAATTCGATCAGGCAGTTGTGAACGGTGCCAGGGAGGTGACAAGCCAGCAGAAGCTGCTAGTGGGGCTTCATTGTGACATCCTGTATCTTGGCGAGAGGGTGTCTTGCTAGTATGCTCCGGGATCTAGTCCCATGGTTCCGAGGGATCCGCCTCTCCATATGCTGTTTCTTTTGTCCATAGCTGGGGAGGAGTTGCAGCGATATAGACAGGGAGTACCTTATGTTGAGAATGTCATTGAAGAGGCCGACTATGTCATTTTTCGAAGGATGAGGCTGAGGAGCCCACAGGTGTTGGCCAGAGAGGGTGAGGACCCTGCACATCCTAAAGATTATCCGCTCCCTCGCACTCGCTTTGCATATAAGGGCGTTGGTGGTTCTCGCAAGCATTTGTCGATTCCCATTCCTGAGCAGGCGAGGCCTCAATACGGACTTGAGCCTAGTGCTTTGGTGAGTATCTTGTTGCTTTTTCTGTACTGTAGTAGCTTTCTGCAAATGTTGCATCTGTGCTGTCTTTTCTGTCTTTTGATGGCTTCCCTGGTTTGCAGGTTTCTGGCCGTACCTACGATCAGGCTGTCAGACTTCTGGATGGGGTGACTGGTTTTGCCAGGAGGCTTGTTGACTTCCTGCGGTGAAGTTCTTAGAGGAGTGCGGCTGTTCATGAGCCGATGCCTTCCAGATCGTCCATTGCTAGGGACTCATCTGCTTCCACGGTTGGTGAGATAGATGTTGGGCAGGGCTTTAGTCAGTTTTCTGGTGAGACTTCGGGATTTGGGGCCATTCCTCGTATTCGGGATACGAGCCTGGGGAGTCTTCAAGAGCACAGGCGTGAGGCCGTCATTTCTCGTACTCCAAATTTGATGACTTAGTGGATTATCTGTCTACCACAGATCCTACTGTGGCGACGCAGTATGTTGAGTGCTCGGATGATGAGCAAGACTCTGAGTAGCCCTGTTAATATCCTTAGACAATTGTGTGCACTGCCTGCAATAGATATTATTTTGTACTCGAGATGCCCTTGGGGCGAAAACTTTGCATATTTGAATATTTATTATGATTACTTTTTACTTATTCTTGGAAGATAAGCAAGTAGGTTTATCAAAAATAAATAATAACATGAAATGCATTGAATAATAAATTTGAGAAGGAAAAAAATTATAGCTATCATGCACTGTTATTTATTACTTGCACTGTTGCACGAGCCCGGGGTGGATTTGGTATTTGCAATAAGTGAATTGATCACGGGTTTGGCAATTTTGGTCAAGGAATGAACATGGTTCATTTTCGAAATGTTGAGGGACATTGGTGCAGCAAGGCTGCAGGTTTGACTGAGTCAAACTGAGAGACAGGTCGGCCGACCAGAGCTTTAGTTTCGACTTGTTTAAATTGCAGTCCAGATTCTACAGATTCAGGAGTCCTACGCTTGTTCTTGAAGCTGAAGTCTGTTTTCCCTCTCAAAACTTGAAGCTTTCTTCGCTTTCCATGGCCACGTTTTTGAGGTTGTCGTCTCAGATGCAAGAGCAATTTCTGGAAAGGTTCAAGATGTGGGTACGACACTACATGAGGCAAAATAAGGAGTTTTTCAAGGGTTGTTATAGGATGAAGTCGGTTCTGGCTTTGAAGGAGCTTTTACCAGACTGGGATCTTCTGAGAGCTGCGGCTCATTTCTGGGATGTGAGGAGGCACATGTATAGTTTCTCATATAATGAGATCATGCCTACACTTGAAGACTTTTGGGCTATCCTTGGAGGACCTGGGGTGGAGCAGATTGTTCTTCCTTTGACAGGCTGCATGACCACCGTTGAGAAGTTGATGTTTCTGCTTGGCGTTTCTGCTAAAGAAGCATACGGGATGCTGATACCGAACACTGACCATGTTGACATCTCGGGGCTGCCAGATAGGTTTGCAAGTGCTGATGGGAGCGTTGCTGCGTGGGATGCTTTTGCTCTGTGCGTGATTGCTACTCTGTTCACATTCACATCCTTGGGGGTGTGCCACCACAGTGTTCTGGACCTGGTGAGGCAGAGCCGGAGCGGAGGAGATATTGTGCCTTTGATCTCAGGTGAAACATTCCATGGCATAGGTCGGATGGTGACTGGCAGCCGGTATATGTGGGGAGGGAGTCATGTTATGCTTACTTTGTGGTTGAGGGAGAGGTTGCAAGTGATGCCTGAGGTTCCAGTAACATGTGATCCTTGGTTCTTCTCTCGGCGACCCCCTTGGTGATAGGGGGCAGTCAGGCTGACTTGGAGCTTTGGATGGCCAAACTCCGCACACATCATTTGCGATGGTGGGTTCCTCACTGGAAGTTGCAGACTTGTCGGACCGTTCAAGAAGGTCTCTTCATTGTTAAAGTTCCGGGGTTGTCTCAGTCTTCTTTCTACATTCCGTCTCTGGTGCTGCGGCAGTTCGGGCTAGAGCAGGTTTCGTTGGTGGGTTTGAGTGATGCCGCTACCTTTGAGGTGGGATCGCTTTTCATGGATGATCCTTCGACGTTATTTCTTTTCATGCGGTTGTGGCAATATGCGTCTTTTCCTGCCAGGGTTCTCTTTCACCGAAGAGGGGGCACTGTTCTGTCTACTTGATATTTGAACTGGTACGAGGAGTGTATAGGGGATACACAAATGGCTCTTCTATGGAGATGAAGTGAGCTATTGGGCCTTAACCGCCGTGACAGCTTGACTTTGAGGAGGGTCGAAGCGATGGCTAACCCTCAGGATAGTACTGGGGATGATATGGATGACTATGAGGTCAATGCTAGTCGGTTGGCCGATCAGAGCACGGATATGGCGACTCAGAGAGAGGCAACTCGTGATAGAGCTAGGAAAAGGGCTGCGTTGGCGGCCACAGGTTTGACAGAGGCATCGGGAAGGGTCCCAGAGCCAAGTAGGAGGACTACGGGGATATTTCCTGTGAAGGCAAAGAATACCCGCCGCGAAAAAGGGAAAGGGAGGAAAGATGAAGGACCGAGTACGAGTGGCTAGGTTGACCTTGCCGTTTGAAATATCAACCCACTGTCATTGCAGACACATTAAGTTGATAAAGTGTTTTATGTTGTTTTGCTAGCGTGTAGCAAGTCAAGAGTAGATCGTGCTTGAACTCATCAAAGATTGTTTTAACCATAATGAACCTGTAGGTTAAATTTAAGAGTTTTTCGAAACACAAGCAATTGGTGTTGTATTTGAATTTTTTTTTGAGACCGAACCAATGATGGCTACCTATGTTCCCCTTTTACAAATGGACTAAGGGGCTCAGGTCACCGTAGTTCGACACTTTTGAGAAAATTTGAAGTAGGATGAAAAGTGTGACCCTGTTTTTTACCTAGATCATTTAGGGATGTATCTAGTTGGGTATTACTCTTTTAGCACTTTGATTTTACTGGTTAGGGATGTATGGGGAGAGAGAGTTGACTTGTGTTCTTACTCAAACGAAGTATCTGCGGAGCTTGCTTCCGTTTACTGGATTGACGAAAGGGTTCCCATCCAAATCTGCTAGCTTCATGGCTCCTCCGGAGAAGATTCTTTGTACCACAAACGGACCTATCCATGTAGGTTCCCACTTTCCGAGGGGATTAGTCTGTGTTGGAGGCTTTTCCTTAAGCACCAAGTCACCTTCTCTAATGTCTCATATCCTGACTTTCTTATCAAATGCTCGGGACATTCTGCTTTGGTAGGTACGAGTATGTTCCATGGCTTTCAGTCTTCGCTTTTCGAGTAGAGCCAGTTAGTCATGATGACTTTGGAGCCATTCGACTTCGTTGATTCCATTTTCCAAGAGGACTCGGAGGGATGGAATTTCTAGCTCAACTGGTAACATTTCTTCCATTCTGTATGTCAGTGCAAAAGGAGTCTCCCCTGTGGCGGTTCTGACTAATGTTCTATATCCCCAAAGTGCTAGATGTAGCTTTTCGGGCCAATCCCGACCTCTGACGACCATCTTTTTGATTATTCTTGCACGAGTCTTGTTTGCTACCTCTACTGTACCATTAGTCTGTGGTCTGTAGGGAGAAGACTTGTGGCGTGTAACTCTGAACTCGGTCATCAGCTGGTCACAATCTCCTTCGAATGTCGGATATGATCTCGTTGGGCACTTCGTATCTGCATATGATATTCTCTTTGATGAACTTGGTCACCTTCTTGGAATTCAGTACTTTGTATGATCTGGCTTCTACTCATTTGGTGAAGTAGTCAACTGCGATAATATGAACTCGTGACCGTTGCTCTCGGGTGGAGTGATTTTGTCGATGACGTAAATTCCCCATGTGGCGAAAGGCCATGGTGTAGTCATGCAGTAGAGCTCGTGAGGAGGAATATGGTTGAGGTTGGAGAACTGTTGACATTTGTCGAAGCTTCTGACGAACTGGATGTAGTCTGTTTTCATTGATACCCAGTAGTAACTGAAACTACCCGGATCCGGCTCGCGCGCGGGGGCCTCGGCAATCTCGCATTTTTTTGTAATGCGTCGCTGTTTCAGGAAAGTTCGCCCGGATTCGAGAGGCAGCGCGTTCGCGCTGCGGCATATGGCTCATTCCTGCTTTGCAGAGTTTTGTTGGGAGGTGTCTCGCCGTGTTTTTGCTTTGTAGAGTCGCCACGCCGTTTTTATTAAGCCCAAAACATTGAAAAAGGGCATCAGTTTAAAAATAAACTGTTTTTGTGTGATGAGATTTTGAGTTCGGAGGTCAGATGACTCCTCGGGAAGAGAATATTAGAATCTTAGAGCTCACCCGAGTCGCCTCGTAAAAACGAGTCTTTCGGATACCCCTAATATTCTTTAACTGTTGTGTGTGTGTGTGTATGTGCTTTTAAAAATGCATGCTGTATTGGATGTCAACATTGTACACTGCTTATTGAAATTTATTGAAATAGTAATGGAAGGAAGCCTTACCAATGTTGGTTCGTGTCTGTCTTCCGCTGGGGAATAGTGTTTGAGGATGAAATAGTGTTCCGGTATGGACCGGGATTACTTCGGGAGGAGCCGCTTGTCTGCGGATAGAGTTTCGGCGTGCATCGGGATTGTAGGCTGCGTTCGGGCAGAGGTTCGGCGTGCGTTGGGATCGCAGGGATCACTCGGGCAGAGGTTCGGCGTGCGTTGGGATCGCAGGGATCGCTCGGGCAGAGTTTCAGTGTGCGTTCAAGTTGTCGGTTTGACTCGGAAAGAGTCGGGACGCCTTG
The DNA here is from genome assembly GCA_022495995.1 of Adenophora triphylla var. japonica. Lineage (NCBI taxonomy): Eukaryota > Viridiplantae > Streptophyta > Magnoliopsida > Asterales > Campanulaceae > Adenophora > Adenophora triphylla. The sequence continues at coordinate 485,060 of JAFEMH010000323.1, forward strand.
GGAAAGACCAGGCAAGGCCTCGAAGTACCACGAGGGGCCTCAGAGTACCTCGAGAGTGCCTTGGGGCAGCGCGGGAGCGTCGCGGGAGCGCTCGGAGAGGCTTCGGAGCACCACAAGGGAGCTCGAAAGGCCTCGAAAGGATCCGAAAGGGGCCGGGATTGCCCCGAAGGGTCTTAGAGGGGTGCCTGAAGGCTGGGGGGAGAGGAGAGAAGAGGGAAATGTGTGAAAATGAGGGAGGGGGAGCCCTCTATTTATAGTGTAGGAAAACTGCAAAGAGGTCCGTACGGACCTTGCAGGTAATCCAGAATTTTGGTTTTTCTCGATTTGCGGGAATCTCTTGGCTTTAAGAAGATTTTGGAATGATTATGTCTGGGTGCAATAAGGTCCGTACGGACCATCTTAGCATGCAATAAGGTCCATACGGACCAACCATGTAGGGGGGTAATGATGTTCTCCGGGATTTGAGGGAATATTGTGGACTTTAAGGGGATTCAGTAATCATTGCAGCAAAGAGGTCCGTATGGACCATTTATGCTTTTCTGATTTCTGAATAATTTCCAAAAGGTCCTTTTATCCCTTTTCATCCCAGAAAGGTTCCTTCCTTGGTTTGGCTTGGGGTTTTTGAGGGTTTTGAGTGTCAAAGGTCTTCGAGACTGCGTTTGTGAGTCTGCGGTATTTCCCATGTGCTCGGAAGAGGGTGATCCAGATTGGGGTACTTACAGAAGCCCCTCGACGACGTCACTTACGGAGGAAGTGGGCTCATCGATAAGATAAGGGTCTTAATCTGGATTGCGTGCTGGGAGAGGAAGTGACTGTGTAGGTCGGTGTGTGAGGACGTGACGGTGTCCTGTTGTGTGACCGTTTAGGTCAGTTGGCTGGATCCTGTGATAGGATTCCTACGTATCCCTAGCGGGAATCAAGCGTAATTGTAGTTCGTATGTGGGGTGAGTGTTGTTGTGCACGAGGACGGGAGATGTCCTCTGACTGAAACTCTGTGCGTGGACGTGGTGGTGTCCTGTGAGTGACCGCATAGGTCAATGGTGAGGACGTGGTGGCGTCCTGGGTGACCGTAGTAAGGACGTAGTGGCGTCCTGAGTGACTGTATAGGTCGATGGCTGGACCCTGTGATAGGATTCCTACGTATCCCTGGCGGGAATCAAGCCTGGTCATAGTTCAAAGGTCGTGAAATTGTGAATGTATGCGGGCGTGGTGGTGCCCTGAAGTGTCGTGTGACCGCCGAGGTCGATTGTGAGGACGTGGTGGCGTCCTGAGGTGACCGCATAGGTCGGTGGTAAGGACGTGGTGGCATCCTAAGATGTGCAATCTTACTAGAAGATGGGTAATCTTACGAGAAGATGGTTAATCTTACGAGAAGATGGTTTGTGGTGTGACCGCCGAGGTCGACTGTGAGGACGTGGTGGCGTCCTAAGATGTGGTGACCGCCGAGGTCGATTGTGAGGACATGGTGGTGTCCTGAGATGGAAATTTTACGATTTTCCGAATTGGGTGGTTTAAGGCCTTCCGGGCCGGGGATAATGATTTGTGAGGTTTATATGGTCTTTCGGACCAAGTGATTTAAAGCCTTCCGGGATGGAGATAGTGATGTGGGAGGTTTATACGGTCTTCTGGACCGAGTGGTTTAAAGCCTTTCGAGCTGGAGATAGTGATGTGGGAGGTTTATACGGTCTTCCAGACCGAGTGGTTTAAAGCATTCTGGGCTGGAGATAGTGATGTGTGAGGTTTATACGGTCTTCCGGACCGAGTGGTTTAAAGCCTTTCGAGCTGGAGATAGTGATGTGTGAGGACTTGATTTGTCTTCTGACTGCGGTTGTGTCATGCGTGAGGACTTGATTCGTCTTCTGGCTGCGGGTGTGTCATGTATGAGGACTTGATTCGTCTTCTGACTGCAGTTGTGGAGGCGTGGCTGCTTTGTGCTTTGATTGCGAGAGGTGTAGATGCCTCGTGCTTTGTCCGCTGGGGAGAAGGTTGGACTTACGATGACTGCCGATGTTCATCCGTTGGGGATTATCGTGGCCTTGTAGGGGCTTTTTCTGCTAAGAAGGTAACTTCGGGCTTACTTTGATGGCCTGTGCTTGAGTTGCCGTTAAGCGGGCGAGGTCCGGGCTTACGATGATGGCCGGTGCTGGGGATATGCGGTCTCGTACGGGTTTGCAAGAATTCCCTTTTTGACTTGCTGGGGAAGGAGCTCGGGCTTACTTTGATGGTCGGTGCTTGAGTTGCCATTGAGCATTTTGGAGGCGTTTTGTGCCTTGAGATTTGTACTTGGAGGTGCGGGCTCCTTCTTGCGCTTGTTTCACCGTTTAGTGGGCGAGGTCCGGGCTTACGATGACGACTGGTGGTTGCGTTGCCGTTTAGTGGGCGAAGTCCGGGCTTACGATGACGGCCGGTGCTTGAGTTGCCGCTGAGCATTTTGAGATTTGTACTTGGAGGTGCGGGCGCCTTCTTGCGCTTGTTTCACCGTTTAGTGGGCGAGGTCCGGGCTTACTATGACGGCCGGTGGTTGCGTTGCCGTTTAGTGTTTTGGAGGCATTTTGTGCCTTGAGATTTGTACTTGGAGGTGCGGGCTCCTTCTTGCGCTTGTTTCACCGTTTAGTGGGTGAGGTTCGGGCTTACGATGACGGCCGGTGGTTGCGTTGCCGTTTAGTGGGCGAAGTCCGGGCTTACGATAACGGCCGGTGGTTGAGTTGATGGGTTAAGGACCAAACTGCATCAAATCTGCTGAAATAGGCCTTTGGACAGCCAGGGGCAAAGATTATAAGGGCAGAAAAGTAATTTGGCCCTTCGTTGCAAAGAGGTCCATACGGACCAGTGTTGAATTTTACAGTTCCCAGATTTTGACTGGGTTTAAAACCGAGGCACCCCCTTCATTTCCTTCTTCCAGTGCGTGAACCAGAGAGAGAGAGAAGGAGAAAAACTCCATTGTTGTCCAAAATCTTCCATTTTTTAGCTTGAATTGCTTGCAATGGCGGAAGGATCAAGGAGGGGGCGTCGCCAACGGAGCCAAGAAGTGATCAAGCAAAGGATGGAGCTTCAAAGAAATTGGATCTCCTTCGTGCCTTCTTCGAAGAACCCGGATGTGTTGTACCCGAATCCGGAGGTGCATAATCGGCGAGTTAGGAACGCCGGGGAGGTAAGAAATCAATTTAGTCTTGATTCCTTGTTTGAATTTTTGAATGCTAGAACTAGGTTTTAGTTTTTCGCATTTTTGGGGCTTTTGTTATTTGCCATGCTTTTTTGTGAAATTCTTGATGAATTGTTGAAATTGAGCATGTAAAAATTGTGGGTATGTGATTTTTGTGCAAAAATGTGTAGATTAGCTCTTAATTGTAAAAATAAAGTGCCTCTCTTTGAAAATGCATGCTTTGGTGTTTTGTACCTTATGCTATTTTGTATGTACATTGTGAGAAAAATTGCCATGTAGGGACAAGTTTTGTGAAAAATGTGACATGTGCCGTGTTTTGTGACGGGTTTTGTCTGAAAGTATGTGCTGTGTAGGGACGGACTTTTCTTTTGAAAATGTGTCATGCAGTGTGTGCCGTGTTTTTGGTGACGGACTTTGTGGGGAAAATATGTGCAATATGTGCCGTGTTTTGTGACGGGTCTTTTTGAAAATGTGTCGTGTAGGGCTTAATCCCTCTGTTGAGAAAATTTGTACAGTGTGAGGGGCTTTTGGCTGGGAAAGCCAAAAAGATGAAAACTCGGGGATCGCTCGAGGCTGTAGTTGAGTTGTGGCAGCAGATGCCGAATATCTCTGTGGATGGCGGGCTGAGCCCTAGGAGACTGGTCTATGCTTCTGGCCTGGGCGTGTTCGTGGAGAACTTGGTCGGGGTCTCCGACACGAGGAAGAACAAGAGTATCTTCCTAGGCTTATCTGAGTATTGGTGGGATACCACCCACACCTTCCATCTGAGCTGGGGCGAGGTGACGGTGACGCCCACCGATTTTGCTGCTATCACCGGGCTTTCCTTCAAAGGAGGGCCAGTACGGTGGAGGGATAGGATAGCTGAGGACGTGCTGGCTGAGCTGCTGGGCTTTGCGCTTCTTCCTCGGCGGGGCATGCTCTACAGTGATGTGGAGATGAGGATTACGACCAGTATTGGGGCCTATTGTCGGGGTACCGGCCAGGTGACGGCGGAGCAGCTGGCGCGCTCCTTTCTGTGGTTTGCCCTTTCTGAGACTCTGTTCTCGAACCACGCGACCACGGCTCCTTTTGCTCTGCTGGAGAGCTTGATTGACTTGGAGAGAGTCTGTGACATAGCTTGGGGTGAGGCGGGCCTGGCCGAGCTTTACTTCTCCTTGGACCAGTTTAGCCGGGGCGTGGCCAGTTCCTTGGCCTGCTTTGATTTTGCTTTGGAGGTATGAGTTTATTGCTATTTTTTGATTTAGCAACTTATCCTTTCTCCGTTTTCTCTTGCACTGAGCCTTTTCTGCTTTTGTCGCAGGTGTGATTCTACGAGATCTTCCAGTGCTTCCTGTGGGATAGAGATCCTGGGGCCATAGCGGCCTATCCTGCTATGTTAGGCTGGGCCCGCCTGGCGAGGAGGAGGAGGACCAGCAGGGGGAAGCTCACCATTACCTACGGGGAGGTGCAGGCGCATCTAGGGAGAGATAGTCTGGCGGAGTTCGTTCTGTACCCCTGGGTAAACCGCCTTAGTGACTTCTATGTTGGACGACAGCGTACTCCTTTTGGCCATATTGGGCCGAATGCTTGGCAGGCCCAATGGACTGATGGGCTGCTGGAATATTTGGACTAAATATTGCCTTTTAGCAATTATATAAGCCCAAATTTTAATTAAAGTGGATCCAAATCATGGGTTCGGATCGGGGTACTCACACCCTCCTGCCATGAAGATGATAAAACGCATGAACTTCATCCCAGGACTGGGGCTTGGCAAAAGGTTACAGGGCCAGCATCAAGTCATCGAAGTCAAGGACCACACCACGGTCCAGGGGCTTGGCTACGTGCCAACACCAGCTGACATCAAGGAAAACAAAAGGCTCGCCCGCACCAAGGCAGCAGCCCTCAAAAGGGGAACCTCCGACGGCACACCCAACCTCCGACCTTACAGTTTCGACCTCGCTCATTACTTCACCGAGGGAACCAACAGCAGAACTGAGGGGACCGACAAGGGAACCAACAACAGAACTAAGGGGACCGACAGCGGAACCGACAGCAGAACTGAGGGGACCGACAGTGGAACTGATGAAGATGAGAAAGAAGCAGGGATAGTCAGCACCGAGACTACAGAAAGGATGGAAAAGCTAGCACGGGACCTCAAGCGTTTCAGAGGACTCAAGGCTAATCCAATTAGGGGAGCGTTCCTCGACATCACTGCTCTACCTGGACCAACTGCCACCACAATCTAGCACGAGTACACATTCAAGGGGATCCCAGACTTGGAGGAGCAACTCAAGGTACTCTCTACGGGAAACATATTGTTCGGATCAGCCGCCGAGGCCACATTCGAGACAGTGACTCCAAAGCAGAAGGAACCAGAATTCATAGAAGATGCTCTCAGTGGACCAGCTCTACAGAGTCATTTTGAAGAAGTCATGGAGGTGCCGAACCTGATTGACATGGGCTCCGAAAACAGCATGATTGCCATGGTTGGGATAGCAGAAGCCAAGCCTCTCGGTCCCCGAACCCTCATCAAGCATCCAGCAATGCCACTGAAGAACTGGGTAACTTTCACCGGACCAAGGGCAAGCCAGGCAGAAATGGAAGACAAGTTGGGCCTGCACCCACATCTCCCTAAACCCGGTCTCAAACCCTCTGAGTCAGTCCTTGTAAAAGTCCAGTCCTCTGAGTCGTCCAACGGCCTTACGCCGGAAGACTATGATAATGTAGCCAACCATGTATCTCCGTTCTCGTTTAATGAAAAGTCTGACCTTTCGGAGTATCCTCTCATTGCCACTTTAACAACTGATAAGTTAACAAACAACTTAAAAGACGTTAATAACTCAATTGATAAAGAAGCAGACACATTAAATGAACAATACATTAGAGAAGTTCTCGAGCGTGTAGTCGACCAAGAGGACAACCGGGCCCAAGCTGTCGAAGAGGTTATGACCAAAGTGAACCTGGGGTCAGTGCAAGAGCCTAAAGAGACACAAGTGGGCAGTTTCTTCGCCGATGCGTAAAAGAAGCCCCGATAAGCCTCCTCCCGGAGTATGTTGACGTGTTCGCCCGGTCATACCGGGACATGCCGAGGACTCGATCCCTCGATATTGGAGCACAGTAATCCCCCTGGATCCCGAATTCAAGCACATCAAACGTAAGCTGCGTAAGATCAAGCCGAGTGGTCTTTGCAAGTAAAAGAAGAGATTGAGAAAATGCTCCGAGTTGGTTTCATCGAGTGATTGAGTACCCAACTTGGCTCTCCAACATCGTGACGGTCACCAAGGCCAATGGAAAGGTCGGATCTTTGTGTAGATTTTCGAGATCTCAACAAGGCCAGTCCTAAAGATGATTTCCCACCGCCTAACATCGACATGCTGGTCGACACCACGGCAAATTTCGAAGTAAAGTCCTTCATGGACGGGTTCGCTGGATACAACCAGATCAAAATGTCCGAGGAGGATCAAGCCAAAATCTGCCTTCACCACTCCGTGGGGGACATACTGTTACACCGGCCATGCCGTTCGGGTCCGAAGAACGCCGGGGCTACTTACCGGGCCGCAATGTGCTCTCTTCCATGACATGATTCACAAGGAAATCGAAGTATATGTCGACGACATGATCATCCACTCCAGAGGATCGGACATGCGGCACATGACGGATCCGAGGAAGTTCTTCAACAGACTCGTAAAACACTCCATGAGATTGAACCCTGCGAAGTGCACCTTCGGCGTCAAGTGCGGTAAGGTACTTGGGGTACATGGTTACGTAAAGGGGTATCGAAGCCGATCCCAAGAAAATCAAGGCCATCATCGACATGAAGCCGCCTCGGACTCGACGAAGTGAAAAGCTTCATGGGAAGACTTGATATATCGGTCGCTTCATCAACCGGTTGACATCTCTCTACGAGCCCATGTTCAAACCGATGAAAAAGAATGCCGACATCAACTGGGACTCAGTGCCAGACGGCTTTCGAGAAAATCAAGACCTACTTGTGAATCCCCAATCCTGTGCCCGCCACATGAAGACAAGCCACTACTCCGTATCGACGATGAGACACGTCAATCGGAGCAATGCCGGCACAAGAGCGTAAAGATTCCAAGGTTGAGCATGCAATCTACTTCGTAGCGGAAGCTTCAAGGAAGTGAACTCGGCTACTCGGCATTAGAGAAAACTTGTACCGCCTTGGTATGGGTAGTCGGGAAACTGAAACACTACATGCAGTCACATTCAGTGCTCCTGGTCTCCAAAATGGACCCCGTCCGATATCTCTTTGACAAGCCATCCCTGTCAATGCAACTAGCCAAGTGGTCATTCTTCCTGACTGAGTTCGACATCAAGTACATGGTCAGAAAATCAACAAAGGGCAGAGTAATGGCAGATCAGCTGGCCGACTTCCCAAGCAGTGAACCTAAAGGTCCTGATCCACAGTTTCCGAACGACGAAATCTTTTCACTCGACAGCGCAAACCGCTGGCAACTCTTCTTCGATGGGCCAGCCAACAAGAAGGGAAATGGTATTGGAATGCTCCTTGTCGATCCCAAGGACGAGCATACTCCCATAGCCATCAAGCTGAATTTTGAAACAATCAACAATGCAGCAGAATACGAAGCCTGTGCAGCAGGTCTGGAAGCCGCCCTCGAGCGCAACATCTCAGAACTGGATGTATACGGAGACTCAGCATTGATCATCAATCAAGTGTCCAACAAATGGAAGACGGTAGATTCGGCCTCCAGAAGTACCACACGTACATGGAGGAGCTCATTGCTCAGTTCAAGGACATCTCTTTTCATTATTTGCCAAGAGACAGGAACCGCTTCACAGACGCCCTGGCAACCCTCGCCTCTCTTGTCGAAATTCCCGATGGGAAAGTAGTAAAACCCCTCAGAATAGGCAGACGGGAAACACCCGCCTATTGCTGTGAGATCGAAATAAAAAAAGAAATGATCGACGAACCCTGGTACAATCAAATATACCAGTACCTCCAAAACGAAGAAGCTTCCTTCACAAACGAAGATGGAAAATACAAAGAAGGGATCAAAGCCAAAAACATGATGGTATTAAAACGCCTGGCATCCCATTTCGTCATTCTGGGGGGTATGTTGTACAAGAAGCGCCACCAAGGGCTACTCCTTCGGTGTGTAAACAAAGAAAAAGCCAGCGAGCTAATGAATGAAGTTCATAACGGAACCTGCGGTCCGCACATGAACGCCTGAGCATTGACACAGATCATCCTACGTATGGGATACTATTGGATATCGATGGAAACAGACTGCATCCAGTTCGTTCGAAGCTGCGACAAATGTCAATGGTTCTCCAACCTCAATCACATCCCTCCTCACGAACTCTATTGCATGACTACGCCATGGCCTTTCGCCACATGGGGAATCGACGTCATCGGCAAGATCACTCCACCAGGGAGCAATGGTCACGAGTTCATTCTAGTCGCAGTCGACTACTTCACCAAATGGGTAGAAGCCAGATCGTACAAGGTACTGAATTCTAAGAAGGTGGCCGAGTTCATCCGAGAGAACATCATGTGCCGATACGGATTGCCCAACGAGATTATCTCCGACAACGGGACTCACTTCGAAGGAGATTGTGACCAACTGCTGACCAAATTCAGAGTCACGCGTCACAAGTCTTCTCCTTACAGACCACAAACCATTGGTGCAGTAGAGGCAGCCAACAAGACTCTCGTAATGATAATCAGAAAGATGACCACCAGGGGTCGGGACTGGCCCGAAAAGCTACATCTAGCCCTCTGGGGATACAAAACATTAGTCAGAACTGCCACAGGGGAGACTCCGTTTGCACTCACCTATGGAATGGAAGCGATGTTACCGTGGAATTGGAAATTCCATCCCTCCGAGTCCTCTTGGAAAACGGGATCAATGAAGTGGAATGGCTATAAAGCCGTCACGACGAACTTGCTCTACTCGACGAGCGCAGATTGAAAGCCATGGAACACACTCGAGCCTACCAGAGCAGAATGGCCCGAGCATTCGACAAGAAAGTCAAGATCTGAGACATCAGAGAAGGCGACTTGGTGCTAAAGGAAAAGCCTCCTACGCAGACCAATCCCCTCGGAAAGTGGGAGCCTACCTGGATAGGACCGTTTGTGGTACAAAGAATCTTCTCCGGAGGAGCCATGAAGTTAGCAGATTTGGATGGGAACCCTTTCGTTAACCCCGTGAACGGAAGCAAGCTCCGCAGATACTTCGTTTGAGGAAGAGCACGAGTCAACTCTCCTTCCCCATACACCGTCCCCTTAGTAAAATTAAAGTGCTAAAAGAGTAATACCCAACTGGATACATTCCCGCTAATGATCCAGGTAAAAAACAGGCTCGCACTTCTTTTGTCTTTGTTTTTCTCAAAATCACCTAAAAGTGTCGAACTACGGTGACCTGAGCCCCTTAGTCCAATTGTAAAAGGGGAACGTAGGCAGCCATCATTGGTTCGGTCTAAAAAAAAAATACAATAAGCATCAATTGCTTGTGTTTCGAAAAACTCTTTTCATTTAACCTACAAATTCATAACGGTTAAAACAATTTTTGATGAGTCCAAGCACGGTCAACTCTTGACTCGCTACACGCTAGCAAAACTACAATAAAACATTAATCAGTTAATGTGTCTGCAATGACAATGGGTGGATACTCTGGACAGCAAGGTGAACCTAGTTTCCCATACTTGGTCCTTCATCCTTCTTCCCCTTCCCCTTCCCCTTCCCACAACGAGTGTTCTTCACCTTCACAGGAAATATTCCGATAGTCCTTCTACCTAGCTCAGGGACCCTTCCCGACGCCTCCGTTAACCCTGTGGCTATCAACGCAGCCCTTTCTCTAGCTCTGTCTCGAGCTGCCTCGCTTCGAGCCATCATAATAGTGCTTTGATTGGCCTCCCGATCAGCATTGGCCTCATAGTCAGCCATGGCATTCCCAGTCTGATTCCGAGGGTTAGCCCCCGCTTCAGTCCTCCTCAAGGTCGAGCTGTCCAGGTGATCAACACCCAACAGCTCACTCCGTCTCCACAAGATAGACATCTGTGTCTCCCCTATACACTCTTCATACCAGTTTAGATACTGCGTTGACAGAACAGTGCCCCCTCTTCGGTGAAGGAGAACCCTGGCATGAAAGGACGTGTATTGCCACCACCGTATGAGCAGCAATAACGTCGAAGGATCTTCCATCAGATGAGATCCCACCTCAAAGGTAGCAGCATAACTCAAACCCGTCAATGGCACCTGCTCCAGCTCGTACTGTCGCAGAACCAACGATGGAATGTAGAAAGACGTCTGAGACAGCCCCGGCACTCTGACAACCAACAGACCCTCCTGAGCGGTCCGACAAGTCTATAATTTCCAGTGGGGAACCCACCATCGCAAGTGATGCGTGCAAAGTCTGGCCATCCAGAGCTCCAGCTCAGCCTGATTGCCCCCTATCACCAGAGGACGTCGAGAGAAGGACCAAGCGTCACAGGACATTGGCACCTCAGGCATCATCTGCAGTCTCTCCCTCAACCACATGGTAAGCATAGCGGGACTCCCTCCCCACATGTATCGGCTACCGGTCGCCATCTGACCTATGCCTAGGAACGTCTTGCCCAAGACCAACGGCACGATGTCTCCCCCGTTTTGACACTGCCTCACCAAGTCCAGTACACTGTGATGGTACACACCCAGAGACGTGAACGTGAACAGAGTAGCGATCGCGCACAGAGCAAATGCGTCCCACGTAAAGACGCTCGCCTCAGCTCCGGCAAATCTTTCGGGCAGCCCCGAAATGTCAACATAATCAGTATCCAGTATCAGCATCCCGTATGCTTCTCCAGCTGAGATACCAAGCAAAGACACTAGCTTCTCAACAGTGGCCATGCCACCAGCATACGAAAGAACTAGCTGTTCCATCTCAGGTCCTCCCAGAATGGCCCAGAAATCTTCAAATGTAGGAGTGATTTCGTTGTACGAAAAGCTGTACACGTTCCTTCGTACGTCCCAGAATCGAGATGCGGCTCTCAAAAGATCCCAATCTGGCATGAGTTCCTTCAAAGCCCAAACAGATTTCATCCTGTAACAGCCTTCGAAAAACCCCTTGTTCTGCCTCGTGTGGTTCCGTACCCATGACTGAAAATTGTCCAAGTATCGCTCTTGCATCCGAGACGATAGCTTAGGAAAGGGAGCCATGACAGAAAGTGAAGGAAACCTAAGAAATTTGAGAGAATTCAGCTAAACTGACCAAAAGCAATGCGCAGTTTTTACAAATTGCAAAGCTGAAACTGCATTTTAAAGAATCTGGAAATTCATTTTTAGTCCGGTCGGACTCCCTCTGCAGTTGACTTGTTCAACTCTGCAGCCAGCTGCTCCTGAATGGGAAACAATTCCAAACAACTCCCTATTCATGCCTTTATAAAACCTGCGCTGCTCCCCTGGTTTTAATTAACCAAAGCCAACACCTCTTCCGCCCCCGGGTTCGTGCAACAGTGCAAATAATTAATAATTAGTGCATATAGGCTTAATTTTTGACCCGTTCAATTTTTAATGCATGCTTCATTTTGTTTATTTTTGATCAACCTACTTGCTTATTTGTCGAAAATAAAAAGAAGGTAATCATTAAATAGATGCGCGAAATACAGCGCCCCACGGGCGCCTTTTCAAATACAGTTCAAATCAAATCGTTCCAGACGATACATACAAAAAAAAAGAAGAGAGAAAGCAGTAAAGGAGGACTACTCCGAGTCCTGCTCGTCATCCGAGCACTCGACGCACTGCTCCGCCGCTGCCGGATCCGTCGCAAACAGGAACTCGCCAAATTCCTCCAGGCGGGAATATGCAAAAGGCCTCCTCGGCGTCCGCGAACTCGAAGACTCTCCCCTCTCGTGCCCCGAGTGCGAAGGAGGATGAGCTCCAAACCCAGCCGTTCCGCCCTCGAACTGGCCAAATCCCTGTGCAAAGTCCTCCCCACCAGCCGTGGGAGCAGGCGAACCTCTCGACCTAGACGGCCTCGGCTCACGGACATCCACGCTCCTCCGGGAACTGCACCGCATGAACGCCACGAGCCTCCTAGCGTAGGCGGCCTACCCGTCCACCAGCCTAATAGCGTCATTGTACGTACGGCCAGACACCTGCGAACCAGGAAGGTCATCAGAAGACAAGCAGAAAGTATAGATGCAACATTTGCAGAATACTACTATCAAATGCAAAAAATCAAAAAGTGCTCACCGAAGCATTGGGGTCAACCCTGTATCGATGTCTCAGCTCATCCGAAATCGGGATCACCAGCCGCCTGCGCGAACCATCCAGCCCCTCGTACGCCAGCCTAGCGCGTGGGAGCGGGAGATCTCGAGGATATCCAGGGCCATCGCCCTCCCTGTGCTGCACCTGTGGGCTCCTCAGCCTCATCCTCAAGAAAGTCCCATAGTCGGCCCCCGCTATGACGTACTCGGTATAGAACACGCCCTGTCTATACCTCTCCAGCTCCTCCATCGGCATCTCCAGAGGATGCTGCATGTGCATAGGAGGATCCACCAGCACCAACGGAAGGGACCCCGGGCCGTGCTGACGGGTCACCCGCTCCCCCAGATACATAACGTCGCAATGAAGTCTCACCAGGAGCTTCCTCCGCCGCGTCACCTCGCTAGCAACATGAACCACGCCCATGTGGAACCGACTCCACCAGGTCAGCTGGATCCTCTCAGAGAACTCCCGGTCCAGGGCCTGGGACACCTCCTCGTATGACACCCGAGTACCCACTCTCGACTAGACCGGCTTCTTCGCTCTCTTCTGCCAAACCAGCATGGCAGGGAACAGGGGTCGATACGCCTCCCTAATGTCCCACTCCTGCGGACTGAATACCTCGTCTCTAGACGTTAAATTCCCAGTTAGTTTTCACTAACGCTCATCACCAGACGTTAAATTCCCAGTTAGTTTTCACTAACGCCCGTCTCCAGACGTTAAATTCTCAGTTAGTTTTCATTAACGCTCGTCTCCAGACGTTTAATTCCCAGTTAGTTTTCACTAACGCTCGTCTCCAGATGTTAAATTCCCAGTTAGTTTTCACTAACGCCCGTCTCCAGACATTAAATTCAATCCCAGTTGACGTTTGACATTCAAACGCTCACTTCAATCCCCAGTTGACGTTTGACATTCAAACGCTCAATCCTGTCTCCGGACATTCCAGGTACAATCCCGTCTCCAGACGTTAAATTCTCAGTTTGTTTTCACTAACGCCCGTCTCCAGACGTTAAATTCTCAGTTAGTTTTCACTAACGCTCGTCTCCAGACGTTAAATTCCCAGTTAGTTTTCACTAACGCTCGTCTCCAGACGTTAAATTCCCAGTTAGTTTTCACTAACGCCCGTCTCCAGACGTTAAATTCAATCCCAGTTGACGTTTGACATTCAAACGCTCACTTCAATCCCCAGTTGACGGTTGACATTCAAATGCTCAATCCTGTCTCCAGACATTCCAGGTACAATTCCATCTCCAGACGTTAAATTCTCAGTTAGTTTTCACTAACGCTCGTCTCCAGACGTTAAATTCCCAGTTAGTTTTTACTAACGCCCATCTCCAGACGTTAAATTCTCAGTTAGTTTTCACTAACGCTCGTCTCCAGACGTTAAATTCCCAGTTAGTTTTCACTAACGCCCGTCTCCAGACATTCACTTCAATCCCAGTTGACGTTTGACATTCAAACGCTCAATCCTGTCTCCGGACATTCCAGGTACAATTCCGTCTCCCGACGTTAAAATTTCTAATGGTTTTCACCATCGTTCATTTCCCCGGCAGCTGCAATAAGCCCGAACCCCAAGGCACGAACGCCTTGCAACAATCCCTCTTCGGCCATCTTCGTAAGCCCGAATATCTTTTCACTTCAGCAAGTGAACACATATCTCCCCGGCCGCCAGTCGTAAGCCCGATCGTCCCACCTCAGCGGCCATCAAGGTAAGCCCGCACAACAATCCCTCTTCGGCCATCAAGGTAAGCCCGAATGCTCATCCCCAGCAGGATTCTAAAGAAGAAACGTCGATCCTTCCGAGTTGTTAATAACGCCAGTTTAACACAACCGTTCCCATCATTGCCGCCCTATCCCCAGCAGGATAAACCTGGCCGTCGTCGTAAGCCCAGCATCCAAGGCACGAACACCTTCGTCTCAGGATAAACGCATCCTCACAACTCCGGTTTGAGGCGCCACATGCCCTTGTATGTTTCAGCAACTCCGATTTGAGGCGCTACACGCCCTCGTGTGATTCAGCAACTCCGGTCTGAGGTGCCATACGCCCTCGAAGGTTTCAGAAATCCCAGGTTCAGACGCCTCCCAATAGTCTCCATTCAGGTTCTGGTACCTTGCAATGGTCTCACTCAGGTTCAGACGCCTCCTAACAATCTCGCTCAGGTCAAGGTCCCCACGCGCGGCCCGTGCACCTTCGAACTACGATCGACTTGATTCCCGCTCGGGATACGTAGGAATCCTTTCGCTAAGGGTCCAGCCAGCTGACCGCCCAGGTCTTTCAAAGTAAGGCATCCCGATTTGGATCCTTATCTTTTTTCAACGACCCCACCTCCTTCGGAGGAGACGTCGCTGAGGGGCTAACTGTAAGTACCCAAATCCGGATCGTCAAAATCCGTCAGAAAGTTAACCGAAATCCGTTAACTGGCCCGCTCCAGGTTAATCGGAACTCGTTAAACTCCCCGTTGCTGTGCCAACGAGACGTCCCGGGACTGCCCCGAGCATCCCGACGTCGAAGCATACTTAACACGTGTCATCGCACGTAAAAGTACGGCTTTCCCTGAAAAATGCACTTTCCGGCACTTTCCAGGGGCATTTCAGACATTTTCCGGACTGTTATTTTAAAAAACGGACAAAATCGGGACCCGGGAACGAACTCCCACACATTTGGTGAGTCATGGGACACGTGGCAGCCATGCCACAACCCTCCCATCACCCTTCAATCAGAAATCAAAGGGAAAAGACTAAAATACCCCTGGTAAACAGTCTAAGTCCGGCCGGACTCCCTGTGCAAACTTTCTGAAATTGCCAGCAAGCCCCTCAAAGTTCCAAAATACCACAAAACCCTGGAAATCAGTCTATGTCCGTCCGGACTCTTACTGCATTTTTCACCCTATAAATAGGAGGGCTGTCAAAGCCAAAACAACAACAAAATTACTCCAAAAAATCACTTCACCCACGACCCAAACTGAATTTCACCTCTTCCGAGCTCCCGTTTTGTCTCGATTCGCGTGAAACTTCCGTATTTCGATCAAATACGCCCCTCACCACTCCGAGACACCTTTTCAAACTACTTTTCATGTCCCGTACACACCCCCGAGCCAAAGGAGTCGACCCTAGCCATAGGTATAACTCCCTCTCTCTAATCTCTCATTTTGTCTCGTTTTACGCGCCAGTCGCTACAACCGTTTCGAATCACGTTATTGAAATGTTGACGCCTCCGTCTAACGGGGTCCGATATGTTTTAGCCCCTTGATCTTCTTCTCTTCCCGTAAGAGAAGTAATCACGGGTTAAAATGGCGTTCCGACCCCGTTCCGTTTACTTTTTATATCATTTACAACTCCGGATCGATCTATCCATCGATCGTCATTTACTTTTCTATTATTTACAATTCCGAGCTGTTTTGGCTCGTCGAACGTCATTTACAATTCTGAGCCATTTTGGCTCGTCGATCGTCATTTACAATTCCGAGTCATTTGGCTCGTTGATCGTCATTTACGATTTCGGATCGTTCGATTCCGTTGATACTGCTTTAAATACTGTCATTTACAAAGTCCGACCCGTTTGGATCGTGATAGTATTTACTTTTCAAAGTCCGAGTCCCAACCCGATTCGTTGATTGCAAAATCATTTAATACGCTTTTTCCCGTAAAAATCGTTAACAATGTAATGCCCGATTCAAAACCGGAGTTCGACCTTCGAACTCTCTTTCAAAAACGCGCGAAATGACGTTTGGCATCCAAACGCTCATCTTCAAACTAAAAGCCGCCATTTGACACTCAAAATCATTTAATACGCTTTTTCCCATAAAAATCGTTAACAATGACTCGCCCGGTTCAAAATCGGAGTTCGTCCTTCGAACTCTCTTTCAAAAAGCTCAAAATCGACGTTTACCACGCGAACGCTCATTTCCATCTCAAAATCGACGTTTGTCATTCAAACGCTCGTCTTTTCAAACAAAGTCACTTAATCAACGTTTGACATTCAAACCAAGATTAAGCTTGTCATTCAAGCCCCCCATTTCAAAATGCAAACACACACACACACGCACACGTTTTCGAGAAAGGTAGAAAGACTCATCATACGAGGCATTTCGGGTGATCTCGTAATACTCTTCTCGAAACGTAACGTGACCTCCGAACCTAACAATCTCTGGTACTAAATAGCTTTTTACTCGTTTTTGCTACCAATAAAAATGATCCCTTGTTTTCATAGCCTTTTCCTAAGTTTTTGCTACCAATAAAAATGACACCATTTTCACTAAAGCCGTTTCTCAACGTTTTGGGCTCAAAATACAAAAACCGCGTGGCGACTCCTCATTTTCCTTCCCATGAAGCGAGGTCTCAGACACCAACCCTCCGCGAAAGACAACCGCTTTCGCTCGCGCGAATCCGGGTAATTTCACTAACATAGCAGGATAGGCCGCTATGGCCCCAGGATCTCTATCCCACGGGAAGCACTGGAAGATCTCGTAGAACCACACCTGTGACAAAAACAGAAAATGCTCAGTGCAAAAGAAAACGGAGAAATGACAAGTTGCTAAATCAAAGAACAACAATAAACTCATACCTCTAAAGCAAAATCAAAGCAGGCCAAGGAACTGGCCACGCCCCGGCTAAACCGGTCCAAAGAGAAGTAAAGCTCGGCCAGGCCCGCCTCGCCCCAAGCTTTGTCACAGACTCTCTCCAAGTCAATCAAGCTCTCCAGCAGAGCAAAGGGAGCCGTGGTCGCGTGGTTCGAGAACAGAGTCTCAGAAAGGGCAAACCACAGAAAGGAGCGCGCCAGCTGCTCCGCCGTCACCTGGCCGGTACCCCGACAATAGGCCCCAATACTGGCCGTAATCCGCATCTCCACATCGCTGTACAGCATGCCTAGGCCCCTGCGAGGAAGAGGCACAAAGCCCAACAGCTCAGCCAGCACGTCCTCAGCTATCCTATCCCTCTACCGTACTGGCCCTCCTTTGAAGGAAAGCTCGGTGATAGCAGCAAAATTGGTGGGCATCACCGTCACCTCGCCCCAGCTCAGATGGAAGGTGTGGGTGGTATCCCACCAATACTCAGATAAGCCTAGGAAGATACTCTTGTTCTTCCTCGTGTCAGAGACCCCGGCCAAGTTCTCCATGAACACGCCCAGGCCAGAAGCATAGACCAGCCTCCTAGGGCTCGCCCCCCATCCACAGAGATATTCGGCATCTGCTGCCACAACTCAACTACAGCCTCGAGCGATCCCCGAGTCTTCATCTTTTTGGCTTTCCCAGCCAAAAGCCCCTCATCCTGCAGGTAAACACAGCAAAGGTACGTCAGTCACAGTACTTAATACCAAAGCATATAAAAAAAAAGCCCGTCACAAAACACGGCACACATCGCACATAATCTTCACATGTAACCCGTCACAAAACACGGCATGCATTACACCTAATTTTCCCCATACAGTCCGTCACAAAACACGGCACACACTGTATAAATTTTCTCAACAGAGGGATTAAGCCCTACACGACACATTTTCAAAAGACCCGTCACAAAACACGGCACATATTGCACATATTTTCCCCACAAAGTCCGTCACCAAAAACACGGCACACAATGCATGACACATTTTCAAAAGAAAAGTCCGTCCCTACACGGCACATACTTTCAGACAAAACCCGTAACGAAACACGACACATGTCACAAAACTTGTCCCTACATGGCAATTTTTCTCACAATGTACATACAAAATAGCATAAGGTACAAAATACCAAAGCATGCATTTTCAAAGAGAGGCACTTTATTTTTACAAATAAGAGCTAATCTACACATTTTTGCACAAAAATCACATACCCACAATTTTTGCATGCTCAATTTCAACAATTCATCAAGAATTTCACAAAAAAGCATGGCAAATAACAAAAGCCCCAAATATGCGAAAAACTAAAACCTAGTTCTAGCATTCAAAAATTCAAGCAAGGAATCAAGACTAAATTGATTTCTTACCTCCCCGGCGTTCCTAACTCGCCGATTATGCACCTCCGTATTCGGGTACAACACATCCGGGTTCTTCGAAGAAGGCACGAAGGAGATCCAATTTCTTTGAAGCTCCATCCTTAGCTCGATCACTTCTTGGCTCCGTTGGCGACGCCCCCTCCTTGATCCGTCCGCCATTGCAAGCAATTCAAGCTAAAAAATGAAAGATTTTGGACAACAATGGAGTTTTTTCTCCTTCTCTCTCTCTCTGGTTCACGCACTGGAAGAAGGAAATGAAGGGGGTGCCTCGATTTTAAACCCAGTCAAAATCTGGGAACTGTAAAATTCAACACTAGTCCGTATGGACCTCTTTACATCCCAGGTTGGTCCGTACGGACCTCTTTGCAACGAAGGGCCAAATTACTTTTCTGCCCTTATAATCTTTGTCCCTGGCTGTCCAAAGGCCTATTTCAGCAGATTCGATGCAGTTTGGTCCTTAACCCATCAACGCAAGCACCGGCCGTCAGTGTAAGTCCGGATTTCGCCCACTAAACGGCAACGCAAGCACCGGCCGTCATCGTAAGTCCGGATTTCGCCCACTAAATGGCAACGCAAGCACTGGCCGTCAACGTAAGCCCGGATTTTGCCCACTAAACGGCAACGCAACCACCGCCGTCATCGTAAGCCCGGACCTCGCCCACTAAATGGTGAAACAAGCGCAAAAAGGATCCCGCACCTCCAAGTACAAATCTCAAGGCACAAAACGCCTCCAAAACGCTCAACGACAACTCAAGTACCGGCCATCAAAGTAAGTCTGAGCTCCTTCCCCAGCAAGTCAAAAAGGGAATTCTTGCAAACCCGTACGAGACCGCATATCCCCAGCACCGGCCGTCATCGTAAGCCCGGACCTCGCCCGCTCAACGGTAACTCAAGCACCGGCCATCAAAGTTAGCCCGAAGTTACCTTCTCAGTAGAAAAAGCCCCTACAAGGCCACAATGATCCCCAACGGATGAACACCGACAGTCATCGTAAGTCCAACCTTCTCCCCAGCGGACAAAGCACGAGGCATCTACACCTCTCGCAATCAAAGCACAAGACAGCCACGCCTCCACAACCGCAGTCATAAGACGAATCAAGTCCTCATACATGACACACTCGCAGCCAGAAGACGAATCAAGTCCTCACGCATGACACAACCGCAGTCAGAAGATGAATCAAGTCCTCACACATCACTATCTCCAGCCCGGAAGGCTTTAAACCACTCGGTCCGGAAGACCGTATAAACTTCCCACATTACTATCTCCAGCCCGAAAGGCTTTAAACCACTCGGTCCGGAAGACCGTATAAACCTCCCAAATCATTATCCCTGGCCCGGAAGGCCTTAAACCACCCGATTCGGAAAATCGTAAAATTTCCATCTCAGGACACCACCATGTCCTCACAATCGACCTCGGCGGTCACCACATCTCAGGACGCCACTACGTCCTCACAGTCGACCTCGGCGGTCACACCACAAACCATCTTCTCGTAAGATTAACCATCTTCTCGTAAGATTACCCATCTTCTCGTAAGATTACCCATCTTCTAGTAAGATTGCACATCTCAGGACGCCACCACTTCCTTATCACCGACCTATGCGGTCACCTCAGGACGCCACCACATCCTCACAATCAACCTCGGCGGTCACACGACACTTCAGGGCACCACCACGCCCGCATACATTCACAATTTCACGACCTCTGAACTACAACCAGGCTTGATTCCTGCCAGGGATACGTAGGAATCCTATCACAGGGTCCAGCCATCGACCTATACGGTCACCCAGGATGCCACTACGTCCTTACTGTGGTCACCCAGGATGCCACCACGTCCTCACTATCGACCTATGCGGTCACCTACAGGACACCACCACATCCACGCACAGAGTTTCAGTCAGAGGACATCTCCCGTCCTCGTGCACAACAACACTCACCCCATACACGAACTACGATCAGGCTTGATTCCCGCTAGGGATACGTAGGAATCCTATCACAGGGTCCAGCCAACTGACCTAAACGGTCACACAACAGGACACCGCCATGTCCTCATACACCGACCTACACGATCACTTCCTTTCCTACCACGGGATCCAGATTAGGACCCTTATCTTATCGACGACCCCACTTCCTTCGTAAGTGACGTCGTCGAGGGGCTTCTGTAAGTACCCCAATCTGGATCACCCTCTTCCGAGCACATGGGAAACACCGCAGACGAACAAATGCAGTCTCGAAGACCTTTGACACTCAAAACCCTCAAAAACCCCAAGCCAAACCAAGGAAGGAACCTTTCTGGGATAAAAAGGGATAAAAGGACCTTTTGGGAATTATTCAGAAATCAGAAAATCATAAATGGTCCGTACGGACCTCTTTGCTGCAATGATTATTGAATCCCCTTAAAGTCCATAATATTCCCTCAAATCCCGAAGAACATCATTACCCCCCTACATGGTTGGTCCGTACGGACCTTATTGCATGCTAAGATGGTCCGTATGGACCTTATTGCAACTAGACATCATCATGGTTAAATCTTCTTAAAGTCAAGAGATTCCCGCAAATCGAGGAAAACCAAAATTCTGGATTACCTGCAAGGTCCGTACGGACCTCTTTGCAGTCTTCCTACACTATAAATAGAGGGCTCCCCCTCCCTCATTTTCACACATTTCCCTCTTCTCTCCTCTCCCCCCAGCCTTCAGGCTCCCCTCTAAGACCCTTCGGGGCAATCCCGGCCCCTTTCGGATCCTTCCGAGGCCTTCCGAGCTCCCTTGTGGTGCTCCGAAGCCTCTTCGAGCGCTCCCGCGATGCTCCCGCGCTGCCCCGAGGCACTCTCAAGGTACTCTGAGGCCCCTCGTGGTACTCCGAGGCCTTGCCTGGTCTTTCCCAAGGTGTCCCGGCTCTTTCCGAGTCAAACCGACAACTTGAACGCACGTCGAAACTCTGCTCGAGTAATCCCTGCGATCCCAACGCACGCCGAAACTCTGCCCGAGTGATCCCTGCGATCCCAACGCACGCCGAACCTCTGCCCAAATGCAACCTACAAACCCGACGCACGCCAAAACTCTGTCCGCAGACAACCGGCTCCTCCCGAAGCAATCCCGGTCCATACCGGAACACTATTCCATCCTCAAACACTATTCCCCAGCGGAAGACAGACACGAACCAATATTGGTAAGGCTTCCTTCCATTACTATTTCAATACATTTCAATAAGCAGTGTACAATGTAGACATCCGATACAGCATGCATTTTTAAAAGCACATACATACACACACACAACAGTTAATGAATATTAGGGGTATTCGAAAGACTCGTTTTTACGAGGCGACTCGGGTGAGCTCTAAGATTCTAATATTCTCTTCCCGAGGAGTCATCTGACCTTCGAACTCAAAATCTCATCACACAAAAATAGTTTATTTTTAAACTGATGCCCTTTTTCAATGTTTTGGGCTTAATAAAAATGGCGTGGCGACTCTACAAAGCAAAAACACAGCGAGACACCTCCCAACTAACGCTGCAAAGCGGGAATGAGCTAGATGCCGGGGTGCAAACACGCTGCCTCTCGGATCCGGGTGAACTTTCCCGAAACGCGATGCATACGGAAAAATTGCGAGATTGCCGGGGCCCCCTCGCGCGAGCCGGATCCGGGTAGTTTCACCTGCCAGGACATCTTGGGCTATCAACTTGACAGAACAACTTGACCGTTACCACGAGATTATAGGGCCATTATAAGACCTATTATTCAGGAGGAGAATTCGGTCGTTTCAAGCTACACTCAAGGTTAGTTTTAACCGAAAAATAAAGGCTCCACCAATGCATCCGAATTAAAGGGAGATATCTTGACATTTTTTCATGTATATACACAACACATGTAACTACATACACCACGTCTAGGATCATATATGCTTCTTGTACACGAAAAAGAACATATCACCTCCATCATATTAATAAAATTCCATTGTTCTGAGGTTTTATGTCGGTGAACAAGTTGTTCAAGGGCTTTCCTTGTTAAATCTCTCGTGTTTACATCTTGAATCTACATTATCATATTCCATTGTGCCCGATTCTCCTCTTGGACTTGGAATTGTTTAAATTTGGCCAAAATAATTTGGCACCCACCGTGGGGCCCAATGGTCTTTTGATGATTAGAAAGATTCAAGATGCCAACCAAAATCACTACCAAAGTGTGAATCCTGAACCTGAACGTTGGAAGGCCGATCCATGTTCCAAAAGGAGCAATCGATTAGGAACTTCATCAGGAAACTCGTTATCATTACCAGGTTGACAATCATGATGACAATATTAGGGCTACTGCTACGGATCGGCATTTCTCCAATGAGGAACGTACAATGTCACTATGCTCACACCTTGCCCCGGATATCGTTAATATGGAGGCCCCAAAGAGGATGCTCGAATTAAACGTATTGGACAAACTGGATTCAGGACTGCGCCAACGTGATGGTCCCAACGTTCATGCTGAACAATCAGCGCGGACCAACCTGAAAGACAACACAACTCCAACTAATAGGGGAGACTCCCAAGCCGTTCAAAGAAGGGAAGTCATACCGAGGATGAGGCATCCATGATGGGCATAATATCTTCGTGCAAAGATGAAGCAACAGGCTGCGACCTGAAGAAACATCTTGACCGGAGGAAAAATAATAGGCCCAAAGACTATTCTCCAGCTGGGTAAGGTTTTCTAGAACCTAGGGAGGCTCCAAATAGAAAAATTTGCGGCCAAACGGAAAGGATTCTGTCTGATCAGGGCAAAGGCTGGAAAGGGGGCATGCAGCTTGGATAGAATAAGAATGTTAAGTGATAGCTTGGCCACCCATTGCCAAGAGTCAGGTATGATATGCTATATTTCATTTTCGCTAGGTTATTCCGATTTAATTTGTATCTCTATAAATCTTGTCAATTTGAGCAGCTTAAGAGTATTAACCAAGTTAACCCTTACCCCTAACATGTTTTCTATTTTGTAAAATACCCATTAAGACCAGCATAACCAGCATGCACGATTCAGGTCGCAAAGCATTCAGGTTGTAGATTAAAACAAATTAACAGAGTGATATTTTGAGTGACGGCAGTATTAAAATTGTTGATCCGCCACGTTTACCATCAAAACAAAAAGGTACCTACCTTTCTAATGGCTCAAAGATTTTGCATCTTTCTTAAAGTTGTTAAGGTTATCCACACCTTCTTCCGGGCGCACGATTTTCATGTTTTAGTTAAGTTGTAGGTGGGCCAATGTGTCAAGTACATGTTGATTACCTTCTTGCACTTAATTAAAATTATGAACTCCAGATAGAACTACAGGTTGTGACATCAGCATGTTACCACAAGAACGCAAAGGTAATAGGGAAAACATCTATTCATTCCTATCCCATTACACTCCCAAAAGTATTTCTAGGTCATAGCATCAATCTGTTACGCCTAAAAACCCAGCCATCGTTAATCAACAAAATATCCTAAATGTGCCCACCATGTCATCACAAGGCATGGGGCAATATCAAAAGCATGTTCAAATAGACATGCATAAAACCTTACAACCTAGAAAATCCATCATCTAAATCGAGGACAAACCCTCGGCAAAAATATCAAAGTTAAACAAGCCATAAATTGTTTTTGAGGACACCCCCTCAATTAAAAGTAATTAAACAGAAACCAAACATTGTTTTTCAAAAAAGAGAAATTAAGATCATTCCTCACCTGTACCTTCATCCACCTTCTCCTCTTGCGTCTCACCAACTTGTTCTTCTTTCCCTGCATCATGCACCTTGGAATTAACTTCGCCAACCTCTTCCCCGACAATCTTCCTTAAAGCTACGTACTCCTCCTCTAAATCCCATTCATTGTGTTTCCCAGCCTGGTATTCCTTAATCATTTCGATTCTGGCTTCAAAAATAGGTTTTGCAGCTTCTGCCATTACCTCATTTTGAAGGGACTCCATCTCCTTGCTGTGCCTTTTTCCTGACTCAGCCACCCTAACTACCCACTGGGTTAACTCACTGTCCTTTGCTTCGATCTCCTTGTTCTTCTTCTTCAACATGTCCATTGCAACCTTGAGATTTTCTTCTGCTTCCATCTTGGCTTTAAACGAAGATTCAGTCTTTTCCTTCCATAGCTTAACCTCACTCGCCATTAATCCTGTGGCAGCTACAATCTGTCCCCAAGAAAATAGTCAAACCAAGGCTAGTACACACAAAATGGTTCTCAAAAGACAAGGCGTTACCTTCTTCTCAAGCTCATCTTCGCTCGGCACCGTGATTTCCACGTCAACCACTTCTTGTGTTCTCCTCCTCTTGACCATCACCTTGTCTCCAACCTCCAGTTTAGGTACTTGGGGCAGGTTGCTTCCTTCAGCATTTCCCTTTCATTTATACTTTGCTACCAACTCACTTGCTGCAAATCCAGATTAAGAACGAGTTACTGCAGAAACACGAAGTAGAGACATCAGTACAACCTGAGTTATGAAACATAAAGTTGAAATCAAAAGGAGAAAGAGAACCTACTAGAAGACATTTTATGGCTACACTCCTTAGGCTGCTCAATAACAAACTTCTCTACACTCAACACAGCAGACAGTGGAATGAACTTTCGAAGGTTTTCAGGTAAAGCCCTAACCTACTTAACAATCTCCAAAGAATCAGAAAGACCAGGAAACAATTTCGCTAACTTAGGAACTACAAAAATACAAGGAAGGGTCAGCAACTAAAACAAAATACTCAAAGTAAAAAAGAAGCCCTAACTTTCGAAGGTTTTCAGGTAAAGCCCTAACCTGCTTAACAATCTCCAAAGAATCAGAAAGACCAGGAAACAATTTCGCTAACTTAGGAACTACAAAAAGACAAGGAAGGGTCAGCAACTAAAACAAAATACTCAAAGTAAAAAAGAAGCCAAGTAAACAAGACTACCTTCCTTCCTCCATTCAGACACCATTTTGTCACCACCAGCCAGACTGGTCTTCTTTACATAGAAGAACCTGCTCTTCCAACCCCTATATTTATCTAAAGATTCTGCCAACAAACCTTGTGCCCTAGATTTAACCCTAAAGCCATACCTAGAAGACCCATGTGACCTTATATCATAACAACAAGCAAGTTTCACCATACCAACCCTCAAGCCAGTTAGGGCTCTCAACCTATCCAACATCTCTAAAATCCTCCAACCTACTGGCATCAGTTGGGTATAAGCAAGATCTGTGGCTTCAAAAAAGCGTGTGATTAAGGGAGAAAACGGAAATTTCAGACCTATTGCGAAGGGATATTCAAGAAAACACACCCAATTGGTAGAAACACAGTCAGATGCTAAACTAGGGTTAGGGTTCATAAAAATGGCACCATTCGAAAAACTTTTGCCAAAGTTGAAATGTCTGACAAAGTGAGTTCGCAATGTTCTTCATGGGGTTTATCAAGAAAACCCATGGAGGAGAAACCCTCGGGTAGATCAGCATTTAGATCTTCCATTTTGCAAGAAAGAAAAGAGGAATAGAAAGAGAGAGAATCGTACCTGCAGAGAAATCCTTCCTTCGTAATAATAAGGTCGTCAAGCATAGCAGCATGGATTATTAAGGGGGTTCTAGATGCTTCATAGTCCGTAGGCCCCATTATGACCCCAACACCTAGGGCCACGTAAATCGCCAAGCGTCATTTCCCGATTCAACTGAAAAGATGTAGTGGGCGCCAGCGGTTAAATGAATTTTCAAAATCCAAAAAATCCCTTTTTCCCTTTTAAAAATTCAGGGGCAATTGTTGAGGCTGAAAAAATCAACATCCTGGCAGGACATCTTGGGCTATCAACTTGACAGAACAACTTGACCGTTACCACGAGATTATAGGGCTGTTATAAGACCTATTATTCAGGAGAAGAATTCGGGCGTTTCAAGCTACCCTCAAGGTCAGTTTTAACCGAAAAATAAAGGCTCCACCAATGCATTCGAATTAAAGGGAGATATCTTGATGTTTTTTTATATATATACACAACACATGTAACTACACACACCACGTCTAGGATCATATATGCTTCTTGTACACGAAAAATAACATATCACCTCCATCATATTAATAAAATTCTATTGTTCCAATTTTTTATGCCGGCGAACAAGTTGTTCAAGGGCTTTCCTCGTTAAATCTCTCCTGTTTACATCTTGAATCTACATTATCATATTCCATTATGCCCAATTCTCCTCTTGGACTTGGAATTGTTTAAATTTGGCCAAAACATCCATATACTTCTAGTTCTTTGATGTTGCATTCAAGAGCGGCTTCTAGGCCGGCTACACAAGCTTCATATGCTACTGCATTGTTGTTGCTTCAAAATTCAGTTTGATGGCTATGGGAGTGTGCTCTTCTTTAAGATCGACCAGGAGCATTACAATACCATTTCCTTCTTGTTGGCTGCCCCATTGAAGAAGAGTTGCCAGCGGTTTATGCTGTCGAGTGAGAAGATTCCGTCGTCTGAAAACTGCGGATCAGGACCCTTGAGTTCACTGCTTGGGAAGTCTTCCAGTTGATCTGCCATTACTCGACCCTTTGTTGATTTTTTGGTCATGTACTTGATGTCGAATTCAGCCAGGAAGAATGACCATTTGGCTAATCTCATTGATAGAGATGGCTTGTCGAAGAGATATCTGATGGGGTCTATCTTGGAGACCAAGAGTACTGAATGTGACTGCATGTAGTGTTTCAGTTTCCTGACTACCCATACCAAGGCGGTACAAGTTTTCTCTAATGCTGAGTAGTTGAGTTCACTTCCCTGAAGCTTTCGGCTCATGAAGTAGATTGCATGCTCAACTCTGAATCTTTTTGTTCTTGCACTAGCATAGCCCCAATTGACGTGTCATCACTGTCAGGTATAGGAGGAGTTGCTTATCTTCATGTGGCAGGCATAGGATTAGGGGATTCACCAAGTATGTCTTGATTTTCTCGAAGGCTGCTTGGCATTCGGAGTCCCATTCGATGTCTGCATTTTTCCTCATTAGCTTGAACATTGGCTCACAGAGAGATGTCAGCTTGAAATTACCCAGATTTTCGCGCGCGCGGACGCGGAAAGGCGGTTGTCTTTCGCGGAGGGTTGGTGTCTGAGACCTCGCTTCATGGGAAGGAAAATGAGGAGTCACCACGCGGTTTTTTGTATTTTGAGCCCAAAACGTTGAGAAACGGCTTTAGTGAAAATGGTGTCGTTTTTAGTGGTAGTAAAAACTTAGGAAAAGGCTTTGAAAAGGGGGTCATTTTTATTGGTAGCAAAAACGAGTAAAAAGCTTTTAGTACCAGAGATTGTTAGGTTCGGAGGTCATGTTACATTTCAGGAAGAGTATTACGAGATCACCCGAAATGCCTCGTATGACGAGTCTTTATACCTTTCTCAAAAACGTGTGCGTGTGTGTGTGTGTTTGCATTTTGAAATGGGGGGCTTGAATGACAAGCTTAATCTTGGTTTGAATGTCAAACGTTGATTAGGTGACTTTGTTAGAAAAGACGAGCGTTTGATTGACAAACGTCGGCTTTGAGATGGAAATGAGCGTTCGCGTGGCAAACGACGATTTTGAGCTTTTTGAAAGAGAGTTCGAAGGACGAAATCCGATTTTGAACCGGGCGAGTCATTGTTAACGATTTTTACGGGAAAAAACGTATTAAATGATTTTGAGTGTCAAAAGTCGGCTTTTAGTTTGAAGATGAGCGTTCGGATGTCAAACGTCATTTCGCGCATTTTTGAAAGAGAGTTCGATGGACGAACTCCAGTTTTGAACCGGGCATTACATTATTAACGATTTTTACGGGAAAAAGCGTATTAAATGATTTTGCAATCATTTAATACGTGATGTGCTGCATGTCTGATTCTTTGGAGTGGATGATCATGTCATCGACGTACACTTCGATTTCTTTGTGAATCATGTCATGGAAGAGGGCAGTTGCAGCCCATTGATAAGTAGCCCCAGCATTCTTTAAACCAAACGGCATGATCGTGTAACAGTATGTCCCCCACGGAGTGGTGAAAGCAGTCTTGGCTTGATCTTCTTCAGACATCTTGATCTGATTATATCCTGCGAAACCGTCCACAAAGGATTTTACTTCTAAATTTGCCGTGGTGTCGACCAGCATGTCAATGTTGGGCAGTGGGAAATCATCTTTCGAACTGGCCTTGTTGAGATCTCGGAAGTTTACACAGCATCTGACCTTTCCATTGTCCTTGGTGATCGTTACAATGTTGGAGAGCCAAGTTGGGTACTCAATACTATGATGAATCCGACGCAGAGCATCTTCTCAATTTCTTCCTTTACTTGCAGGGACCATTCTGGCTTGATCTTGCACAGTTTCTGTTTGACAGGCTTGGATTCTAGATCCAGAGGAATTCGTAGCTCCACGATTGAGGGATCGAGTCCTGGCATGTACTGGTATGACCAGGCGAACACGTCAATATACTCTTTGAGGAGATTTATTAGGGCTTCTTTTTCTGCACCGGCAAAGAAACTGCCCACCTGTGTCTCTTTAGGCTCTTGCACTAATTCACTTTAGTCATAACCTCTTCGGCAGCTTAGGCCCAATTTTCCTATCGATCGACTACACGCTTGAGAACTTCTTTAATGTATTGTTCGTTTAGTGTGTCTGCTTCTTTATCAAGTGAATCATTATTAACTTCTTTTAATTTGTTCGTTAACTTATCAGTTGTTAAAGTGGTAATGAGGGGATAATCTGAAATGTCGAATTTTTCATTTAAGACAAAGGGAAATACATTGTTGGCTACACTATCATAGTCTTCCGGCGTGAGGCCGTTAGACGACTCAGAGGACTTGACTTTGACAATGACAGACTTGAAGGGTTTGAGATTAGGTTTAGGGAGATATGGGAGTAGCCCCAGTTTGTCTTCCATCTATCTCTGGCTTGCCCTTGGTCCGGTGATAGTCACCCAATTTTTCAGTGGCATTGAAGGATGTTTGGTGAGGGTTTGGGGGTCGAGAGGCTTGGCTTCTGCTATCTCGATCACGGCGATCATGCTGTCTTTGGAGCCCAGGTAAATCAGGTTCGAAACCTCCATGACTTCTTTGAAAAGATTATGTAGAGCGGGCCCACTTAGAGCATCTTCCACGAATTCTAGTTCTTTCTACTTTGGAGTCACTGTTTCGAATGTGGCTTTGTAGGCTGACCCGAACAGCCTGTCTCTCATGAAGATTGTCTCGAGTTGTTCTTCTATGTCTGGGATCCCTTTGAATGAGTACTCATGCTGAACTGTGGTGGCAATTGGTCCAGGTAGAGCAATGATGTCGAGGAACGCTCCCCTTATCGGATTAACCTTGAGTCTTCTGAAACGCTTGAGGCTCTGTGCCATCTAAAACCACTCCTACATTAGGAAAATCCCCAAGGGAGATAGAGAAAACCATCATTGGTAATCTCTTCTTCCTTTCTCCTTGAAATCCTTATTATATTGTTATATTGTGTATTTGCTATTTGCTTTGCTATTTCTTGTCATTAAATGTGATATATTGTCATAAAAATTCAATCTTTATCATGTAGGCATTATTTCCCCCCTTTCCCCTAACACATATGATTCATGGAGAATCCATCCCAAGGATGAACAAGGGTCCACAAGTGGCTTGTTCTAGGGAGGATTCATCACATGATGATGTGAAATATCTCCCTTTTACTACATAAAAATGTCATCTTTACTATTATAATGTCTTCCCCTTTCCTTGACCTTGCTTCCAAGGATTTTCCACCTTATAATGTTCTTAAAGGACATAGGAAAGCCTCAAAGGTCTTCCCTTTATATTCATAGCCTTAGTTCTCATAGTGTTCATTACACTTATTTTCATAAAAATGCAATCTTTACTTTTCAAAGTCATCCCCCATGTCCCTTTAGGTTGGATCACTCTCCAATGATTGTCTAGTGACCTTCTTAAGGCACAAAAGACATAGGATGACTATAAAGATCCAATATTTATACCCCTCCCCTTAGTCCCTTTGGTACTTGAAGCATCCCATGGGGCGGATCGGTGTAAAGGTCTCATCTTTACATCATTTCCTCCATTAAAGATGCCATAGTCGACGTCCCTTTAGAAGCGGACGAACCTTGGCCCTTACATCTCCGATCATCACTTGAGACGAGCATAAATGTCCCTACTAAGCTCAAATCATCTCAAGAGGTAGGATTGATGGGCAAAGGCTCTTCCTTTCTAAAGAGTCTCATTCTTGGACTATAAAAAAGGTGTCCCTCTCTCTCCCGATCACATAAAGACCTTATCCCGAAGAATGTTGGTTTAAAATATACCAAGGCTCTCAAGCCTAATATGGTTGATTATCCCAACGGGAGGGTGAAAAAGGTCACTTAATGATGATCATAAGTCCAAGATGAGCACGGGATCAAAATCTCGAACACATCAAATCCAAGGAATCCCGAGCGATAACCAACTCAAATGGTTTATACGTTGATGGATGTGGTTTTACCCATCCAAAAGATATGTTCCTAAGCTTATTTTCTGTTCAAAACCTGGAGAATTTAATGTATATTGTTAGTGTTTTGATAGTTTAGGGGCTGAAGTGCAACAATGCTGAAAACGGAAGATTTGTACCCACTTTGGAAGTTCAAGGGCCAAGTTGTAATTTATTGGAAATTCAGGGACCAAACTGAAAATATGGAAATTTGGGAGAAATTTGATTTATGAAAATTCGTGGGTTAAAGTTAAAAATAAAATCTCAAAGAGCGAAGTGCAAAAGAATTCATTATAGTGGTCAAAGTGCGACGACAAAATTGCGAGACGGATCGAATCCTAAGTATACTAAAACAAGGCCAAGGCAAACACAAGCCACGGCTGGAGAGCAAGCCTGGTGGCCGGCCAAGGCTAGGGGCCAAAGCAGGACATGAGCAAGAGAATAGGGCCAAGCATGGCCAAGGCTAGAAGGAATTGAGGCCAAGATGTGAGGCAAGAAAAATTTCACAATTGTTGCATTAATCAGAACGACTTGGGCCATATGCAACGACTCGTATTCACGAGTTGGAATTGGGCCTTGTAATGGGCTTGCTGTAGGAAGAATTCTAGCCTAGGTTTTTGCTATAAATCAGCCGTGGCATTATTCATAAAAGGGGAGTCAGCTACTGTAGAGGAATTGATTAAGCCGTGCACTATAGAGAAAGAAAGGGAAATAATATTTCCTCCGTTCCGTTTTGATTCAGGTTTTATGTTTTATTTTATTTCTATAATTTTTATTATGAGTAGCTAAATTCCCTCTTTCATGGATTGGATGTAGTAATTGTGGAACTTCTATGCTAATTTAAGTTTTAATTCTTCCAAACTTTCTCGTTCATATTTGATGAATTAATTATCATTCTTTACTATGTTTTAGACTATTGCACTACCGTGGACGATTTATTTAAAGTACACTAATTCATCAATTAGGTTGGATTGTTGACCTATCGAAATACAAGAAAACCTAGATTCATTTATTTCTTATGGACTTAATGAGTTTCTTGAATGTTGTTTTGACCTACCGGAATTTACAATAATATAGAAATATTAGGGTTGCAATCCGAACACCAAACGTCCCAATCCTTAATCACGCGAAAGAATCTTTGAATGAGATTGTTATTTTTGTTATCAAAATCATAGCATAGAGGGGATACAATTATGAAATCCAATCTGTGAATTCCTTTGATCTGATTAAATCCTTGTTTCTTGTTTACTTGTTTTCTTCAATTAAATAGTTTAATTTCTTGCTTTAGTAAGTTAGTTAATAAACCAAATCAAAAACCCCTCATTTTGTTACTTTCTGCATTAATTAAATCAACTTGTTAAACACACGAGTCTCTGTGGTTCGACCCTTACTATTGTACATTGCTACTTCGGTGACTTGTACACTTGCAAGGTATTTTTATTACACAGTGGAATTTTATCCATCAAGTTTTTGGCGCCGTTGTCGGGGACTTGTTGTGATTTTTAACAAGTTTATTTAATCGGTGCATGCTTGGTCGGCGATCTTTGAATCCTAACTTGGAACCATTTAACGACGACATTGATAAGTTGGGTCAGCATTTAAGAGAATTAAATTTAAAAGAGGGCAATCCCCTCGAAAGAGACCTAGAAACTTCTTCCACCGAGGGAGAAGAACTTGAATTTGATATGGCTTTGCAAGCACCCACTATGGATGCCTTTTCTAGGCCGCGGGTGGACACATCTGTGTCGTGCATTGTGTTGACTGATGCAACAAAAAGTTATGAGGTAAAAGGCCATCTTTTTAACATGATCCCTCAATTTCATGGCCTCCCTTCTGAGGATTCTTTGAATTTCTTGAGGGAATATACGATGATTGTGTCAAGCTTTCCGTTGAGAGAGGGTGTGTCTGATGAGCACCTAAGACTGAAATGCTTTCCCTTTGCTTTGAGAGATAATGCTAAGATGTGGCTTATGTTGCTCCCGCCTAGGAGCATTACTACTTGGGATGAGTTACATGATATATTCCTGAGAAAGTATTTCCCACATGCCACGTTAGCCACTTTTAGACAGAAAATTATAGGGTTCACACAGGACTCTTTTGAGGCATTTCATGAAGCATGGGACAGATTTAAAATGCTCTTGGTACAATGTCCCCACCACAATTTTTCTCAACCGTTATTGCATCAAACTTTCTATGGTGGGTTGACACAAGCTGATCAGGCCATGGTTGACAACGCAGCTGGAGGTTCTTTAGGAACCAAAACTGCTGAGGAGATCCAAGCCTTATTTGAGAGGCTAGCATCTAATTCTCAACAAAAGGGGTCAAGGGGTAAAACAAATAGTGTGAATAGAATAGGTATGAATGATGAGATTTCAAAACAAATTGCACTTCTTAATAAAAATTTGATAAGTTGGCCATGAGTAGTACTTCCAATTCTACTTCCAATGTGTCATCTGTTGGTAATGTAATGCATGATAGTTGTGTAACTTGTGGTTCTAACACTCATTCCTATGAAGTTTGCCCCTCCACTAGTCCCCATTTATATGATCATGAGCAGGTGCAGGCGATGCAGTCATATATGCAAAGGTTCCCACTAAGCAACAACCAGTACGGGAATGCATACAATCTAGGAGGGCAAGCAGGGCCGAGACATCCCAACATGTCATGGGGTGGAAATCAACCGAATAAAACTCTCCATCCCCAACCACCTCAGGGGCCCTTTGAAAGGAACGGAGAGCCTTGGGAAGAGCCCATGATGCGGTTAAAGATGGAGCAACAACAATACAAGATGGAACAACAACAAGCCTTCAGAAATCATGAGGCTGCCATGCAGAAGTTACAGATCCAAATTGGACAGTTGGTGGAAATGGTACAAAGCCAAAGACAAGAAAATTTTAAAAACCCATCAGAGCAAGCCAAGTCTATTGTGACTATTTGGGATGAAAGCGATGAGATTGAGGAGGTATTTCTCTCTTCTCTCTGTGATGTTTATAGTGATAATTATGCTTGTGAGGAAGAGAGAAGTGTGAGGGTAATTCATGATGTCTTTTCTGCTGGTAATCGTGAATCCACTTGTCTTGATGTTGGAAAAACCATACCCTCTGGTGGTGTGGATGTGGTGAATAAAGAAAAAGAAAGAAAAGATCCCGGATGTTTTACTATTCCGATTACTTTAGGGGGTCAAAATTGTAATGGTTTAATGGATCTAGGAGCTAGTGTCAACGTAATTTCGTACCATATTTTCAGGAATTTGGGATAACAAAATTTGCAACCTCCTATAAGGAATTTGCAATTGGCTGATCAGACGGTTAAACGACCAATAGGAGTTGTAGAGGGTGTGTTGGTTAAAGTAGATAAATTTGTAATTCCAGTTGAGTTTATGGTGGTAAGTATGGAAAATTATGAGGGTGATGAATTTGGGGCTCCCATATTACTTGGGAGACCTTTTCTGTTTGACACCAAATCAGTGATAGATGTGCCACATGGTAATATTGCATTGACTGTGATGGGAGAGGAGATTAGGTTCTCCATATTTGAAAATTGTAAAGAACCTCCACCTAAGAAGGAATTTGTAGGGTACATTACGGATTTTGAGATTAAGAATTATTGTGTGGATGACAGTGAGAAAATTAGGGATAATGTGGACGTTTGTCACATGGCTAGCAACATTAAGGCCTATCAACACTCGAGGAGTGACGGACCATATCACCCCCTAAATCACTCCCAAAAGGAGTTGAGGTCATCACACAACCTTCTTGTCCCCTTAAAATCACAGGTGCCTAGAGAGGAGAGTTATTTGCTTGATTTATCTGAGACTATTTTTGCTAATATTTTTGTTCAAGATAACCTCTTTGATCTTGTTGAGGAAGATGTTCAGCAGGTGAAGGAACAAACTAAGTTTGGGGGCAAGAGCCCCAACAAAAAGAAAAGAAAAAGGGTGAAGCATAAAACACCCAAAGTTTCGTGGGCTCCACCTGAATTAATTAAGAAAGGGACCTACGCATGGAAGGAAGTGGGCGTTTGTGCCCGAGAAAATCAAAGGTGGGCCAAGGGAAGGAAACTGTACAAGGCCAAGGAGATGTAATTGGGAGAAACGGTCGGGCTAACGACCTTAACCAAAGCGCTGATTGGGAGGCAACCCAAGTAGGTATGTTTTATTTGCTTTATTTGTTTGCTTTGTTGTGTCATATCGTCATTTGAACCCGAGGCATGTTTTGTTCTCTTTGCTATGAGGATATAGCATGTTTTGAGTTTGGGGGTAGATATCTCTCCGAGTTTGTGGGTTTATAGGGGAGTGTATATAGTGTCACCCTCCAAAAAAATAGAAAATTTTAAAAAAAATTTATTCTTTTCATATTTTGGGAAGTTGGCTAGAGTCCATGATGATTTGAGGGTGCTTTAATTTTAAAATCTTGAGTATTATTGTCAATATGGGGATATAATTGCATTGATACATGTAAAGTATGATTTCTCCACCTTTCACTTCCATATTATTTTTCTTGACCATTGTTACCAACTTAGGAGACCTTTATAGGATCACTTTGGCATTCTCGGGGTCCCTAGAACATGTTTGCATGACTGTCAATAACACATCAATTAGGCTATTCGAGAAGTGATATGTGGCTATTTTCTTTGAACCCTATTTGTGAGCCTTTAACTTTCTGGTCACTTATATAAAATTTTCTGCTAGAACCCCTTTTGAGTTTGAAAAAGAATGTAATCTCTCACAAAAGTGGGAGGTTATCTTAGACCACCATTCGCCTTCATTTGTACCCTCATTATCCTACCCTTTTAACTTATACACTATTTTTCCCACCTTTTCAAGAAAGTGAAACTAGGGAATGAATTGGGAATTGTGGGTGAAGTTTGAAAAATCAAGGGTTGAGTGGAAAGTGGTCATGAAAAGAAACGAAAAGGGTCATGTTATGTAATGAAAAGAGGGGCTTGAGCAAAAAGTATTGAATGCACACTCTCCGTGATATATTTGTGCAAAGAAGAAAGAAAGAAAAAAAAAGAAAAAAAAGGATTGAAAAGCCTTGCCCTCTCTAATGCTGAAGTGGAAAATGATCAAAAAGAAAGAAAGGTGATCGAGCCCAAGTTTGAAAGTATGCAAAAATTATAAGTTTGGGGGTTTAATCAATGGGTTGGCATGAGGCGGAGTGATAAATTTCAAAGTGGGGATGTATGTTGAAGACTTCTTAGTTTCACTTGCTTGACTTCGTATGTCCTTACCTTCTTTTGTAACCGTGAACCTAGCTCGCGTTTATCGCGATACATTACAAACCATAAAGCCATATTTGATCCCTAAAGAGTAGCCAGGTTGACAGTTTTGTTTAAACATGCATATGAGTGTCCTTGTGAAATTTCATCGTATTATCATTGATTTAGAGCATGTGGTTAGTGACCCTATAAAA
Organism: Adenophora triphylla var. japonica; assembly: GCA_022495995.1. Lineage (NCBI taxonomy): Eukaryota > Viridiplantae > Streptophyta > Magnoliopsida > Asterales > Campanulaceae > Adenophora > Adenophora triphylla. The sequence continues at coordinate 521,236 of JAFEMH010000323.1, forward strand.
TATCTTACTTTGGTGACAATGATCTCCCATATTTCATTCATCTTTCATTATGTGGTGGAGAATTATAAGTTAGATGAATCCATGTAATTATAGTCCCATGTTCATGATAATGCTTGTGGATTATGTGTGTGGTGAGATCTGAGACTTGTTGTGCCAACGGCCTATTATATGAATGGAACAAATCCCGAAAATATTTTCTTTTGTTTTATTTAGTTAGTTAGTTTTTATTTTATTTTAATTTTGTTTTACTCGAGGACGAGCAAAAGATAAGTTTGGGGGTATTTGATGGATGTGGTTTTACCCATCTAAAAGATATGTTCCTAAGCTTATTTTCTGTTTGAAACCTGGAGAATTTAATGTATTTTGTTAGTGTTGTGATAGTTCAGGGGCTGAAGTGCAACAATGCTGAAAACGGAAGATTTGTACCCACTTTGGAAGTTCAAGGGCCAAGTTGTAATTTATTGGAAATTCAGGGACCAAACTGAAAATATGGAAATTTGGGAGAAATTTGATTTATGAAAATTCGTGGGTTAAAGTTAAAAATAAAATCTCAAAGAGCGAAGTGCAAAAGAATTCATTATAGTGGTCAAAGTGCGACGACAAAATTGTGAGACGGATCGAATCCTAAGTATACTAAAACAAGGCCAAGGCAAACACAAGCCACGGCTGGAGAGCAAGCCTGGTGGCCGGCCAAGGCTAGGGGCCAAAGCAGGCCATGAGCAAGAGAATAGGGCCAAGCATGGCCAAGGCTGGAAGGAATTGAGGCCAAGCTGTGAGGCAAGAAAAATTTCACAATTGTTGCATTAATCAGAACGACTTGGGCCATATGCAACGACTCGTGTTCACGAGTTGGAATTGGGCCTTGTAATGGGCTTGCTGTAGGAAGAATTCTAGCCTAGATTTTCGCTATAAATCAGCTGTGGCATTATTCATAAAAGGGGAGTCGGCTACTGTAGAGGAATTGATTAAGCCGTGCACTGTAGAGAAAGAAAGGGAAATAATACTTCCTCCGTTCCTTTTTTATTCAAGTTTTATGTTTTATTTTATTTCTATAATTTTTATTATGAGTAGCTAAATTCCCTCTTTCATGGATTGGATGTAGTAATTGTGGAACTTCTATGCTAATTTAAGTTTTAATTCTTCCAAACTTTCTCGTTCATATTTGATGAATTAATTATCATTCTTTACTATGTTTTAGACTGTTGCACTACCGTGGACGGTTTATTTAAAGTACACTAATTCATCAATTAGGTTGGATTGTTGACCTACCGGAATACAAGAAAACCTAGATTCATTTATTTCTTATGGACTTAATGAGTTTCTTGAATGTTGTTTTGACCTACCGGAATTTACAATAATATAGAAATATTAGGGTTGCAATCCGAACACCAAACGTCCCAATCCTTAATCACGTGAAAGAATCTTTGAATGAGATTGTTATTTTTGTTATCAAAATCATAGCATAGAGGGGATACAATTATGAAATTCAATCCGTGAATTCCTTTGATCTGATTAAATCCTCGTTTCTTGTTTACTTGTTTTCTTCAATTAAATAGTTTAATTTCTTGCTTTAGTAAGTTAGTTAATACACCAAATCAAAAACCCCTCTTTTTGTTACTTTCTGCATTAATTAAATCAACTTGTTAAACACACGAGTCTCTGTGGTTCGACCCTTACTATTGTACATAGCTACTTCGGTGACTTGTACACTTGCAAGGTATTTTTATTACACCGTGGAATTTTATCCATCATACGTCCAGAAGATAACTTGGCACATTTCATCCCCTTTTCAAATCACACACACGCGAGAGCATAAACGTAAGCACAAAAATCGGATCTAGGAAGGCTTGCCTTTGGCAAGGCTCCTTGGGTGAACGCCAAACGTTCTTCCCAAGGAGTATCTTAACCTCCGGACCCTATTTCTTTTTTTCAAAGTTTTGAGGAAATCAAAATGACATGGCGACTCCGTTTTTCAATAAATCGGATGTCTTCAAACTGAGGTGAAGCGGTGACCCTAAAACAAGAACACGGTTTACATCCGTGATTTTGGGCCCACATTCACAGTATGACGAGTCTTTCTACCTTTATCGAAATTGTGTGCGTGTGCATATGTTGCATTTTGAAAAGGAGCTTTAATGACAAGCTTTAATCTTGGTTTGAATGACAAACGATGATTTGTGGTAAAAAACAAACGTTTGAATGACAAAAGTCGAGTTTGAGTTTTGAAAAAGAGGGTTCGAATGTCGAACTTAAATCTTTAGTTTGAATGACAAACGTTGATTTTAGTGAAAAGAGCATTTGAATGTCAAACGTCGGGTTTCGAGTTGGAAATGAGCGTTTGAATGTCAAACGTCAATTTTGGGTTGTTTTGAAAATGAGGTTCGAGTAACGAACTTAAATCATTAGTTTGAGTGACAAATATTGATTTTAATGAAAAGAGCGTTTGAATGTCAAACGTCGGGTTTTGCGTGGTTTTGAAAAGGAGTTCGAATGACGAACTCCGGTTTCGAACCGGGCATTACATTGTTACCAATTTTATAAAAAAGCATTAAATGATATGCGATCAATGAGTCATTTTGTGACTCGAACTTTCATAAGTAAATACTATCACAAGCCAAACGGCTCGGACTCATAAATGACAGTATTTAAAGTGTGGTATCAATGGAATCGAACGATCCGGACAGTAAAGATACGATCGACGAGCCAAACGGCTCGAATTTGTAAAGTTGCATAAAGTAAATAACAGTATCAACGGATTAAGCAATCCAAACTTTGTAAATGACGATCACGAACCAAACGGTTCGGACGGTAAAGAACGAATCAACGGATCAAACGATCCGGACTGTAAATGACAGAAACGTAAAAATGGGACTGGAACGCTGTTTTAACCCGAAATTACTTCTCTTACGGGAGAGAAGATGATTAGGGGGTAAAACGTATCAAGCCCCGTAGACGACGTTACATCTACATTTTGATAGTTTCGACCGGATCGAAAATAGCGTTTGACGCGTAAATCGAGGCAAAATGGAGTTTAAGAGAGAGAGTGTTACCTATGGCTAGGGGTTGACTCTTGGCTCCGGAGGACGTATACAGGATACGGTTTGGTGTTTGGAAGGTGTTTCGAAGTTGTTTGACCCGTGTTTCGTCGAAAAACGGGATTTTCACGCAAATTGAGACGAAACGGGGGTCAGGAGGGGGGTAGGCTGCTCAGAACCGTGGGGTTTCGGAAGAGGGGTAATATTTCTTCCTCTTTAAATCAAAATGACAGCCCTTATATTTATAGGGGTGAAATTGTAAAATAGGCCGGACGACCTAAAGCTCAATTTGGGGGGGGGGGTTTGGGTATTTTGGAAATTGTAGGGACTTGATGAGAATTCTGGTTCTTCAAGTAAAACAGGCCGGACGGCCTAACTCTCAGTTTCAGGGGCATTTTGTTCTTTTCACCCTTGAATTTGATTGATGGGGATGGGGGAGGCCATGCATGCGTGCCATGTGTCCTGGTGAGTCACCGAGGCTAGGGTTTTTGTCCCATTATTCCCAGTTTTGCCCGTTTTCTAAATAACTGTTCGGAAGATGTCCGAAACGCCCCCAGAAAGTGCTTTTTTCGAGGAAAGTGGTACTTTTACGTATGATAACGTGTGTTGAGTACACTTTGGTATCGGGATGCACGGGGCAGTCCTGGGATGTCTCGTTGACTCGGGAATGGGGAGTTTAACGGGATTCGGTTAACCTGGAAAGGGCCAGTTAACAGATTTCGGTTAACTTTTAACGAATTTTGACGATCCGGATTTGGGTACTTACACCTAGTCGCCCGTCTCTCCGAAGTTGGATCATCCCACTCCGCATCTTCAATCCACCTAGATTGTCATATTGCGGGGAGCCTAGCCTTCCAGACCTGCATCAACCACATAACATGTAGATTTACTTTTTAAGATACTCCGTGATTGTTCGGTTTGATCTTGGAGTCCTTGTAATCCTTTTTCAAGATCGTTTTTTGTGCAATAAGCCATGAAAAGAGATCAATAAATTGTCGCTTCGGATTTGTCCCTTCGGAAATATCCCTATGATTGTCCCTCCGGATTTGCCCCTAAAGAGAGAAATTTCTCACCAAAATTATTGCACAAAACTTGATGTTACTTGGGATGACTTCGACCCCTAGGTCCTTATGTTTGGATTTCGAATATTAGAAACCCCCAAAACGGATTTTCCGTCCGACCAAAATTAGGATTAAAATCAGAAAAAATGTGACTTCCCGTAGTGTTGTCTCGCGCGAGACTACTTGTCCCGTGCGAGACAAGTGGTCTGTCTTTTCGTGTTTTGGCCAAAACCTTCAAGCCTTCGTACACCTTACTCATCCGACTTGTTAGGACTCGATCTTGATTTAACACGGTTGCTACACATCTAGGTCCAACTCCAAAGCTCGGAGCAATGTCTACTTCTCCTTCTATCACCGAGGCCGAAATCAAGGAAGCTAAGGCCAAACTCATCCAAGCCCTGCTTAAGATGGACGAACAAAGTAAGAAAATTGAGGAACAAAATGCCCAAATGGCTGCCCTTATGCAATGCAAGAGCTCCACGAGATGAAAGTCAAGAAAGGGAAAAAGCAAAAGAAGAAAGATGGATCCTCTCCTCCGATGAAGAGGAATCCTACCCCAAAAATAATAGGAAAACCAAAAAGTCAAGCAAGAAAAAGGAAGAATCCGATTCGTCCCTCCTCCTCATCCTCCTCCGATGATGAGGAACATGTCTCCAAGGTTACTAAAACTAAGAAAGAAGGCAGTGGTGAAACTACTAAACTTGGTGACCATGTTACTAAGAACTACCTTGAGAAGAAACTTGCAACCCTTGACACTTCAAAAGGATCATTCATCCCATTTGATCCCGATGCTCTTCAACAATCCATCAACAAGTTTCCTCGCAAGTACAAGACACCCGACATTGCGCCAAGTTTAATGGCACTACTTGTCCTCGAGCTCATGTTGAGACCTACACTTGGGCTATGCTTCCAATGGGCGTTGATAACACAATCTTGGCCCAATGATTTCTCCAGACTTTGGAGGGTACTGCAAGGGATTGCTACATGTCTCTTCCTATGACTACAAGGCTTGGTTGGTCGTCTGCATGCTTAGTCTTCCAAAGGCAGTTTGAAGACAACTCTACTTACCGCACTACTAGGAGGGATCTTGAACAAACCAAGCAACATACAAATGAGTCTTTTGCTGAATTTGCTAGAAGATGGAGACTCAAACTTACTGAAATTGTCGAAAGACCTACTCTCAAAGAGCGAATCCACATCTTCCTCCAATGCCTCCGTGATGAATTTCAAGAAAAGCTCTCCGGTAATTACTTTCCTAGTTTCAATGAACTCCATGAGTCCGGAACTTCCTAAAAAGTAAAAAGAAAGGAAAGTACTTTTCGCTACAATAAGCCCACTACAAGTAAGGATGCTTCAGTCAATGCCATTGCATTCAACCGCCCCAACACCGGCAAGTATTCTGCTGTCCCTCCTCCCGAAAAAAAAAGAGGCACTATGACAAACTTGAAGGAATCACTCAAGAAGAACTCCTCGATGTTCTTGTCAAGAATGAAAATATCAAACCAAGGGAAAGTGGTCCTCCTAAGGATATGGGTCCTAATCACGCTCATCACTTATTCTGCAAGTACCACAACTTCACCGGCCACGACACCAACACTTGCCACCACTTGAAGAACATCATCCAAGACCTCTTTGACAATGGAGAGTTAGAACATCCCAACGTCATCACCAATCCTCTCCCTCATAATACATGAAGAAGATGAATCTACACTTACCACTTTGGGGCTACAACTATCCTCTCCCTTTCTCCTTTGATAGAAGTAGATTAGGTTTTAAATTTACAAGTATGAACTCGAAGAGTCGTTCTGTCTTTCTAGTACTTCTCACCTCCTCTAGTTTGTGTCATCTAAACTATCGAGTCTGTTTCAATTTCTCTGATTAATCAAAGATATTTTCTTTTCCTAAACACTTTCCCTAAGGTTGTCCTACCTCATGAGTATCATTTAATTCATGCAAAATATCGGACCCTCCATTCCCTAAATCATCGCAAATATAGAAACTTCTAAACGAGTTTAAGAAGAAAGTTATCATTAGAAGGATTAAGGGCTAAACATTACCCCTACTGAAAGGCAAAGGTTAACAAGCGAAGAAAGCCAAAGGTGCTACTGTCAACCTTCATTCCAAGAAGAGTGGGGCTAATCATTTCAAAGCTTTGAGGGTACAAAAAAAAACTCTCAAGCTTTCATCACCTCCACAACAAAGGTGACTTCAAATGCATGAAGAACTCTCCCACAAAGAAAAGGAGTCAAGTGATACCAACAAAAGAAATGAAGATTACTCAACATCCTCTTACAACAAGTGAAGAAGACTTTCAGTATCAATGTTTACCCTTAAGTCATATTAATGATTGATTTTCTCCTCAAACTCATTTAGAAATTTCTAGATGATGCACAGTTCATTAAAAGGTAGAACAACTTTTCTAGATCTTTGAGTCAAGTAGCGTTTCTTGTTGAGTCTAGAGGCATCTTATTAGCCACTCTCATACACACTCTTGAAATGCAAGCATCAAAACTGGGACTTCCTAACCTTTCCTCCCCCAGTCAATCTCTACTTCAACTCTTTAAAATGATCAAATCAGCATTGGGAGCTTTTCTCTTTGCTTCTTACTCTCATCATTAGAGAATACGCTTTTCCAAAAAGTCAATTCTTGGATCACCTTCCAAAGAATAGAGTCCGTCTCTCCTCAACTAACTTGAGATCTCATTTCTATCTCCTCAATAAGATTTTCTCATCTGAGTTCTCTTCGAGTTATCATACTATTTTCAAAAAAAGAGAGACGCAAAAGAGATGCCTGCTAGATTGAAAACCCGAAAGGGCGGTCTAGGCAAAAACTACGGTGCGTCACTAAGAAAAAAAATCAAGGACAAAGGGAGACTATTCTTCAACCTTCTTCATCGGACATCATTTGATCCTCTTCAAATCAAATCAACAAGGAGAGCCTTCTTCGATCATCTTTAAATCAAGAGATCAGACTCACAAGCATGTTCACAAAATCACCTACCACATTCAAGCAACTTGGCGCTTGAGAAAGGAAAGAGACTTGGACATAAAGCTATTACGACAGTCGACAGATTTGTAGTCGTTTGCCTCCTAGAGACACGATTCAAGGGAAAATTAAGAATGAAGATTCACAACAGGCCTAGATGTGTTCACACAAGATTACTCATCGAAATTCTACAACAATGAATAAACAGTATAGTACTCTCGCACGAGACAACCTCGATGACTAGCAACAGATTCTGCACAAACCTAATTTGGTCCCAACTTGTCAAACACAAGTTTACTCCTATAGTTCACCCATCTCAAATATAAATCCATACAAATGTCCCTACATGTCCATATACCATATACTCATACATAAACTCACCACCAAAATGACCAAACTGGCCATTTACACGAACATACATGGGCACCAACACATGAGTCTAGTTAAACAACTAAAATTCGAAAAAATCTATTTGGAATTTTTTATGTGCTAATAGGTACAAAAAGGTAAGAATCATTAGGTCCCATCCGAGACCAGCATGCATATATCCTTGCATTACAGGAGCCGACAGAACCTCCACCTCAACCGACAACTTCAAAGTCTGTGACGGCAGTAAACTTCAAGTCTGTGACCTCAGACACGTCAACAAAGTCTGTGACATCAGCAAACTTCAAGTCCGTGACCTCAGCAACATTAACAAAGTCTGTAACGGCAGCAAACTTCAAGTCCGTGACCTCGGCAACATCAACAAAGTCTGTGACGACAGCAAACTTCAAGTCCGTGACCTCGGCAACATCAACAAAGTCTGTGACGGCAGCAAACTTCAAGTTTGTGACCTCGACAACATCAACAAAGACTGTGACGGCAGCAAACTTCAAGTCCGTAACCTCGACAACATCAATAAAGTCTGTGACGGCAGCAAACTTCAAGTCTGTGACCTCAGCAGCAACGGCAACGTCAATAACCTTGGGCGGTACACTTCAACAACTTCACCAACAAAAATAGGTATATTTAGAATTGGGTCAAGTCCTTGATTCCTCAGTATGAGTTTGCCTTTTTAAAAGAAAAAATCTTCAATTTTCAAAATGCTTTTCAAAATGCTTTTCAAAATACCTAAAATAACCTTTTAGTGTGTTGGAGTCGAACTACGTTTTGGTCTGATTCTCCGATAGAGATACGTAGGCAGCCGTGCGGCACGACCATCCCAGTGTTCAGAATGATGTCTTTTCTATCGACAACCTGACTTCTTCCATAAGTCTTGTCATCAAAGGGCTCTGTAGACACCCCATTCTGAACCAATAATTCATGATTACACTACTCTTCGTCTCTCTTTTGTGTTTTGATGAAAGCATATTAGTTTCGTTATGTTTCATTAAGTTTCTAACTAACCTCGTTAGTTTTGGGACCTAACTGACTAACGGAATAACTGAAGAGGACAAAATGATCATTTGACTAGTTGTCCCGCGGGACATATGTGTCTCGCATGAGATAACCCCTCTGCAGGATGTGCAGATTCACTTTCCTTCTCCATTTCAACCTCTTTTCTTGATAAATCTTATCCAATCCGGGTATCCAATGAAATTTGAGTTTTGGAAGCTTCCTTGGGAGGTATCCCAATCTACCTTTACCTCTTAAAACCCCTATAAATACCTGATGACTTTCAGTATTTCGGATCCCCAATTCAGATCCCCAATCCCCGATCGAAAACACACAACAGACACAATTTGTTGGTTTCTTTCCACGAAAGACTCTTGCAAATCACTCTAAATAAACTCCCAAATTCGTCCATCAACCCTGTTGATCAACGAACATCAAGGTTCAAGCCTAGAATCAAGGCGAAGCTCTGTCCAAATCATTCCTCAATCGAGGAAAACACTTGGAACCACGTTCTAAATCAAACACTCCCTAAACACAAGGTAAACTCCTTTTACTTTCTTCTTCTTAATCCCTCTAATTGCTTTTAGAGTAGTGTAATCCTATCAAAAGGATTAGCCTAGAGTCCCTTCAATCCATGGAGGTGATCTCGAAGCATGCAATTCGACATTCCTAATTAAGAAATTAATTAAAGTTTTCTTATTTAAATATTGATTTGATTGATAATACATAATTGGCAAGACCGATCTCTGGATTGGGTAGAATGGGTGCTCCTCAACCTTCCCATTCCATAACTTAACCCCCGAACCCTCAAATCTCTTAAAATAATCAAAAAGGTTTTTCTTATTGTTTTCCTAAATAAATAATAAGTGGCGACTCTGTTATTCAAATAAAAATCGAACGCTACACCACCAATCACGCAAGTCGCCCAGGCTACAACCAAGGGAAAGACGGCAGTCTTCAGGTCACCGCCAATCCTTACCTTCTCTCAAGAAATATTCTTGCCTTTCAACCCTATTATCTTGAGCCACTAGTAATCAAGGTATGCTTCTCGCTTGGCCTTGCTCTCTCACGCTGATCTACTCATGTTGCCTCATTACCTATATCGCCTCATTACTTTGGGCCTACCTTGTTACACACATTAAGAGCGTATGGCCCATCTGGCCCATTTTGCCATGTTGGGCCTAATTTACTGTTCAAGCCCAGATCCATTTTCCACAATCGTATCAGTAGCCCCTAAGTTCGAGACATGGACTATTTATGGTACAGGCGAGAAATTCCATATGCCACTCTAGAATCTCGCTCTCATCCTCTAATTGGTGAGATAGGAACTTCAGTTGACACCTAGGGTCCACGTGTCACTCTAGGGTTGATGAGCCAGGACGGTTTGGCAGCGCCGTACTCTCACCTTGGAATTCATGTCGATTCATAATTTGCCTTCAATAATGGGGGGAGTTTCAAAATTTGAACCTCTTTTAATACATCCTGGAAACTCCCCCCAAATCTTTTCATCTTCCTTTGCTTAGGTTCAGAACTTGGTCTATCATTTTCATTTTCCTACTCTTTCTCGCTCATTATTTCCCTTCTTCTCTGTTATCACCGGAGAACCGATTTCCGATCAACCCTTTTCTGGCTATTCCGTCTACTTTCACCGTTCGCTTTACTCCTTTCATGTTTCTTTCCATCTCTGTTACCTTACGTTACTTTTCCCAGTTATTTCAAGGGCGTTTCCTGAAGAGTATCAACTCTCTTGAAGTTTTCGGCCAACTCTTCGGCCGATATTCAAATTTCCAACAGTTTCTACAAATTTCCAGGTACACTCTCTAATCCTTCAAATTTTAACGTTTATTCCACCTCTCCCAAATTGTATGCCATGGATAGGACTAAATCTTGTGTTAGAACTGTTAGATTTGGTCAAAATAAGAAAAGTGGGGGTTTTTATAGAATGGACATGGGAGTCTGGGCTCGAATCCCGCGAGAGGATCTCAATCTCATGCTAATGCGACATGGCGCTGATGTCGCCCTCTTAGATGTATTAGAAATTAGGGGCCCCCCATTCCTGCACAAGTCAATACCAATGAAAACCTTTTTCACTACTTAGGAACTTTGTAATCATATCTGCGACTTCTATCATCCTCTCTTTGACTCTGATTTTTCTGGCACTGACTATCTCGCAGCCCCCAATTTACGTAGTCGTCGCTTCTATAAACAGGTTCTTTCCAACTCCAGCGATCTGAGTGATATGTCTTCAATCAATTCTACCTCAAGTCATGACATCTCGGATACACTAGCCGCGGAAACCTCCTCACGACATTAGATCTCTCATGACACCTCTAACACCGATGTCGCTGGGACTAGCAACTCCTCTTCCTTGGAGTTTCAAACTCCCATTCATGTGAAATACGGGATCAACCATAACAACTATCGTATTGAGCCATATGCTGGCGACTTATCCCTTGTCGCAATGCGGCATAGAATGGATGGCATAGTAGTCTATCCTTCCCAACTAGATGCCGGTCTTAGGATTCCAATTGACCCTTTTCTCAGTGTCGTCATGCACAAAGCTCGGGCCGCAGTGGTGGACCTTTACCCAAACGCGATTAGGATTCTTTCTAGTTACCTAGTAATTTGTAGAGCCTTAAGGCAGGAACCAACTATCCCTTTATTGGTCCATTTATTTGAGGGCTACACAACTGTATCCCAGCGAAATGGGACCTTCGAGAACCGCCTTTCCATCAAATATAGAAACCAAAAATTTTAACTCCTCTACCCCGAAAAGTTCATAGCTGGCAATCAAACCCTCTCTTTATAACTTCTCGCGTGGGCTGGACCCACTCTGGCGACCTTCGGGACATAATTCCAAAGATTGAAACTAGACACGCTTTGGTGTCAGGCGACAACCGACTTAAGGAGAGAATGCTCCAGCTTCTCGCCGATGCCAATGATACGGGTTTGGCCTTATTTTCTTGGCGTGACATCCTTTACCGCTCCTCTTTACTTAGGCAAGCGGGGCTCCCTGACTTTACCACTCCTGAAGATGAATCCTGCATCCTCATCGCTCACACTATCCTCAGCCCAGGCTGGGATATTCACTCAGGCAACTATTTTGCTTCAGAGTGCGAGCCTTGTAAGCTGGAAGGTCATTGTTGTAATGCCATGTTTGACAAATTAAGTATGTTTCTCGCATCTGATTCGGTTTTTATCTTGCTTTTCCTTCCATGCATATACTAATTGTTTGTCACTTTACTTCAGAATTCAGATCCATGGATTTATCAGACAGGCGATCTGCTACCTCAGGTGCTGATGGTCGCCGAAGGCGACTTACTGAATCCCGCCAGACTGCCTTGCTCAAAACTCCCGAATTGGAACTCCCCATTGTGAGTACCCCGACCCGAACTCGTGTTTTTGGGTATGCTTTCATTTAAATGCATTTTGGGCTCATTTATTTAAATTCATTTAGTTTTGGGCCCATTTTTATTATTTATATTCATTAGTCTTGGGTCTGTTTCCCTTTGGCCCAATCTGCCCTGAAAAAGACCGGTGTCGTACGACACTCCAAATCCATCCTCAGTCAATAATAAATAAGGGATTTTATCTCATTTGTAAAGGGGGGACACAGAGAAAAGGGGACGCCCACTACTCTCTATCTCTCTCACTAGCCGCTCCCTCCACTCTCTCTATACGCAAACACCGAGCTCCCTCACATCCAAACCAGTTCGCCGGCGACAACCATTCCTCCCTCGCTAAACCCATTCGCCGGCGGCCCACTTCTCCTTCAATCCTCCTCTCCGTTCTCCTCTTCAACCCACAACAGAGGACACTCTCTCACTACTCTCTCTCTCTAGACAGAATCAATGGATTCCTCACCTTTCGCTCTCTAATCGTCTTCTCTGGTCTTCCTCACCGAAAACCTAGCCCAACCCTCTCTCCCCCAAAAACCAGTTCGCCGGTGAACTCCTCACCGTTCTCTCTCTCAAATCCGACTGAACCCTCTCCCAATCGCTCCCCTGTTCTAAGCCGTTAACCACCGTCACCACTACAATCGTTCCTCTCCGGCGGCCCAAGGCCTCCCTCCTTCTCAGATCGCCATCACCGATCTCCCAAGGCCTCCCTCTACCTCAATCATCTCTCCACCAAACAACAGAGTCCTCTCACCGCCCTCTCTCACTAAACGGTTTAGAAGGAGGCTCTCTCTCTCTTTCTAAACGCAATCCCTCTCTCAAAAATGCAAAGGGTCCTCACCATTGTTTCGGACCTTCAGCTGGGTTCTCCTTCTCCGGCTAAGCCCACCACCTAGCTCAATCTCAGCGTTAGTTCTTCGATCCATCTGAGAGTTCGAATCTCGAGTTCTGAAGCTGATTGGAAGGCTTCCTATACCGACGTGGTATAGGAAGTGTGGATCTACGAGGGTAACGAATCTCAACCTTTTGCTCTCTCTCTCTCTGTTTTCATTGTGCAGTGCCATTTCCATGTTCGTTATTGGCAATCCGTGAATCTGTGATTGGATCTGTTTTGCATCAGTTTATGCTTGTGATATTCATGTATTGATTCACATGTTTTAGCTATACAATGGTTGGATTGTGTTAGTCTGTGATTTAAACACAAAGATGAGTGTGAATCATCTATATTCACACTCATCTGAGTGTTGATTTTTCATGTAATCTCTTTTATACCGTGGCTGTGCAATCTATACCATGGCTGTGCAATTTTGTTATTCTGGTTGCTGATCACATTTTAATGTTCATGCTCAGCCCATGATTTCGAATGGTACTGATCTGTTTGATTTCAGACTTGGTTGAACTTGTTTGGCTTTGGTCTCCAAATGATATACTTATTCTCATGATAATGCACTTTAGGCCATTCATGTTATGCATTGTGCATTGGATGCTTAGGTGAGTGTGGATCATTCCATATCCACACTCACCCGAGTCTCTATCTTGATCATCTTTGTTTGAGTTAGGAGGTGATGTCTCCCATGATCATGGCTCAAAACATGTGATTATTCACATTTGGCCATTGAAGCCATGTGATCCTCCCACAATACTCACTTGTTGCTGTTATTTTACTGCTTTCAGTTAGTATTAAAGTCCAGTTTCATGTTCTGAGCAGTGAGGGGTCAATGTGCTGAAGCTCACTGAAATAGGATGCCTCTGTCGTCCGACACAGGACAACCCTAGGTATCCTGTGTCATACGATATAAGGATCCCAGAAAGCTGGTTTGGCTTCAGTGACTTCAGTTAACCCAGATTGATTCCCTTTATGGTTTCAAGCCTTATTTGATGTAATGCTTTACTTCTTACAGTGTTAGAGTAGTATTGGTGGCATGTCCACTCCCTTTGTAAGAGAAAGTCTGACCAGGGCATCCTGTGTCATACGACATCCACGCTTTTGGGTAATCCTGTGTCGTATGACACCCAAGGCCCTGACCAGTCCTGTGTCGTATGACATCCGTGGCCCTGGACAGACTGCCTCAACCCATTTCTTTGTAATTCATTTTCGGTAATTGTAAGTGGGATGTGGCCTCCCACAGTAAAAGGTTCACAAGTTGTAATCTCTCATTTTGATTAATAAAGCAAAGCATTAAAATGCATTTTATACATATCTTGTCACACACAATTGCACACACTTTGAATGGTTTTGAATGTTGAACAATAGAAAGACTCGTCTACGGATGAGGCGACGTGGGTGAGCTCTATATTCTCTTCCCACGTCGTAACCTGACCCCCGAACCCATTTTCTCATTTTCGAAGGTTTTTCAATGTTTTCCTTAAAAAACGGTGTGGCGACTCCCAAAAACAAAGAAAGAAAAGATAAAACAAAAATTAATTTATTATCTTTTTTTCGGAGGGTGTTCATTCAGTGGCGACTCCGCTGGGGACTTGAAACCTGTTTTCAAAAGTGGGTCAAACTTTCGTGCTTGTTCGACATTCATTTCATTCACTTATGTGTGCATTGTTGGTGACTTTATATGTGCATAAATGCATGTTAATTCTTTGTTTTATCCCTTCCCCCTTCCTGGCTTCCTGCTTTGTTGCATTAGGTGCTTGGGGCTGAGATCTTGTGTTGTGCTTGGAGGCTGGGGCTGGTCCTGGTTTGTTGTTCAGATTATGGATGTGTGACTCCTTATGTCACGCGACACAATTGACCTCATCAGTCTTGTGTCACGCGACATAAGTGGTCAATTTGTAGGATTTGTTTTCCTGGTGCAGGTTGTGATTGTGGGGCAGTCCCCCATGATCAAATTATTGATCCTTGATTATTGTGCTCTATGGGGGGTGTGTGTGTTATTTTCCATTTCATCCCCTTTTCAAAAAAAAAAAAAAAGTTTTTTTTTTAGAAGATACCTTCACACTACTCGCACACTACCTGCACATAGAGTTAGAACCCTTGGAGTGTACGGACGGCATCGCGGATGGTGACGTGTTTCGCCTACGCTTGAGCGCCTAAAGTCCTCCCGGCCTATAGAGTGTTAGGAGCCACACTTGTCTGTGACACACTTTTTATCGTGACCGGTTGGTTTTTGGCAAAAAATACTTTTCAAAACATTTTCAAACTCCATTTTCAAAATTTTCTCACAAAGTTCGAGTCGTACTTCATTTCTAAGGTCTTGGCATACTCTTCCTCTTCATGTCGAAATTACGACACATAACTTAACGTGAGTACATGTCAAAATTTTGACATGTCTCGACGTAGGTACATGTCGATTTCTCGACTTGGCTTCGCAAGAAGTCATGACGCGTTTTCGACATGTGCTAACGCGAGATCATGTCGAATTCTTGACACGTACAAACGAGAGGTCATGCCGAAATTTTGCCATGAAGCGACGAGAGGTCATGCCGGATTTTCGACTCGAAGTGAGGAGAGGTCATGCCAAATTTTTCAGGATTTTACCTGCAAATTGCGGTCTCGTACATTCAAACATACTTTCGACCCTCTCTCCTCCCGAGTCAAGACGTTGTTGACTTGAACTTGGTTTTGAAAATCTTGAGTTTGACTTGTTTTGACTTGTATGCCCTTAGGTCCATTTTACTTTTTGATTGGTGGGTTCCACGTGCCCTATAGGACCTCTGCCGGGATTGTCCGTCCCGGTTGTGCAATACAGGTGAAATACAGGGGGTCTATAGACATAGTGATGGAACCCACTAGTCCAGGAATAGTGTAGAATGCGAAAAAGAAGGTGTTCCCCTTTTCCAACCATTCTTAGGACTAATAAAAATTGTTTTTATTCAAACCATTAATAAGATGTTGCATGAGTCCATCTCCTTCCGTACTCCTCCCTCTCCCATACCATCTCGAAGTTCTCTATCCTCCGCCTTACACTCGCTCTCTCCTCTTCAGTTACGGCAAGTTGGGTGTGCGCTCCGGCTCCCAGTATTCGTTTAGTTCACGTCTTGAGGCAGTTACAGTGCCAGCAGAGCTTGCATCCGATTCATTTTCAGAGATGCCCAGTGCGGAAAAGAGTATGACTACTCAATTTGAGGGTTCATCTGCCATGGTTCAGCAAGGCATGCATGATCTTTCGATGGAAGAGATGAGGGCTAATTTGGAAGCTGCTCTAGTTAGAGGGCGTGAGGCCCAGTTACTCATTCAAGCCGCTGAAGCTAGAAAAGCGGCAACACATTCTACGTTGGTGGAAACAATGAGAAGACATGGTATTCCCACGATCCGACGTACTATTGGGACTTATGAGGATATTACCGATGCCATTGAGTTTGATGTCGAGACCAGGAATGTCTCCCTTCCTCCCCTTGCTCTAACATTTCATCCAACTCAAGTTCCGAATCATGGTATGCAGTCAAGCCCACAGGCAAGTTTTGGTTTAGTGGGAGGACCACGGCTGACCTTCCATGATTTGGCCTTCCCACCAGTTCTCGGCGCTTCTGCGCCTCTAAGCCAGTTTGGGTCCCAACTGCCGAACAGTCAAGGTTTGGTGCTTCCGGGTTCTCAGTATCAGCAGGGTCAGTCCCATGGTCCTCACTTCCAGGGTAGCGCCCAGTATCAGGGTCTGCATCCTCGCTCCAGGAATCAGTTTAGCCAGGATGGACTTCCACCGTTTCCTGCTAATCAGCTTCAACTTCAAGGAGGGTTTTCTCAATCACTGATGGGCTCCTCTTATGCTTTCAGCTCGTTGCCGATGCAGGGTCAGTATTCAGAAACAACCCCGTACTCGACTGCTAGGGCCCTGCTTTGGAATCAAATGTCCTCCGCTCCCACCATGGCTCCCATTCGGCAAAAGGTGCCAACACCCGAGTCACCTCCAAAGATGATTCAGAAGAAGAAAGAAAGCATCGCTTTGATGATGTGGGGATGCCTATAGAGGAATTCTTTGAAATCTTAGCAAGCGGAGGACTTGTCCAGCCATTGGTGAATTATAGCCCTGTTCGTTGCGGTCCCAAGTTGGACGCTAGCAAGTTTTGCCTCTATCACCAATATCCTGGCCATACCACCAATGACTGCAAAATTTTGAAGGTGGTCATTCAAGGGCTCATGGAAGAAGGGAAGATTGAGAAGGGTCCTTACCCAGTATTGTCACCAATCCATTTTCGTGATATCGGCAGAGTTCAAAAGGCCCTCCAATCTGAAGACAGAGAAGTCAGTCAGTCAGCGTCATAGGTTCTAGAGTGTCCTTTACGTTGTCATCAAGTCTGTCAAGTCCAAGATGGACCGGTCTTTTCTTTCATTGATAAAAATCTTTGTTTCTCTTCTTGCTAGACTTGAGACATCACTAGCACACCTACATTACGCTCAATTGAAATGGTCTTATTCCACATGATCACTTGTGCTGCTCAACCACTAATGCTTTGAAATGACTCATGTTTAAATTAATCGGAGTGAGAAAATCAATTGATATCCTTCTCAAATTGGGGCTTACCAACTGCCCATCTTGCATCTCATATGTTCACATCTCTTTCATCATCCTCATCATCTCGTTGCTCGATGAATTTGCATGGATCTATTCTCATTTAAAGCTTAAGCAAACAATGAAGACTTAATTTCATTTAGGTCATCCGGTAGGGATTGCGGTTGAAGCCTTTCACCCATAGGAAAGCCATTACCTCACCCTCACTAAATAATACCCTTTCATTTCAAGATCGGCATGTTTTGAAACCTTATTTAGCCATCACCTTTGCTCCTTGCCGAGAGAAGTCCAAGTAATGTCGAGAAGTTAGCTTCGAGAGTCGGCGGTGCGTAAAATACTCAAGTTGTGAAGGAAGGGCAAAGATAATCCTCAACGTCTCAAGAGGCTTTCCAAAAGAAGGACTTTAGATCCTCACCATTCAGCAAAAATTCTTGACTTCTCGAGAGGTTCCCCAATGATAAAAAAGGAGCCCGAACTCTCGCAAGATTCGCAAAAGTTCTCGATAGCTTGGACTTCCTCTCACCATTATCTTAATCAATCCCAAGCCATCCTCTCGATTTTAGAGGATATTCCCATTTCCTTAACCAATCCCAAGCCATCCTCTCGATTTTAGAGGATATTCCCATCACCATTACCATTACCCTTGCCGTTGGCCAAAATCAAAATTTGACCTCTCATTCTTAGAGGCAATCAATCTTCCCCTCCGTAGATTTCCCAAACACATCCCATAACCAACCTCTCATCTTTAGAGGTATAGTCAGTAAAAAGCCCAGCCGACCTCTCATCTTAAGAGGTCATCCACTTCCAAAATTACCCGATGGCCGATCGAAGCCCGAAAACCCAACTACAGTCCCTACCGGATAGTAATTTCATTTCAATATCTTCGAAATCTAAATCAAATTAATGCTTCATTGCTTGCTTAAATTGGAATCTAATCCATCTTGGCTCAAAGTCATCAATCAAAGATTGTGCAAATTCAATCCACTCATTTGGCACTTCATGTGAGCATATTTCATTTCTCTTCCGCAAACACTTGCCGTGGATGTCCCACTGGGGCTTCGCATCCGTGTCTTTCATCGACACTCCAAGGGGGACATGTTTTTCAACTCTCCAAATCCTCAAAGGTCCTCAGATCCTCAAATTTCAACATTCATTCTCTTTTCAAATCGGGATAAGCCCGAACTACGACGACCTGAGCTCCTCATCAGGAGGGGAACGTAGGCAACCATAATTAGTCCGGTCAAAATCACAAACAAATCTCAGAAAATCCGATCTCAGCAAGGGCCGTCCCTATACACGAATCATCTTTCCGAGTTTGATTCTCGATATCAGTTGGTTTTCTCCTTGTGGTTAATCAAAATATTTGTTCATATCAGATTTAGTGTTTGAATAACCCGAACATCAATAAAGGGTTTTAAGCAGCCTTATGATCATCACGAATAAGACAAGTTTTCAAGTGTCTCAACAAGTCTTCTCTTTCTACATCATAGGAAAATAGAGCCAAACACTGTCCTTCTGTCAGCAGGGGCTTCTATACACTTTTCCACACCTTTTTGTGTTTATACACTCCCAAAAGAGTCAAACCCAAAAGCGAGAGTGTCATACACAAATTCGGGATTCATTCCCACTTTTCGAAAGATGTGCCCCTGCACGTATATATTTTCGAGTCTATGACTGATTGACTAAGTTCTGAAAAGATGGGTGCCTCCTCGGCCACAAGATGACTCTGTCTGCAATAAAGCTGCATGGAATTTCCCCAAGCTGGGGCTTTGGTTAAGATATCCCTCAGGCTCTCTTTACCAGATTCCCTCCGGGTTTGCTTTACATCATCAACTGAGGCTTTGCCATGGTCACCTCATCAAGATCTGGGGCTTCGCCTAGTCATCCCTTCAAAGTCGGGATCATTCTCTGCACTTTCTCTACTGCTTGCCATCTCAGGCGCGCGATACACTTTGTTCTTATCAGCAACAATCAACCTGCTGTCATCTGTACTCTCAGGGTATGCCCCAACTTGCCTAGCTGCGCCATATCATCCGTCACTCATACACCTCAAATTCATGGGAGAGGGATCGACCAACACACCATTATACACAGTCATTCCATCATAAATTCATCACAACATAATTGCTATATACATATCCGCTTGCCAAGCCTTGCAAAAACCCTCACTTCCCTTCCATCCCCAGCTGAGATGGACTTGTGCAACAAAAGGTTAATAATGCATAAGCAAAATTTCAATAATTGAATAAAATGCAAAGTGCCTAGTAGTGTTGTGTTTTCCCCCCACAGGGTACAATAATTAAGTGATTATAATCTGATCGTGAGGACTGCTTCTCAAATCACAATCTGTACAAAGAGTTCAAATCTTGCAGATGGCATATTCTGCCTTCATCATCTTCATCAGTCTCTTCTTCAGACTTATCAGCATTATCTGAAAGAGCCTTAGCTACCTCAGTCTCCAAGCAATTCTAATCGAAAAGAGTTTAAGCTGCTTCAATCTCCAAGCATTAAGGCTCTTTAGCCTCATCTCCAAAAGCTCGTTCTCATGGGCAGATCATCTCAAAAAGCTCGTTCTCATGGGCGAATCTTCACCAAAAGCCCATTCTCATGGGCACGTCTTCATCAAAGCCTGCTGCATCGACACATCTTCACCAAAATCCCTTTCTACACGTCAACTCATCAACAAAGACCATCCCTTGCACGACAATCCAACAGCTCTTCATCATCAGTCACAGTCTCAGTCCTTTCGGTAGCTACATGGTAAGCACAGCACAGGTATGAAAGTATATCTCATTTCAACTGCAAATCATCATATTTTATTTTCCTTAGGGTTTGTTTCCCTCACTTCTCAGTTTGAGGCACCATACGTTCTCACTTCTCGTTTTGAGGCACCATACGTTCTCACTTCTTCGGTTTGAGGCACCATACGTTCTCACTTCTCGGTTTGAGGTACCATACGTTTTCACTTCTTCGGTTTGAGGCACCAAACGTTCTCATTTCTTGGTTTGAGGCACCATACGTTCTCACTTCTTCGGTTTGAGGCACCATACGTTCTCATTTCTCGGTTTGAGGCACCATACGTTCTCACTTCTTCGGTTTGAGGCACCATACGTTCTCACTTCTCGGTTAAAGGCACCATACGTTCTCACTTCTTCAGTTTGAGGCACCATACGTTCTCATTTCTCGGTTTGAGGCACCATACGTTCTCACTTCTTCGGTTTGAGGCACCATACGTTTGTTGGGTTTTACGGGTCTATAAAATAGATGTAACCAACCTTGAACGCTTTCCGTTCTTGAGCTATCGAACGATTTGATTATATGTGATTTCAAATCACAAACTTCGTTCTTCAACTTGCTTGAACTCTAGGTCTTGATCGATGAACGAGCAAAGACCCTCTTTCGGTATCCACACCTTTGAATGAATCCAAGAACAATTTCTTGAAGATTGCTAGATCCTATAAAACCTTGGAATAATATTGAGAATATGTTTGTGAATTTCTATTGAGAATTTCGGCTGGCTTTCTTGGGTTGACAGGCGTTCATATTTATAGTACATTAGTATAGAATATGAATCCTAATCAAATTAGGAAAGGATTCTGTCAAACCGCCTCAGTGGCTAGTTGTGTCGCACGACCAGACACAGCACATGGCCTGTTCTGTCGCACGGCCTAACAAGCCCATTGAGGAGTTTTCTCAATCATTCTTCCAATGGTTTAATCAATTCATTCTAGTTGTGTGTGACCCAATAGGATTACATTATGTTGGCAATGAGTTCGATCATATCAACCCTCATAAGACATAAGCGGACTCTAGCAAGCCATTATGTCTACCCAAATAATGTAACGTAAGAGTTCACATTTCCAATGGTGCACTTCCATTTCTCCCTTTGTCTTGCGATGTTATATTGAACACAAGTCATGGTCCTCGTCAACTTGTCTTTGTTCAATGCTTTCTCGATCTTGAGTATAATGATAGTTCCAATCATATTGGGGTACGGCCATACACTTTCATCATTATCACTCATCGAGGGGCCCAAGCAAAACATCTCTCTTTCGAGGGACAAATTCCATTTTGAATTATCATCCTTCCCATCATGAATTCGATCATGCCAATGATAGCCTTTATAAATATCGTGTTAAGATACCGTTTGACTAAAATCAAACATGACTTTCATCATATGTAAGGTCATGGTAATCTCAGGTCTAGGGACTAAATGAAGTGACCATATGAGATTTAATTATGACATTTGACCATGACATAAATCTCATACGGGTCAAGTCCAGTCACTTGTTCTCTAACAAGTACCCATAATTTCAATGTGCATCTCTATGGATATAATCATCGTATGATTATCCATTGACAATTATACTAATTATTCTCTTAATAATTAGGGACGGAGATTATTATAAACAAATATACAAAACATGTATAATAATCAAATGATAAACATCTCATATAATAATAAATAATGTCAACACATAAGTCTATCAATCATAGGCCTAGGGCATAACACTAATAGTCTCCCACTTGCACTAGGCCCAATCTACCATGTATCGAATACCCATGGACCTAACATGACCATCATGCTTAGCTTGCGGGAGAGCCTTAGTTAATGGGTCCGCCACATTGTCATCAGTGTCTACTCTGCATATCTTTACGTCTTCCCTTTCACATATCTCTCGGATAATGTGGAAACGTCGAAGTATATGTTTGGATCTCTGGTGTGACCTTGGTTCCTTTGCTTGTACAATGGCACCATTGTTGTCACAATAAAGTTCAATAGGGTCTCTGATGCTTGGAACGACTTCCAAATCACTAATGAACTTTTTGATCCAAACTGCTTCCTTAGCTGCATAGGATGCTGCTATGTACTCAGCTTCGGTTGTAGAATCAGCGACGGTACTTTTCTTGGAACTTTTCCAACTCACAGTGCCTCCATTAAGCATAAACAAAAATCCAGACTGCGATCTGAAATCATCTTTGTCGGTTTGGAAGCTAGCATCTGTGTAGCCTTTCACTACAAGATCTTCTTCCATTCCTCCAAAGACCAAGAATACATCCTTAGTTCTTCGTAAGTACTTAAGGATATTCTTGACTGCTATCCAATGTGGTTCGCTGGGATCCGATTGGTACCTACTCGTCATGCTTAGAGCACACGAGACATCGGGTCTAGTACATAACATAGCATACATGATAGACCCAATTGCCGAAGCATATGGAATACCATTCATTCTCTTTCACTCATCATTAGTCTTAGGACTTTGATTCTTGCTAAGAGATATACCATGTAACATTGGCAAGTTTCCCCTTTTAGAATTTTCCATTTGGAATCTTCTAAGAACCTTGTCAATGTAAGTACTTTGACTTAAACCAATCATCCTCTTGGATCTATCTCTATAGATCTTGATACCAAGGATATATGCAGCTTCGCCCATATCTTTCATCGAAAAGCACTTTCCTAACCAAGACTTAAGAGTCTGTAGTGCAGGAATGTCATTTCCAATGAGTAAGATATCGTCGACATACAACACAAAAAATAGTGCTACGCTCCTGTTGTGGGTATTTTTCAACATGGTGACATCTTCAGTTGATCCTGCATATCAAGATGTCATTACTCTGTAAGTATTGTTTTAATATTTACTTATTCAATATTTCCTAATATTCTTATTCTTATTTTTCAGTAATTAAGAGAGGAATGCGGGATATTCTCCAGCACGTTCAACAGACCTTCAACAGCTAGGGCGACTTAGTCTCACGGAGGTTGAAAGGATAAGCCAAAATCCCGAGATTGTAGGAACCGTATTAACTGCTTCATATTTACTTGTATTTAAGGGGAAATGGAGACGGGACATACACTAATGCTCACACGCACACACTCTACACACAAGCTCTTGTAATCCTCTCCATTATCTTCCAAAGTTGTATTCGTGATCATTATAGTGAAACTTTTAAGGTTGGAGACCTAACTCCCGGGGTTTTTTCCAAAGAGGTTGTCACCTCTAAGGTTTTCCTCGTTAACAAATCGTGGTGTCATTATCTCTTTTTCATGCTTTTGTTCCATATAGTCGAATTCCACAGTCCTCTCCATTATCTTCCAAAGTTGTATTCTACTCTATTGTTTTTTCTACCAAAACAATTTGGCGCCCACCGAGGGGCCTCGTGGTTTATCGATTATTTGGATCACTTCCTAAGCAAATTCATTATGTCTGCACCCCCCAATGTGTCCGCCGCCGGCAAGAGTCCCGCCGTTGTTCCCACATCAGGAGGAAGAACCAGCTTGTTACCACCACCTCCTCAGACCGGACCTCAGCCAGCTCAACTTACGAAGACTCCACAAAAGGGAACAACCTCTTCCAATGTAGATGCTGACATTCGGAGTATCCTTACCAGGTTGAATCAAAGGTTGGACCAGCAAGACAGCAATTCTAAGGTGCCGACTCAATTCCATGATTAAGATGCGTAAAGATCAACGGCTCATCGCGTCTCGGCTTGACAACCTATCACCACTGCGTGCAAGGGTTCTCAACTTTGACAACACCGGAGGATCTACATTTTGAGAATGAATTCATCCCAATGGGCGGTCCTCCTCAAACTCATCCACCGACATCCTTAATGATGTCGACATCCTTGCCCGGGGATACCCCATTGACGCCCTCTTCCGCAGATTCACCCCGTTCATCCCATTCACCGACAACACTACCGTTACGACTACTACGGACAACTCGGTTTGCTAAATAATCTTTTTAATAATAATAATTTCAATCGTATTCCTATGGCCGACCCTTTTGCAGGAAACCCACTAGCCAAACAGATGCGGGATCTCGGAGAGCCGATAATGAACGTGCCGGGCGTAACTCCCCAATTCAACCGGTGACGCAGAAGCTGTTACAATCAATCCCGGTTTGTCCCAGCAATTGCAAATGTCGACATCCGAAGCGTTTCAATGTACCATCTATGAAGTTGTATGACGGCACCACGGACCCGAGAGGAGCATGTTGCACACTATCAAGAAAAGATGGACATAATCCATATTCCGCTTCAATTCGGGGAAGCTTGCTTATGCGGGGATTTGGATCCACCTTGTCCGGACCGGCTCTCAAATGGCCGATTAGGCAACCCCTAGGTTCAATTGGTTCATACGCCCAACTCATCAACATGTTCTATAACCAATTCTCATGCGATCGACAATTTGAAAGATTGACAAGTGATCTCTACAATGTGACCCGGCTGACCTAATGAAACCCTAAAGGATTATGTCCACCGGTTCAATAAGGAAGTGCTAGAAATTCCCAATCTTGACATGTCGACGGCCACGAAGCATTCAAAATGGGATCAAGAAAGATTCACAATACTATCGGGATTTGGTGATGACTCCTTGTAAGCCGTTGGAAGAAGTCGGGAGCGGGGCATTGAGATTCATAAGGCTGGAGGAAGATGAGGCTGCGAAGATCGAAGTCATCGTCCAAGATGTCGACATATGACCATCCCGACGGAAAGACCGAATCGTCCCATCGCAGAACAACCGTTCCAATCCTTATCCGAGAATTGACACTAGCAAAATTAATTCAATAGACGGTGAGGATGAAGATAATGATAATGTGCCTAACATTTCGATTATTGTTTTTCTATTGACATTTCGGGTGTACTCGTGCGATGGGCAACTGGGGGACAAAGCCGAGATGGCCAAAGAAAACGGACAAAGCCACGGGGTGGCGTGACAAATCAAAATGGTGCGCTTACCATGAAGACTTTGGACACGTTGCGAAGATTGCATCGCGCTAAGAAAGGAGATCGGTTACTTGCTCTCGAAAGGACATCTTAAGGAGCTGTTGGGGTCAAGAAAGAAGAATTTGAAAATGCGTAAGCTCCTCATGAAGTGAAAGACCGGTTTCTCCCCCAAGCATCAACAAAGGTGATCAACTTCATCGGTGGAGGCTCGTAAATATGTGGAACATCCTATTACGCCGCAAAACGACATGCTAAGGAGTCAAAAGAGGAAAAGCCGTAAAGACTGGCCCGGTATGTCGACACCTGCCAGATCCAATCACCTTTGATGAAAGCGATCGAGAGAACTGCTAGAACCCCATCACGACGGTCTAGTTATTTCCTTGCGGATCGCCAACTGTACAATACGGCGTATCCTGGTTGATGGGGGCAGCTCTGTCAATCTTATTATGTTGGGTACCCTTAAGGAAATGAACATCCCGAGAATCGGAGATCGTTAAGAAGTCTTCGGTCTTTGGTAGGCTTCGGTGGTGAAGTCAAAGAAACGGTGGGGAGATAAAACTTCCAATATACTCAAAGGGCCTCAACACCATGGAACGGTTCTGCGTAATTGATTGCGCAACATCTTACAATGTCATTCTTGGAAGACCGTGGATTCATGGAATGAAGGCCGTACCCTCCACTTACCATCAGTGTGTGAAGTTCCCAACACCTTGGGGTGTCTCTAAGATTTACAGTGATCAACAGGTAGCCAATGAATGTTATAAAACTTCAATGAAGGCGTCGACATCTCCAAAACAAGCATAGCAATTACCGAGGAAAGTACGTGAAGTCCTGAAAGCTAGGGAGGATGATGTGAAAGAAGTATTGCTAGACCCTTCCAACCCGGACATCAAAGTACTTATTGGCACCGACATCCCATCGGATATAGAAGAGAAGCTTGTGGGCCTATTAAGAAGAAGAATACAGAGTTTCGCTTGGAAGCATGATGACATGACAGCATCGGCAAAGATGTCATCACTCACAAACTTAACGTAGATCCTAGCTTTAAACCGGTGCACCGAAACGTAGGAAGTTTGCGAAACCAAATCGGATCATCAAGGAAGAGGTAGAGCGCTTACTCAAAGCCAACATGATACGGGAGGTCGATTATCCAAGATGGTTAGCAAACGTGGTTGTGGTAGAAAAGAGAAACGGGAAATGGCGAGTTTGTGTCGACTTTACCGATTTGAATAAAGCCTGCCCAAAAGATCCTTTCCCTTTGCCGCACATAGATTCGTTAGTTGATGCAACCTCCGGACATGAACTCCTCACATTCATGGACGCATCCTCAGGATTTCAACAAATTCAGATGGAACCATCTGACCAAGAGGACACCACCTTCATAACACCCACAGGTATTTATTGTTATATTGCCATGCCTTTTGGATTAAAAAATGCAGGTGCAACGTATCAAAGGCTCATCAACAAGATGTTTAAAGATCAGATTGGGGACACAATGGAGGTATACATCGACGACATGGTGGTAAAGTCCAAGAAAGCCGAAGACCACATAAGCAACCTCTCTCAAGCCTTTGACATCTTGGACTGTTTCAATATGAAACTAAATCCAGCTAAATGCAACTTTGGAATGAAGGTCGGGAAGTTCTTGGGTTATATGGTTACTAAAAGAGGCATTGAAGCCGCCCCAGAACAGATACGTGCTATTATCAACCTGTCATCACCTCAATCTGTCAAGGACGTCCAAAGGTTGACGGGAAAGATTGCTGCACTTACCAGATTCATTTCAAAATCCTCAGATCGATGCAAACCTTTCTACGACATCTTGAGGAAAAACAATAAGTTCCAATGGGAGGATCAACATGAAGAAGCCTTTCAGGAGTTCAAAACTTACTTGTCAACACCTCCATTATTGGCCAAACCTCAAGAGGATGAACATCTTTACATCTACACAGCGGTATCCGAAGGTGCCGTAAGTGCGATCTTGGTGACGAACGAGATGGTAATCGGCAACCCATCTACTATATAAGTAAGACACTCCTAGATGCGAGACCAGGTATTCTCATTTACAAAAATTAATTCTAGCTTTGATAACTGCTTCTATTAAATTAAGGCACTATTTTGAAACACATACTATAATTGTACGCACTAATTATCCTATTAAGAATGTTATGAGAAAACCAGAGATGTCAGGTCGAATGGCGAAATGGTCTGTACAATTAAGCACATACGACATCAAGTACGAGCCCAGAACTGCAATAAAATCCCAAGCCCTAGCTGATTTTGTGGCTGATTTCAGTCCAACCCTGCAACAAGAGGTGGAATTGGAAGTACAGCAACTTCAAAATGATGACATCCTAAAAATTTGGACTCTCTATACAGACGGTGCTTCCAACATGAGAGGTACATGTCTTGGAGTTGTACTAAAATCACCACAAGGGGACATAATACCACAATCTATCAGTTGCAGTTTCAAGGCTACCAACAATGAAGCAGAGTATGAGGCACTAATTGCAGGTTTAACTGTAGCCCAGGACTTAGATGTCAAGCATATCCGGGTGTTCATGGATTCCTTGCTAATTGTTAACCACTACAACGAGTCCTATGTAGCAAAAAATGCTAAGATGACGACATATTTGGAAATCGTAAAAATTCTTTCGGCCAAATTCAAATCATTTTCCTTGGAAAAAATCCCACGAGAAGAAAATTCTCAAGCAGATGCTCTGGAAAACTTGGGTTCAGCCTTCAAAAGCATTTCACAAACCAGTATCCCAATTGTGCATGTTGACATCCCAGCAATTGATCATCTTGAGATGTTCGCTCTAGATGTCGACATACCTTCCTCTCCATCAGCAATTTCTTGGACAACTCCTATTATCAAGTATCTCTTAGATGATACGATCCCAGCTGAGGAGAAAATGCTAGAGCATTCAGGGTAAGAGTTTCTAAATATTTACTTATCGATAACCTCTTGTTTAGAAAATCTGCTGCAGGTCACTACTTAAGATGTCTAGAAGCAGATAGAGCCCATCAGGTTCTCAAGGAGCTGCACGAAGGAGATTGTGGAAATCATACCGGGGGCAGAAGTCTACATACTAAGGCTCTTAGAATGGGCTATTTCTGGCCCACAATGAGAAAAGACGCCGTTGACTACGCAAAGAAATGTGATTCCTGTCAACGACATGGGGACATCCTGCACTGCACCGAATCGCTACATCCTATCCTGTCGCCATGGCCTTTTATGGTTTGGGGAATGGACATAGTAGGAAAATTGCCCAGGGCACCAGGTGGAAGAGTATTTCTATTGGCTATGACAGACTACTTTTCTAAATGGGTAGAAGCTGAGGCATACGTGCAAGTCCGTGACAAAGAAGTTATATCTTTTATCAAAAGAAACATATTCAAATTTGATTTGGAATACCATCGTAGATAATTTGTGACAACGGCTCTCAATTCATTAGCAAGAGAACCCAAGATTTCTTGACATCTTGGGGTGTTAAGATGGTGACATCTTCGCCTGTTCACCCTCAAGCCAATGGACAGGCAGAGTCTAGCAACAAAATAATCATAAGCAACTTAAAAAAGAGATCGAACCGGAAGAAAGGACGATGGGCGTAAGAGTTACCAATGGTTCTATGGGCCGACAGACGACATCTAAGAATGCTACCGGTCAAACCCCTATTCACTTGTATTTGGAACCGAATCAGTTATTCCGGCGAAGTCCTTGTACCTACGGCAAGATACAGGTTTGTTGACATCTGAACATAATAAAGACATCTTGATACATGACCTAGATACCGTGGACGAACTGAGGGACATGGCCAAAGTTCGCATGGCAGCATATCAACAAAGGGTAGCCAGATCCTACAACAAAAACGTAAGGATTAGAAGGTTTCAAGTAGGAGACTTAGTCCTACGAAAGGCATTCCAAAATACCAAGGAGCCCAATGCAGGCAAGCTCGCCCCAAAATGGGAAGGACCCTACCTAATAGATGCACAATCCGGGAAAGGAGCATATCGCCTGGCAACCTTGGATGGCCAAATGATACCGCGAAGTTGGAACGCCATTCATCTTAAAAGGTATTACGTTTAAACAAAATTCCCCATGAACTCATCTTTCCAGGTATGGATCGTCTTTTAATTCGTTGCAACCTTTCTTTTTTCCTATGCACCTTTTTTCTTTACAAATTAAGATGTCACTAACGTACTTTGTGGAGAGACGTCAACCTTAGTTGGCGTCCGTTTTAACATGTTTCTGTCTTATGAGGTATTGTCATATTTACATGGGGACATGTCGAATGCGAGCAAAGAACAACGTTATCTCCTCCGTTAGAGACTGGCCATCTCTTCTCAAGTAAAGGTACACAATCCCTTCTAAGGTTTAAAGAGTTAATTACCTCTTTCTTAAGATGTTAGGTTACCACACCTTCGCCTGGAGCGCAAGTTATCTCTCTAATTGAGGTGTGGGGTGGGCCTATATGGGTAAACTCATATAGCTTACCCATTCCCACTCAGTTGGATGATTGATCTTACGTATTATTCTTATGGTTATGACATATACGTGTCATCTGAAGTATCTACGGTTTATGGCATATACGTGTCATCTTAAGTACCTACCGTTTTGGCATACTATCATGTCACCTTATGAGCATAACAAAGAATCATCCAAAGAAAAATCTAATCCAAAAAGAAACAAGCCTTGACATGCTTGAAAACTACTAAACGTTAACCAGATTAAAGTAACCATAAAATATCCAAGCTACCAACAATAAAAGTGCAAAAGTGTTGGACCAACCCAACACGTAAAAAAGATTGTCTTTGGTCCTTATGGACCCATTACATAACCAAACGAAAATGAAATTTTTTTTAAGGGATTCCACCCCAGTAACATCATCAAAAGACCAAGAGCAAAGTTCTTTTACCTTCTTTTTTAGGTGGCTTCTGCCGCAGGTGTTGCATTTGGGTTCACTTCTCCAACTACGGGTGTATCCTTAACGATCGCTTCATACGGACTTGACGACACCTCGCCTTCATCCGTCACCTCACCTGTCAACTTAAACAAATAGGCACATTCCCTATTGATATCCCAAGTATCAGCCTTCCCTTCCTGATACTCCTTCATCATTTTTACCTTGCATTGAGAGACAGTTTTTGCCGCAGCCAGTTTGCAGGAATTCTTCACGTCTGCTATCTCTTTGTTATGGTCATCCTCACTTTTCGCTAAGCTATTCAGTAAATCCTTTACCGTTTGCTCTTGCTCTGCCAGCAACTTAGCTTGTTGCTCTAAGGTTTTCTCGTGCTCTTTTATCTTATTCTCCAACATTGTTTTCTCTTTCTTGACCAAAGCAATATCCGCCTTGGATTTCTTCTTCAATATCTCCGTTTCCTTTACCAGACCTTCTAAAAGTCCTACTGCCTGTAAAATAATGCACTTGATATCAAAAGGTCTTATAAAACTTTGGAAACAGTACAAACCCATTTAATATTATCTTACCCCAGTTGTGAAACTCGTACATTTCTTTTTAAAATCTCCTACGGACATTTCTTCAAAAGTATCTTCAACTTCAACCACCTCCTCTTGAATCGCTTTTCTCTTCCTTACCCTAGAGCCAATACCTATGCTCTCATCCGGCACAGGAATCTTCTTAGGGGCAGGTGGAGGTTTCATTTCAATCTTAACAACAGGCTCAGTGAACATAGCCTCAATATCATCAAGGTCAAAGTCAGATCCTGAAACTACCGGTTTGGAGACTGCATGGACATATAGATATTGTCAACAAAGAATAACGCATCAAATTGATAACAATTAGCAAAGGTAAAGAGACACTATGCTTACCGGTGGACATAATTGCAGAAGTAGAGGCCTTTAGGTCTTCCGGGATAGTCGAAGATGCTTCCAACAAACCCTTAGGAGATCTCTTATCTGGAGGGAGCCCGAAAAATTCTTCAATCTTGGTTAGAGTGTCTTCAGCAGGTGGAAGCAATTCTCCCCAATCGATATCTGCATAAAAGCAAGAACAATTACAATTCAGTTTGTCTCAAGAACAGGAAGTTACAAAAGTAAGAATTTAAGTACCTCCCTTGTTCCATTGGCTCAATATCTCATCCTTTTCTCCAATAGACGTCCTATCAACAAAGAAAAATCTATTCTTCCATCCCCTATCATTGGAAGATGTGGTGCTCATCAAGGAACTTCTACCTGACCTCTTTTTAAAAAGGTATCTTTTGGAACCAAAGGGTTGAAGGTCGTACGAATATGCGATTTCATGGAGCCCTAGGTTTAGTCCATTTTCTCGATTCATTTTAATGACAAAAGCAAAAACTCACCAAGCCATCAGCATCAGTTGAGCATAAGCGAGTTGGGTTTTTTGGAAGAACTCAGAAACCAACAAAGGAAAAGGGTAGCTGAACCCTAGAAGAAAAGGATACTCAAAGAAACAGATCCATTTGCGGGAAACATAATCAGACCTAAGCTTCACGGAAAAAGGATGAAAAATTGTACCATTTGGGAAGTAGCATTGTTGTTTCATGGACTCTATTTGGGAATCACTAAATAAGCAAGTCTCTTCGTCTGGTTTTGCAAGAAGGTTTTCGCAAACGAAGTCATCGAGACTAATTTCTTTGGGGCCTTGTGGGGTTGGGACACTCTTGGTTTTGGTCGAGGACCACCTGGTCCTACCCATGGTTGACAGAGCAAAAGGAGAAAAATAAGCAAAGGAAGAAGGTGAGAAACGGAGAAGTTTTACCTTGAAGATGAACGGCGTCGTAGGCCAATGGAGGTGAAAAAGAAGATTTGAGAAGTCTAAATGATCTTACCAAGCGGTTATTAAAAAGAAAAAGGATTCTTTTTCAAAAAAGTTACTTTCCAAACCCTTCTCCCCAACCGTCCATTTGACGCCACGTATTCCTAAAAACATCCCATCAGGCAGAGCGTGCAGTTGAACAATTAATTCGAAAGAAAAACATTTTGCCTCTTCAGTTGCCAGCATAGTCAAATGTTTTTGGGGACAAATTGTTGTGGGTATTTTTCAACATGGTGACATCTTCAGTTGATCCTGCATATCAAGATGTCATTACTCTGTAAGTATTGTTTTAATATTTACTTATTCAATATTTCCTAATATTCTTATTCTTATTTTTCGCAATTAAGAGAGGAATGCGGGATATTCTCCAAAGACGTTCAATGTACCTTCAACAGCTAGGGCGACTTAGTCTCACGGAGGTTGAAAGGATAAGCCAAAATCCCGAGATTGTAGGAACCGTATTAACTGCTTCATATTTACTTGTATTTAAGGGGAAATGGAGACGGACATACACTAATGCTCACACGCACACACTCTACACACAAGCTCTTGTAATCCTCTCCATTATCTTCCAAAGTTGTATTCGTGATCATTATAGTGAAACTTTTAAGGTTGGAGACCTAACTCCCGGGTTTTTTTCCAAAGAGGTTGTCACCTCTAAGGTTTTCCTCGTTAACAAATCGTGGTGTCATTATCTCTTTTTCATGCTTTTGTTCCATATAGTCGAATTCCACAGTCCCCTCCTTATTGTCCAATCCACACACTAATCAAAGTTAAGATTCTACTCTATTGTTTTTTCTACCAAAACAGCTCCCACTAATTTTCTTGTATACACAAGGTTCATCTTCGTTCTTGATAAAGCCAAACTCTTTGATTGCTTCATCAAAATGTAGATTCCAACTCCTAGAAGCTTTCTTTAATCCATAAATGGATTTCTGCAACTTACACACCTTGTTAGAATTTTCTGAATTAACAAAACCTTCGGGTTGTATCATGTATACATCCTCAAGTAACTTCCCATTTAGGAAAGCTGTTTTGACATCCATTTGCCATATTTCATAGTCATAATATGCGGCTATGGCAATTAAAATTCTAATAGACTTAAGCATAGCTACAGGCGAAAAGGTTTCATCATAGTCGATGCCATGAATCTGCCTATATCCCTTAGCTACAAGCCTAGCCTTATAGGTGTGCACCTTCCCATCCATGTCGGTCTTCTTCTTGAAGACCCACTTGCACCCTATGGTTTTTACACCTTCGGGTGGATCAATCAAGTTCCAAACTTGATTATCATCCATGGATTGTAATTCGAACTTCATGGCCTCTTGCCATTTTTCCGAATCAGGAGCGGACATCGCCTCTTGATAGCAAGTAGGTTCATCGTTTTCGATTAACTCCACTTCATCACTTTCCGTAATGAGAAATCCATATCTCTCGGGTTCGGATCGTGACCTACCACTTCGGCGAAGAACTTGTGCATCTTGAACCGGTTCCACAACTCTTTGTGAACTTGGTTCAGTCTCTACCATTGGTTCAATGTTGTTTTCGGGTTCTCGAATTTCTTTGAGATTTATTTTACTCCCACTGGTTCCTTTGCGAAGAAACTCCTTTTCTAAGAAAGTACCATTTCGAGCAACAAACACTTTGTTCTCGTTTCGGTTGTAGAAATAGTATCCTTTGGTTTCCTTAGGATAACCCATGAAAACACATTTATCAGACTTAGGTGCTAGCTTGTCAGAAGTTAACTTCTTGACATATGCATCGCAACCCCAAATCTTCATGAAAGACAAACTAGGTTTTCTTCCATGCCACATCTCATATGGGGTCTTTTGAACCGATTTGGTAGGAACTCTGTTTATAGTGAAAGCAGCAGTTTCTAGTGCATGTCCCCAAAAGGATAAAGGAAGCTCAACTTGACTCATCATAGAACGAACCATGTCTAACAAAGTTCTATTCCTCCTTTCAGACACACCATTCCATTGTGACATTTCGGGTGGAGAGAGTTCTGAAACGATTCCACAACTCTTACGATGGCTGTCAAATTCTTGGCTCAAATATTCACCACCTTGATCGGATCGAAGTACCTTAATAGTTTTGCCAAGTTGATTTTGCACCTCATTTTGAAATATTTGAAATATCTCAAACGATTCACTTTTATGTTTCATTAGATAAACATATCCAAATCTACTATAATCATCAGTGAATGTTATGAAGTACCGAAATCCTCCCCTAGCATCGCTACTCATAGGCCCACATACATCGGTATGTATGAGTCCTAATAAGTCGCCCGCCCTTTCACTGGTTTTGATAAATGGGTCCTTGGTCATCTTGCCAAGTAAACAAGATTCGCATGTCTCATATGATTCATAATCATGTGAGTCTAAAAATCCATCTTTGTGGAGTTTAGAAATGCGTTTCTCGTTTATATGGCCAAGACGACAATGCCATAAGTAAGTGTGGTTTACATCATTGGGTTTAGATCTCTTGTTAATGTTATAGACATCATTATCATGATTTTCAACATCAAGAATATAAAGGCCATTGAATGAAATAGCAGTACAATAATGCATATCACTCTTGTAAATAGAAAATTTCTTATCACATATAAGAAAATTAAAACCTTCATTATCCAAATATGAAATCGAAATAATATTTCTACTTAAAGCTGGAACGTAATAACAATTGTTCAAAACAAGTATTAGTCCACTAGGTAAAGTAACTTCATAAGTTCCTACGGCTAATGCAGCAACTCTTGCTCCATTCCCCACACGTAGGTCCACTTCACCTTCCTTAAGCATCCTTCTGTTCTTTAGACCCTGCACATTTAAACAAATGTGAGTTCCACATCCGGTATCCAATACCCAAGAACTAGAAGTTGATAGGAATATATCTATAACAAAGATACCTGAAGTTGAAGCAACTCCTTTGCTCTTCTTCAGTGCTTCCTTGTATTTTGCGCAGTTTATCCTCCAATGTCCAATCTCATTGCAATGGAAGCAGACTGCGTCCTCTTGGGACTTGGGCTTAGCCTCTTTAGGCTTGGAAGCCTCTTTGGGTTTGGCAACTTTTGCCTTAGGATTTGCAACCTTTGCTTTTCCTTTACCCTTGATACCCTTCCCCTTGTTAACCATTAGCACTTGGTCGGTTTTCTTCTCGACAATATTGGTTTCCGCAGTGTTCAACATTTGAACTAACTCGGAAAGGTTTTTATTCATTCCACCCATGTTATAGTGCATTATGAAATTACTAAAACTTTTGGGTAATGAATTCAATATTATGTCGGTAGCCAACTCTTGGCTAATTGGAAAGCCGAGCCTTTCAAGATGCTCAATGTGGCCCTTCAACTTAAGAGCATGGGGACCAACAGCTTGTCCTTCACTCATCTTGCATGAGGTTAAGACCGTAAATGTGTTGTACCTTTCTTACCTAGCTTGTACTTGGAACATTTCCATCAGTCGATTGTTTAAGTCAACTGTCCCCAATTGCTCAAGATCCTTCTGAAGGTTCTTGCACATGGCGGAGAGCATAAGGCAACCAACATCTATAGAGTCACGCTTGTGCTTCAGATATTGATCCTGCCCTAGTAGCATTGGCAGCGGGTTCAGGTGGAATAGGTTCCTCGAGAACGTACAATTTTTCCTCTTACTTGAGAACAATTCTCAAACTACGGATCCAATCCATATAGTTTGTACCATTCTCTTCCAACTTTTCCTTCTCAAGGACAGATCGCAGTGAAAAGTGATTATTGTTTGATGCCATTTATTCTACAAAAAGATATACATAAAATATGAACACATATAAGTAAACATATTATATGAAAAGTATAATGCATTTATATAAAATGCTCCCACTAAATTATACACCTTCAAATGCAAATAAGCATAATATACATTTAATGGGCTAAGATCCAACTTTAATTCAATTTCAAGTTTGCTATGGCAAACCGCTCAAAATTAAATTAATTAGGTAGAAAACATCAATCATATCACATATATGACTCTTAGATCTTTTATGAGATTCATTCAAGACATCATATGTTTAGGCAAATTTTAATCTCATCTTAATGCCTTGGGTCCAAAACCATTTTGATAACCCAATTAAGTTCATTCACTTTAAACGTATAGGAACCACCATTTCCTCATCTTGCTC
Organism: Adenophora triphylla var. japonica; assembly: GCA_022495995.1. NCBI lineage: Eukaryota > Viridiplantae > Streptophyta > Magnoliopsida > Asterales > Campanulaceae > Adenophora > Adenophora triphylla. Next base: position 557,229 of record JAFEMH010000323.1, read on the forward strand.
GCATTCGAATAGAATCAAAGCACCTTGCTATGGCAAGCCCACCCAAAACTATCTGAATGGTCTCAAGTGTTTTAATCATGAATTGGCATATAGAACTTAAAAGTTAAATGAAGGTTCTTTAAGGTAGTTTATAGGCATATCAGCAAAGATAGTCATAATCGTGCCCCAGGTAAGTTCCCAGGAAGATAGGTGAGCCACAAGGACTACTTAAGTACCAACTCTTCCTTAGACAGAACTCTCCTAGACATGCACATCAGAAATCAGCTCTGATTTGGCAACATAATCACTACCTTTTATAAACAATCAGTTTCCTTTTAAATTTCGCGTAATTATGACTTGTTTCCATAAACAATCATAAAATCCAAAATTTTAATGTCTAAATCTAAACATATTAGGAAACTATAATGCAATGTTTCAACTAAACATAAAATTTCTTAACACGTAAGAACAAGTAAATCATGCATCGCAATAATTATTAAAATCATATTTTAATCAACTAAGCATGCATAAACAATGAATTAATCTAGCATGGCCCTATAAACTCAATTTTATAGCATCCAGATTAACACACAAACACATCAGACTGTAAACACATTTATAGATTAACCAGATTGTTCATCAACCTGATACTGCCCAGATTGGGCTAGAAGTGTCGCGTGACAGAAGCAAGTTATGTCGCATGACAGAAGCTAGTTATGTCGCGTGACACAAGATGACTGTTTTCCAAATTTCCAGAATTCAATCAATTCTAAATCACAGAGCAATTAAATCATGCAAATGACTTTTAGCAGATTTAATTCAATATCATTAGAACACGAATTAGGCATATTGTTTCAAAAACAATTATTCTATCGCACACAAAACATGCAAAAGAACATATAAACAATTTTATATTACTTTTCTAGCATGTTAATTCAAACTTAATCACACGAACGGGGCTCTGATACCACTGTTAGGTTTTACGGGTCCATGCGCAGCGGAATTAAGCATTAAAAACATAAAACCCAAGAAGCCCTAGGATTCGTTCTATACAATTAACTTGAAAACTATAAGATAGATGTAACCAACCTTGAACATTTTCCGTTCTTGAGCTATCGAACGATTTGATTATATGTGATTTCAAATCACAAACTTCGTTCTTCAACTTGCTTGAACTTTAGGTCTTGATCGATGAACGAGCGAAGACCCTCTTTCGGTATCCACACCTTTGAATGAATCCAAGAACAATTTCTTGAAGATTGCTAGATCCTATAAAACCTTGGAATAATATTGAGAATATGTTTGTGAATTTCTATTGAGAATTTCGGCTGGCTTTCTTGGGTTGATAGACGTTCATATTTATAGTACATTAGTATAGAGTATGAATCCTAATCAAATTAGGAAAGGATTCTGTCAAACCGCCTCAGTGGCTAGTTGTGTCGCACGACCAGACACAGCACATGGCCTGTTCTGTCGCACGGCCTAACAAGCCCATTGAGGAGTTTTCTCAATCATTCTTCCAATGGTTTAATCAATTCATTCTAGTTGTGTGTGACCCAATAGGATTACATTATGTTGGCAATGAGTTCGATCATATCAACCCTCATAAGACATAAGCGGACTCTAGCAAGCCATTATGTCTACCCAAATAATGTAACGTAAGAGTTCATGTTTCCAATGGTGCACTTCCATTTCTCCCTTTGTCTTGCGATGTTATATTAAACACAAGTCATGGTCCTCGTCAACTTGTCTTTGTTCAATGCTTTCTCGATCTTGAGTATAATGATAGTTCTAATCATATTGGGGTACGGCCATACACTTTCATCATTATCACTCATCGAGGGGCCCAAGCAAAATATCTCTCTTCCGAGGGACAAATTCCATCTTGACTTATCATCCTTCCCATCATGAATCCGATCATGCTAAAGATAGCCTTTATAAATATCATGTTAAGATACTGTTTGACTAAAATCAAACATGACTTTCATCATATGTAAGGTCATGATAATCTCAGGTCTAGGGACTAAATGAAGTGACCATATGAGATTTAATTATGACATTTGACCATGACATAAATCTCATACGGGTCAAGTCCAGTCACTTGTTCTCTAACAAGTACCCATAATTTCAATGTGCATCTTTATGGATATAATCATCGTATGATTATCCATTGACAATTATACTAATTATTCTCTTAATAATTAGGGACGGAGATTATTATAAACAAATATACAAAACATGTATAATAATCAAATGATAAACATCTCATATAATAATAAATAATGTCAACACATAAGTCTATCAATCATAGGCCTAGGACATAACACTAACAGTCTCCCACTTGCACTAGGCCCAATCTACCATGTATCGAATACCCATGGACCTAACATGACCATCATGCTTAGCTTGCGGGAGAGCCTTAGTTAATGGGTCTGCCACTTTGTCATCAGTGTCTACTCTGCATATCTTTACATCTTCCCTTTCACATATCTCTCGGATAATATGGAAACGTCGAAGTATATGTTTGGATCTCTGGTGTGACCTTGGTTCCTTTGCTTGTGCAATGGCACCATTGTTGTCACAATAAAGTTCAATAGGGTCTCTGATGCTTGGAATGACTTCCAAATCACTAATGAACTTTTTGATCCAAACTGCTTCCTTCGCTGCATCAGATGCTGCTATGTACTCAGCTTTGATTGTAGAATCAGCGACGGTACTTTGCTTGGAACTTTTCCAACTCACAGTGCCTCCACTAAGCGTAAACAAAAATCCAGACTGCGATCTGAAATCATCTTTGTCGGTTTGGAAGCTAGCATCTGTGTAGCCTTTCACTACAAGATCTTCTTCCATTCCTCCAAAGACCAAGAATACATCCTTAGTTCTTCGTAAGTACTTAAGGATATTCTTGACTGCTATCCAATGTGGTTCACCGGGATCTGATTGGTACCTACTCGTCATGCTTAGAGCACACGAGACATCGGGTCTAGTACATAACATAGCATACACGATAGACCCAATTGCCGAAGCATATGGAATACCATTCATTCTCTTTCGCTCATCATTAGTCTTAGGACTTTGATTCTTGCTAAGAGATATACCATGTAACATTGGCAAGTTTCCCCTTTTAGAATTTTCCATTTGGAATCTTCTAAGAACCTTGTCAATGTAAGTACTTTGACTTAAACCAATCATCCTCTTTGATCTATCTCTATAGATCTTGATACCAAGGATATATGCAGCTTTGCCCATATCTTTCATCGAAAAGCACTTTCCTAACCAAGACTTAAGAGTCTGTAGTGCAGGAACGTCATTTCCAATGAGTAAGATATCGTCGACATACAACACCAAAAATAGTGCTACGCTCCCACTAATTTTCTTGTATACACAAGGTTCATTTGTTCTTGATAAAGCCAAACTCTTTGATTGCTTCATCAAAACGTAGATTCCAACTCCTAGAAGCTTTCTTTAATCCATAAATGGATTTCTGCAACTTACACACCTTGTTAGAATTTTCTGAATTAACAAAACCTTCAGGTTGTATCATGTATACATCCTCAAGTAACTTCCCATTTAGGAAACTGTTTTGACATCCATTTGCCATATTTCAAAGTCATAATATGCGGCTATGGCAATTAAAATTCTAATAGACTTAAGCATAGCTACAGGCGAAAAGGTTTCATCATAGTCGACGCCATGAATCTGCCTATATCCCTTAGCTACAAGCCTATCCTTATAGGTGTGCACCTTCCCATCCATGTCGGTCTTCTTCTTGAAGACCCACTTGCACCCTATGGTTTTTACACCTTCGGGTGGATCAATCAAGTTCCAAACTTGATTATCATACATGGATTGTAATTCGGACTTCATGGCCTCTTGCCATTTTTTCGAATCAGGAGCGGACATCGCCTCTTGATAGCAAGTAGGTTCATCATTTTCGATTAACTCCACTTCATCACTTTCCGTAACGAGAAATCCATATCTCTCGGGTTCGGATCGTGACCTACCACTTCGGCGAAGAACTTGTGCATCTTGAATCGGTTCCACAACTCTTTGTGAACTTGGTTCAGTCTCTACCATTGGTTCAATGTTGTTTTCGGGTTCTCGAATTTCTTCGAGATTTATTTTACTCCCACTGTTTCCTTTATGAAGAAACTCCTTTTCTAAGAAAGTACCATTTCGAGCAACAAACACTTTGTTCTCGTTTCGGTTGTAGAAATAGTATCCTTTGGTTTCCTTAGGATAACCCATGAAAACACATTTATCAGACTTAGGTGCTAGCTTGTCAGAAGTTAACTTCTTGACATATGCATCGCAACCCCAAATCTTCATGAAAGACAAACTAGGTTTTCTTCCATGCCACATCTCATATGGGGTCTTTTGAACCGATTTGGTAGGAACTCTGTTTATAGTGAAAGCATCAGTTTCTAGTGCATGTCCCCAAAAGGATAAAGGAAGCTCAACTTGACTCATCATAGAACGAACCATGTCCAACAAAGTTCTATTCCTCCTTTCAGACACACCATTCCATTGTGGCGTTCCGGGTGGAGAGAGTTCTGAAACGATTCCACAACTCTTAAGATGACTGTCAAATTCTTGGCTCAAATATTCACCACCTCGATCGGATCGAAGTACCTTAATAGTTTTGCCATGTTGATTTTGCAACTCATTTTGAAATATTCGAAATATCTCAAATGATTCACTTTTATGTTTCATTAGATAAACATATCCAAATCTACTATAATCATCAGTGAATGTTATGAAATATCGAAATCCTCCCCTAGCATCGCTACTCATAGGCCTACATACATCGGTATGTATGAGTCCTAATAAGTCGCCCGCCCTTTCACCGGTTTTGGTAAATGGGTCCTTGGTCATCTTGCCAAGTAAACAAGATTCGCGTGTCTCATATGATTCATAATCATGTGAGTCTAAAAATCCATCTTTGTGGAGTTTAGAAATGTGTTTCTCGTTTATATGGCCAAGACGACAATGCCATAAGTAAGTGTGGTTTACATCATTGGGTTTAGATCTCTTGTTAATGTTATAGACATCATTATCACGATTTTCAACATCAAGAATATAAATGCCATTGAATGAAATAGCAATACAATAATGCATATCACTCTTGTAAATAGAAAATTTCTTATCACATATATGAAAATTAAAACCTTCATTATCTAAACATGAAATCGAAATAATATTCCTATTTAAAGCTGGAACGTAATAACAATTGTTCAAAATAAGTATTAGTCCACTAGGTAAAGTAACTTCATAAGTTCCTACGGCTAATGCAGCAACTCTTGCTCCATTCCCCACACGTAGGTCCACTTCACCTTCCTTAAGCATCCTTCTTTTCTTTAGACCCTGCACATTTAAACAAATGTAAGTTCCACATCCGGTATCTAATACCCAAGAACTAGAAGTTGATAGGAATATATCTATAACAAAGATCCTGAAGTCGAAGCAACTCCTTTGCTCTTCTTCAGTGCTTCCTTGTATTTTGCGTAGTTTCTCCTCCAATGTCCAATCTCATTGCAATGGAAGCAGACTGTGTCCTCTTGGGACTTGGGCTTAGCCTCTTTAGGCTTGGAAGCCTCTTTGGGTTTGGCAACTTTTTCCTTAGGATTAGCAACCTTTGCTTTTCCTTTACCATTGAAACCCTTCCCCTTGTTAACCATTAGCACTTGGTCGGTTTTCTTCTCAACAATATTGGTTTCCGCAGTGTTCAACATTTGAACTAACTCGGAAAGGTTTTTATTCATTCCACCCATGTTATAGTGAATTATGAAATTACTAAAACTTTTGGGTAATGAATTCAATATTATGTCGGTAGCCAACTCTTGGCTAATTTGAAAGCCGAGCCTTTCAAGATGCTCAATGTGGCCCTTCAACTTAAGAGCATGGGGACCAATAGCTTGTCCTTCACTCATCTTGCATGAGGTCAAGACCGTAACTGTGTTGTACCTTTCTTACCTAGCTTGTACTTGGAACATTTCCATCAGTCGATTGTTTAAGTCAACTGTCCCCAAGTGCTCAAGATCCTTCTGAAGGTTCTTGCATATGGCGGAGAGCATAAGGCAACCAACATCTGTAGAGTCACGCTTGTGCTTCAGATATTGATCCTGCCCTAGTAGCATTGGCAGCAGGTTCAGGAGGAATAGGTTCCTCGAGAACGTACAGTTTTTCCTTTTGCTTGAGAACAATTCTCAAACTACGGATCCAATCCATATAGTTTGTACCATTCTCTTCCAACTTTTCCTTCTCAAGGACAGATCGCAGTGAAAAGTGATTATTGTTTGGTGCCATTTATTCTACAAAAAGATATACATAAAATATGAACACATATAAGTAAACATATTATATGAAAAGTATAATGCATTTATATAAAATGCTCCCACTAAATTATACACCTTCAAATGCAAATAAGCATAATATACATTTAATGGGCTAAGATCCAACTTTAATTCAATTTCAAGTTTGCTATGGCAAACCGCTCAAAATTAAATTAATTAGGTAGAAAACATCAATCATATCACATATATGACTCTTAGATCTTTTATGAGATTCATTCAAGACATCATATGTCTAGGCAAATTTTAATCTCATCTTATGCCTTGGGTCCAAAACTATTTTGATAACCCAATTAAGTTCATTCACTTTAAACGTATAGGAACCACCATTTCCTCATCTTGCTCGCATTTGAATAGAATCAAAGCACCTTGCTATGGCAAGCCCACCCAAAACTATCCGAATGGTCTCAAGTGTTTTAATCATGAATTGGCATAAAGAACTTAAAAGTTAAATGAAGGTTCTTTAAGGTAGATTATAAGCATATCAGCAAAGATAGTCATAATCGTGCACCAGGTAAGTTCCCAGGAAGATAGGTGAGCCACAAGGACTACTTAAGTACTAACTCTTCCTTAGACAGAACTCTCCTAGACATGCACAATCAGAAATCAGCTCTGATTTGGCAACATAATCACTACCTTTTATAAACAATCAGTTTCCTTTTAAATTTCGCGTAATTATGACTTGTTTCCATAAACAATCATAAAATCCAAAATTTTAATGTCTAAATCTAAACATATTAGGAAACTATAATGCAATGTTTCAACTAAACATAAAATTTCTTAACACGTAAGAACAAGTAAATCATGCATCGCAATAATTATTAAAATCATATTTTAATCAACTAAGCATGCATAAACAATGAATTAATCTAGCATGGCCCTATAAACTCAATTTTATAGCATCCAGATTAACACACAAACACATCAGACTGTAAACACATTCATAGATTAACCAGATTGTTCATTAACCTGATACTACCCAGATTGGGCTAGAAGTGTCGCGTGACAGAAGCAAGTTCTGTCGCATGACAGAAGCTAGTTATGTCGCGTGACACAAGATGACTGTTTTCCAGATTTCTAGAATCCAATCAATTCTAAATCACAGAGCAATTAAATTATGCAAACGACTTTTAACAGATTTAATTTAATATCATTAGAACACGAATTAGGCATATTGTTTCAAAAACAATTAATCTATCGCATACAAAACATGCAAAAGAACATATAAACGATTTTATATTACTTTTCTAGCATGTTAATTCAAACTTAATCATACGAACGGGGCTCTAATACCACTGTTGGGTTTTACGGGTCCATGCGCAGCGGAATTAAACATTAAAAACATAAAACCCAAGAAGCCCTAGGATTCGTTCTATACAATTAACTTGAAAACTATAACATAGATGTAACCAACCTTGAACGCTTTCCGTTCTTGAGCTATCGAACGATTTGATTATATGTGATTTCAAATCACAAACTTCGTTCTTCAACTTGCTTGAACTCTAGGTCTTGATCGATGAACAAGCGAAGACCCTCTTTCGCTATCCACACCTTTGAATAAATCCAAGAACAATTTCTTGAAGATTGCTAGATCCTATAAAACCTTGGAATAATATTGAGAATATGTTTGCGAATTTCTATTGAGAATTTCGGCTGGCTTTCTTGGGTTGACAGACGTTCATATTTATAGTACATTACTATAGAATATGAATCCTAATCAAATTAGGAAAGGATTCTGTCAAACCTCCTCAGTGGCTAGTTGTGTCGCACGACCAGACACAGCACATGGCCTGTTCTATCGCACGGCCTAACAAGCCCATTGAGGAGTTTTCTCAATCATTCTCCAATGGTTTAATCAATTCATTCTAGTTGTGTGTGACCCAATAGGATTACATTATGTTGGCAATGAGTTCGATCATATCAACCCTCATAAGACATAAGCAGACTCTAGCAAACTATTATGTCTACCCAAATAATGTAACGTAAGAGTTCACGTTTCCAATGGTGCACTTCCATTTCTCCCTTTGTCTTGCGATGTTATATTGAACACAAGTCATGGTCCTCGTCAACTTATCTTTGTTCAATGCTTTCTCGATCTTGAGTATAATAATAGTTCCAATCATATTGGGGTACGACCATACACTTTCATCATTATCACTCATCGAGAGGCCCAAGCAAAACATCTCACTTCCGAGGGACAAATTCCATCTTGACTTATCATCCTTCCCATCATGAATCCGATCATGCCAAAGATAGCCTTTATAAATATCGTGTTAAGATACCGTTTGACTAAAATCAAACATGACTTTCATCATATTGTAAGGTCATGATAATCTCAGGTCTAGGGACTAAATGAAGTGACCATATGAGATTTAATTATGACATTTGACCATGACATAAATCTCATACGGGTCAAGTCCAGTCACTTGTTCTCTAACAAGTACCCATAATTTCAATGTGCATCTCTATGCATATAATCATCGTATGATTATCCATTGACAATTATACTAATTATTCTCTTAATAATTAGGGATGGAGATTATTATAAATAAATATACAAAACATTTATAATAACCAAATGATAAGCATCTCATATAATAATAAATAATGTCAACACATAAGTCTATCAATCATAGGCCTAGGGCATAACACTAACAACGTTCTCATTTCTCGGTTTGAGGCACCATACGTTCTTACTTTTTCGGTTTGAGGCACCATACGTTCTCATTTCTCGATTTGAGGCACCATACGTTCTCACTTCTTCGATTTGAGGCACCATACGTTCACACTTCTTCGGTTTGAGGAACCATACGTTCTAATTTCTCAGTTTGAGGCACCATACGTTCTCACTTCTTTGGTTTGAGGCACCATACGTTCTCACTTATCGGTTTGAGGCACCATACGTTCTCACTTCTTTGGTTTGAGGCACCATACGTTCTCACTTATTGGTTTGAGGCACCATACATTCTCACTTATCGGTTTGAGGCACCATACGTTCTCACTTCTTCGGTTTGAGGCACCATACGTTCTCACTTCTCGGTTTGAGGCACCATACGTTCTCACTTCTCGGTTTGAGGCACCATACATTCTCACTTCTCGATTTGAGGCACCATACGTTCTCTCTTCTTTCAGGTACAAACGCCCTTGTTATCTCAATCCTCGAGTGACTCCCCAATGAAACAGTCAAATCTTCGGGTGACTCCCCAAAGAAACAGTCAAAACCTCGGGTGACTCCCTAAAGAAACAGTCAAATACTCGGGTGACTCCCCAAAGAAACAGTCAAATCCTCGGGTGACTCTCCAAAGAAACAGTCAATCCTAGGGTCACTCCCCAAAGAAACAGTCAAATCCTCGGGTGACTCCCCAAAGAAACAGTCAAAATCTCAGGTGACTCCCCAAAGAAACAATCAAACCTCAGGTGACTCCCCAAAGAAACATTCAAACCTCGGGTGACTCCCCTGAGAACAGTCACTTTTGGGTACAAAGCCCGTGGCCTCTCGTTAACGCCACCTCTTTGATGAACTACGATTCGGCTTGATTCCCTCATGGGATACGTAGGAATCCTTTTCAAAAAAGGTCCAGCCGCTCGACCATCTTGGTCATCCCTTTTTCCTGCCAGTCTTTGTCCGGCTCGGGATTCTCATTTTTGTCGACGACCCCACTTCCCGTGGAAGCGACGTCGCCGAGGGGCTCTGTGAGTACCCCGACCCGAACTCGTGTTTTTGGGTATGCTTTCATTTAAATGCATTTTGGGCTCATTTATTTAAATTCATTTAGTTTTGGGCCCATTTTTATTATGTATATTCATTGGTCTTGGGTCTCCAAATGCATTTTGGGCTCATTTATTTAAAATCATGCTCAGCCCATGATTTCGAATGGTACTGATCTGTTTGATATCGGACTTGGTTGAACTTGTTTGGCTTTGGTCTCCAAATGTTATACTTATTCTCATGATAATGCACTTTAGGCCATTCATGTTATGCGTTGTGCATTGGATGCTTAGGTGAGTGTGGATCGTTCCATATCCACACTCACCCGAGTCTCTATCTTGATCATCTTTGTTTGAGTTAGGAGGTGATGGCTCCCATGATCATGGCTCAAAACATGTGATTATTCACATTTGGCCATTAAAGCCATGTGATCCTCCCACAATACTCACTTGTTGCTGTTATTCTATTGCTTTCAGTTAGTATTATAGTCCAGTTTCATGTTTTGAGCAGTGAGGGGTCAATCTGCTGAAGCTCACTGAAATAGGATGCCTTTGTCGTCCGACGCAGGACAACCCTAGGTGTCCTGTGTCATACGACATAAGGATCCCAGAAAGCTGGTTTGGCTTCAGTGACTTCAGTTAACCCAGATTGATTCCCTTTATGGTTTCAAGCCTTACTTGATGTAATGCTTTACTTCTTTCAGTGTTAGAGTAGTATTGGTGGCATTTCCACCCCCTTTGTAAGAGACAGTCTGACCAGGGCATCCTGTGTCATACGACATCCACGCTCCTGGGTAATCCTGTGTCGTATGACACCCAAGGCCCTGACCAGTCCTGTGTCGTATGACATCCGTGGCCCTGGACAGACTGCCTCAACCCTTTTCTTTGTAATTCGTTTTCGGTAATTGTAAGTGGGATGTGGCCTCCCACAGTAAAAGGTTCACAAGTTGTAATCTCTCATTTTGATTAATAAAGCAAAGCATTAAAATGCATTTTATACATATCTTGTCACACACAATTGCACACACTTTGAATGGTTTTGAATGTTGAACAATAGAAAGACTCGTCTACGGACGAGGCGACGTGGGTGAGCTCTATATTCTCTTCCCACGTCGTAACCTGACCCCCGGACCCATTTTCTCATTTCCGAAGGTTTTTCAATGTTTTCCTTAAAAAACGGTGTGGCGACTCCCAAAAACAAAGAAAGAAAAGATAAAACAAAAATTAATTTATTATCTTTTTTTCGGAGAGCGTTCATTCACCCATCTCCATCCATGGGGACGATGCCGACGTTATAGCATGCAAGAAAGCTGCTCTCGCTGCCGAAAAGGCTGCCGGCCAGTCCAAGAAAACTAGCAAAGCTAAAACTCCTATGCGATCATCTGCACTTGTGCTCCTGGATGAGGACATGACTGAGGGGGAGGGCCTTGAAAAGGAACTCAATGTTGCCTCTGACGATGTCGGTACTTCCCAGCCCCCTGCTCCAATAAAGCCAGGTCTTGACAAAGAAACTGAATCTCACCCCCAAAAACGCGTTCGATCCTCTGATGAACCTGATGTAATTATTGTTGATGAGCCCTCATCTGAGGCTGATGCTAAGCTCGCAAGCTGGCTCAGGGAAGGCTTTGAGTTGCCGTCAGATGAAGACAAAATTTATGAAATAAGCAAAGAAATTGCTTCGGTTCCCGCTTTAATGGGCTTTGATCTTTATTCTCACGACGCTAGCTATAGCCTGATTGGCATGGGCATTGTTCAATGTGCCAGCGACAAGAAGGCCATAGAGGATATTGAAGAACAAGATACTGACTTGTCCCTGAACTTTGTCGACCTTCAGATCTGCGGAGTAAGAATTGCCGCACCTATATTCTGACTGTTATTTCGTTTCTCGCATTCCTTCTTTCTAAATTAAGTTTCTTTCTTATCAGATCACCAGTACTTTATACGACTCGAGGAATAAATGCAACAACTTATCTTTTGATCTTCTCCTTATTCTAACCTTGTGATTAACCAACGATTGAAGTCTTCAAGCTTTTGGTGATAAAGTAATCACCCTCTATCGATAATCCACACGCGAACGGACCAAGAAAACTTCTTGTTGGATTGCTAGATGATCCCCGATTATTGAATCAATATTCAACAATCAATGGTTGTTTGGTAGAATGAATCTATGGAATTTGATCTTTGATTCGTAATCAAAATCAACCAATTAGTGTTTCTAAAACTCTAATTTTTGTCACCTATGGTTGGGACAAAAGATTCTATTTATACTTGTTATAAATCCCTAACCTTTAGGGAAAAGAGTCCTTTTTCCAAGCCAAATCGGGCTTCCAGCGCCGCCAGGACGAGTCATCCCCCAGGGCATGGCTCGTGATCACGACTCATCCCACAGGGCACGAGTCGTACCATAGTGCATGCAACCTGATTCATTCGTCCCTGCTTTGGGGAATAGTTGGGCCAAATGGGGACGAGTCGTCCCCTCATGGCACGAGTATCCTATAGGGGACGAGTCATCCCTTGACCCCAGAATTCACCCTTTTAGCCATTTTCAATCCGTTCTTTTGACTCTTTAGGAATTATATTTTATGTTGGTAGTGAGTTGAAACATCAACCTCACAAGACATAAGTGACTTCTAGCAAGTCATTATGTCCACCCAATTAAATATAACATCAAAGTTTGATTCCTTGATAGATCAAATGTCACAATCCCTTTGTCCACGACGTCAAATTGAACATGAGTCATGGTCCATGTCAACTCATACCGTTCAATGCTTTTTCGATTCCGAATATGTTGATAATCCAAATGCATTTGATCTCTATCAAATCACTTGAGTATGGCCACACATTTCATCAACATCATTCATCGAGGGGCCCAAGAAAACATCTCTCTCAACGAGAGGGACAAATCCCATCTTGACTTATCATTCTTCCCTACAAGAATCAAATCGTGCCGACATAGCCCTTATTGCTATCCAATTAAAGATAGTGTTAGACTATATCAAACACGATGTTCATCATGTGGAAGACGATGATAATCTCAGGTTCAAAGGATTCAATGACATGACTATCATGAGATTTAATCATGACACATATGACTATTGACCATGACATAAATCTCATCGGTAGGTCATGTCCAATACTTGTTCTCTAGCAAGTATCCATAAGTGTAATGTGCATCACATGCATATAATCATCTCCATGATTATCCACTACCAACTTATACTAGTTATTCATAATAACTAGGGACGCAGTTCAATATAATAAACATGTAAACATATAATGAACCAAATAAACTTTCTCTATAATAAATGATAAAGACGATTACATAGCGCTTTTAAGTTATAAGTCAAACATAACTAAACACCTAGGGCATTTCACCAACAATCTCCCAATTGCACTAGGCTCCATCTATGTATCGTATACCCATGGACCTAACATGACCATCATGCTTTGCTTGTGCGAGGGGCTTTGTAAGCGAATCCCCAATGTTATCATCGATTGATACTTTGCATATCTTAACGTCTCCCCGATCAATGAACTCTCGAATGAGATGGAAACATCTAAGTATGTGTTTGGATCGCTGATATGACCTTGGTTCCTTTGATTGCGCAATGGAAACATTATTGTCACAATAAAGTTCCACTGGATTAGTGATGCTTGGAACAACTTCCAAGTCACTAATGAACTTCTTGATCCAAACTGCCTCCTTAGCTGCATCAGATGCTGCTATATATTCGGCCTCGATTGTAGAATCGGCTATGGTACTCTGCTTGGAACTCTTCCAACAAATTGCACCTCCGTTAAGCATAAACACAAATCCCTACTGCGATCGAAAATCATCCTTGTCGATTTGAAAGCTAGCATCTGTGTAACCTCTTACAACAAGATCTTCTTCCATCCCTCCAAAGACCAAGAACGCATCCTTAGTCCTTCTTAAGTACTTAAGGATCGTCTTGGCTGCCATCCAATGGTTCTCACCAGGATCAGATTGGTATCGACTCATCATTCTTAGAGCATACGAAACGTCGGGTCTAGTACAAATCATAGCGTACATGATAGATCCAATAGCCGAAGCGTATGGAACATCATTCATCCTCTTTCGCTCATCAGTTGTCTTAGGACACTGATTCTTGCTAAGAGTAACACCATGACCCATTGGCAAGTTGCCTCTCTTAGAATTTTCCGTCTTGAATCTTCTAAGAACCTTGTCAATGTATGTACTTTGACTCAAACCAATTATGCTTTTAGATCTATCTCTATAGATCTTGATGCCAAGGATGTAAGCAGCTTCACCCATATCTTTCATTGAGAAATATTTCCCTAACCAAGATTTGACAGTCTGAAGTGCAGGAATGTCATTTCCAATGAGTAAGATATCATCGACAAACAATAAGAGAAATAATACTACGCTCCCACTGAATTTCATGTATACACAAGGTTCATCTTCATTCTTGACAAAGCCAAACTCTTTGATCTTTTCGTCAAAACGAAGATTCCAACTCCTAGAAGCTTGCTTTAATCCATAGATGGATCTCTGCAACTTGCACACCTTGTTAGAATTTCTTGGATCGACAAAACCTTCAGGTTATGTCATATACACATCCTCGAGTAACTTCCCATTTAGGAAAGTCATTTTGACATCCTTTTTCCATATCTCATAGTCATAATACGCAGCTATGGTAATCAAAATTCTAACAGACTTAAGCATAGCAACAGGCAAAGAGGTTTCATCATAGTCTACACCATGAATCTGCATATATCCCTTTGCTACAAGCCTAGCCTTATAAGTATGCACCTTCCCATCCATGTTAGTCTTCTTCTTGAAGACCCACTTGCACCTTATGGTTTTTACACCTTCGGGTGGTTCAATCAAGTTCCAAACTTGATTATTCGACATGAATTGCAATTCGGATTCCATGGCTTCTAACCATTTATCCGAATCGGGAGTGGACATCGCCTCTTGATAGGAAGTAGGTTCGTCATTCTCAATGACTTCCACTTCATTACTTTCCGACACGAGAAATCCATATCTCTCGAGTTAGGATCGTAACCTATCCGATCTACGATGGACTTGTGGATCTTGAACCGGTTCCACAACTCCTTGTGAATTTGGTTCTGTCTCTACTATCGGTTCCATATTATTTTCACGTTCTTGAATTTCTTCAAGATCAACTTTACTCCCACTAGTTCCTTTATTGAGAAACTGTTTCTCAAGAAAAGTATCATATTGAGCAACAAACACTTGGTTCTCATTGCGGTTGTAAAAGTAATACCCTTTGGTTTCCTTAGGGAACCAACGAAAATAACCTTGTCAGATTTAGGTGCTAACTTATCACAGACAAGTCTCTTCACATAAACTTCACAACCCCAAATCTTCATAAAAGACAAACTTGGTTTTTTTCCATGCCACATCTCATGTGGGGTCTTGGGAGCTTATTTAGTAGGGACTTTGTTCAGTGTGAACACAACAGTCTCTAATGCATGTCCCCAAAAGGAAATAGGAAGGTCAACTTGACTCATCATCGAACGAACCATATCTAATAGGGTTTTATTCCTCCTCTCGGATACACCATTCCACTGTGGTGTTTTGGGTGGAGTCAACTCTGAAACAATTTCACAGTTTTTGAGATGATTATCAAACTCTCGGCTCAAATATTCTCCACTACGATCGGATCGAAGTGCTTTAATAGTTTTGCCAAGTTGATTTTGTACTTCATTTTGAAATGTTCTAAACATCTCAAACGATTCACTTTTGGATTACATCAGATAGACATAGCCATATCTAGATAAGTCATCGGTGAATGTAATGAAATACTGAAATCCTCCTCTAGCAATGCTGCTCATTGGTCCGCATACATCAGTATGTATTAAGCCCAATAAGTCACTAGCCCTTTCACTACTCTTAGTGTAGGGTGGTTTGGTCATTTTGCCCAATAAACAAGACTCACATATCTTATATGATTCATAATCATGTGAGTCTAACATACCATCCTTATGGAGTTTAGAGATGCATTTCTCATTTATATGACCAAGCCGGCAATGCCACAAGAACTTGTTGTTCACGTCATTCGGTTTAGACTTCTTGTCCACATGATAAACATTTTCAACATTATTTTGTTTCTCATCAACATCAAAAACATAAAGGCCACTAAATGAATTTGCAATACCATAAAGCATATCATTTAAATAAATATAAAACTTCTTATTTACAATAAGAAAATTATACCCTTCATTATCCAAACAAGAAACAAAAATAATATTTCTACTCAAATCCGGAACATAGTAACAATTTTTCAAAATAAGTACTACGTCACTAGGTAAAGTTACATCATATGTCCCTATGGCTAATGCAGTAACCCTTGCTCCATTCCCCACACGTAGGTCAACTTCACCTTATTTGAGTAGCTTCCTATTCCTTAGTCCCTGTACATTTTAAAAAATGTGAGATCCACATCCGATATCTAATACACATGAACTAGAAATAGAAAGGAAAATATCTATCATATAGATACCTGAATCAGAAGCAATCATATTGCCCTCCTTCGCCTTTAGGCCTTCCTTGTAAGCCTTGCAGTTACGCTTCCAATGACCAACCTCTTGGCAATGGTAGCAAACCACATCCTTTTGAGACACTTTGGGATCCTCTCCGACAATGACAACTTTTGCCTTAGGTTTAGCAACACTTGCTTTACCTTTTCCATCTTTCTTGAACCCTTTACCTTTGTTAACCATTAACACATTTGTCGTTTCGGGCTTCTTGATATTCTTCTCAGCGGTCTTAAGCATCGCATGCTATTTCGAGAGATTCTTATCCATGCCAGTCATGTGATAGTGCATAATGAAATGACCATAACTTTCAGGTAATGAATTTAATAGTGGCGAGTTCCAAACTCATCGAATTTCCAAGCCTTTCGAGACGCTCAATATGACCCTTCATCTTAAGGACATGAGCACCAACCAACTGCCCCTCTTGCATCTTGCACGCAGTTAGGGCTTTAGCCACATCATACACTACAAGAAAGTTAGTTATTTATGGCAAGTGACACGCGTTCGCCGTATATATTAGTTATATACGGTGGATGATACGCGTCCGCCGTATATAACTAATATATACGGCGGTATACACAACCTCCGTATATATTTGTTATATACGGGGGCTTGAGCCGCCATATATACTTTATATATGTACATTTGACGTCTACATATATGAGATTTAAGTTATATAAGGTGGTTGATACGCGTCTGCCGTAAATAGTACATTATATACGGTGGTGTATAATATCTGCCGTAAATGTTAATAAATACCGTGAACCCAAAATTTCCCACTCTCAGCTGGCACAAAAAATAATTGTTTCTCTCTCTTTCTATCTCTCTCTCCTCTAGGGCAAAGACCGCCGCCGATGACCATTGAAGCACAGCCGACCGTCGATCAAAAACGAATCAGGTATACCCTTTTTCTGATTTTCTTTAAATTTCTTGGTTTTGTTGTTCTTGGTGGGTTCTTGAAACCTCTGTTGTTCATGTTCTTGAAGCTATATACGGCGTATATAACAAATAAAAACTAGTTCATAACTGATTTGGTTATTGTTCAATCTTCAGGTACCCAACATCTCGTCATCTTCAGGTACCCACCATCTCGTTGTCTGATGTATTTTCAGTTTGTGAATTTGAACTAGTTCATGACTGATTTGGTTGTCAGTAATTGTAGTTAATCGGTTTTTATTGGATAGTGCTTGGATTTGAGAAAGTTTTGGTGTATGAAAGGGATTGTAGATTGGTTAAACATATGTTGTGAACTCAAAAAGTTGATTAGAAGCCAGTTTATGCTTTTATGACAATTAAAAAAAGCAAATATATCTTTAGTTTCGATATATATTTAGCATTCACGACAAGGATAGTTGCTATAAGGAATACAGCCTGTGTGGATACGTTACATAGGTCAGTAGATAGCTAGATTTTGTGCATGCTGAGGCTGATCTGTGTGGTCTCACAGATGATAAGATGTTGAAATGGACTCCATCCAATTCTAAATAGTCATTTAAACCAATACTTCTGTTTTTATGTCATCGTTGTCTGATGTAGTTTTTGCTTTAAAGTTTGATGCAATGTGTTTATCTAATTCCCTCCTGACTTTATTTTTGCCCTATGTTCGTTAAATTTGTCCTATTTCCTGCACTTTTTGGTAATTTGGTATGGTGTACAACATTAATTTGCTTGAATCGTTTGCTTTACAAATTCCTACAAGCAAGAACAAGAAAAGGCAGTATAAAGAAGAATTGGAGGAGCGCCTTATATCACTAGTTGCATCATTATTTGGTAAGTAGGCAAGTAAACAGTCTGTATTGTCTCTTGTATTTGTTGATGGTTCATGACTGAAAAATAGTGCATATTATATACCTATGAATTACTTAGAAGAAGAGACACAAAGTTGGATATTTCTATTAACTTATGGTACTATTTCAATTGCATGTTGCCTTCTGTGCTACCCAATATCTTTGGCTATATTTTATTCATGCCTTTTTGGATTTCGGACATACTCTTTCATTGATTTTACAATCTTTTCCCATTTCTTTGGCTTCAACCCTTCATAACCCCCCCTGACATGGCAAGGTCATGGTTCAAGTCATCCCACTTGCATTTGTTACCCAAAGTATTGTCGTTGCACATGTTAAAACTTGTTTGGTTTGTGATGCGCTCGTTAGGCGTGTTCAACACTCTATAAAATTGTTCTTATTGTTTATGGTTGCTATGTTTTGATTAGGGATTGGTAGTATAGGATCGGCTTATATGAAAAGTAGACTAGAGATGCATCTTTACCTGATCATTATTTTTATTCTAAAATTTGTGTCTCTCGGTCTTATATATAGGTTGTATTTTAACGTTAAAAATATCAAGTCATATATGGACAAAAGTTGGATTGATTTGGGTAACCGGATTTCAAATGAGTATATGTCTGGGATTGACAACTTCCTCGATTTTGCATTCTCAAAAAAGTCTGTTGGTGCTAAAGAATTATATTGTCCTTGTAAAAAATGCGCAAATCGTTACCAAAAAGACCGTGCAACTGTGAAATCACATTGTATTGAAGTGAGATTTCAAAAAGATTATAAGAATTGGATTAGGCATGGGGAAGAGTACATTTCGGCATATAAGAATGATAATAATGATAGGACAACTGAAGATGGCATTGAAATTGAATTGGGCGTGCAAGATTGTATGAGGTGAATGGTACATGAAGGGATGGGTATGCCAGATAGTAACCAGCCAGTAATTGAAGAAATCGTACAATCAGATGCAGCCACCGCAAAGTTTCTTAGACTTTTGAGAGATGCTGATCAAGCCTTGTGGGAAGGGTGTGATAAGTTTACAGTACTCTCATTTATTGTAGAACTTATGCACTAGAAGGCTAATTATCGAGTGGCCGATAAGATATTTATTTCTTTATTAAAAATTTTCATTAGGGCATTGCCTCAGTCAGCAAAAGTGCCAAGTTCCTATCGTGAGGCATACAAGATGACTGCAGATTTGGGTTTCAGTTATAAAACATGGGACGCGTGCATTAATCATTGTATGTTGTTTCGAAATGAAACTGAAAAACTTACTAAATGTGAAATTTGTGGTGCCTCTAGATATAAGCAACAAGAAGGAGGGGGTAGCAGTGAAGGTGCGGAAACAAGTGGCAAGAATAAACTTCTCATGCAGGTAGCGATGAAGAAAGTATGGTATTTTCCCTTAAAGCCAAGGTTGCAAAGGTTGTATTGGTCATCTAAGATCGCGACACTCATGAGATGGCATGCCGAGAAAATAATAGACGATGGTGTGCTGAGGCATCATGTAGACTCTCGTGCGTGGAAGGGATTCGATGAACGTTATCCATTATTTTCAAGTGAAATTCGGAATGTTAGATTGGGATTAGCATCTGACGGATTTAATCCTTTCATAACAATGACTATATCTCACAGTACTTGGCCGGTTGTGCTTATGCCATACAATCTTCCACCTTGGTTATGCATTAAACATCCATATTTCTTCTTGTCGGTGCTTACTCAAGGCCCAAAAGGGCCTGGAAACAAGATAGATGTGTATCTCCAACCGTTAATTGATGTGTTGAAGGAATTGTGGGAAGATGGTATATCAACTTATGATTGAAATAGCCCGGATTCGAGAGGCAGCGCGGTCGCGCCCCGGCATCTGGCATTTCGCAGAGCCTTGCGGCGCTGTTTTTCGTGTGTTGGAGGTGTCTCGCCGTGTTTTTGCTTTGTAGAGTCGCCACGCCGTTTTTATTAAGCCCAAAACATTGAAAAAGGGCATCAGTTTAAAAATAAATTGTTTTTTGTTGTGTGATGAGATTTTTGAGTTCGGAGGTCAGATAACTCCTCGGAAAGAGAATATTAGAATCTTAGAGCTCACCCGAGTCGCCTCATAAAACGAGTCTTTCGGATACCCCTAATATTCTTTAACTGTTGTGTGTGTGTGTGTGTGTGTGTGCTTTTAAAAATGCATGTTGTGTCGGATGTCGACATTGTACACTGCTTTATTGAAATATATTGAAATAGTGTAGGAAGGAAGCCTTACCAATGTTGGTTCGTGTCTGTCTTCCGCAGGAGAATAGTGTTCGAGGTCGGAATAGTGTTCCGGTACGGATCGGGATTGATTCGGAAAAGGGGCCGGTTGTCTGCGGACAGAGTTTCGGCGTGCGTTGGGATCGCAGGGATCATTCGGGCAGAGTTTCGGCATGCGTTGGAATCGTTGGTTGGATTCGGGCAGAGGTTCGGCGTGCGTTGGAATCGTTGGTTGGATTCGGGCAGAGGTTCGGCTTGGTTTGCGATCGCCGGTTTGACTCGAAAAGAGCCGGGACGCCTCGGGAAAGACCAGGCAAGGCCTCGAAGTACCACGAGGGGCCTCAGAGTACCTCGAGAGTGCCTCGGGGCAGTGCGGGAGCATCGCGGGAGCGCTCGGGGAGGCTTCGGAGCACCTCGAGGGGGCTCGGAAGGCCTCAGAAGGATTCGAAAGGGGCCGGGAATGCCCCGAAGGGTCTTAGAGGGGAGCCTGAAGACTGGGGGGAAAGGAGAGAAGAGGGAATTATGTGAAAAAGAGAGAGGGGGAGCCCTCTATTTATAGTGCCAGAAAATTGCAAAGAGGTCCGTACGGACCTCCTAGGTAATCCAATATTTTGGTTTTCCTCGATTTGAGGGAATATGTGATGATGAAGGAGATTCAGCCATGATGATGTCCCCTATGCAATAAGGTCCGTGCGGACCATCTTAGCATGCAAAGAGGTCTGTATGGACCAACCATACAGGGGGGTAATGATGTTCTCTGGGATTTGAGGGAATATTGTGGACTTTAAGGGGATTTAGTAATCATTGAAACAAAAAGGTCCGTACGGACCTTAAATGCTTTTCTGATTTCCTGAAAATTCCCAAGAGGTCCTTTTGTCCCTTTTTATCCCAGAAAAGTTCCTCCCTTGGTTTGGCTGAGGGTTTTTTGAGGGTTTTGAGTGCCAGAGGTCTTCGAGACTGCGTTTGTGAGTCTGCGATGTTTCCTGTGTACTCGGGAGAGGGTGATCCAGATTGGGATACTTACAGAAGCCCCTAGACGACGTCACTTGCGGAGGAAGTGGGGTCGTCGATAAGATAAGGGTCCTGATCTGGATCGAGTGTTGAGAGAGGAAGTGACTGTGTGGGTCGGCGAGAGGACGTGGCGGTGTCCTGTTGTGTGACCGTTTAGGTCAACTGGCTAGACCCTGTGATAGGATTCCTACGTATCCCTGGAGGGAATCAAGCCTGATCGTAGTTCGTGTGTGGGGTGAGTGTTGTAGCGCACGAGGACGGGAGATGTCCTCTGACTGAAACTCTGTGGGTGGACGTGGTGTCTGGTGGCCAGAAGTATAGGTCGATGGCTGGACCCTGTGATAGGATTCCTACGTATCCCTGGCGGGAATCAAGCCTGGTCGTAGTTCAGAGGTTGTGAAATTGTGAGTGTATGCGGGCGTGGTGGTGGCCTAAAGTATCGTGTGACCGCCGAGGTCAGTGGTAAGGACGTGGTGGCATCCAGGGTGTGCAATCTTACTAGAAGATGGGTAATCTTACGAGAAGATGGTTTGTGACCGCCGAGGTCGACTCTGAGGACGTGGTGGCGTCCTGAGATGGAAAATTTATGATTTTCTGAATCGGGTGGTTTAAGGCCTTCCGGGCCAAAGATAGTGATTTGGGAGGTTTATACGGTCTTCCGGACCGAGTGGTTTAAAGCCTTCCGGGCTGGAGATAGTAATGTGGGAGGTTTATACGGTCTTCCGGACCGAGTGGTTTAAAGCCTTCCGGGCTGGAGATAGTAATGTGGAAAGACTTGATTCGTCTTCTGACTGTGGTTGTGTCATGTATGAGGACTTGAATCATCTTCTGACTGCGGTTTGCCATGCGTGAGGACTTGAATCATCTTCTGGCTGTGGTTGTGGAGGCATGGCTGCCTTGAGCTTTGATTGCGAGAGGTGTAGATGCCTCGTGCTTTATCTGCTAGGGAGAAGGTTGGACTTACGATGACCGCCGGTGTTCGTCTATTGGGGATCATCGTGGCCTTGTGACTTCGGGCTTACTTTGATGGTCGGTGCTTGAGTTGCCGTTAAGCGGGCAAGGATGATGGCCGGTGGTTGCTTCACCGTTTAGCGTTTTGGAGGCATTTCATGCCTTGGGATAAGTGCTGGGAGGTGCTGGCTCCTTTTGCGCTTGTTTTACCATTTAGTGGGCGAGGTCCGGGCTTACGATGACGGCCGGTGCTTGAGTTGCCGTTGAGCGGGCGAGGTCCGGGCTTACGATGACGGCCGGTGCTGGGGATATGTGGTCTCGTAAGGGTTTGCAAGAATTCCCTTTTTGACTTGCTGGGGAAGGAGCTCGGGCTTACTTTGATGGCCGGTGCTTGCGTTGCCGTTGAGCGTTTTGGAGGCGTTTTGTGCCTTGAGATTTGTATTTGGAGGTGCGGGCTCCTTCTTGTGCTTGTTTCACCGTTTAGTGGGCGAGGTTCGAGCTTACACTGACGGCCGGTGGTTGAATTGCCGTTTAGTGGGCGGAGTCCGGACTTACACTGACGGCCGGTGGTTAAATTGCTGGGTTAAGGACCAAACTGCATTGAATCTGCTGAAATAGGCCTTTGGACAGCCAGGGGCAAAGATTATAAGGGCAGAAAAGTAATTTGGCCCCTCGTTGCAAGAAGGTCCATACGGACCAACCTGGGATGTAAAGAGGTCCGTACGGACCAAGTTTGAATTTTACAGTTCCCAGATTTTGACTGGGTTTAAAACCGAGGCATCCCCTTCATTTCCCATTTCCAGTTCACGAACCAGCCGAGAGAGAGAGAGGAAAAACTCCATTTTTACACCAAAATCTTCCATTTCTTAGCTTGAATTGCTTGCAATGGCGGAAGGATCAAGGAGAGGACGTCGCCAACGGAGTCGAGATGTGATCGAACAAAGGATGGAGCTTCAAAGAAATTGGATCTCCTTTGTGCCTTCTTCGAAGAATACGGATGTGTTGTATCCGAATCCGGAGGTGCATAACCGGCGAGTAAGGAACGTTGGGGAGGTAAGAAATCAATTTCGTTTTGACTCCTTACTTGAATTTTTGAATGCTAGAACTAGGTTTTAGTTTTTTGCATTTTGGGGCTTTTGTTATTTGCCATGCTTTTTGTGAAATTCTTGATGAATTGTTGAAATTGAGCATGTAAATATTGTGGGTATGTGAATTTTGTGCAGAAATGTGTAGATTAGCTCTTATTTGTGAAAATAAAGTGCCTCTCTATGAAAATGCATGCTTTGGTGTTTTCTACCTTATGCTATTTATGTATGTACATTGTGAGAAAAATTGTCCTGTAGTGACAAATTTTGTAAAAAATGTGACATGTGTCGTGTTTTGTGACGGGTCTTGTCTGAAAGTATGTGTCGTGTAGGGACGGACTTTTCTTTTGAAAATGTGTTATGCAGTGTGTGCCGTGTTTTTGGGACGGACTTTGTGGGGAGAATTATGTGCAATATGTGCCGTGTTTTGTGACGGGTCTTTTGAAAATGTGTCGTGTAGTGCTTGATCCCCTTGTTTGAGAAAATTTGTACAGTGTGTGCCGTGTTTTGTGACGGACTGCATGGGAAAAATTATGTGTAATGCATGCCGTGTTTTGTGACGGGTTACATGTGAAAATTTTGTGCATTGTGTGCCGTGTTTTGTGACGGGCTCTTTTTTTTTTTATTAAGTATTGTGACTGACGTACCTTTGCTGTGTTTACCTGCAGGATGAGGGGCTTTTGGCTGGGAAAGCCAAGAAGATGAAGACTCGGGGATCGCTCGAGGCTGTGGTCGAGTTATGGCAGCAGATGTCGAATTTCTCTATGGATGGCGGGCCGAGCCCTAGGAGGCTGGTCTATGCTTCTGGCCTAGGCGTGTTCGTGGAGAACTTGGCCAAGGTTTCTGACACGAGGAAGAACAAGAGCGTCTTCCTGGGCCTTTCTGAGTATTGGTGGGATACCACCCACACCTTCCATCTGAGCTGGGGCGAGGTGACAGTGACGCCCACAGATTTTGCTGCTATCACCGGGCTTTCCTTCAAAGGAAGGCCAGTGCGGTGGAGGGATATGATTGCCGAGGACGTGCTGACTGAGCTGCTGGGCTTTGCGCCTCTTCCTCGTAGGGGCCTGGGGATGCTGTACAGCGATGTAGAGACGAGGATTACGGCCAGTATTGGGGCCTACTGTCGGGGTACCAGCCAGGTGACGGCGGAGCAGCTGGCGCGCTCCTTTCTGTGGTTTGCCCTTTCCGAGACTTTATTCTCGAACCATGCGACGACGGCTCCTTTTGCTCTGCTAGAGAGCTTGATTGACTTGGAGGGAGTTTGTGACATAGCTTGGGGCGAGGCTGGCCTGGCCGAGCTTTACTTCTCCTTGGACCGGTTCAGCAGGGGTTTGGCCAGTTCTTTGGCCTGTTTTGATTTTGCTTTGGAGGTATGAGTTCATTGCTGTTTTTGATTAGCAACCTGTCATTTTCTCCATTTTCTCTTGCACTGAGCCTTTTCCGCTTTTGTCGCAGGTGTGGTTCTACGAGATCTTTTAGTGCTTCCCGTGGGATAGAGATCCTGGGGCCATAGCGGCCTATCCCGCTATGTTAGGATGGGCACGCCCGGCGAGGAAGAGGAGGACCAGCAGGGGTAAGCTCACCATTTCCTACGGGGAGGTGCAGGCACATTTGGGGAGAGATAGCCCGGAGGCGTTTTCTTTGTATCCTTGGGCTCGGTACGAGGATGATGAGTTTGAGGGGGCTCCTATGGTGACGGCGCAGCGGAAGATGCTGCGGGGCCTGACCTGCGACGTTATGTACTTGGGCGAGAGGGTCTTTTGGCAGCATGGCCCGGGTATGCTTCCCTTGGCTCCGAGGGATCCGCCTTTCGGGATGTTAGATTCCCGAGATATGGATGTATTGGATTTTGAGAGGTATTTGGGCGGCGTGAGTGCCCATGAGTTTGTTTTGTATCGAGAGGAGTATGGGGCCTTCGTGAGGAGGAAGTTGAGGACGCCACAGGTGTTGGCGAGGGAGAGGGAGGCTGGTCCGCAGGGTCCCCCAGAGGTTTCGGTGCCTGGGCCGGATTTCACATATGTTCGTGGGGATTCCTCGAGGAGGAGGGTGTCTGTACCCGTCCCTGAGCAGGCTCCTGCTGCCTACCCAGTGGATCCTGACATGCCGGTGAGTGTGCTTACTCTGGCATCTTTTCTATATTTTTCTCTTCTTTTTGTTGAGTATGACTGTATTACTGAGCATTTCTTTGGCTGCTTGCTTGTGCAGGTCCCGGGGAGGGCCTATGACATGTTAACCCGCCGTTATGTGGCGATGAGGACCTTCGCGAAGAAGATGGCATCGAGGCTGTCTTGCCGGTCTTCGTGACGTGTGCCGGCTTACGAGCCGATGCCTTCGAGGCATTCTGTAGATGTTCCTCCACCGAGAGCCAAGCCGGAGCCACAGCAGGAGGGAACTTCGCGGGGGCGGCATAGCATGGATGCCGGGACATCCTCGGGAGCTCAGAGTCCGCAGACCCTTCACCAGTTCTTTCCTCCGCCGGATGCACAGGGTGAGGGTTCGTCAGGGCATGCCTATTTCGACCCTTTTTTTGACTTCGATCCTTCTGAGTATCTTGAGTACCAGCCTCAGGAGGGGGCTCAGTACTCCGATGATGAGGGTGTGACTGGCGAGTTTACCGAGATGCCCGACTTCTCGCTTGAGGATGTCAGTGATGATGATGATGAGGAGTCGGATTAGGATTCATTTGCTTTCCCTCTTTCCATATCCCCTTTCTTTCTTTTTTTTTGTTTAGCAACAGACATTTATGGGTACCTGTAATAAAACACTTGTACTTGCATGGCAAAAGTATTTTATTTTAAGATGTAATGTCGTTTTTGTTATTCCCGGGAATTGTCCTAGGAGTTGTTGCTACTATTTATTTTTTTTATTTGTGCATGCCACGTGAGCTGAGAGTGCGTTTGTGGGTAGTGTATGCTTGCCAAAAATGGCTTTGGCCAGTGTTTGGGCAGTTTGGAGCAAGGTTCTGCTGGTAACAGTGGTTGTTGTACTGTTTGCTGGGGAAATGGGTCATGGTTGCAAAGAGGTCCGTACGGATAGACCTAGCATGCAAAGAGGTCCGTACGGACCAGCTTTGCTTTTGGGGATGACATAAATGTTTTCCGAATGTCTGGACTTTCCCCACTCCCCATTTGCAGCCATTTTAGAGCTTTCTTCCCCATTTTCTCTAGGAACCTCCATTTTTGTCATGGATTCTTCATATGTTCCAAGAAATTTGCCAAGGCTTTCGCAGGAGCGGCAAGCACTCTTCCTTGAGCGGCTGAAAATGTGGATGCGACACCGTATGAGGCATCAGAGGCGGGCTTTCGAGGTAAGGTTTCGACTTTGCTTGGTTTGGTCTTTTAAGGAGTTGGTTCCTGATTGGGATTTATTGCGGGCTGCCGCGAAGTTCTGGGATGTTAGGAGGCATGTGTATTGTTTCTCCTACAACGAGGTAGTGCCCACCTTTGAGGATTTTCGGGCTTTGATTGGAGGACCGGAGGTGGAGGCCATCTCGCTTCCTTTGATTGGTGGTGCTGCTGTGAGCGTGAAGCTTGCAGGCTTTCTTCGTACTTCGTTGGGAGAAGTGCAGGGCATGATCCTTGATTCGGGTCATATCGATATTTCTGCGCTGCCGGAGCGGTTCATGGTTGATGATGAGAGTGATGTCTCTTGGGATGCATTTGCCTTGTGCGTGATAGCGACGCTTTTCATGGTCAGCTCCCTTCGTGATAGCGACTCTTCATGGTATCGACCGTCTGGCGACTGGGGATCGGTTTATGAGAGGGGGAAGCCCTGCTTTGCTCACCTTGTGGCTGTGAGAGAGACTTCAGGCCATGCCCGAGGCTCCAACGTCGTTTAGCCCGTGGTCGTTTGCTCGGCGACCTCTTGTGTTGGATATGGATCAGTCCGCCTGGGAGAGATGGATGGCACAGCTTGGTACGCATCAGATCTGTTGGTGGGTTCCGCACTGGGGTATCGAGACTAGGAGGGTCTTGCAAGAAGGGTCCTATATTGTCAGAGTTCCTGGTTTGTCTTGGTCCTCCTTTTATATTCCGTTGCTTGTTTCCCGACAGTTTGGGATAAAGCAGGAGCCTTTGTTGGGCTGGGATGACCTTGCTACTGTGGAGATAGCTCCCCTTTATATGGCAGCTCCAGGTGCTTTCTTGTACTTTTTGAGGGTATGTAAGTACTCCTCTTTCCCTCAGGTGGTGCTCCTTAGACGTCGGGAGAGTGTCGTATTGACGACCCAGTACCTGGCTTGGTATGAGCAGCGTGTTGGGCAGTCCCAAGTGGCTTTGGGGAGCAGGCATGGAGCGATTCTGGGGCCCGATTGCCGTAGTAGCTATTGTCTTAGGAGTGCTGAAGCCTGGTCTGACCCTCAGGATGTGACGGGAGACACTTTGTTTGACTACGAGACCAGAGTTGATAGACTGGCGGGGAGAGGTCCCCTTTTGCAGACTCGCAGGGAGGAGATCCGAGCCAAAGCACGGGCGAATGAAGCCCTGAGAGCTGTTGGATTGTTTGACTCTACGGGGAGGACCCCTGATCTCGGACTGAGAGACGCAGAGTTGGCTCGCGTGGAACGAAAGAAGACTCGCCGGGGACGAGGGAAGAAAGGGAAGAATGGCGAGGGGACAAGCACAGATGGTGCGGAATGACCTCCTAGGTATCCATTCATTGCATTTGCAAACACATTATTTGTTAAATGTATTAAGCTGTCTTTTAGCATGTTGTGAACTTGAGAGTGGACCGTGCTTGAACTCATCAAGAAATGTTGTAACCGTTAGTGATTTGTGATTTACTTTTAAAGCTTTGTCGAGACGCAAGATCTCTTGTTCGCTTTTTGTTTCTTTTGTGCACCTTGACGGCGTCCATCTTTGGACTTTTCTGTTGCATTTGCGGACTGAAGCAACCTGGGCCTTGACGGCAATCCCCTTTGCTTGGGCTTTGTGTTTGGCTGAGAGGTTGAACGATCCCCTGACAAGTCGTTTTGACGGTCATTTTCGTAGCTTCCTTGCCTCTTGTTTGTTGGCGTTGGGTTCTTGACCTCAATTTCGCAGCTTCTGCTTGAGCTTCTTTTTTTTTTTTTGTATTTTATTATATATATTTTTTTTGTGAGCCCTTGGTCGAGCTCTTCTTTTTTTTTTTTGTGAGCCCTTGCTCGAGCCCTTTTTTTTTTGTGAGCCCTTGCTCAAGCTCTCTTTTTTTTGTGAATCCTTGCTCGAGCTCTCTTTTTTTTTTTGAAGCGCGTGAGGGCGAAGACAAGCCCCTGGCTTGGAAGTAGACATGGGTCAGTCGTCTGACGTTGAGTGACCTTCGGATGCCCTTTGATGTTGCCGCCGTTGTTTGACTTGGTCAAGGTGACGTTGGGGCGTGCTCTTGAAAAGTGCGTAGCTTGATGGAGGTCTTGATTGACATTCAAACTTTTGACTTTTTTGTGTGTTTTTAGACCGGAAAAATTAAGGTTGCCTACGTTCCCCCGGACTAGAGGGCTCAGGTCTGCGTAGTTCGACACTACATAGAGTGCCATGAGATGCATGATTGTTCTTCTTTAGGCGAAGTATCTGCGAAGTTTGCTTCCGTTGACTGGATTCATGAAGGGATTGCCGTCTAGGTCTGTCAGCTTCATGGCACCTCCGGAGAAGATCTTTTGAACCGCGAAAGGGTCGATCCATGTTAGTTCCCATTTTCCCAGTGGGTTAGTTCGAGTGGGAGGCTTTTCTTTGAGTACAAGGTCGCCTTCCCTGATGTCTCGGGACTTGACTTTCTTGTCGAAAGCTCTCGCCATCCTGCTTTGGTAGGCTCGAACGTGTTCCATGGCCTTTAGTCGTCGCTCGTCTAGCAGAGCCAATTCGTCATGTCGGCTTCGGAGCCATTCGACTTCGTTGACGTTATTTTCCAGCAGCACTCGGAGTGAGGGAATTTCCAATTCAATGGGAAGGACTGCTTCCATCCCGTATGTTAGGGCAAATTGGGTTTCTCCGTGGCTATTCTGACTGATGTTCGGTAGCCCCAAAGTGCAAGGTGCAGCTTCTCGGGCCAATCACGCCCTCGGGTGGTCATTTTTCGGATGATCCGTTCGAGAGTCTTGTTTGCTGCTTCTACGGCACCATTTGTTTGTGGCCGGTAGGGAGAAGACTTGTGGCGTGTGATCTTGAATTCGGCCAACAGTCTGTCGCATTCCCCCTCGAAGTGATATGACCTCGTTCGGGATGCCGTATCGGCAGATGATGTTTTCCTTGAGGAAATGCGCGACTTTCTTGGAGGTGAGCACCTTGTAAGACTAAGCTTCGACCCATTTGGTGAAGTAGTCGATGGCTACTAAGACGAACTCGTGACCGTTGCTGCCTGGCGGAGCGATTTTCCCGATGACGTCAATTCCCCAAGTGGCAAAAGGCCAGGGTGTAGTCATGCAGTAGAGCTCGTGGGGAGGTAGATGATTGAGGTTGGAGAACCGTTGACACTTGTCGCAGCTTCGAACAAAGTGGATGCAGTCTGCCTCCATGGAGATCTAGTAGTAGCCCATCCTGAGAATGATTTGCATCAGGGCTCTGGCGTTCATGTGGGGACCGCAAGCCCCATTGTGGACTTCGTTCATGAACTTGCTTGCTTCTTCCTGGCTGATGCAGCGTAGGAGTGGTCCTTGGTAGCGTTTCTTGTACAGCATGTCCCCAAGGATGACAAAGTGGGAGGCGAGGCGTTTTAGGGCCATGATGCTCTTGGCTTTGACCCCTTCCCTGTGTTGGCCTTTTTCATTCATGAAGGCGGTTTCCCCGTTCTTGAGGTATTGGAAGATCTGGTCTATGCTGGAAATGGCTTTGGACTGGCGTCTCTTTGGCTCTTCAGCAATTTCGCAAATCGTTGTGATTAAAACCTCCTCGGCAGCTTGGGCCCGGTTTTTCTCTCGTTTGACAACATGCTTAAAGATGTGCTTAATGTATTTTTAATGTGTCTGCTTCTTTATCAAGTGAATCGTTATTAACTGTTTGTGTGTTAGTTAATTTATCAGTTATTAAAGATGCAATGAGAGGATACTCAGAAAGATCGAAGCATTCATTAAGAGCATACGGGAATACATTATTGGCAATGAGTTCGTAATCTTCTGGCGTGAGGCCATCAGATGACTCGAGAGACTCAAATTCAAAGATAATGGACTCGGGATGGGTTTTGACACTGGACTCTAGGACTCGAGGGGTCAGACCAAGTTGTTCGATCGTGTCCTTCTTGCTAGCGGTGGGTCGGAGAAGGTGGCCCAGTTATTGAGTGGCAATGAGCTTGATAGGAGGCGGGGTTTGAAAGGCTTTGTGTCACCGTTCCCGATCATTGCTATCACAGAGTTATCAGAAACAAAATCGATCAGGTCTGGCATCTCGATTTCTTCATTGAAGAGCAGGTGGAGCCGTGGCTCGTTCCAAGCATCGTCTGCGGAATCTTTTGCTTTTGTCTTGGGCATTACTAGCTCGAATGCAGACTCGTCCCGCTTGTTGAAGGCAGGAGTGTTGACAGAGAGTTTTTCGAGTTCTTCCGCCAAAGAGGGGGTTTTACCGAACCAAAATTCGTTGTAAATAATGGTGGTCATGGGTCCCGGTAGAGGCGGTGCGTCGAGAAATGCTCTTCGGACGGGATTTGGCTTGAGGCCTCTGAATCTTGCCAGGTTCCGCTGGAGCTTATCCATGGTTGTCGGCCAGCTTTGTTTGGCGTTGATCAGATCTGTTCCCTTTCCTGTGTCTTCGTTCAAGTTGTCATCTTTCTTTATGAAGTACTTGGTCATGTCGAAGCTGTAAGGACGAAGATCGGAGATTGCGTGCAAGCCTCTTTTGCTATCTGCGGAGCGTTTCCGTGCAGCTCGCTTGTCTTTCGCAATGTGTTTGGGAGTATGAAAGTATCCCAAGCCATGGAGGGTATTTTGTTCTTTGATATTGATGATTTGTTGGGTACCCTGATGGCGTTTTCCCAAACCGAGGCCCGGGATGTAGTTCATGTGCTTCATCATTTTCATCGGGGGAGGGATCTTGTCCCAAATCAAAGGCAGGTCTATGTGGCATACCTGGGCCTTTGGGCTTTCGATGGTGAACCCTGTTAGCATCATGCCATCATCGTCGTGTTTGATCTCTAAGACCGGGATGTCGTTTGTGTCGGTCCTTTCGGTGACTACGCTATCACCGTAGATGATGGTTAGATCTGTTCCTTGGACGAACTTTACGCACTGATGGAGAGTGGATGCCACCCCATTGATCTGGTGTAGCCAAGGGCGTCCCAAGATGGCAGTGAATGTGATCGGGATGTCGATGACTTGGAAGTCGGTCGGGACCATTTGTTTTCTGAACCACAGGTTCAAGGTAGCTATTCCCAAGACTGGGCGAGACGTTGAGTCGTATGCCTTGATTGCCTGAGTTGAGGGTTTCAGATCAGTTGCTTTGATTCCTAGCAGATCCATCATTTTGGATGGAAGGACGTTCATGGATGATCCCCCATCTACCAAGACTCGAGGGAGACGGCGCTCGTCCACTTGAATTATTATGTAGAGAGGCTCATTGTGGTCAGCCCCAAATTTTGGGAGGTCGAGCTCCGTGAAGGTGATGATGTTGCTGTAATTAACGTTGTCGATCATCTGAACCGCTTCATCAGGTGTCACCGTGATGGGAACCATGGTCTGGGCCAGGCTTTCTTCCAACTTGAGCTTGTGTGGGTAGAATGAAGTGAGTAGGGACCAGAGCAAGATGTTAGCCTGAGTACGCTTGAGCTAAGCTAAGACAGGATCTTCAGCCTTTGGGTCCAGGGTTTTGGCTTCTTTGGCGTAGGGCCCCTTTTCAGTTCGTGGCTCAGGTATGGCTGGCCTTTTGTCTGCCCGTGGAGGATTCATCGGGATTTGACCGAAACGCGTCAGTACATTCACCTCTGGCTTTACTGCTTTGCTTGTCTCTCCTATCTCTATAATGGGAGGGCCCTGGTTGGCGTAGGGCCAGACTGCGCATTTCAGTTCGTTTACCGTCATTACTTTTATTGAAGCATCAACAGTGGCTTTGAGATCCTCCCAAGACAGGGGTTGAGGTATCTGGACCTTCGGGCCATCGGTGGCGGTGCGAAGCTCGTCCCAGCTGATCATGGCGCAGAAGTTGCCATGGCCTTGTGCAGAGCTAGGCTGAGGAGATTTACTGGAGTAGATTACGTAGTAGTCAAACTTTCCTGAGGGTTCTCCAAGGGTTCCGACTGTGGGATCACCGGATTCATACCTCTTCTTCAGTTTTTGTTGAGAAGAGGGTTTCTTCTTTCTTCGAGGACGGCCCTCGTTCATTTCATCTTGGAATTCCATTTCCAGACAAGCACTACAATCGCAGACGTCCCACTAGATGTGTTCGTTGTTTGGCGGTGGTACCGGGACCTCAGGAGGCTGAATGGGAAGGCTTTCCCCCGGGGGGTCTTGTGGCTTTATGTCGTAACTGCATGGCTCATATGAGGGCAACAGGTTAACCTCTGGGCGGCAATGAGAGAGGTTAGAAGCTGCAGGCGCGGTCATGACTTTGGAAGCCCCAGGTAGTTGGGTGGCTAATGTCCCAAAGTGGTGCATGGCGCCTTCAATCCAGGCTTGTTGTTCACCTTGGCGTTTCTCAATAGTCATGAGGACCTGCCAAACTTCTTCCAAGGTTGGGAAATTTCTCGGGGGTAAGGTCCCATTTTCCTCGTTGTTATCCACTGACTTGGCCATGGGGAGCTGATGGACTGCCCTGGTGACTGCGGTGGGAAGGATGTTGGACCTTGCGGCTTTGACACGGGGAGACGGGTTCCCGGGTACTCTCGATCACTCTCTGTTAGCTGGAGGGGGTGACGGGAAAGGTTTAGACACGGGAAGGCCTTTCGGGATAAGAGGGGGAAAGCTCACGTGACATGCGGTTTCCGTTTTTTTTTTTATTATTTGTTTTAATTTACTTAAAAACGTGTTTTCTCAGAGTCCTAGGTAGGTTGGAAAAGATTGCTCTTCTTTTTCGCAACTATGCTAGATCCTGGGTCAGTGGAGACCATCTGTGCGGCTATAAGCCCCTCGTTTTGCACCTGTATTTCGACATCCCAGGGTGGACAGCCCCGGGCGAGGGTCCTATAGGGCAAGCGGTTTCCACCGGCCTAAAAGAAAAAACCGAACCTAAGGACCGAGCCTGTCATGTTCGTTTTAATGCGTTAGCCATGTGAATAGTGAACCGAGCCGGCCACTGAGTCAAGATCAGGTCAAGAGTTCGGCATGACCTCTCTTTACCTTGCTTGCGCAAGGGATCTGTGACGTTAGGCGTTGGCTGGGTCATATCGTCATGGCTGACGTATTAAAGGCTTGATGACATGGTGTCATGTGGGCATGGATGTATATCCGGGACGGAACATTGTCTGGGTGTAGCTTCGGAAATCAAGATCAGGTCAAGATTTTAGCATGACCTTTCATCGCTTTGCTTGCACAAGGGATCTTTAGTTACGAGCTTCAACTCAGAAAATGGCCGGCATGGTATATGTATCCAGGTTGTATGACACGGACTGGGTAAAAACCAACCGAGTCTGGACAGAGTGTGACTCAAGACTCAAACGTGCAGGGTTGACGCTTGGCTAGGATGGGATGTTTGGAATGATCCCGTGCGCGTCCGAGAGGCGTAGGAAGGCCAAACGAACTGCAACTGAGACCACTCCGGGTTAAGGGTTGTAGTGTGCAGTGTATCCGAGGCAGCAGTGCGCGTAGCGTGCGGTGTAACCGAGGCAGCAGTGTGAGTAGTGTGCGGTGTAACCGAGGCAGCAGTGCGCGTAGTGTGCGGTCTCTAAAATTCTTTTTCTGAGTAAAACAGAAGTTTTGCAGAATTTTAAATGTATGCACAGATGTATATTAATGCATTTTTTTTTTGTATTTTTATTTTTTTTGTAAAATAAAAGTAAAGCACATGCACACACATACAACAGTTAAAGAAAGGGGTAAAATGAAAGTTTGACCCTCATCATCGTTTTAAAAATCTTTTGTTTTTTGTTTAAAAAAGATTTTAAAACAAAATGTCCCCAGCGGAGTCGCCAACTGAAATAGCCCGGATCCGAGAGGCAGCGCGGTCGCGCCCCGGCATCTGGCATTTCGCAGGGCCTTGCGGCACTGTTTTTCGTGTGTTGGAGGTGTCTCGCCGTGTTTTTGCTTTGTAGAGTCGCCACGCCGTTTTTATTAAGCCCAAAACATTGAAAAAGGGCATCAGTTTAAAAATAAACTGTTTTTTGTTGTGTGATGAGATTTTTGAGTTCGGAGGTCAGATGACTCCTCGGGAAGAGAATATTAGAATCTTAGAGCTCACCCGAGTCGCCTCGTAAAACGAGTCTTTCGGATACCCCTAATATTCTTTAACTGTTGTGTGTGTGTATATGCTTTTAAAAATGCATGTTGTGTCGGATGTCTACATTGTACACTGCTTTATTGAAATGTATTGAAATAGTGTAGGAAGGAAGCCTTACCAATGTTGGTTCGTGTCTGTCTTCCGCAGAGGAATAGTGTTCGAGGTCGGAATAGTGTTCCGGTACGGACCGGGATTGCTTCGAAAAAGGGGCCGGTTGTCTGCGGACAGAGTTTCGGCGTGCGTTGGGATCGCAGGGATCACTCGGGCAGAGTTTCGGTGTGCGTTGGAATCGTTGGTTGGATTCGGGCAGAGGTTCGGCGTGCGTTGGAATCGTTGGTTGGATTCGGGCAGAGGTTCGGCGTGGTTTGGGATCGCCGGTTTTACTCGGAAAGAGCCGGGATGCCTCGGGAAAGACCAGGCAAGGCCTCGGAGTACCACGAGGGGCCTCAGAGTACCTCGAGAGTGCCTCGGGGCAGCGCGGGAGCGCTCGGGGAGGCTTCGGAGCACCTCGAGGGGGCTCGGAAGGCCTCGGATGGATCCGAAAGGGGCCGGGAATGCCCCGAAGGGTCTTAGAGGGGAGCCTGAAGGCTGGGGGGAGAGGAGAGAAGAGGGAATTGTGTGAAAATTAGGGAGGGGTAGCCCTCTATTTATAGTGCCAGAAAATTGCAAAGAGGTCCGTACGGACCTCCTAGGTAATCCAATATTTTGGTTTTCCTCGATTTGAGGGAATATGTGATGATGAAGGAGATTCAGCCATGATGATGTCCCCTATGCAATAAGGTCCGTACGGACCATCTTAGCATGCAAAGAGGTCCGTACAGACCAACCATGCAGGGGGGGTAATGATGTTCTCCGGGATTTGAGGGAATATTGTGGACTCTAAGGAGATTTAGTAATCATTGAAACAAAAAGGTCCGTACGGACCTTGAATGCTTTTCTGATTTCCTGAAATTCCCAAGAGGTCCTTTTGTCCCTTTTTTTCCCAAAAAAGTTCCTTTTTTCCCTTGGTTTAGCTGAGGGTTTTTTGAGGGTTTTGAGTGCCAGAGGTCTTCGAGACTGCGTTTGTGAGTCTGCGGTGTTTCCTGTGTACTTGGGAGAGGGTGATCCAGATTGGGGTACTTACAATGATGCATCAAGGAACGAGTTGTTTACTTTACGAGCTTCACTATTATGGACAATAAATGACTTTCATGCATATGCAATGTTGTCTGGATGGAGCACTAAAGGTGAATATGCTTGCCTTTATTGCAATGTGAGACCTCAAGCATGATGGTTGGATCATGGTGGCAAGTATTGTTATATTGGTCATCGACGCTTCTTGCCTAGGAGTCATGCTTTTCATAAGGATAAAAGCTCTTTTGATGGTACTCATGAAGTGAGAGATAAGCCCAAGTTATTGTTTGGAACAAAATTGCTTAAACAAGTTGAAAATATGGAAACAGAGTACAAAATAGAAGATGTTATTAAAAAGAGGAAAAGAGAAGAGGGTGAGAAGCAACAAGCTAAGTTGGAGAAGAGAAAGGTTCCTAAGTTGTGTCACAATTGGAAAAAGAGGAGTATCTTCTTTGAGTTGCCATATTGGGCAAATAATCATGTTCATCATAATCTTGATGTTATGCACATTGAAAAAAATGTGTGTGATAATGTGCTACATACTCTGTTAGGTACTGCGGGGAAATCAAAAGATAATGAGAAAGCAAGAAGATACCTAAAAGAGATGAACATTCGAAAACAATTGCATCTACAAATGCTTCCATCTCGCAAAGAAATTATGCCTTCGGCTCAGTTCACAATGAGTAAGAAGCATAAAGACACATTCTTGAAAGTTCTAAAGGGAGTCAAAGTCCCTGATGGCTACTCGTCAAACATATCTCGTTGTGTACATCTAGAGGAAAGAACTATTTGGGGTCTTAAGAGCCATGATAGTCATATTTTGCTCCAACAATTACTCCCTTTAGCTATTCGAAAAGCGTTGCCTACTTCTGTTGTAAAAGCCATCATTGAGTTGGAAAATTTCTTTAGGCAATTATCCTCAAAGGTGAATACACTTGCTGATCTCATAAAGATACAAGATCAGATGGCTGTCACACTATGCGCTCTCGAGAAAATATTCCCACCAGCTTTCTTTGATGTTATGGATCACTTGCCGGTGCATTTAGCCAAGAAGGCCTTGCTAGCAAGCCCAATACAATTTCGTTGGATGTATTCGGTAGAGAGGTACATCCATATTAAATTTACTTTGAAAAAAGTTAAAATCCTTTTTACATCTGGTTTAGCATAAGTAAATATTTTTATAGGTTTCTACTTACATTAAAATTATAGGTTCGAAATTGAGCCCACCTCGAGGCCTCCATAGCTAAGGCAATTGTGGTTGAAGAATGCATGACTTTTTGTACACATTTGGATGACATTGAGACAAAGTCCAATCGTCCTAGAAGAAATGATGATGAAGGTGACGAGTTAGGCCGCTTTGTAGGAAAAAAAGAGGTAATTACCCTTGATTACATCACACGAGTACAAGCGCATAGATATGTGCTTTTCAATACTAAAGATGTTGAACAATACCTAGAGTAAGTGATTCCTTATATGAGGCTTACACTCCTTATATCTTTTATATTTTAAATTAATACTTAATTCATATTTCCAATATGCTCAGAATGCATCGTGCACATTTGAGGGAGACACTACCTCGTAATCAACGACATCTTATAGAAAAAGAACATAATGATAACTTTATTAGCTGGTTTAAGGATTATGTGAGTATGAAACCACTTTCATATGATACTTTTAATTTATTGTTTTAAATATTTTCTTATTAAATTTTATTTTTTATAAAAGGTATGCATGATGAAAGATGCAGTGCCTGAAAGAATTAAAAGTCTTGCATTGGGTCCTCAAATGGATGCGAGGCGGTTTAAGTCTTACATAATAAATGGTTTTCAATTTCGAGTGAAGGATGTCGATAGACGGAGGAAAACTCAAAATAGTGGATTCATGCTAAATGCAAGTGTGACAAGTTTTGCAAGCCGAAAGGATAATAATCACATTGTAGGGGATGTTAACTTCTATGGTGAGTTGATTGAGATCCTTGAAATTCGTTATAGCAACTCAATAAGATTTGTATTATTTAAATGTGATTGGGTTGATAACTGGACAGGCAAGATGGAAGATGAGCAAAAATTTACTCTTGTAAACTTCAATCACAAGTTGTATAAGGATAATCGAGTTGGTGATGAACCATTCATATTAGCATCTCAAGCTGAGCAAGTTTGGTATGTTAAAAATCCTATAGAAAGTGATTGGAAAGTTGTGATGAGGATTACACCAAGAGATAGTTTTGACATATATTCAAATGATGATAAACAAGTTTCAGATTCGATTCCACAATTGGTACCATTTTTCTCACAAGATCTGGATGAAAACGTTGCTAATGAAGAAGCATCGTGGGTGCGAGAGTGAGTTGATGGGGTCGAGATTGAAACTACTAATATCAATGATGTTGATGTTGATATGGTCGATAATGATGATGATGATATGGCTGATAATGATGATGATTAGTTTGAGTAGTATTTGTTTAGATCTTATTTGCTTACTATTACTAAGACAATGTTATTACTTATGTTTCATGTTTCAATCAAACTTGTTATTTTTGTATGGTTGAGTATTAATATTGTTACTTGTAATATGCATCATTACCTTATATGGGTTTGGATGAGCAGGAATGATCAAGGATAGCTCGGGAGCAGAGCCGACATGCTTTGGAGGATGTCAGATGGGAGGAAGTTCAGGATCGCTTTGAGGGGCTGGAGGATGATACTGCCATTTTGGGAGCCCGATCTAGGCAGTTGGAGGCATGGGCGATGCAGACCGAGACCCGGAGTTACGAGCCAGTTTCTGAGGATTATTTGGATATGATGCAGTTGAGAGCCATTGCTCGTGCTCAGAGGCGTTCTTCCCGTCAGACCTACTATCAGGGACAAGGCTCCGACTCTCATCAGTGATGTTATTACTTATGTTTCATGTTTCAATCAAACTTGTTATTTTGTATGGTTGAATATTAATATTGTTAATTGTAATATGTATTTGTTTAGATCTTATTTGCTTACTATTACTAAGACAATGTTATTACTTAAGTTTCATGTTTCAATCAAACTTGTTATTTTATATGGTTGAATATTAATATTGTTAATTGTAATATGTATTTGTTCTGCTTCTTTTGATTAAACTCTTAATTTTTATTTTGATACATTTGACAATTGTATAGTATGCTAGAAAACAAAAGTTTTGGGCTATAGATATGGTTTATGCTACCTTTTCTTAGTAATGATGGAAGTTTATCAATCATTTTATATCTTATTTCCTACAGGATTTTATTGCAGCAGCTCTCTCAAGTTACTTTCCACCTCTGTCATCTGCTTCTCTAGGTACTCCTTTGATGTCTGTACAAATTTGAATATATTAAATGAATATCCAATTTTCACTTTGGGATGTCCTCGCCCCGCTTTCCCACCGATTTGGTACCCGCGGGAGCCCCAGCCCCCCCCCCCGTACTATTTTATACTTTTTTGTAATAATATTTGTGATATTTGTTTGTAATAATATTTTGGGTACTGGGATGTCCCCGCCCCGCTTCCCCACCGATTCGGTACCCGCGGGAGCCCCACCCCCCCCCCCACCGATTTGGTATTGTATTCCGTCAATGCTGAAATTTAAGCATTTTTAATAATTTATCTTGATCAATTATGTTACTTTATAGAGATATTAGTTAATGTGACTATGTTAGGGGTGGATATGTAGTGGATATTACCTTCTTTTCATGAAGTGTTCCATTCATCAACATTTTTTATAGTTGCAATTTGCTACTACTCTTAACAGGTCTATTCTTTTCATGTTTTTGCCTCAGTGTCACACAATCTACAGTCAGTTGCAATTTGCTACTACTCTTGATAGGTCTATTCTTTGTTATTCTTGATCACTTATTAGGTATTTTTCTTTCTTTGGTTAGCAACTGAAATTTTTGGTTCTTAAAATTTCATAAATGAATTTTTTTTGGTACTTGCTACTGAGAAATTTCTTATTCTTACACTGTGGACCTTCACTAAAATAGTTGTCCCGACACGTCCTCTAAGCTTTTGTGCAGCTGCCTCACTGCCAATACCATTGAGATTTTCCCCTAAGAATCATAAAGTAATGGTCAGCATTTGGTATCTATTTTGTGTAAATCACAATTCAGAATCCTAAAAAATACAGTTTGTAATCAATTCAGCTCAATATCACAGACATACCATTGATTTCCATTAACTCATCTCCATCATGTATACCAGCACGAGCAGCTGGGCTACCCTCTACGCAAGATATGACAAGCTAAATACATTTGAAAATTTCATCAAGTTAGCATTAATATATGACTATTGTTTCCGTGCATAAGTTTAGGAAGATGGGGATAATGGTCTATAAATAGCAACACACCATCACATATTCCTCTATAGAAAAAGATTCAAGGATCAGAACAAGTTAATCATGTCTCAACCTATCATTACCAAGTAAATCATGAGATCTAGTAGAAGATGCAAAGAAATGTGTTAACGGAGAGTCACACACCATATGGCCCATTTTGGGTTCCTTGCTAATGAAAACACCAACTCCTTGAACATTTCCATCACTTCCAGTTCTAAAATTTTGGTATTCCTGCATGTAACAAAACACATTATACAGTTATTGATGATGATTCTGATATCATGTATAACTTTGGCATGTAAAAGAATATCTTTTAACGGTATGGACCAAGTTCTAATCACTAGAAATATGTGTGTTAGACCTTTGAACTGATAATGCGAGTAAAGGGATCTCCAAGAGTGGAAGAATTCCTCTGATTTTGATGTATGTGTAATCTGTTGTTCTAAGTGGAAACATTTCCACCATTGTTTGTTGCAGCTTTTTATCCCAATCTGGAGAATAAAAGCTTCGTCAGTTTAACCAAAACACCAGCTTATTACCATGATATAGTAGGATGAAGGTAACAACCCATTTTCCTCAACACACTGAAAAGAAGAACTGAAGTCAAATAGCACTGGTTGTAGGCTTAATTGAGCTTCTGATTTCCATCTAAAAGCATTTGAAAGCAAATTGGCTTTCACCTAATGCAGTCATCTCATTGTTTAAATCTCATGTGACCATATTGTTCTTTACCGTTTGGCAAATAAACCTTGCTTTACTATTTCGAATCCAATTTTCAATTTTCATAAACTCATTAAACTCTATTTATTATTTGTTTAATTACAACTCATTGTTTTATGAAGTTTTTTTTCGCCAGATATGCCGCCAAGGAAGGAATTAACAGGTGAGGGCTCAAAAAAGAAAGGAAGAGGGCTGGAAAAATCAACAAAAAATGGGGTAAAGAAAAACTAAATATAATATGGAATGAATTTGGACAACCCGTTGGTGGGGAACATGCAAAATAGCTACTCAACTAGGATATTTTGTGAGAAATGGGGAACATTTCCCATTAACTAGAGAATGGCATCAGATGGAACGTGTAGTTCTAGATCACGTATGGAGAGACGTTCTAGTAAGTTGTAATCCATATTCCTTACATAAATCTCACGTTTACTTTATTATTTTTTCTTGGCTTTAGTTTTGTATTCTAGTAAGTAGTCAAAAGTCTTATGATTCTCTAACAATTGTTCTTTTTCTTTGTTGAATTGTATATAGGATAATACCAATGCGCCTCCGGAGTATGAGCAAATTATGCATCTAGCTCTCAATAAACAATGGAGAGACTGGAAATATCAGGTGAGACAAGCATATAATAAATATGCAACAGACGACTTTATTTACTTGTAATATGTATTTGTTTAGATCTCATTTGCTTACTAAACAATTTTACTCACATTTATGATTATGACTTTGTAATATGGAAATGTCAGGTGAAATGTATGTATAATATGTACGAATTTGATGAGGAGCGATTGGCTCACCCACCCCATGCGTGTGTTGCGAATCAATGAGCTGAACTTGTTGCAATGTGGAGTTCAGAAAAGGCTCGGGTATATTTCAAATTAATCTCAATCTATTATCGTGAATGTCTTATATAAGTAGTCAAATTAATACTAATATGATCTCTTTTTTTTAAGGAATTATCACTAATAAATCAAGCGAATCGAGCAAAGCAAGAGTGCCTGAACAGGACTGGAAAAAAGTTGCATTGCACTATCATAAAAGAGGTTTGTCATCGTTCAATTTAGTTCTCAGTTTTCAATTAATGCTTCTTTTTGTATCGTATATAAATATATTTTTTTGGTCAAATGATTCTATTATAAATGGTAGAGAGGAGATGAGGGATTACCCACTGATCGCGTTAGCCTGTTCATAGCTACGCGCACGGACAAAAGTGGTCAGGTTGCAGACGAAACCACCTCTCGTATGATCGTAAGTTAAAGTTTCAACCTTTTCTGTTTCAGTTTTGTTCTTGTATAGAATACTATTTCCATTTCTAACTTCATTTTCATAATATTAATTAAAGTTAAAACAATTATATTGAACATGTTGTTTTTTGTTACAGTTAATGTTAAATGATACAATTGAAGAGCTACCAGAGGAGGAACAAAACTCTCCCAGCAAGCGAGAACAGATATTCACAAATCTTATGGGAAATGATGACCATGGGAGAGTGCACTGTATGGGACAAGGTCTTACCAAAACTAGGATATTTGGTAAAGCCTCAACTTCTCAAAGTGCTTCTGTAGCCCGTGTTGCTGAACTTGAGGAGACGGTGTCATCCATCAAAGAAAAATTTCAAAAGC